>JACCIB010000048.1:615488-1230976 GCA_018906965.1 Philotrypesis tridentata
TTAGTCACATCAATTGCGTAAATCATTTTATTGAAGATATGTCCGCATTATCGCTTCCGATCGAAGAGAATATGAATGTATAATATTTTATTCTTATCCTTGACACGGGTCGATCAGTCTTACTCATGGATCATTATAAATTATAAATTTTACTTTAAATTTGTTATGATAATGAAGTCGATTTTAAAGAGCTTTGAAATGCAGATGAGAGGGCGGATTTAAATTATACAAGATCCAACCATCTTTTTCCTCAATCTATTTACTTTCATCTTCTATTTGTATTGATGAAAAAGACTTTTGCTTTGCATCGGATTAGCTGGAACGGAAACACTGCTTAAATTTGTCGATGCAATTAAATTTTTACGATGTAAGAGTATAACGCATAATGAATAGCAAAATTTAAAAAAATACTACCATATTTATGCGTAATACCGATTGTATAAGAAATCGATTTCATAAAAGTCAATGCCGAAAAGTATGCAATACAGAGACAGCTTGAATTCGAAATCGAACAAACCGAACTGCCGCGGTAGCATCTTTGAGGGCGCCGCGTATACGTTGGAGGACCGCCGAGGCAGATTAATAGAAAAAAACATCTCGTGTTCAATGACCGCGTATACCCATTATTCCAGCGAAGTAACGCTCTTCCCCTTCAAGACACATCCGATCATCTCGGTGGGCTCGCTATAGTGCAGCGCTTGGCTCTTCGACAGCTGACGAAAGACCATGTTTGAAGAACTGAAATAGCCTCGAGGGCTGCGGTTCTTTTTTCTCCCCGTTTGTCTCGCCGTACAGTCGCCGCGTAAGAATGATCATCGTTTTTCGCGGCGAATGCAGCGGTCGATCGGTTGAGGAGCCGTTTGCCTTGAAAAGCCGTTCGTACTTTGACCTCAGCTCGTTCGGTTCAGCTCGGCGTCGTCGAACCTATGCGCGCCTGGTTCCGTGCCGTTGGATCATAGGTACGCGCGTCCTGTAGGGATCGAGATCGGGAGAGATGGATTACGGGATTTCGGCTGGCATTTTCGTCGATGCACTCCCGCGCGATGAGTATAAGCTGACGTTGCAGCCGTGGAAGTCATTAGTATGTGTGTGCCTCGGAACGAGACGAACTGTATACCGGCGCAAACATATTTTTCTCTCCGGTTTTCAAAGTTTAAAAGGATCGCACACAACCTTTGTCTCTTTGCAATTTAAAGAGGCATTCGTTATTTAAAGTAACGCCTATTCCCACTTAAAATAATGCATTATTCAAGAAGATCTCGGCGCTGGAAAGAGTATGATTGAGCGACGAATCGGTTAACCGCCTCGAGATCCCGCGCGCGCGCGCGCTGCACGTGTATATAATTTTTGACTCGCCTTCTCCGAGCGCGCGCGGCACTGTTCGCATGTTGGACTTTGTAACAATGAATGTGCCGAAGCTTTCTCCCGCGGGAGAAAGCAATACCTTAATTGAAACTATATTCCTGTAATTGTTAGTTTCGGCTCTGGCCGTTCGCTTTTGCGCGCCGCCGATGTTTCTTACCGATCTCCACGACGACGTATCTCCACAACTCCAAGTTTAGCCGGCGAGCCGCGCGTAAGCCTTCGTTTTTATAAAAATGAATTAGCTAGCCACGACAATCTCCGCCGATTTCGCTCGTGTACGAAAACCGACAAGGTTAGATCGTGCGAGACGTACATCCGCGCGCGTCAGACTCGGGCGTACAGATTAACGGTTCTCGAAAATTGTTAAATTAGTCAGGTACACCGAGTGATCAGTCGTGACGCGAAGAAAATCCTCTCTCGCAGTTACTCGCTCCACATTCGAGTGGAGTATAGCAAAGTTTTTACGATCGGTAGCTCGTCGCCGAAAAAAAAAAAAAAAAATCGAAAGTTGGAATTTCGGGCGGATAAATTGTTTACCGCTGGTTGGGCAAGAAAGAGTTGGAAAAAACTCGTCCTATACCGCAACGTCGCTTGTATTTTGCATAATTGTGACAAAGGTGGACCACAAAAATCGGATAGGGGTGCGCATTTCAAGTGAGTTATGCAAACGAATGAAAATTCAACGAAATTATTTTAAAAAGAATGGACAATTTTGGGAATCCACATCTAAAGATTTTTTTATATTTTTGAGATTATAAAAGAATATTAATTATTCGTCTTCTGTTCGGACATTCTTGCGTGCTATTTGAATTTACCTCACAGTTTACAATTGATGAACAAAGTAGTTGCACTCAACAGATTTATCATTCTTGAAGACACTTTTGTTTGATATTATAATTGGCTGCGAGCACTCGGGAAGTCATGAATAAAGTTCAATAATACTTTGCGTGTTAATTGATTCTTTAGTCTTTTGATGAATAATTTTATTCTTTTGAAAATGGTGCTTTTGAAAGGATTAAGGGGCTATGACAGTGTTAACAGTCCAAAAATATTTTGTTTTTGGAACGCTGTAAAATTGTTGTTTTTTATGCAATCATAATGGAACTTCTTTTATTTTAAAACGTGCATTCAGGCCTTTAATTTAAGTTATTGAACTCTTAAAAGTAGTGATTTTTCATCTCACAAATCTATTATTAAAAGGACAAATTTATGTAACTTTTTATTAAACAATTAAAACGAATTTGAAAAAAATTAGATAAACTTGTTTGAAAAAATGAAAAAAAAATGTTTATTAGAAAAGTACTTCATTTAAGTTTTAGTGCAGGTTTCAGGGAGTAAAATGAGATATTAAAAATTTAATTTCGTTGACTCAAACGCTTAGAATTGTGCACGCCGCAAGAAAACTTCAGTAAAAAACATGTCCTATTAATAATAGATTTGTGAGATCAAAAATCAATACTTCTAAAAGTTCAATAGCGTAAATTGAAGGCCTGAATGCATGCTTTATAATAAAAGAAGTTTCATTATATGATTGCATAAATACTGGCATTGTTACAACTTTTCAAATAAAATATGTGTTATCGACCATTAACCCTGTCATAACCCCTTAAATAAAATAATTTTGAATAGCTTGTTAAAAACAATTTTTGCCCCTAAACTTGAAGAAAAACATTTTTCATTTAAAATCCTTGCTTGTAAAGATAATTTTTATACACAATTGAAAAAGGGTTTGGAGAAAAAATTATAATATACGTAACTTTATGATATAGAATTCAAAAAATTGTCGATCATGTTACTAGAAATTCAGGACATAGTAATACTATTCCTGCGTCAAAACAATTTTTTTCCAGTCAAAATAATTTTGTTAGTGGCAAATGAGAATGACCTGTGCATATCTGCGGGAATTGGGAAAACTTTTCAAGGAGCAAAAAAGTAATTAAAATAACGTTTTTTCACGGTTCAAAGTAATGTTTACAGATAAAAGACATTCCTATTTTAGACTTTGATTCAGATGTATATTTATCGAACAATCTAAAGTTTGACATGCACGCAAAATAATCTCTTGCATAATCTGCTGCATGAATTTCTAATTTCAAAAAGTGATAAGTGAGAACAAAGTTGCTATTACAACCTCGCGAAAGCCAGCTTGAAAAAGCGCATTGCAATAAATGAACAGGATGTTCAGTCGATCAGTCGATCGACCGATAATTTTACGAATTCCCAATCTCGAAATCGGAAATTTACAAAAGACGAGAAGATCTCTTAAGCTCGCTGTAAAGTCCTGATAAACAAACCGATCCAAGGCCAGGCAGGTCTCCTCCGCGCAGCTGCAGCTGGAGGGAGAGGATGACAGGCATCGGCTATCATCGACGGATGCTCCTGAAGAAAGTTATGCCGATGATGCGCGCCCCACTCCTCTCTCTCTCTCTCTCTTTGCCGCTGGAGCAGGGGCAATGTCAAGGTGCTATAAGTCCGGACGCATCTCTTAGAACCGGTCATTCGTAGCGTCGAACGGGTTCGATCGGCGTCGCTGAGGAGAGTCTCGCAGAATAGGACGATGATACCCGCCAAGAGGATTCTCAAGCTGGCCTGTCTGGTCGCGGCTGTGGCCTGCGCCCAGGCCGTAAGCTTATACCATACCTTCGACTTTATCCAGCCCTGCTCCAGGAAGGATCCCGAGCTGGAGAGCTGCTTGGCCAGGGGGGTCAACACTCTCGCCGAGCACTACCAGAAGGGTGAGTGCCGTATTTTTTTTCTTTTGTTTATCGTTCGAACTCTCACGATAGATCGTTTCTCAGCTGTCGGCTCGAGAAGCTGCAGTTGAGCGCGTAGCTCGGGGAAAATAGGTGCCAGGCGCGAGGTGAGGAAAAAAAGCAGGTTATAACGGTGTATTTGAATCGTCGTTACCGAATGTCCTACATTCAGAGCAACGACTCAAGCCGCAGCTCTATACACACGTTATGCATGTCCGCGGTGCGAATTGTTGCTTTTCAGTCAAATTCAAGTGTACTAAGCGAGTAATCGCAGTCGAGGCGAATTAAGTACTGCTGGCCGACGAGCGAATGAATAAAATGCGCGAGAAAGCTTTTCCGATGATTTTTTCGCACTTGCTCTTCACTTGTTTATCGTTCGTTTAAACGAGACGGATCTAAAGATTTGTCAGCGGATGTGAATTAAGATTTATACGTGTAATTTATGTTTGTATACAGTGTTTGGAATATTTATGTTTACACTAGATTTCACGTCTCTCCTTGTAACGAATGAGAATAATATAGAGACTCGTAAGCTCTGTACACACATTTCATTTAAATTACCAACGCTTAATTCTGCTTATTCTAACTGATAACTTTCTTTTATCGTTATAACCGAGCCCACACACACATATTTTAATGTTTACTCACTTTGACTGCTGTTCATAAATTTTCGTTTATTATTCACGTAGCTTAACCGCGAACACACATACACACCCACACACACACACACACACACACACACACACACACACACACAAAAGTCGCGGTTTTTGGAGCTGCGTGCTGTGCGACAGATGAGTTTTTATGACTTTTGTTTTGTCGAGGTGTAGTTTTGCGAAATTTGAAATTACCACAACCGCGGAACTAATTTTTTTTTACGGAAAAATGGCAAATGTTTGAACCAAAGAATAGAATAAAAAAAGAATATACGTGTTGTTTAAAAATTGTCTTGTTTTTTTTGAGGTGTATGTACAGTTATGCAATTTACGTGCAAATTCTTGTGATATCGATTTGACGGAAAATTATCGATAAGCTGGTATGATACTTGAATAATTTTATAAAAAGTATTTCAAGTCGACGTCGACGATTAAGGTATACCAGTAAAGCTGACAGTAAAATCGCTGACCTGAAGACGAAAATTTTGGTTATTCTATAGATTTTCAATTGTGTTACGACATTTTCTAGGAAAATAATTGATTTTTTACCAGTGCGTTTTTCATTAAGTTCATGTAAATATGCGTGTACTCAACGAGGATATTATTAGACCTTTATGAGGCTATAACTATACATTACAAGTAATAACAAGGTTACATTCTATACGTTCAGATCACTAATCAATCATCATTCTGATTCAAAGTAATTTTCTCCGAGAAAGTTGTTTGATGAAAATGACCAGAAATAAATATTAGACCGTTAACTCACGATTTTCCTCATCTTATTAAATTTCTACCATAACGAATTGCCGTGTGATCTTGAAACGAAAGTCCTGTTAGAAAATTTTACGAAGCAAACGCATAGAACTTTTCTCATAGTCTGATAAAATGATGTTGAGCAGATCCGAAAGTTAATTAAACATTCAAATTTCGCGCCACATTATATGGAGGATAAAAAAGCGATGAATTTTACTAGCAGAGAAACAATCAAAATAAAATTACGGGAAACCATGACCTTGTTGCACTTTGTTACGTAAATTCGACTGTCTTAAAAGGTTTGAAGTCAATATTTGCACATTTCGTCGAACTGCATTTGAATTACTTGATTTTGAGATAAGCTATGTATTATTCAAATGCTATTCCGCGAGATGTTTAAATATGAACTTCAAACTTTGTAAAATGGTGGTTATGTAACGGAGGACAGCCTTCTCCTGATTCATTGTAATTTCATTTATGCATTCGTTGTCATAAGCAAATTAGCTGTGACTTCGTCTGCTGTACATAGTGGCGAGAAATCTAAATTTTACATTGACTTCCGGATTTTCTTTTCGCCCCGAATTTCTTACCAGCTCTGAATTTAATCGAATACAAACAGCGCTTATGGGGTAGAATTATGCATCAAACGCAATGGTCTCATAACAAACGTAAAATCAAGCCATTCGAATGTTCAGGTATGCCGGAGTTAGGAATCGAAGAAGTCGAGCCGATAATCCTCGACGAGCTTCACATCACCCTCGGCGGTGGTCCCAACGGTTACAAGGCGCAATTCAAAAACATCACGGCCCGAGGCGTCTCGTCCGTCCGGGTGACAGGCCTACGCGCTGAAATCGGCGACAAGCAGGTGGAGCTGCAGCTGACGCTGAGTATTCCCAAGATTCATGCCGAAGCTAAATACCGATCGAGCGGAACGCTTATTCTCGTTCAAGCGAGCGGTGCTGGCGACTACTGGGGAGAATACGGTCGGTACTTTATCCTCTTGTAACCAAAGTTTCGCTTTTTTACCGACTTCCATGTCGTGGGCCCCTGGCACTAGGCAATCACTTGGCTTGCTAACATGCGACGAGGTTGCTTGAGCGCAGGGGCTTCGTGTTGTACCATTTCGATTCGTGCGCAGGACATCGATTTAATTGAGAAGGAAGTTTCTCTACCGGCTGAGTGCATATTGAATGTGTCGGTATATATAGATATATACACATGCGTTCAATACGTGTGTGTATATAATATATATATATATATCTGTTTGATCTTGAATTGAGATAAATAATCGCCGCTTTTTACGAGTATCGTGCTTCTTTCTGTAGAATCAATAACCAGATGCCTGCATGAAATATTTAAAGCGTGGCTCGGGACACTCTTTTTGGTTCAGCATAGTAGTTGAAGTTCAAATTTATTCAAAGCTATTTTTAGTGCTGGCTGTGTACATGTGTATGCATTTAGCCTCTAAAAATGAAAATGAAAATGAGAAATGACGAGAAAAAATGCACAAGAAGTATCTCAAGTTGCTAATAATGAAAGCCAAGTCCGTATAAGGAAACGCGCAGAACTAATTTCAAACTCAACGACTTTTAGAGGGAGTCAAGGCTAAGGTCTATATCAGGGCTAAGATTTACAATCTTGAAGGTGAGAGGAACCTCGCACTTGAGCAGCTGAAAATGGACTTTTCCGTGCGAGACATCAAAATGGGCGTTGAAAACGTTCACGGTGGCAACACCATTCTTCGTAAGTTTTTACCTTTACTTCTTACTTGATTAACTGAATATCAAACAACCAGAGGAGCATTAACTGTATTGCCATAAATAATGATGACGATTCAAAACTTCACTGAAAATTCAAATTTCGCGTTATTCAATAAGGCACGCGCAAAAAAGAACTAATGCGAACCAAAAGTATCAATACATCGGAAAAAAAATCAGAAACTATATTAACGAGAAAAGTTCAATTAATATTATTTCTAGTAGATATTCTGTATGTTATATACTCATTTCTTTTTATTTACTTCTGTCTTCTGAAATTGTTGGGCGAAATTATAATTTTGAATTTCTTTCTAAAAAAATTATAAAATTTATTATTTCAATATTTAAAAACATGATGTTACCTCATTACATTCAAGAGTTCAGTGTTTCGAATTGACTACCAAGAACGTGCGAGGCATTTTTTCTGCCAAAATATTCGTCAGTGCCAAGTAGTTTTCATCAATTTTAGTTAAAAAGTCTATGCTTTCACAAAGCATTGTTCGAAATAGAAACGTCAAGATGAAAAATTGAAAGGTCATTTTTGAAATATCTAGCACACTTCGGTAAAAAAAACTTGGAGCCGTGACCGGTCGAGCCAGTTGATACTTTTCTGCAGAAATAAGCCTTCAAAATAAACATTAGCGAATAAGCTATGGCATATAGACATCAGTTTGCTCATAACAAATGCTCGCGCTGCTATCCTAATGGAAAAATGCGATTTTTCAGAGGCAGCATTGAATCTGTTCATCAACAGCAACAGTCAGGAGCTACTAAAGGAAATGAAACCGGATCTCAGAAGAAAACTCGTTCAAGTCATGTCGACCTTTGTGGGAAAACTCTTCAACACAGTACCTTACGACGCCTTCATGACAGACTGAATAAAATTAAAGGCCCGCACAAAAACACAAACACACACACATACACATATATGCACATATAAATACCGCACGAAATCATTCGAGAATTTTTATCTCCTCGCTCCACGAGCTTCTACAGCGAAAAAGAAAAGCTGCGGTGTAGACACTAAGCCATTATGTGTAATGTATATTTTATTCTATAAGTTAGCTAAGCCATAATTTATAATTTATAATTAATGTTTAAGAGCGCGTTAAAGCATCGACTTTCAGTGTATTATAGTAGTATATTTTACATTGTATTGTGCGACTAGTTAATCTCGACGAGTTGATGTGTTCGTATCTGTTCTCTTAAAAATTTTTTTATAATAAAAACAAAGCGCAGTTTTGATGCGAAAGCCGTAGGTATAAGAAAACGAATTCTTTTCATTTGATATGCAATCCTCCGCGCACCTATGTATACAAACGTTCATATAGGCGTCAATCGACCACAACAATCAAAATTACGTGCACAATGATTCAGTGACGCAAATGCAGCAACGCGTTCGCTGAACTTCGGCAAAACGGTGAGTCGCCCGACCATATCTGTATTCCAAGCCCTCGACGTCCGACGCTGTACGGAAATCGTGATTATCATCTTTAAAATGTTTTCGCGACGCTCCACAGAGAGTTTTTGCGAACAAAAAGTATAAGCAGCGTTGTTCGCCTTTTTGCGATGCCTCACATTGGCTTATGGAAGTTGGGAGCAGTGATAAAAACAAAAAGAAATCAGCATGTATACTTATATTTTTTTGCCGCAGTTCTCTCTCTCTCTCTCTCTCTCTCTCTCTATCTCACGTGTACAGAAAAATTTAGGTTAAGAGCACGATTAGCGCATTAATCTTGGCGGTTAGTGTGCTTATCATCGTTGCTAAAAGGAAAAGAAGGCTTACAAATGTTTGCGAGAGTCGCGGGCAAAAACTGTCTCGAAGCAAAACTGTCTTTTGACATTTGTTTTTAAGCGGCGAATCGCACGCGACGACTGACTATGAAATTTTTATCGGCGATTCGTGCGTGAAAACGATAAGTATTGCGAGCGCTATGGAATTTTTCTGCGACGACAAGCGAAGCGTGTCGTAATTCGATTGAATCGTAAATTTTATTGATAGAAATTTTGTATGTATTAAGGATGTGGCAGGAAAAGGCAAATTTGCTTCTACAGTTTAATTGTGCGAAAATCGAACGATAACAAATAACAACGCGTAGTTGAGTTTCGAGTTTGTACATACAATCATTAATGAAGAGCCTCTGAATTATATTACTTCCAGACACAGCACCACTCGAATCTTAACCAAATTCGGAATAATAAAATTGTCATCGCAAAGTTAAATACATTACGAAATGATCATTGCGTAACGCGAAGACTAATAATCTCTCTCTCTCTATCTCTCGCGCACGCGCGCGCGATCCGTTGTAATTCGGTGTATATATTTTACTTAAATTATTGCACTTATGAGAAACGTGTCGTATTCTCATAATAATGGAAGCGAAACATTTCGATTCGTCTGTACATACAATGTAATGCGCGCAACTACAATTTCTGTTGATTTCTGTAGACTAAGGACACGTGTGTGTGTGTGTGTGTGTGTGTGTGTGTGTGTGCGTGTGTGAGCGTGTCGTTCAACCTTCACCGGAAAATTGAAATTTTAGCCGCATCCCAGTGAGCAAGGATCGAGAGGGTTATGTCTTCTTGATGATTCATTGGGATACCAGGCGAATTACAAAATTTAGTTCGCAAACCTGTTGTAGCTGTCGGGGGACGCTTTCACAATTTACGATGAGCTTTGATACGCGCCGCTCGTCTCGTGCGCGATGAAAACTCGTTTCAAAGCGTCTCAACGATGATCTCGTGTTTTTCGTCAAATATGCGACAATTTCGGTAATAGAAATATCGCAGACGCATCACTCGCGCATCCGCAATGTGTACACACGGCTTTCGTTGTCGGAAACGTTTTTGAAATTGCGGAAATTCCGTTGCGGTTGGCGATTTTAATTCGCCGCGTGTTCGAAAAAACTAATTAGTATATATATGCGAAAATCCATCCAATTTCGGAAACAACTCCCACGAGCAAGTCGCACAATATTTTCACTGAAGGCACACCTACTAGACCCACTTTTTCTCGTTCCTTAGGTCATTCTGAAACAGAAGAAACTCGCATCTATGGCCAATCGTAGGCTATACTTTTTCCGGAGCAAAAACGACTCGAAAGAGCGGAGAAATAATTAAAAAAAGAATTTATAGATATTTTTTTCTCAAAAACTATGGACTTTAAAAATATTTCATCAGAACAAAAATGTCTTAAAATTCTTCAAAGAAAAATCAAAAATTGTATCGGATCAATCTGAAAAAATTTCAGAGCATTGTTTCATGAACTTTTTTAGAACATCTTTTTAGACATTTTTGTTCTAATGAAATTTTTATAAAAGTCCAAAGTTAGAGAAAAAAAATCTACGAATTCTTTTTTTGTTAATTATTTGTCCTTTATTTTCGAGTCGTATATTTGCTCCGGGAAAAAGAATACCCTACGATCGGCCCCGCTCGCGAGTTTTTTCTCTTTCAGAATTACTTAAGGAACGAGAAAAAACAGGTCTGGTAGGTATGTGCCTTCAAGAAAAAATTTTGCGACTTGCTCGTGTGAGTTGTTTCCTAAATCGAGTGGATTTACACATATATATGTATATACACACGATCAAATAGTTTCCGCTGCTAAATAAGATGCCGTAAAAAATTTACACTGAATAAAACATGATTTGTACCTCGTCAATTGAGAAGGAAATGAGCAGTAATTGCATAAAAGAGACTTATAAAATTTTGTTTAATTCACTCGCTACTGACTCTAAGAAAATTGAATTATGATAACAGCGATGATGTATGTTCCTTCTTGAAAAACATTATGAGGCTAGAATTGAAAACGTAATATTTTTCATACTGGACAATATTGTAATAACAGATTATCGATACACAGACGTATTTGACTAACAAAAGAATTTAATATGCAAATGATACATTTGCATGTTTTACATAATGATTTAAATATGTGTCCGATAAAAGCACTTCTATAACGTAGCTCAAAAGGTTCATGTACGTATCGATCAGCTTTTGCGCGCATTATTGACAAAAGTATAGCGAAAAATTTAGCCCCGGGTGTTATTCAATGCGGCGCCGCGTACACGTTCGGGCCGCGTGAGGAAAGTCAGGTTTCAAGACCGAAAGTCTAGCCGTACATACATATATATATGTACGTATCGTCTGCCTTCATTATGCAAAACCTATGTGTTTTTGAGCGTAATGAGGGAGTCGAGTGCGCTCGTACGGCGAATCGGTGGGCATTGCATAATAATTATGTCACGCTTGATGGACACGGAAAATCCGTAATTTTTTCGGATTGATTTCGGCGAAGTGAAATATTTGTTCGGTCGAGATCCTCGGGATCGGCATTACGCTGTCACGTAGCGAAGACGGTGACAACTGTGTGCCTCGTTTTGATTTTCCTCAGATGATTAGACTATTTTTTTTGTTATTGTTTTATTTTCTCGCAGACGCACGCGCCTCGAAATTTTCTATTCTTGCGAGCTCATGTATACTTTGTGTGGCATTGAGTTGGCAGCAAAATTCGTACTTCCGTTTTTTATTCGTCGATGATTTCATTTCTCAGAGGGAAAAACGCGCAATGAACGAATAGCGATTCAACACTGAGCACGTTGGTGAAGTTCAGGAGGTGATGTCTATAAAATGGATTCGATTAGCACTGCAAGGACTATTTAGAATCATGGAATAACAATAATTGTCAATAGTTAATTTTTCATTTTTGAGGCCGCGAGGCATAGAGAAAACAAAATGAAAATAGGCGGCTTTTATGCGGTGAAACATTGTTAAAAATTCAAACCTCAAACGAACACTATTACCGATATGTTAATTTCAATTTTCAATCTTAAAACAAATTAAATATTTATTGTTAATGTTTTTAAAATTTAACGAACGAATTAGACAGTCGCTCATACACTTAAAAGCTTTTTAATTGACACTTCATCATAGAAATGTTAATATCTTCTGCGCTTAACATGCAAATTCAATCTTTTTTTTTGTGAAAATCAAGGAGCTTCGTTTGATACAATGCTCAGACTTTTTCTGCCACTAATTAGCATCAAGCAGAGAAACATTTTCATACAAATTGAAAATGATCAAGCATTCGGAACGTCTACTGTGTTTACTACGAATGCTAACAATAATTTCGAGTTATATCCGTACAAATCGCTGCTTATTCACTGGGCGAGAAAATGTAATAATTTCGGATGTAAACTTGTCATTTCCAGCGGTCGATAATTATTAGTCGAGTTGAACGACGACACAGTGAGAACAATGACCTAATATGAATTACTGTAAACTTGTATTCCGAGTATTTCCGCTTTTAATAACTATTATTTCAAGAATCGCAATAAATTTCACAAAAATTCCTAACAAAATTTATTACAAAATTACGGTGAACGTTATGACAATAAAAGTATGCAGTATAATTACAATTTTAGTACAAAGTTATCTAAAATTGAAATATTCAAAGGGATTTTGGAACTCCATCGCTTTCCAAGAAGTAAACGTCATTTTCCAATTAACAGTTTTTTTAATTATAAGAATTCCACGTAAACGTGAACGCTATTGATGATATCGAACGGTTATCGCGTAATGTACGCATTCGATCTTTTTTCCGCAGCACTTAATGAGAATAGAAGAATTAAAAAGTCCTCGATTGAATGATTTGCAAAAGCCGTAATTCGATGCTTGATTATGTTTTTTCCACGCTTCGCAATTTGTGCAGGTTTCACTCGTCGCGAAATTCACTTACTTGTAATTATTTTCTATTTTTGTCATTGTACACACGTGTCGTCGCGATTCAATTGTCGATCTCGTTTATGACAAATAATACCACTTAGCGGTAATGAGGACATTGTCGCGCAAAGGCAGCGCCCGTTAAGCGCAAATTATTTGTATCCACTGGTCCTTTCGACGATCCTCGTTTAACTTTTTTCGTATTTTTTGGTGAGAGGCAAGGCTCACAGGTCGAAAATTGTCGAAAGAATGAGTAACGGTACAATGATAGTAACGATCTTTTTTCTGACAATTATCGAGTTACATAAAACTCGATATATATGGAGGCTCGCTTTGTTTAACGACATGACGAGCGGGAAAATAAAATTTTAACCGCTAACAAGCAGCTTAACAATGTTCTGGGAAGACGAGTCCGATTTCTCGCAAACAGCCCCGAAAATCCTTTTCCGATACGCGGTTGTGCTCATGCATCCTATAACGACTGTTTGAAAATAGCCAAAACAACGATTTCCGAGCATCGAGTTGCTGAGTTTGATTCGTGTGTATATAACTGTCGTGAAAAAATTATATATTTTTGCGGTACGCATTAGCCGCTGAAGTAATCTCGACTATACTTGTTTTGGCGCAATCTCGCGAGTATAAGGTACGACGATCCTCCTTGACTTTGACTATAGTTGCATCACTTTAACGTTCTTGAATAACCTATTCATTACGTGCATGTAACTCCTACGTACGCATCAGTTTCGTTTCGTGAGATTCTTATTGGCGATATCAGAAAATTCATTAAATATTCAAATTTCGCGCTAAATCGACGTATAAAATGTGAAATTCTGTTCAATAATGGATAATAATATTTAACGCTGGATAAGCATTACGCGGCAATTATTGTAATTTTTATTATTAAGTTATAAGATTTTTTACTGGTCACGTCATGGCGCGAAATTGGAATGGGAAAATTTGGAATTAATTGAAAATTGAAAAAGCATTTAATTATAACGTTAAGTGATAATAAAAAATCAAATTATATAATTACTATATACCAATCCATAAATTGTAAACTGTTCAACTCAATATGTAATCGGTTAAAATTGTGCGTAATATTTGGAATTGCTAAAGGTCTTAAAAAACTGCTCAATTGTCACGTTCTAAATTGCTCAAGCATCATTATAAATTCTTCACCTTACTTTATTAATTAAATGAGTAAAAAAATGTTTGACGCTGAAAGAAGAGAGCGTTACGTATTAAGGGAATCTAACGTACCAGTTTGAAATTATAAATTTTTTAATACCATTTTTTATCAATAATTTAATTGTATTGGTTCTAAAACTAAAAATATCTGTTTATTTAGATGATATTATTAATCATTTATATTAAAATAATTTTAATCTTGCCTAAAATAACTGTAATCGAATACAATCTTTTTGCATAGCGACGGATTGGATAAATCAATAGCTTGGTTTATTCATTGAACACTAATTTATAGGGGATTTTTATAAAAAGGTCACAGTGCTTCTCAAAGGTCAAATTTTAAATACTATTCCTGATTTTAAAATTTCTGACTTCGTACGGCTATAACTTTGCACTATGATTATTTAAAGCAATGGCTCATGCTCACACCCTAAATATGTGTTTAATAAATAAAAAAAGCTATTAAGTAGTTCAATCCAAGGCTCTGATAAGTCTGAATCCTGCAGTACTTAAAAAAATGTAGTTTGTGACAGCTGTTATAGGTGCGTTACGTTATAATAACAATTTTAAAAAAATGTAAATCTTTATAATGTTAGAATATTATAAAAATAAACAAATATTTTAAATTTTAGAACCAAACACAATTAAATTATTGATGAAAACTGTTATAAAATAGTCTATAATTTTAAGGTTATTATGTCCCTTTAAGATATTTATATTTGCATAACAAGCTCGGTTTACTGAGTATCAATAGACTCACTCGTGACAATGATAAGATAATAAAGATATGAATTCTGAAAATTACAATTTGATCTGTCATTTGATAATTCAAATTTATTATAGTAAAAAAACTGCTTGATAAGTCAAGAAGATAATCATTCATCTTGCCTCCTTTGTTGAGTAAGCAAGAACATGTTTGAAGCTTACGAAGATACGAACAGTTGTCCGAGTTGTTTTTTCTCTTTATTTCGTAAATAGGGAAAATTGAGCGGCTGTAATTGTTTTGATTCAAGACTTTGAGTAACTAAAAATATCATGTAGGTTAATAAAACGACAACAAATATTTTACAAGTATGATTGTTAACCAAACTCCCTATCGAACTTTTTATTTTTCATAAAATTCTATAATTATAATAGCGTGAGCAGTTTTAATCGATTGCATTGCTGCGTCGAGCAGTTGAACATCTACTATTGGTTTACATGTACCTTTATACGTTTGCAAAATGATACTAGATTTTAGCTCCTACTGGAAGTCTATTCCACCTTGCTGCGCCATGGGATCGGTATATACCAAAGAAACGTCATCGTATACACTATTCTGCCACATGAAAACGCAACGAAAGATAAGGTCGAAATTGCGATTGCAAAAGCGTCACCGCATACTTTCTGCATCCACGGCGATTAGGACAAACAAACAAACAAACAAACAAAAAATTTAAAAAAGACTTACGCGGAACAAAGATCAAGGGTGCGACTCGCCGAAACGTAAATTAAATTACTCTGCCGTGCCTGGTCGGTTTATAAATCACGCCTAGTGTCTTACGACCTTTTTTCACTCTCTCGTCACGGCCCGCTGTCTTTCTCTCTCTCTTTCTCGAGGATGATGCGTCGCCCGCGGGAGGCAATTTTTCCCCGTACAGCTCTCGCCTCCCGCGGCCGGCGGATTTGACATTCTGTGCGTATAGGGCGGCATACGCACTGCACTTGTACGTAAATATATATTTCGCTTTCGTATAATCGTCTCCGAAATTCCCGGAGGGGCCCCGGACAAAACAGCGGAAAATTTTTCGGCGACGATCGTCTATGCACACGCGGCGATCGTTCCGCACATTTTTACGTCTTGGCGTCATCGGTGCAGAATAGCGTCGTATAAATTTTTCGGAAGTAAATATACGCTTATCAGAGACGCAGAGCCGGGGTAGTCCGCCACGCGCGCGCACGCGCACCGATGGTTCCTTCGCTGTGCGGATGCGGTGTCGTTATCTTCCAGAAAAGAGCGGGAAATTTTTTCAACGCTTTTGAAATGCATTTCTAAAGTGGACATAAAAACGTCTAGCCGAATGTCGCGCTTTGTTTTTACTCGAAAAATGCAAATGATGGCCTTTGGAGGTTGTTTGCTTCGGCTGACGTATATGCACTGCGGGGGCATTGCGGCTTTCGCGCGCGAGAATTGCTCGGTAGCGCGCTAGAACAATTTTAATAATAAATCTCTGCGTAACTCGGAACTTTTGCTTTTACGATCCCGCTCTCTCTCCCTCTCTCTCTACGCGCGGAGGCGACGACGCGCGCGTTTATACGGTTTTTTCTTTTAATGGGCCGCGCGCGCCTCCGCGCGACCATATATACGTTTTTTTTTCTCCTCGTATATCCTCGATCTTCGCTTTCTCAAATTGTAACGGAATATACAGCATCTCGCTTCGGCTCGCTCGTAAAACTGTTAAAGCGTCGATTTACAACTTTTCCTATACCGCCGTGTGCGTTGGGAGAGGCGAGAGAGAGAGAGAGAGAGAGAGAGAGAGAGAGAGCAAAAAAGTCCGATCGATCATCGCTTCGAGTGTGATGAGCGGAAAACGCGCGCGTACAAACTCTCCTTCGAATCGAGGGAATAAAAAGTATCGCTGAATAAATTGTAATAATCGTTGGACTGCCGTTATAGCTGCAAGCGCAACGGCACTCTACGCGTTCCGCGCGCGCGCGCGCAACAAAAGGCCCCGAGGCGAGAAAATGTTTTCGCGAATTTTTGCACGAGTAAGAGCGCGATGCGACGTGCGCCGCATTAACGAATATGCCGAGCAAATTGTTGTTTGTATCCTTAATTCGAAGGACTGCTCAAAGAGATAATAACTCGAAAACGCTGATTCTTTGTTTTCAGCGTAACCATATCCAAAACGATCATCATCATCATCATCATCATCATCATCATCATTAGTCAGTCGCGTCTGACTGACGATGTTTCCTCTTGGAAATGTCTGGCTTTACCGTCCACGTTATACTTGGATTATTGCAGGGGGCTCCGATTTGCGGCTTTCGAATAAAGTGTTGTCGAAAAAAATTTAACATTGTTCTTATATATCTAACGAAAACATCTTTAAAAATGCCTGATTCTTAAAATATTAAGACTCAATTAAAGTATAAGGAAAATTTCCTGAGGATAAATATATGTTTTCTCATATTAAAACCTGCTTTTCCCTTGCTACTTACATACTCGAATTGTAAAACTGTCCTTGCCCATTCACGACCTTGATAGTGATTTCATCGAGTCCGTGAAATTTTTGTTACCAAACAACAAAATAAAATAATAATATGCAGAAATTTTTTGTGAACACGAATCATTGTCACTAAAAACTAATGAAGTTAAATTTACGAAACTATAGTACACTTGAAAATTGAAATAAAAACTAATAAAGCTACAAGAAAATAAATTTTTAACCGCATATGCAAGAAAGATATTTAAAAAAACTAAACAGGACAACAACAATAATTTACAAGAAAAATTTTTCAGCTCCCAGAGCGCAAACTCGAAAACTTTGCAGAATGAAAGATTATTGTATAACGAAAAACCGCATATGCAATTTCATTTCCATTGGTCAGTCGCAAAAGCGCAGAAACCAATGCCCCACATCGAGGCGGGAAATTCGAATCGGTTATACACTCCCAAATCTCAACTTCTTCCCTCCCCCCCATCCCTCCAAATCACCCCCAGAGCCAATCGAAAAAAAATCTGAAAATCCCAACACTGATAGTATCGTCTCGGAAGTGGCATAACTCGACGCAAACGCACAATAATAAAGAAAGGAAAAAGGAGGAAGTCTCGCGCGACACAGGTCGTGAGACAGCAGATGTGTGTATACACAGAGCGGCGGCGAAGGCCAAAGTCGCAATTGGATCGGTCTCTCTCTCTCTCTCCGTCTCTTTCACTCACCGCTCGAGAATCTCTCTCTCTCTCTCGAGTGGCGTATAGGAAAAGGGAAGGGGATGAAGATGGACACCTCGCGCGTCACCACACTCCGACGTCTCTCTCTGCGTATCTCTCTCCATACGTGTTGATTTGCATACACATTTTGTATTTTCTCGCCGGCGAGAGCCGCGCGGCGCAGGTGGGGGACGCGAAGAGAGAGAAAGAGAGACACGCGCGCCTGTGTGCACATGTGCGCGCGTGTGTGTGTCCGTCGCGCACAATGGTTTCACTTAGCTGACAGAGAGGGGCACAGCTATAAGGTCCTCAACACTGGCTTCACTCTATCCATTTGCTACGAGACCATCTCCGAACAATTGTGTCCTGTCTCTCCGCGAGTCCGAGGATCGAATCGCTCGCTCGCACGCATACACTTGCTTACGCTCTGCTTCGAGGACCGCAAGCGCTGTCACCACGATCTTCCCAGCCATGGCCCACAGACTCGCGGTCGTCCTCTGCGCGGCGTTCGTTTGCGGATCGGCCCTCGAATTGCGTGAGTACCTGCATGCACTTGTTCACTCGGCACATACACGGCTGCGCACGGCTCGCGCGGCGCATTTTTGCGAAATATCACGAGGAGAAAAGGAAAAAGGCATCTCGCGCGCATAATTGCGTCGGATCCGTGTCGCAGTGTCGCAAGCCCGAGATTAATCTCTTTCCAATATAATATATCGGCCGATGCATTATGCGCAATCGATTGTTCCGTAATCGATTATTCTAATGACTCGCGCCCGATATATGCGCGTAAAAGAAAAGGACAGAAAAAAGCCTACAGCGAGCTTTCGCCTCGTTTTTTCTCCTGCCCGCAAACAGCCGAGTTTCTCCACGTCTGCAAGCGCAACGATCCGCAGCTCGAGGCGTGCGTGAAGAAGTCCGTGGAGGACCTGCGGCCGCAGCTGATGACCGGCGTGCCCGAGTACAGCATCCCGTCGCTGGAGCCGCTGCTGCTGAAGGAGCTCGTCGCGGCCGAGGGTACGGCCGGCCTCAAGATCACGGTCAAGGACGTCCGGGCCTACGGTGCCAGTGACTTCGTCGTCCAGAAGCTCAGGTACTTGTCGCTCCAGAGGTGTCGGCAATTTTTCTTTCTCTCTCTCTCTCTCTGCCTACTGCAGTGCGCGTTACGTGCGGTGTGCAGTGTGGCACTGTGCGCTTCCAATTACGCCGAGCGGCTCCTGTTATGCAATGCGCCTCGCGCATAATTCCATTGTCCGACCCGAGCGCGCGCGCGCGATTCCTGCGGCAGCTTTTTTCCGCGCTTCTCGTCCGGCTCGTCGTGTCTTCTCCTTTTCCCCGATGCCGACGATTCGAATCGCGCGCTGTGTAACGATAGCGCTTAATCGCGGAGCGCAATTATACACCGAATGAAGTTCCGTCAACGAACGCAATACATGCATCCCGCATAAAATTGCAATAAAACAAATTACGGTGGCGCAAGCGTGAAAACGAGAAGAAAAGCAAGCGCTGCAACAGCAGTGGGGAGTTTTCAACGAGCCCCGTGATGGCAAACGGGTTCGCAGTGTACATTAATGTATAGCAGCAGAAACAACGAGATTGATGCTCAACAATTTCTCAAATCCTTGCACAACCCTCGCTCGCCTATACACCGTATGCATTATGCATACATGCAAACCTTTGCAACAAGGATTGTAACCTAGCTCCGCATCTGCCGAGTTTTAAGGCCGAATCGCGTTCCGAGGCGGGATTCGTCGGCTGTCGGCAAGATCACACGGTGTGTCCCTGCGGCCGTCACATGGAAAAGCGACGCGCGTCACGAGCCGGAGAAAGAGACGGCGAAAATGCACACGTGTGTACGTGTGTACGCGTTTATCCGGAAGCGGAAATCTTCTTTGCGCCCGAGCGAAGGACGAAAATTATTAGGTAGGAAAGACACGCGCGGCTGAGCAAAAAAAAAGAACGCGCTTCATTATGTCAAGAGACGGACCCTATACCCGTTACACTTGCGTACGTTCTCTGCTTTATCGTTATTATCGTAATTTTTTTTTCTTTTTTTTTTCATCGAAAGCTCATCGGCAATCCCTGGCCTTTCTCTACTCCTTCTCGCGTTTTCACATCCACCGTATATAGAGAAGAAAAACTTGACGAAAATTCGGTCGCAGTACACTTGCTGCATTGTATACTCGTCGCTGCTCGCGCAGGTCAATCGCGCTTGAAATTACGTAAGACGCGATAGCCGCGTTAACTCCTGCGATCGCAGCGGATTAGCGGTTTCAATTTATTATGTGCGGCGGCTCTCGGCGCGCGCGTATTACGCGCGGAGTCGCGTGTATAAATAAATATATATATAATTATGATGTGCAATCTCGGGCGCGCGAATTGTGTATAAAACGAGAGAAAGAGAGGAAAAAAGAAATGAGGAGCGAACAATGAATTGAGCGCGATGTTTATGCAAAACGCCCGCTCGACAAACGAAAGAATCTCAATACTCTCACGCGCTCGCTGTATCTGTACGCGATGCGCGCGAGAAGCCGATAATACGACGAACAAGGGAATCCGAGGCATCGTTCACGGGAGAGACTATACTATAATACTTATATAGCCTACGCGTAAGGCGCAGAGGATGCTACAGACGAGGCGGTCGGATAAGCCGCATTGGATTTTTAGCGAGGAATATATGTGTATAGTATAAGCAGAGAGAGCGAGAGAGTCAGGCGGCTCTCGCGGATTGTTTGTATTCAGACGACGATCGCGCGTCCATGACACGGCTGTATAAGCGATCCGCGCGCATGTCCGATACAAAAATTCGACGCGCCGAAGTCTAGGCAATAACAGTCGCCGATTATTCTCCGTCGATTCTTATATATATATATATCTACAATGGAATTGTTTTATTTTCCTTTGGCTATAGCCTTGCGGGGTGCGACGCGACGGGAATATGTACTCTAATTTAGAGTCATTGCAGCGATTTCTCATCTTGCTGACTGACGCTGCGCTGATTTATTTTTAATTGACGATTTCTGTAACGCGAATGTGTTATTGTAGCGTCGGTTGTCGATCGTCGTATACATAACGTGTACGACCCCGACTTTTTTCAAAGCCGATTTTCTGCCGATTTTCGTCGACGCGTAGCATATAATGCGTACTAATTTTAATTCCGCACAGATATATCAGTATACCGATTGCCGCAGCAATCCGTTACCGATCTTTAAGTTTCGGGGTACGCAGTTGCGGTCGATTCAGGGGAATGAGCTACTTTTAAAAGCCAACTATTTTAACACTGAATAAATTTTCAATATATCAAAGTTTATAATTAAAAGAGCAGCTCATCGATGATTTTCAACTATCTGTAGAATCGAAGACAGACAAACGGAGTCAAAGAGTTGGTACCTTTCACAAAATATTTAAAATGCTATTTTTTATTGCATAAAACTATAGGATTTATTTGAATGTTTAGAAAATTGTTTGGATGTTAAAATGTCTGAAAAACCACGCAACACATTTATTAATTATTCGAATGAAAGATCCTATACATCCGTACGATAAGGACTAATTTTTAAAGCATCAAATTGAAACGCAACACGTTAGTATCGCTTCGAGAATTCTAAGGAAAAAAGAAGCGAAAAGCAAATCGATCGGCTTACAGCTTTCTCAAATGATCATAGCGCAAAGTCGATAAGGACGTATAACCGATCGTTTTCTCATCCTCAGGCTGGACATGTCGCAGCTGCGCTTCGCCCTGGACATCCTGCTGCCGCACCTCTACATCGAGGGCATGTACGAGATCGACGGCCGGGTGCTGCTGCTGCCGATCCGGGGTAACGGCCCGATGACCGGCAACTTCACCGACGCGACCGGCTCGGTCAAGATCCAGGCGGGCCTGTTCAAGGACGAGCAGGGCAACAACCACCTCAAGCTCAGCGAGTTCCGCATGCGCATCTCCATCCGCAAGGGCTCGCTCAAGCTCGACAATCTCTTCGGCGGCGATCCCACCCTCGGCGGCGTCGTCAACAACGCCATCAACAACAACTTTGACGCCTTCATCAAGGAGCTCCAGCCCCTAATCGAGAAGGCCCTCTCGAGCGCCTTCACCGACATCGGCAACAGCATAGTCCGCCCCTTCACCTACGAGCAGCTCTTTCCGCTCGCGTAACGAGGAGCGTCTCCCCTAAAATAATATAATTATCTCGCGCGATCTCTCGTTGAACCTTATTTTTTTTTTTGTTTTTTTTTTCACCCACTTATTACACTGTAGGCCAACATGTAGCATTAACGCGTGTCTCTGCATGCTACACTATGTAGTTATCTTGTTACACTATGTAGATCTTTGTGTTTTACCATTACGTCGTTTATGCGCGTTCGACGCCGCTAATAATTATCGCGCGCGCGCGCGCGCGTCTACACATACGCGTTGATGTGTGCGAGATACGCGCGTCTGCAGCTTGTGCGTATATATGTAATGCGAATGTGCGTGCGTGCACGAAAAACGACGGCGCAACCGGTGACCCTCGCGATGAGGCGAGCGACGCTCCGCATTGCACTCGAATATATATATGTACGCGAGAGACACAGCGTTGGCAGCCTCGACTTTTTCATCGCGCACCTCCTTCACTGACCTCGTGTGTACTACTACCTCTCTCTTTCTACAACTTTTTTCCCGTTCCGTGTTAATCTTTTTTTTTTGTTTTTATGCTTCTTTTTTATTATTATTATTACTATTATTATTATTATTATTAT
Organism: Philotrypesis tridentata; assembly: GCA_018906965.1. Taxonomy (NCBI): domain Eukaryota; kingdom Metazoa; phylum Arthropoda; class Insecta; order Hymenoptera; family Pteromalidae; genus Philotrypesis; species Philotrypesis tridentata. Next base: position 638,326 of record JACCIB010000048.1, read on the forward strand.
TATTATTATTAATTGCAGTTCGTTTTTGACGCGCGCTCGGTTGAACAGCCGAGGGTAAGACACTCGCGTGCGTAACATTGTATAACGACAGTGTCTGCTGTTGTGATGCGCGCGGCGCTGTGCACCGGCTGTTCTTCGTCGGTGCTTGCGTGCACACTTACCGATCTCGCGGATCGTCGCACGTGTGTCTGTACGCGACATGTTCGTTGCGCGAGCATCTTCGCGCGCGCGTTTTACTCAAAAAGAAGCAAGTGTGTGTGTGTGTGCGCATTGTATGTACATTATATATATTTATATGTATATCTGAATACATACGTGCATGTGTGTGGGGGTGTGGGTGTGTGTGTGTGTGTATGTGTGCGCGTGCGTGCATACGCCACGGATACGCCGTCGAAGTGCGCGGAACGAAATCGAGGCGCACGTAGACGAGGTCGGAAGTCACTGAGTGATAATCGTTATGTTTTACATAATAAGCTTTTTAATTTATAACTTTTTATTTAATATACACGTGTATCGATGCGGGTTATTTTACCCTTTGTTGCGAAGGGATCTTTTTTTAATTGTTTCGTCGTTTTGTATAATAAGCGTAATTGTACAACCGTGTATACGTGTATGTGTGTTCGTGTGCGTTAGAAAAGCCGTTGAATAATCGACGATTTGCGATAGTCTTATTTTAACTTTTCGGATCGGATTCTTTGGGTGTAACAGTTTCTGAACATTTTATTTTTATTTTTTTTTCACATGTATTCAATAAATTGCCATTGAAAATTCAACAGTTGCATTTTTTAAATCGTGAATGACCTGATTTTTAACTGCCTTGATATAATTTTTGATTTTTAAAATGATAATACCAATCATAAGTTTTCGCTTAGTAATGGAAACCTAACCACTTTAATTAAATTAGCTAAATGCTATTAGGAAAAACCATCTTGAAGATAATTATTATTGATTTATTCGTTATTGTTTCTTAACTCACTCACAACAGACGTGTTCAAAGTTTAGGTATCAAAGAGCAAGTAATATGTGCAAAGATATAAGAAATCAAGAATAAATTAAATCTAAAAAGCTGTCTACAATTTAAACACAATTATTATCATTGTTTCATTACATGGTATACTTCACCTATAAATGACATCACGGGCACTAACCCTGAAATTTTCCGAGAAACAAAATAAGTTTTAGTTTATTTAAATATAGATTGAAAAATAAAAATATTTCAGTATTTTTTTGAAATTCTTATTGTTTCTTATATTGTTTAAAGGGCAGACGAAGGCTGAACCGATTTCAATCAAACTACTCTTGGTTCCTAGTAACACGCTCCTTTTAGTTTGTATTAGATTCTTTTTTAAAACTCCAGTGAAACTAGACTTTCCAAAAAATTACCCCGCACTCGCTGATGAGCCATCTTAACCCATTAACCACCAGAAGTCCTCTGGCCGATTTTGACATCAAAGTTTGAGCCGTCACCATTTAATAAATTTGCACGGGAAAAATTCGGGAAATCTGGGATTCTGGGCGTTGAAGCGGATTTAGGGTGGTTAGATTCCCTTTAGCGGAAGTGCAGAGCGCCAGCTTCTATATCGATAGAAATTCATGTGCATCCATCTGTAATCGAATCATTATTGAATAATTGCAAAAATGAATCGTCGATAAAGCACCTAACGAGTTTTGTTATGGTTTTACGTGCGCAAACACTTGCATTTCCGACTTATCGGCAGTGCACGATCTGTAAAACTTTTTACCTTCAATCGATAAACCCCCAATTTTTTTTTGTTAAATTATGCTTAGATTGAGAAACCTTTTTAATAATACTTATCAACAAATTATCGATGTGTTAACCAAGTCACTTTGTTTATGTATTAAAAAGCAGGTTGAAACGTAATAAGATTCCAATAGTAATAAACGAACTTTCCGATATCTCTTGTGCAATAATTATTCATAATGTTCAGTTACAAAAATTTATTATTACAAAAAAAACATGTTACAGTATCCTTACAATGACGTAAATGGTATATCTTCTCATAATCAAAATTAGTTCGCATACATGAGGTGTGCAATACATTTATATATATCATGCTGTACAAAAACGAATAAGGGAAAAAATATCGTGGGGCCATCCGCACGTGTACGAAATTCGCAAATCTCTCTTTCGTGGAGGTCATAAAAAGTTCTTTACGCACATAATCTCGATCCGTCATTGGCGAAAAGTCAAAATCGCAAAATTATACGCGCAAGAAATACTTTTATTAATTTTTTTTATCTACACTGCAGGCTAAATTAAGGAGATAAAAATAACCTGGGCATATTCACCTCTGACAAGGTCCTTCTCATTGTACGAAAACCAGTGAGAGGTCAATGCTTCCTTAACAATGCTCTACCGGCCAATGAACGATTCTTGCATTTTTTTCATGAGTTTATGATAGTAGGGAGCTTGTAGATGACATGTGCGACTTAGTTTAGCAATTTATATGTACAGATCGCGCACAAAAACTTACCAAAGTCATGAATATATTGATTGATTATGCGACTTTTCGAAGCAGAAAAACTTCTGGTAATTGATCATGGCTTGCATACTGATTGATGTAAAAAAATTACAAATCTAATAATTATTTTATCATTTTAGACAAATTTCTTGTATTAAAAATGTATCTAATGACGAAATATTTCAACTGTTGTCTTGGACGTGACACTGTTCATTCTGAATCTAACGATGCTTTCAATCATATGTTTTTCATCATTGCGTGTAGTAATTTTTTTTACTGAGTACGTACAATTTATACTAATCGATCGGTTCATTCATTAGCGCATGTCTTTTTTTACACATGACATGTATATGACCAATTCTCACAGAAAAATGCACTTTTCGGGGGTCCAGAAATCAAAAATTTTTTCTTTTTACGCTAGAGGTTTCGGACCGATCAGACTTTCTTTAGTTAGCTGATAGATAGTCAAAAATGCAGAGGAACATGGGAAACATGGAACATTAGAATTTAGCATGGGGATCAGGTATATAGATAAAAAGAAAATCGGCTATTCGGATTTTTATTTACTTTTTTTTGTCAAACGGACATAACTTTTGATCAGAGCAACGAATCTGGGCATTTTTTAAAATTAAAGCTCTTTTGTTGTGCTTTATTCTGGTGTAATTTGAAACTTTGTTTGTGCCTCGGAAACATTCATAGTTGTCATTATTCCACTATTTCGACGCATACATTTTTTGCAAAAAAAAAAACAAACAAAATGGCTGAGAAATATGGTTACTGGTAACTTTTCCCATGTTTCTCTGCACTTTTGACTATCTTTTGGCTTACAGAAGAAAGTCTCGCCGGTTCGAAACCTCTAGCTTTAAAAATAAAATTCGGTTTCTGGACCCTCGAAAAGTGCATTTTTCTATGTGCAAATAGGTATAAAAAAATTTCGAAAAGTCCTTGAACTGCAGTTGCAGCCGCGCATTCGCTAGAGTATATTTTTTACGCAACGCGTCCTTTCGTTCGCGCCTTCGCGACTGAAAAACATTTCTTTCGAATTAGCTTTTCGAAAAAAAAGGCAAAACGAGAGACAAAGTAGAAAAACGAAAACGATTCAGACGGTATTGGGAAAGAGTTCATCGTAAGTGTAGTGCTTGCACATCCGGTTAGCCACGTCGAGGACCGTACGAGATATGGCCTTTTCGATGTTCGGCGTCATACTAACGATAATCTCTTTTCTACTGGTCACCAGCACCGAATTGATAGCTTGGGTTATTGGATTAGTTTCGACTCCTGGCATGAAGTTTGCGGTGTAGTCGTTTATCGTTAGTTTCGCCGTCATCGTCGGGAAGTAAATGTATGTCTTCCCACGACGCTCAACAGTTTTGAACTTTAACGAGACCTTGGCGAGCACGTCATCTGTAAAGACATGAAGTTCGTTTGAGCATTATAAGTTCGAAATTGAAATTAAGGGCTTACCAGAGTCAATACGATATTAAAATTTCGTGCCACAATGTAGAAGACGACGAAACAGTTACAATTTGCTTCTAACGAATAGTGAAAGCGTAACATGATTTTTTATCGTTTCACGAAATTTGATGTTTACAATATACGAGTGTCTCGTGAAATGGCATTGGCGTCCCAAAAAGTAAAATATGAAAGCGTTTCGATAAATACGAATAATTTAATTGAAACCGGTTATCATTATTAAATATCGAACATCGATTTACTTTATTATTTGTTTTTGTAGAAAAAAAAGAAATCAATTTGACGAATGAAAAAATGATTTTGATTTTAATAACTTTCATATTTTGTTCTTATGTTCGTATGTTCGGTTCTTATGTTTCAAAGGTACAGTATGAGCATCTGCTTAGAACTACTAATTATTTCTCTCAGTATATTGATATAATTACTGTGGTTTTACCGAAGAAACTTTAATGAGAAACTAACGGCACCGTATTCTATACAAAAATACTCTACACGCACGCAATTTTCGATGCGAAAAATTCACATATTTTATCATTTTTCTTTACCGCAAAACTCTTCGCAATTATGTAACCCAGATTTTATGAGTTGTTACATTAAAATGAGATGCACATTATTATTGTTTGTGATGTTAAAATTGTAAAATACCGAATTCCTAGCCAAAAATCAAGTAATATCCACAAAAAAATGGCGCGAAATTTGAATGATAAATAATTATACAAGTATGTATTTTTTTAAAAATCTTTAAATACCCGTGACAGTGGTGATCGGTCCTTTCTGGTTAATCGGCACGAGGATCTTAGCCTTGACGTCATAGTCCGAGTCCATGATTATTTTGGGAAAGACGACCTCTAAGTCGATCTTCTGATTCTTGAGATCGAGCTTGAGATAGGTGACGTTGAAGTTGGAGAGGCCACTGAGCTTGACGTTAGTTGCGACAGCGCGGAAGTCAGCGAGACTTGCAAGAGCTATTTCTTCGACGAAAAGCGGCTCGATTGGCGGAACGTCGATTTCGGGAATGCCACTCTTCAGTTTCGGAGTCAGTTCTCGCACGCTGTCCTCGACGCACTTGTCTAGTTGAGGATTTTTTCGGCCGCATGTTTTGATGTAGGATGCTGCGATTCGAACGCTTCATTAGTAAACCTCCAATTTGCAAGTTGATTATTCAAGCTAATTATCGAGGAACTGTTTTTGTCCCCAACAATTAATGCTAGGAATGAGTAACAGGGTATGAATGAGAGCAACATATACTTATTATCTCGCGGCGCGCGTTATTACTTCAAAACTTGTAGCGTTTATACTTTTTCAGAATTTTAAGCCAGATTGGAAGATTTCATTTAAGTAATGCATAAAAGTATTTTTTGAAAACCAGAAATGTTCATAAATGATACGACTTTGCAAAATCGAAAACAAATATTTTCCGGTTCACTGCGGTTACAGAAAATAACATATCTAAAATCCGTTGAGAGAAGCATAAACAGATACTCTCTAATACAGTCATATATATGCAGCCATATCAACATTTTCCGGAAACAATGCATTTTGTGTAGAAACGCCTTCAACAACATCTCGTACAACAAATGTTTCACCGGCCGGGTTGACGAATTCAAGCATAATTTAGAGGCGTTTTTGCTAGAGATTTTCCATTTGTCATTTGTTTTTTTGTGCAATTTTTCTTGTAACTTCTGGAAAAGCTGACTTGGATATTTTTCCGGAAAATTCTCAAGCATTGAATCTCAGGAAAATGCTTATGCTTGCTTTAAAAAATGTAATAAAATTGGTCATCGCTAGATTTTAAAATAGTAGCTAATGATTGTTATCCCCGAGGAATAGAAATATTTAACGACATAAAAAATATAATTTTATTTTTATCAGTCCACTCTAATGTAAATCAATTGAAAATCTAAATAAATTCCTTAGAAATATAGTGCTCCGAATGAAAAAACAAACAAACAAACAAACAAACAAACAAACAAACAAACAAATTACAAACTGAAACTCGGTCGTCTTTTGATGTCGAAAAAAATCATGAAACAGGTCGACAAGTTAACAAGTCTTGTCTTTTTTGCCATAAGCATAAACGAAATATCTCCTCGAATAATTTGTTCACTCCTCACACCTTAGCCCGCGCACAAGAACACCGAGTTTCCCTCCTTAATCGATACTTACGAACTCCAGCCAGAGCCAAGTCAGCGAGCAGCGCTGTGGCGAGTAGAGCCAGCGAAAATCGAGCCATGATCGGTTAAAAAGGAAAAAATACTTATGCACGAAAAGCGGGCGATGGAGCAGACGCTGCGCCTCGTGTCGCGAGCGCACAACTGGATAGAAAACGTAAACGCGCACTGACGAGTCTTGCTGTTGGCAAGCCCATATTTATACCTTCGACATCCCAATGCGGCTGCGGTATGCAGGCCTTAGTGACACACTACTATTCTCTTCTAAGTTCAAGGTCGCGAGAAGAGAGATCCACCTATCCGGCGGCGTTCCTGGGGCCCCCCACCCCCACCTCCGCTCTCCCGCCACCGGCTAATTGCTTGGCACATCGCAGCTTTACGAGTTTTCATGCGCGATATCGATCATTTTTTTTCCACTCCACAGATTTCCTGTGGCAAAGACTTTGGTCAGGTCGATTATTTTTTTTGCGACACACATTAGCTATAATTGCATTCGATGTCGCACAAAGTGCAGCTGAGACGCCAAATGCGATTCTTCTCGGATCTGTTTACGGGCGTCTTAAGCATTGGAAATTCAGGACAAAGCCCGTTGAGAGGAAGTCGCGGCGCGTCGACCAAACAAAGCTCTCGATACTTACTTCAATGCTAAACGCACGCGAACTTTAACTGAAAAACGCGTAAGCGCAAGCGATCCGGTTAAAGCATATGAGTATGTCCAGGAAATTTCGGAAACAACTCGGACGGAAAAGTTGCAAAAAATTTTCTTGAAGGCACACCTACCAGACCCCTTTATTCTCATTCCTTAGGTCATTCTGAAAGAGAAAAAGCTCGCGTGCACGGAAAATCTTAGGGTATATTTTTGTCCGGAGCAAAAACGACTCGAGAAACCAGAAATAATTAAAAACCTATGGACTTTAATGTCTTAAAATTCATCAAAGAATCCTCTGAAATTTTTTCAGATTTTTTACGACGTTTTCCGAAATTTCGATTTTTTTGGATTTTTGATAAATCAAAAATTTTATCGGATCAATTTGAAAAAATTTCAGAGCATTCCTTGATGAATTTGAAGACATTTTAGTTCTAATGAAATTTTTATAAAAGTCCATAGTTTTTGAGAAAAAAATCTATAAATTCTCTTTTTGTTAACTATTTCTCGTTTTTTCGAGTCGTTTTTGCGCCGGAAATAAATATACCCTAAGATTTTCCATACATGCGAGCTTTTTCTCTTTCAGAATATCCTAAGGAATGACAAAAAACAGGTCTAGTAGGTGTGCCTTCAAGAAAATTTTTTGCAACTTTTCCGTCTGAGTTGTTTCCGAAATTTCCTGGATATACTCATATATATCTCTTTATCGTTTTTGTCATCCACTTTTTCTGCAACTCTTTTTGTTTGGTCATTCCGGCTGCAAAAAGAAAATTAATTATGAATCAATATATTTTTTCGCAATAATTGAATTCGACTTGTTTGCCTAATCAAGTCCATCCTGCCTTTGTTCCTAAAATGTTAAATAGCCAATAAATGTATACCCTTGAAAGATTTCTTTGCTCATCCATAAACACTGTTCTTTCGAGAAATCTACTGTTTTTTGCCTTTTTTTTACATTGCAATTTTACATTTTACGCATCGAAAATTCATGGCCGAACTCTTTGAAGTCAAGATAGCCGTTGTATCATTATACCTCACTGGTTAATACTCATTTGTACCGTGTGAATAAGTCGATACAATTGAAAACATCTGCTTTAAATGGCGCCGTAATTGAAAGGTATTGAATTAATGTAATGCTGGTGTTTACATGTTAGTAAGGAGTCTATTCTGATAGTTGAGACGAAACAAATAGTGCAGTGTACAGAAAGATATGTAAAGTCATTTTTCTATACCTATAGTGTATGTGCTTTTACTTGTCATCATTAAAACAATAGTAATGTTTCCTTAAGAAAACAAGATCTTAAAGTCGAGCCGTTCTAGCTCTACTTAACCGGATTTACATGGACGTTTGCAAAAAATAAAATAAAAGCCTCCATCTTAACTTGTCCTGACCTACTGCTACGCTATTTTTAGCTGATAAAAATGTCTTTTTCTAGGGATTTCATTGACAGAAAAAAAGTGGATAATGCCGAGGTCGATTGATGCTAAACGATATTTTAAGAAGATACAATCACACGAATGATTAAAAAATTTAATCACACTGTCTCACTGTTACTACTTAAGCGAACGGGTGAGACTTGCTTTTTTTCTGGTCATAGTTTATTTTTCAATGTGTCATTTATTGTCATCGATTCATTGAAAATGCATTAACGCAAAGAAATTTTACGAGTAAATGATTATTTATGTTGTTTGGCTTACTTCTAAATGCTTTTATAATTACATATGTAATGAATTTCTTGGTTGATAATAATTTATATCATATATTAATGCATGTTTTTTTATTTAAAAAATGCATGTAAAGCGTTGACAATTTGTAAATGTAGTCGGTGTACTGAAGCTGCGAACTTTTGAATAAAATATTAGTTCATAAAATGCTCACTGAAGTTTGTAAAATTTTTGTAAATTTTTTTTAATTTGTAAATTTCTATAAAAATATATTTACTGGAACAAAAATAATATTATTTTAGAAAAACTGTTTTGAGTAATTTGTAATTGTTTATTTTGAAGATTCGGAAAGTCATTGCATGTAGTAACCATCAGCAAGTATAGTTACGTTATAAGTCAAATTATATTATACAATCATTAAAGCTGTTGATGTATTTGGATTTATTGAAGTTTAGTTTCTTTTTGCCTTCTTTATTAAAGGAAAAAGACATAAATTCTTTTAAAAAATGTATTTTTGCATGTTTGATTTTTGCATGTTCATGGGATAAAAATGCGGGGTAGAGTTTATAAATTATAGATGAAGCGTTGACAAATAAACGTATCTTCAGTATTTCGATGCAGAATAGTGTTTTAGAATAGATTAAGATTTCGTTGAGCACACATTATTTCTTAGAGTAAAAAAAGAAAAAGAAAAACAGGATAATTCTTCTAATACTACACGATAGCCGAATCAGTCATAAATTAAATATACCTTTTGGAAAACTAATATTACATGGTGATATAATTATTAGAACATAACATTATTTTAATCTTGTTTGTTTTGTTTTTGTGTGTTTTTCACATCTCCTATCGGTATTATCGATTCTCATTCCCTGCGTTTTTGCGAGTCCTCAATTAGTGCATTGAGTCCACTATATTGAGCAACTTGCAAATCCGCAAGGGAACGGGGACCTATAGTTTTATGTACAGTGATATATGCACGTTGTATATTTTAAACTTGTATTGTAAAATCACGTTATATTTTTGACCACTAATCCGATGCCGGCAGGAAATAAGTTGAATAATATTGTTTCAATCCAAATAACGCTACATTTGCAATTCATTCACTTAGAAAATGGCGCTGTTGCGTAACGTCTTTTAATAACATTATTTAACAACGTCTATCGGCAATATTACTCAATAACGTTACATTAAAAGTCATTTACTATAATGCTATTACGTAACGCCTTTTTCAATGCAGGAATCCATAAATAAAACGTTCCAATCGATGTCCCGACTTCTGTAGTACATCAGATCACTATATGTACGCACTGCACAAACACACTCTCTTCCCGCATAAATTCGAATTCTACATTATATCAGCATATAAGCGAAGCCACCGCGGAACCGCCTCGAAGCCAAAGACCTGCAATACCGAAATTCCGCGGTCTAGACACGAGGTCAGTTGCAGAAGTCCGCGCAGTAGCATTATAATCTCTCGGAAATTTCGCTATGTATACAAGATTCGACTTCTCCTGCGACATTCCATTCCGAAAATCGCGCTCCCTATCAATGAAAACCAACTGGATTAACACGTGCGCGCGCGCGTACTTATCGGAAATTACTCGGCCGCGAGGCATACTCGAAATGGTATTGCCCGAATTAATCGGTATCGCAATTAGCCGGTTTTCGAGCTAATTGAACTGCATGCCCCCCCCCCCCCCCAGCCAGTACACTCGTTCTCGACTATCTTGAAACTCGCCGATTTTGATGTATTACGCTCTGTGGGTCAGGCTATTTACTCACCCGTGCCTTTCTGCTAACTGCGTTGCGCCGAAAGAGAAAGTTCCACGCGTTGCATTGAACAGTTGGTAGTATTGCAGTGTTTACACTTGCGCTTGGGAGAAATAGAATCGCTGCTCGTTCGGATTTGGAAATATATGCTGCACCGATTAATTGCTGAGTTAGCGATCAAATGATTTTTCATTTTTATAATAAAGTGAATTAGACAGGGGACGGGGGGTTCGAAACACAGGTTTTACCGACGGTTCATTGTACGCTGTATAGTAAATTATGTAATAAATTATGTGTACAACCAAGAGATGCTAACTCTACGCGTCTTGACGTCATCTATCGCTATGCAAATTTGAGGATAACATTACAGGGGCGAGTTGATTAGTGGCACTCAAACGAAAATTGGAAGCTGCCGGTGTGGGAAATTTTCGTAAGAATCATTCTGAAATTGATAATTTTCGTTTGAATGCCATTTAACAACGCGTCCGTGCATAAGCTTCAAATTTTGCATTATGCTGGATGATGCCAAGCAAAGAGCGACTGTCTCTTGGTTTTATTATATAATGAGTTATATTTATTTAGTTTCGAGCGTTTTTCCCAGTGGGCAACCGCACTATTGAAATCTTGTTAAATCTAGTAAAAAAATATGCAACACAAAGATAATAAAATCTTTGATTGAATAAATGAAACTACAAATTATGAAAGTCATTAATAAAAATAATGATGATTGATAAATTATCGAATGAATTTTGGTTGGAAAAATTAATAGTAATTTCTAAACCATTTAATCGATGTCTACATAATTAATGTACCGAGTATCCAAATGTCAATAACAATTGTGTTCAAGTGCATTTCAATGAGTAATTTATCAATGAAAATTGCACAGCTCTGCCCAGCGTAACGCTCGCGTCTTCCTTTTACCTGTAATGACTCGTACTGTTGTCCAGTAATTGGAAAAGGCTACAATTAGGTAATTCAGCGGCAGTGGCAGAAAAAAAATAGGTAACTCAAAATTCAATCCACAGCTGCCCGCAGCATTCCAGACAGATTGTGTACCACAGAGACAAGTCGTTGCGAAAGAGCTTGAGACGTTAGAGGCGCAGAGAAAGAGCGAGCGAGAGACAGTGCGGGAAAAAAACCTCAAGCCTACGTGTATATAACAGAAAGGCGCGCGTTCTCCGCAGAGCCGAACTCCCGCGACGAAAATCGCCCCTTCCCCTCGGCTCGCGCTCGCCGCGGCAGCAGTCCCCTCATTTCACTTTTCTCCGGTCGCGTGCGCCGAGAGGGGCCCAGTAGAGCCTCGCGAGCGAGCGCAGTGTGTGTATATACATGAGTGTGAGGCCCATCATCGCGCAACTAATAACACGCACATACATATCGGATTTGCCCGGCAGTGCAGCAGCAGCAGCGTAGCAGCGTAGCAGCTTTGCAGCGTAGCAGCGGGCTTCGGGGGAGAGAAGAGTGGGAAAAGCTGCGTTTTTCCCACATAGACGACGTCGACGTCGCGAGCGAGTGACCGGCAAGTGTGCGACTATGTGGCAACGTGCCGCCAGCAGTGGTAGCAGCAGTACCAGCGGCAGCAGCACCAGCACGACTTGGCGAACGGTGGACCAATGGCCGGCAAGTGGCACGAGGCAATCAACCGGCCGAATGCAATAGTCCAAGGAATCCAGGCAACTGCCGATTCTACGGGATCGGCGACTTTGCGCCGGGCGTAGGGCCCCGCGAGTCCCCAGTCGCTGACACGAGTCGCCGGCCGCCGCAACTCGACATGCTCGCACTTCTCACACGCGTGTGGTACGATCTCGTCTTCTTCTATACACTGCTATACTACTCTTCTTCGGCTTCTCCTTCTATTTTTCCAGTGCGGGTCTTTCGCGAACGCGAGTGCAGGATCTCTCGTCGGTCGAAGTCTGCGTCTCTCTTCTCCTTTCTTCTCTCGGCTCGGCTCGCGCGTGGATAGTGCCGATTTTTCGCCAGAGACAGAGAGAGACAGAGAGAGAGAGAGAGAGAGTGAGAGTGAGAGAAAGGGCGAACCGCTCGTTTCCCTCTTGCGCAACGGATGAGCGAGGACTATGTAGAGGCGAACGAGAGTGAAATGCGCGGATTCCGCGCGCAGTGTGTTGTGCAAACCTTTGCGAAATTCACTCGATTATGTGTGCGGTTGGGGAGCGAGAAATGAGGAGAAGGGAGGGGGGGGGGGACGAGCCGGTCCTTGCGAAAAAAGGAAAGGCGCGCTACTCGCTTGTATTCGACGCGGTCTTGCTGCCCCTGCTGCAGCTGCTGCTTTGTTGTTACGAAGCTCTTTGTTCGCCGGCGCAAATGAAAAGCTGTTGTAGCGAGGCCTAATGATTTTTCAGGATTTATTTGCTGTTTGGGGGAAGTTTGGGGGGTGTTGTGTGCCAACTTTTTTTCTTTTAGTAGAGTTTAGTCTTAAAAATTGTGTCTCAGGTATAAACATTTTTTTTATGATATGCTGTTAGGCAATCAAAAATTAAATTTAAAATTTAGATCATCGCGTTTCATTTTGATAAAATATTGCTGCTGCAATATGCTTCAATATATGCTGTTTGTTACAGAAAGAATTCTGAAGAAATACAGAGTATTGCATTTAATTAAAGTATATTAAAAATTTATATTTGAACTTTTTTGAATGTGTTGAAGATCCAAACATATAAGCTCTTAGTCCAAGCCGTAAGCAGTAAGCGCGTGTACCAATCAGCGATGTTTTTTTACTTCTCTGCAGGATTTTAAACGAACAAAAGAATTTAGAGAGCTCGCATTTTTTTAAAAATATTTTAAAAATCGTTTTTGATCGTATAAAAGGAGGGCATTTTATTTGAATGATCAGAACAATCAGCTTAACTATATCCTAATTGAAAATTAAATTTTAGGCTTGTAAAAGTTTTCTTGTTACTCTAATTAAGTCATTAACGTCTTAGCTCTCCAAATAAATTTCTCTGCCTTGAATCCTATACGAACAGTGAACAGTCATTGATGAGTCGTATACATTTACTACATTTATTTACATTTTGCAATTTGTAAGATGCAAAAAATAATGTGTTTATTCAGAAGAACATGTGGCAATGGTATCCCAATGAACCTTATACTTCTGCGATTAAACTCCTAATCTTGAATTAACATATTATATTCGTGCAAAATAAATTTTTATTCGAGAATGCAAAGTTGTATAAAGCGGCGATAAAAGTGAGTGTCATTTTACCGCCTCTATAATTCATGAAAATTTGTCCTTCGCTTTGAAGTTTTCATTAATTTCTCGATCAAATAATGTATTATTGGGATTTTTATTGAAAGTATATAAAAATTTGCAGATATAATCGTATGAAAAGCGGTGGTATTAAGACTGTTAAAGCGAGAATAAAAGCGCTCATAAAAACTGTTACGTAACGAACCTGCGTGATTTTAGCACTGTTACTATGCAAAGTTTATCCGTGATTTTGTCGGCATTGCCGAGCGAATGAAATTGCGCTTTGGAAGGCGGTGTCTGAGCTCTCGCGTGCAACGCGCGCGGCCACTCGATTAACACGCTAACCGGGCAAGGGAATACTGAATTTTCTATATAAACTAGCGCTGGAGAACGCGCGAAGCGTCGTTAAGAACCGAGACGAGAGTGTCTAACGTTGGTTTCCTTGTTTGTTTCTTTTTTTCCATGTCTCATTGGCAGCCTGGCGGCAACAATCACGGGATCGGCGCTCGGCGCGTTACGTGAGTACAATCAGCATCAGGCTGCGGCGGTTCACGCGTACGCGTGCGCCAGCAGCGTCTGGGTACCTCTGCCGAGCGCGGACGCTTACCTTTACGATAATCAGGACGATCTCGAACTGCCACCGGTCAATATTAGATTCCTGCCTCCCCTCGTCGACTACGCATTCCAGACCGTGGCCATATTCTATGTCCTCTTCTTCCACGTGCTCCTCCTCGGCTCCATCGCCTTCTTCCTCCACGTGTTCACCGATTGACCTGTTATATGCACATACGTGACAGGCTGTCTCTGTCGTTTGTCTTTCTTTTCTGGCCAACCAACTATCTATTATCTCTCTCTCTCTCTCTCTCTCTCTCTCTCTCTCTCTCTCTCTCTCTCTCTCTCTACCTCGTGATAGACCTTAGCTATTAGTTCTTTTGATGTGTGTTATTTAATTAATGGCTTGTAAAATAATGTTTTGTAAATACATGTACACCGATCAGTCGCAGCTGCAAGATTCATTGTTATTCCTTATGTGTATTTTAACGAAATTGACGTGCTTGTCTGATGGAAGTGTAGCGACTGTTACATTTTTATTCACATATAATGTATGCAAGATTTTTAATTTACTGCCGTTTCCCGAGCAACCAATCAGAGATACCTTATCCTGTAACGACGATTACGTTTGTGTTTAAAAGAAAAAAAAGGATTGAAATCACCAGCTATCCTTGAAGAACCAAGTAAAAATTTCCTATCCTGCAACGACCATTACACTTTTATACTGAATACAAAAATAATTTGAATTTACCGCCATTTCCTGAGTAACCAAACAGAACTATCTTCTCCTGTAACCAGGATTACACTTGTGTTTAATATAAAAAAAATATTTTTGAATTTACTGCCATTTCCCTGACAGCCAATCAAAAATGCCATATCCTATAACGTCGATCGCACTTGTGTTCAATGTGAAAAACATTTTTTTTTCCATTTACCGATTTCCTTAGCAACCAATCAGAGACGTCCCGCACTGTAACGACGAATGCATTTGTGTTTATAACATAAGAAAATTTTGAATTTAGCGCCAATTTATTTATATATAAAAGAAAAAATGCGCGAAATACATAGATAGCCATAGACATAAGTATGAATAACGAATCTGCGCGCTTTGTACGCTGCTGCAGCACCTTACATAAAGGTGTGCAAAAGGTCGGACCCAAACATCAATGCCTGCATCACGAACTCGATCGAGGACCTGAGGGAGAAATTGGCCACGGGTATACCTGAACTCGAGGCACCGCCAATCGAACCTCTCAACCTAGAACAGATCAGGCTTCTGCGTGGACCGACGGGTGCGCGACTCGACATCAATGTGACCGGTCTCCAGGTATGGTATTTGCATCTCGATGATTCTGACATAATTAACACTTTCCAGTGGGATACCAGAAGAAAACACAGGATAAATTCAAGCGTATGGCAAGTACTTATGTAGAACCATGCGATTCAAATATTTCCATGTGATTTCTGCATGGTTTTCATGCTCCAAGTATTTCCTGTTACATATGCATAAAGAAACCGTAAAATTAACGATGTCTGCTTTTCCTGGTAAATGCACGTTTGAATTTGTCATGTGCGTGATTCTTCCGGGAAAATGTTTTGTGATATAGACATCTACATTTGATTTTCATGTTTTTGCCTCGATGCCGACCTGCCTGCCGGAAAATTGAGAAGCTATTGGGCAGAATCGGTCAAATTTTATGTTCAGTGTGCAGAATATGTGAGAGGTTCTGTACAGAAATACTGGCTCTGTGAGACGACGATAGTCGGCGCAAAATCTTCCCAGATTGTGTTGACCCATTAATTTCATGTTATAGCCTTCTACATGTATCCGTAGTTCTGTCTGTAGGATTTCTGGTAGAAAATTTAGGTACCAAGTCAGTTTGTTTAATAATAGAAAATTGTTATACATACAAGTGATATATCCAATTAATGCAGTAAAATGTAGAATACTTAAGTTATGATTTACATTATTTTCATTACGTATTACCTTTAATTTATCAAATTGATTTTAATGCTCGATGTATTAAATATTATTAAAAAATAACTCTAACCATCTCTTCGAGCCAAATCTCTAACCATCTCTTGGCTCGAAGAGATGGTTAGAGTTATTTTTTAAAAATACCTTTAATTTAAGTCATTGTTGTTCATATTTGGACTTTCGTAACCCTAGGTAGTGTTTGTAGCCATGTTCGTTGACTTTGACATGTACTTTTATACTTACCATAGGATTTAAGACCAACAAATAGGTTTAGGGATCTGGGAAAAATTCGAAAATGTTTTAAATACTTGGATGCTTAAAATATTTTTGACAGAAAAAAATTTAATTAATAAAATTTTTATTCATCCAATTGAAAATCCCTACATTAATATGTTCCAGGTTTCTAGCTATTTGTTGATCTGAAATCCTATAGTAAAAGTCCATGCCGAAGTTCATGTTGAAATGATCGACGAACATAGTTAACAGTATCATTCGAAGGATACAATCCAAATACGGAGTACAATGACTTAAATTAAAAGTAATATGCAATGAAAATAATTTGTAAAATGTTCATAACTTGCAATAACATAATAACATAATATAATATTCATAATTTCATTTTACTATATTAGTTGAATCCTTGGCTTGCATATATATAATTATAGTATAGATAATAGTATAGCGGGCCTACCATTTAATTTGTGAACTTGAGATTATGGGAACATTTACGACATCGATCAAACTGCAGAATCTGCGCAAATTATGCCAAGAAATCATCACAAATTCTGTTTGAAAATTCTGGACAGGAGTTTGTTTTAAGGATAGATCTTCTATTCAATTTTCCGGCAGGCTATCATTGGACAAAAAATGTGCATATCGATAGCAGTTTAGTAAGTTATGTTGAGAAACTAGCCAAATAATGCCATACAATATATCTCATTCAATGAGACAAAATTTGAAAGTTTATTTTCCTTGTTCACGTAACGTGCCTTAGATACCATCAGGAAAAGTTACGGCAGAATTAACTATCAGCAATATGCACATATAGACACATAATGGTAAATACGCTTAAATTTGCTCGGTTCATCTTGAAATATTTGAACTACGCGTTCGCGGCCTTTCTAACGCTGTATGAGCAAAAGTTTATTGCGTCAGATACAACCGGCTACACGTGAATGGTTTCTTACTTGGGAAAAAAATACCAATCACTTCTAGTATTATGACGCGCTTTTTTCTGTCGTTCCGACCAGATCAAACTAAATTAGATCAAACTTTTTTTAGCGCGAATTAAATACTTGTTTCTACTAGTATGTACGCGTTTGTTTCGCCACGCGCAAAAATAAATGGCGTGCGTAAAAAAATAAACGTTATTATAATCGACACTATCGCGTACAAACTGTGTACGAAACGACGCATTTTAAATACATAGTTAGAAAATGAAGTATGCAACCTGCCGTTTGTAACGCTAATTATTCGTAAAAGAGTAAATAAATGGTAGTGACGTTGATCGAAATTGCATGATATTATCATTCTTCAGGACGATGAGGAAAATGTAATTTGTAAAAGAAGTGGTTTGCACATACAAAGTCCCAGCTAAATTATATATAATCATCGCGTGAAAAACGTGATTAGTTAATTTGAATATTTAGCATATATATTTTGAGTTCGAAAAAAAAAAATTTCTTTGGTTTAGAATTCGAAAAAAATGTTTTAGCTTAAAGCTTTCGGACCGGTCGAACTTTCTTGTGTAAATCGAAAGATGATAAAAAATGCTAAGAAACATGGGAAAAAGTTACTGGCAACTATATTTCTGAGCCATTTTAGGTTTTTTTTTCTTTTTTTTACATTGATACGATAATTGATACGATAAAATACTGAAATAATAATAACAACTGCGAATATACCGGGGGCATAAATCAAATTTCAAATTACACTACGATAAAGTACAATAAAATAAGTTTTAATTTAAAAGAAACACGCCCAAATTTCATGCTCTGATCGAAAGTTGTGTCTGTTAAAAAAAAATAAATAAATAAATAAATAAAAATGCGAATAGCCGATTTTCCCTATACTTTTTTCTCCATATTCTTATCCATATTAAATTCTCATGTGTCCATGTGTGTCGAAAGCGGTCCGAAGGCTCTAGCTTAAGAAAAATTGTTTTCAAATTCTAGATCAAAGAAAAGTGCATTTTATGTAGAATTCGACGTACAAATCGCAGGTCAGGAGCTGTGTAAAATATAGTCACGATCGATGGTGATTCAAAAATATTGCCTCGAGAAAAATAGTTGCAAATCAAAGCGTATTGTCGAAATCCTTTCCTCAATATATAGATATATAGTATAGACAGCTATATGTATCTACGTCATTTTCGAAGATCTCGAGAAAAAATTTAAAAGGTTTGCAAAGAAAATTATGCTGTTTGCTATCAAAACATGCAGTTAACCTGAATTAGCATAAGTATCTATTTCACATTTGTTTAAGTATTACAATTACTTCAAAATCTGCATTTGAGTTACTTTGCTGCTGTCGTAACCTAAATATCGATCAAAAAGAAAAACCAATTAATTTATTATTTCGATAAACATGAATCTAAATTATAACTTTAAATGATAAAAAATATGCAAATATTTTTCGCACACATGCAGCATATCGTTTAAGTCCGAGTTGAAATCATCACTTTTTTAAAATAGAACAAGGTAGCTTTAAAGAAATCCCATGCATATTAAATCGATCATTAGTTGACTCACAGCCTTTTTTCCCCTCGCAAGTTTCAATGTTGAACAATAATCAATCTCAAGTAATATTCATCAACTGCGATTACGCGAAACTAGTCGACCTCTACTGACATTGTACAGCGTGATATAAAAAGTTTGATTGAAGAATAAGTGGAGCCAATCAAGCATAATTCATTCGCAGGTGTATGGTCCGTCGTCTTTTAAAATCCGGGACTTGAAAGCGGACACCGACGACGTCAAGTTCACTTTCAAAGTTGGATTCGGCAAGTTGCAGTTCAAGGGAAAGTACTCCATCGATGCGAGGCTGCTGCTGCTGAGACTTGCAGGAAGCGGAGATCTGACCGGAAATTTCAGTGGGAAAATTTTTCGT
The DNA here is from genome assembly GCA_018906965.1 of Philotrypesis tridentata. Lineage (NCBI taxonomy): Eukaryota > Metazoa > Arthropoda > Insecta > Hymenoptera > Pteromalidae > Philotrypesis > Philotrypesis tridentata. Next base: position 657,383 of record JACCIB010000048.1, read on the forward strand.
TTGCTCGTTTAATCTCCGAATCGCACTTTCCAATTTGGAATTGAAACAAAATAAAAATTAATTTTCCAGCCGGTTACGAGTCCAATGTGGTACTGCGCGCTCGGAAGGTCTACAGGGATAACGATGTGTACCTGAATTTCGAGAAGATGAAATTAGCCATAACGATAGGCTCCGCCAAGGTGCACCTGAGCAACTTATTCGGTGGAGATCCTATTTTAGGTACGACTGCAAGACGATTTTAATTTCTCATTGTGCGAAAGCGATTGGGAAACTGTTTTGTGAAAGATTCACTCGACGAGAAAGAAGGGGCTATTCTAGTCACGGACTTGGACTCGCGCAACGAGACAAACGGGGTCTAGGCTCTAACGGGCATTGGTCTGTCAATAGTATTTGTTATTCCTAATTCGTCGAGTGACTAGCCTGCATTTTTCGACGTTTTATTTTCATTTTTCTCTCGTTGATCGAACAAGACGTTAAAAGAGATAGTTGAGTTACGGCTCTTTAGGTCATCAATTCAATCCTAGTGCCGCAGTCGTGTATAACGGGATAAAGCTGAGACTTAGAAGGGCTTCGAAAGTCAATCAAACATTCGAATTTCGCGAACGGAAAATCAGCGAATTTCGTTATGGACGGAGAGTGTAAGGCAAATTTTCAAGTGCGATTTATACGTCAACTTGTTATGAAAATTATTCTTTTTCAGGACCTGCCAGTAACGACATACTGAACGCCAATAGCGCGATATTCCTGGACGAGCTTCGACCCGTCTTGGAAACTGCCTTAGCTGATCTCTTCACAAACGTTGCCAACAAAATCACGGGATCTTTTACCTACGACGAGCTATTTCCAAAGGACTAAGTTTCACGTTACTCCATTTAGCTTGCTATCTCGCATAGGCTCTATATCTGCACGAACGTATTATCTCCAAATTATCATCTTACAATCAAAATAATTTGTGCATCGGCAGTAAAAGCAAATTTTATTTAATCGTAATATATTATAATGTAGCTTTAAAATCTTTGTTTTCTTTAGTTTTTGTTACTGTTAATACTACGATTGCTCTGTCGTTTCACGTTCACTAAATCAATTCAAGAAGAAATACGAAAACATTGTAACAATTTTGTGAAAATGCGAATAAACGAAATTCTTCGTCGATTGTGGACTTTTAATTTATTTCCAATGAAAACGAGAGTCTTTCACTGTCGCTCAGTTAACGCGTACAAACGCGATCGTACAAAACAATAATAATAATAATAATAATAATAATAATAATAATAAAAATAATAATAATACTAATACTAATACTAATAATAATATCAATAATTAATAATAATCAACGCAACAAACGAGATAAACGAAAATAAGACGCGACTACAATTATGGTACTAGTTCTTCTTTGGTGAAGGCGCTCAATGCCCTGGCGACAAGTGCACGGCTGACGGTTGCGGCCGTGTCTTCGATGATGGGACTCGCGATGTCCAGAACCAGTCTTGGATTGGAGTTGAAGAAATTTGCTGCTGCGTCAGCTGAAATAATCATTCGATGAATAAATTTAGAATTTTTCATAATTTTGTGGGCACTCGAATAATCAAGTGACACAACAACAATGCGAATAAATGGAAAATATTATCGTAGTTAAAAAAAATTTTTGTTAGCAACGTAATTCATCTTGGATATCAAGACAACGCTTTCCGATTCTCCGACAAACGATTCCACCAACGCCGGTACTCATACCGATCGAATAAAATAAAAAGTCGATCAGTAGTACGAGCAAACGAATAGATCGACAGTCGATAAAATCGCTCTCACCGGTAACAGTGTGGGAAGGCGGCGCCTTGAGCCTGATGTTCCCATCGCCGACGCGTATCTTCGTCTGCAGCTTGTCGATCTCGATTTTCGTAACGCCGTTCTTGTCGGTCACTTCCTTTCCTCGCGCGCTCACTCTTACCTCCGTGTTGGCTGCGCAAAGAAAAAAGAGCATCGTTATATGTGCATTAGAATCGGAGTCGATCGAGCGTTGCTTCGTCAATTTTCCGTTATGCGCGAGCTTTTTCTGTCGCTCAGGGTGATGTAATGTCGAAAAATGAGATCGAAAGTCATTTCGGATTTTACAGTTGCACAATGGCTTTCGGAACAGGTGTACCAGTAGGGAGAAAGAGAGAAAGCATCCGATATCCGAGATACCGATTGAGTAACGATTTTAAGCGGAAATGGAATCAAGTTCGACTAGTCGAGCCAGTTCGGCATGGGAGTGCATAACCGCTACATATATAGGTACGTGCAAACACTTCCTCTCGAGATAAGGGGGTCACTGTATTTTTCGTTCGATCTATCAATAATACAAGTGGAACGAGCCATCGAATCGAAAATTGCGAATCTTTATAATATAAATTGAGAATAGAGATTGAGATTTCTTGACATGATTTTTATAGAGAAGCTTTGAGCGATCGCGAATGAATTTTGAAAGAGAAGCAATTCCCCTACCGTCGCCGCAACGCAATACTCACTGAAATTTCCCTTGAAACTCCCGACGCCGCTGAGGGGAAGCAGCAGAAGTCTTCCCTGCACGTCGTAGTTGCCCTTGACGTGGAGATGGGGTATTTGAACTTTGATGAAAGCTGTGAGCTCGTTGGGATCGGCCTTGAGCTCATCGATAATGTAGTTGGAGCCGCCGAACACTTGGATACTGCTCATGTTGGCTTTGATTTTCAAGGTCTCGAGATTACGGTCGACCGTTAGAGAAGGCAAGAATAGAGGGTCCAGCGCGGGGAGCTTCATCGCGGGAATACCTTTGGCCAAGTACGGAGTCATAGTTTCCAACTGCTTGAGGACGCATTTGTTATAGTCGCTCAGTTTGTCGGAACGAGGACAGACCGTCACGCCGGGTGCTGGAAGGATAAGAATTTTTTTTTTTAAGCTAAGTAATCGCTCATTTTAATCAAGAGAGTTGTAGTAATTGTTGATTTTGAATTTGTGCGTGCTTATGTGATTTATTACCTAAGAAAAGAAGATGAGAGGTCTTTCGAGTAAATACGTGGCAATGTTGAGAGCGTATGGAGATAAGTAATGAAAAAAAAAAAGGAATTGCTGGCACCGCTATAAAGGAAATTTCGCGGTTGCGTTTTCAAAGCAAGCGACTTTAGTCGTTCGTTATTTAAGAAATTTTTTTATTTATAAAAATGGACTTTAATATTTATATATATTAGTATGCGCTTACTAAATAATACAAGTTATGAAAAGTATATGGATTGTATAAAACACGATATTCCTTTTTAGTGATAAACATTGTTATTTTATCAAGAAATATTTATAGGTTCATAATTTATTCACATTTTAAATTGTTCTATTGAAAATAAACTTTTCATTTTACTTATCTCCAGTAAGTAGGTCAGTGCAATACTAATTGTTGATTAATTTTATTAAAATGAAAAAGGTCACGTTAATATTATGATATTAAAGAAAACATTAAGTTTTACATTATAATAAAAGAACTATGGCTAATAAAATAATTGTATAAATTCATAGACACGTTAATCAACAACAATAGCTATTAGCTTTCCGAAAAAAATCAGCAAAATAAAATAAAATATTATTAATGCCTTGATAATAAATTTATCATATTATTTTTACAATAAAAATGTAGAAATCGATAACTGGAACCAACACATTAGTCGCTTTGATTCTGATAATAATGACATTGTTACATTGTTTTCAAAGTAAAAATGTATAAATCAATAACTAAAGCGCTATGTGACGCTCAAACCCAGAGTATTTTCATTATTTTTAACTTTCATTCAATGAATCGTAGAAAACTAATTGGTTATGTATACGATTCTTTAATGATTAATCAAGCAACTTAAATATACGTTCATAACATATTAAAAAAAGTTATATATTACTTAAGCTTGTGTATAACTTCTCATCGAAACCGCATACATTCTCAAAATTGCACAATAGAAAAAGCTCTCCCCTCGCAAGATCCATAGCACAGAGAGCGCAACGAAATATTCTCTTCTCCTCGGCGCAGTAAAAAAAGACGAAACTCTCGAAATCGAAAGTGCATTCGCGCAGTGACATTATGCGGAGGAGAAGACGAGGTCTAACGCACATTTTAGCAATTTAAAACGATCCAGGTGACTTATAATGTAGCGAGCCGATCGTTCGAAAATCGAAAGCGCGCTGCAACGCCCATATAGAAAGTGAAGGTGCGCGCGTGCAAGCGAGCGTGCTTTTTCCACGTTTCTTTCCGAGCCGAGTATAGGCGATCGTCGCCTAAGCGCACGCGGGAGCCGGTCCATCGGTTGGCGAAATTTTACGATTTGCTGCGCGAGTTTAGACTTGATTGTTGTCTCTCGGGCCGCGCGACTTTGCTTTAGAAAGCAAAAGTGCGCGAGCAAGAAATTTTATACTTAGTGCGCGAGTGCTCTGTTTTCATTTTCGACGATTAAAAAAAAATAATTTACCGCGCAATCGATCGAAATTCGTTTCTCAAGTGTTTCAGAAATTTTTTCAATTTTTTATGCTCTTGTTTTTTTTCCAACAGTCTTTTGAACATCGATCAACGAATCGAGCGCAACTGCGACATTATTAACGAGGTGTCATGCGCATTTTATTTAAATAATTGGAAATGTTGTGCAATGGTTTGTTAATTTTGAAAAATCTTTGCGTGTCTTACACAATAATTAAGCATTTGCATATTGCACTGGACCTGAAAATTTACGCTCGAAACAAGTTTAGTGTGTGGGGAAAAAATATTTTCTTCGTAAATGCTTGAAATGTGATTTTTATACTAAAAAAAGTTGTACTAGACAAGGTAATAGTTTGATATAGAGAAAAGTGGAATGTACTGTTTTCGAAATAAACGAGAATTGTCAATTTGAACTGTTTTAGTTATTAGAATTTAAGTATAGAAAAGTAAAATTTTTACTTCGTACAAAGTCAAAAATGTTTGATATTATCAACAATAGTTTCGTAGTTAATACAAGTATCTCTAAGTATTTACATGAAAAAAAGTTGAACATTGAAGCAAATATCAATACTTCGACACATGACATATTTAAAAAATATCAATTTGTTCTTATGAAAAAATGCGGTTTTTTACAAAAATTTAGTTTTTATTTTTAATGCGTACGAAGCTAAAAATCGCGAGGAAAACCGCTGACACACGAGACATTTTTCCCAGTAATCTAGCCTTTATATTTCATTCGTATACGCGAAGCCAAAAATCTGAGTTAAACCGCTGACACTGAAGCCACCGAAAAAGCTTGAATTGAGATTGCCCTACAGCAAGTACAAGTGTAAGGAATAAATGGAATGAAACTCACGCAATTTAGCCATCGACGTCTGCAGGAAGCAGAGAAGAGCCGTGAACAGTACGTATTTCGTCATGGCGGGAGGGTTCTGCGTCCTCTCGGTCTCGAGACGAAAAAAAAAGAAAAAAAGAAAAAAAGAAAAAAAACAAAGCTGCTCCTCCTCCGCAGGGAGCTGTGCGTCCACCACCTAGTCTCAAAGTCGACTGGTAAAATGCGTGCGATGCTCCTGTCGCCGGCGGTATATATAAACTGAAGCTGCACTTTCTCCCGCAGACGTCGAGAGCCCCACTCGGGCACACACTCTCGCGAGTCAACAAGTCTCCAATAGTTGAATTTATCACGCTAGACTGATTATCCTCGCGTCAGGGCCATATCACGGCTCCTTTTTCATTGGACTCGCGCCTCCTCCCCCCGTGGCCGTCGCCGTCGTCCCGTTCAAAGGTAAACACAGCACGCGAGATCGTGTCATTGTCCTTCTTTCGCGATACTTATGTACGCACTGTGCGCGCCGCGGCTTGGAATTATCCTTTGCCGTTTAATCGCAGGCCTCTGTTCGGCTCTACGCAGGAAACGGGACGATCGCTTAGATAAGGGATCTCATGTGCGAGCTGTTTATTACGATTCGAGGGACGGCGTGAAAAGTTAATTGTGCATCGCGCGTTGCGCAAGTCCTCCTGGCCATTAAAGCTTTCTGATGGAGAGGCGCGAGTGTGTATAGCACGCAGGCTCTGTAACCGATTTATTGTCATTGCTCTGCGCCTTTGTTCGCGCGGGCAAGGTTGAATTTAGTTTTATTTGTTCTATAGGCCATAGGAAGTGTTTTTCGTTATTCCGCAGGTGTCGTTCGAACGGCCATGTATTTATAAATCGGCGGGTTCAACGATATTTTTGCATAATCTCTGTTTACATAAGGATCTCCGGCCAATTAGTGCGCGCGCTTGCCGCGAAAATCGACGATCGCCGGCTACTTAGTAACGCGCGTAATTCTTCAATAAATAATTCATTTTTCCCAGCGTCCGCTTCCTCGATAACCCCACGCGCGCATACGGGCAAACAGAACGGAACGACAAATGCATACGCACATAGTTGTATGTGTATGTAATAAGCAAAAAAAAGTATGTTTATTCACATTTCATAACGTGTAAAAATTAACGTACGTCGAATATCGATATTATAAATCAGTACAAGTAATAAGTCATCGAGTAGTAACACAGGCAGACGAAAATAATGGCAAAAGAGTAGATGAGCGCGTAGGCGAACAGGTAGATCAACAGCTGCCTGTAGTAGGCCAGAATCAGTCCGACGTCCATTTATGAGCAACGGGCAATAATCGTCGTCTCACGCCTTATTGACCGCCGGCAAATTCTTGTACATCTTGAAAATCATCGCCTCGTTGTTGCCCTCGTTGAGGGCCTTGCTCGCAAGATCGTCGGCTACCATAGCTGCCACAGCCTCGGCAGCCATGAGTCCTGCGTGAAAGGAAAATTTATATGCATTTGCCATGTATAACGCGTGCAGTTTTTATGAATTTCATTTACAGCAGGAAAAAAAAAGATCGCCGTAAAGTACGGACGGTTAAAGAGACTGTATGCATTTGAATAATGTCAGTTGACGTGTGTGCTCGCTTGGAAAGCATAATCTTGATTCGAGACGGAGCGTCTATTTGCGCACCCATATTAAAAGATTTCTTTTAAAAAAATATGCGTATTAAATGTAATTAAATATGTATTGCTTTTCTTTGTAAAAATTTAATAATAATTTCGACTCGTTAATCCAGTTTATTACATTATTCAATGCAACAGTTTTTGGGACGATAAATGGAAGATAAATCAACTTCGCAGGTATAAGCTTTACCGAAGGGAGAAACAAATTTTTTTTTCTACAAGAAAACGTTTCCTCATTAAAAGCAAATCTATAATCTGTGTGCATTTCCAATCAAATTTAAATATTCAACTAAATTATGGAAATTATTCATCAAACGCTTATTTCTTTTCTCAGCGCAGAATCCTAAGCATCACAATGCGTTACAAAACAGGCTCTCTATACAACTCCAGCGGGCAGACTTAATTAATTGTTGTAAAGCTGCTCTGCGCTTCGCCTCTCTGTGTACGCAGACAATATTCTCTTTCCACCTGTTTCTGCAACGATCGGATAGCCGCCTCAGAGTTAATGATAGATTTATACGCAGCATTGCGAAAACGCCTGTCTCGATTATTAACGGCTACGGTGTAGACTGCGGGGAATATTTGACATCATCTCTAATTGATCGGCGCTTTCTTGATAATACACGGCCTTACGACAGTATTTTTCATTATTTTTCCTTCGTACGCACTGCCGACTGGTGGCGGGCGAGAGCGGCGAACAAAAAATAAAGTAATTAAATCACTTGGATAAATCGTGGCGAACGAATTTCGTCAGTAAGTCACGATCGAATTTTACGTTGTACACGTATGGCAGACGCAGTTGCAGCACTTGAGGAAGAAACTGGCCGCGTAACGCGTAAGAGCCGTATATTTTCCAGGCTGCGGCCATAAGTTTATGTAATGTAATCCGCGCTTGTAATGAAAGTTGCGACAAGTATACGATTTCGTACCGATCGTTATGAATTTGCGCACAGAAGAGAGAGAGAGAGAGAGAGAGAGAGAGAGAAAAATCGATAATTACCATGACTCAGTATGCGTTTGACCGGTCCTCTCTCGTCCATACCCTGGAGTTTGATATCGCGGCCTGCTGAGACGAGTTTCGCTCGCGCTGCTCGTACGACCATCGTGCTGTTGTCGACTTTCTTCAGTTCGACCGTGAAATCGGCAGTGACATCGGCTGAAACGCGAGCAAATCGATTATTCTGATTGCTGCAGGAGGTGGGTGGGTGGGGAGGGGGCGGGGGAGAAGAACTACTGTTCACTTCTTCGCGTAACCATCATCTTACAAAACTTTGAAATACGTCAACTTGAGACTTTCTACGCTGTCAATTCCATGTAAGACCATAGTTACTTTTCCGCCCTCTGCACTGCTGCGCGTGCCATTCGAATCTCGTAACCTCGAGATTCTCGCGAATCCTCGAGAAACGCTTCAAGCCATGAAATGATAATGAATCCTGCGTGAAACGATGAAAGTGAAAAGGCAGTTTCTCGGAAAACGAAAAAAAAAGAACAGCTTTTGCACGGCCTGGCGATGTGAGCTTGCGCAACTGCATCCTCGAGCGCGCGAAGACACGAGCGTCCGATAATTCCCTCAAGAACTGCAGAGCGATACTTTCAGAATCGCGTATCATTGCATAAGTGACAATCTGAGCAAAGTGTCTAGACGGGTGTCTAAATAAAAGTGTCTTACTGAAGCTTCCCTCGAGAAGACCAGCTCCTCGTAGCGGCTGCGTGTCGACCTGGCCCAGAAGGGCGTAAGTGGCATTGACGCCGAGCCTTGGTACTCGCATCTTCACGACCACGTGCATCACGTCGTCCTGGAGCAATGCAAAGTGTTTCTCAACATTTAAAATATTTATTGAGCACTGAGAATGAACATCGCGGCATCGCTATTTTTCATAAAGAAAACAACGAAGCACTTGGTTATACAAACGCGCGCTGTCTTTGTGCAGAAGTAAAAAAAAACTGCTCTCCGAGGGCAAGGCAACGGTCACTAGAAAACAGTGCGATTTCGCGCGCGGTTTTTAATTCTCGCGAGAGAGACGCGTCGCACGATTGCTTCGATCGGAACATAAATCGCAGAGGCAATCATCGCGTTACCGCGAGATTGCCGACGAAACTTTTCTATTCATCGGCCGGATAATATCGCGCGTATGAAACGTTAGCAAAGCGCGCAGCTGCCTCTAAAGTAAACTCGCGGCGCGCGCGCGCGCGAGCGCCTCGGCCGTTAAAGGAAAAAAAGCCTCATAATACTCGTATTTATCTTTCTCCTCTCGATTCTAACTACCTCAATTTATTACATCTCGGCTCGGCGCGGCTCGTGTTGCTCTCGGTTTCGCAACAATACTCGCTGTTCGTTATCCGCACGCATATAGACAAGGCGCTCGAAAGAAAAAGCACAATTAACGCCGTTGCAAAATCCCGCGCGAATCGCTCTCGCTTCGAATGTTTTTTTAATGAACCTCGCGCGCTCTGTGCGCATATTGTACGGTTGCTTCTAAAGTGTAATACGTGCCTCTTCCGTGTCGTTCATCTGCTGTCGCTTTTTGCGGGTCAGAGTCTCGTTGTCGAGGCCGCCGCTGGCGTTGACCGAGCCAAAGTGGTAGATCAGTTCCATGCCCTCCTCGAAGTAGCCCTGGTTCTCTTGGAAGTCGCGAGCGTAACGCATCAAGTCCTCGAGTCGGCCCGAGTCCGCTGCCGCTTGAATCGCGTCGATGCGCTTCTTCAGAGTCTCGCCCTCGGTGAAGTTGCGGATTATGTAACTCTGGTTTCCGTTCGGATTCTGCGCAATCGCGTGGCCAGCGTCAAATTCGAACGTTAATTGCCGAGAACAGCCTTGTCGTTACAATCGCCGGCCAATTTCGCAAGAGGCGCTTTGCAAATGCACCAAGGGAAAATTCGACCGGGCGCGGGACTGAGAGTTGCGGCCGATCAAAAATTCAAATTTCGCGCCAGAATTTCAGCGCGGATGCAAATGAAATTCTGTCGCAAGCCTTCTACGAGAAAGGTCTCGCGGTTGTGATTCAGATTTTTCGCGAGAATAGCGTGAAAATCGACGGTCGTTAAATTGCTTTTCGGCTATTGTGACTATTGTAATGTAAACTTCGAAGATTGAAAAATGATGCATTGCTGCGTTTGTTACAAGCAAAATTATCAGTTTCTTTGACTGGTGCGTATAGATTGTGGAGCGAGATTCAAATTGTCGAGGGGGCAAACGCGAGAATTGTCCGCTACATTATCTTAACATAAAAAATTTAAGTTAACATTTTTTTACTGCCTTAAGATTAAAAAAAATTCAAAAATTTCTTTTCAATCTATCACTTGGCTCTACTTATAAAAATTCTTAATCGTCCATAAGAGTAAAAACAAGTTTTACTATTCTTCTACAGAACGTAAAAATCTATTTATACCTTAATAATCTCCATAAAACCGATGGGTTTGGAGGAATTTGTGCCAGGAGCAGCTTGAATATTTTCAAATCTTCGAATTACGCTGCTGTTTTTGTTGTCGGGGGAGTAGATGATGTCAATGTAGCCGGGCTGTTTCTCAATGCGAACTAATGGGGGAGTTTTAGTAGGATCTGCCGGCGCCGGAGTTGTTGGCCTTTCTCCGGTTCTTCTTCGCGTATTGAATTCAAAGTTTTGTAGAGCAGGTTCCTGTCGAGCTTGGCAAAGGTATCTGGAAAATGGCAAATTTTTAATTCAGTGTTGTTTGCCTTAACAGTCATTTATTGAACAGATAATTTATTCATAAATAACGAAATTTTTCTAAAATAATCAGTGTTGCTCTGGATATTTGAAAATTCTTATGCACAAAACTCAGGGCACTGAAAGTTGTGTAAATGAAAAATTTTTGTTCAATTTACCGTAACTCATTATCAGTAAGCGAAACGGTTTGACCGGTAAATCCATCAGATTGCACGTTGGGTCGCATTGTATTGAAAGATGTTGGATTAGCCGGACCATTTCCACTGAAAAATCCATTAGGGAATCCTTGTCCTCTGAAATCGGGTTGATTGGCACCACCAAACTGTGGCATTGTGTCGAAGTTACCGGTAGAAGTATCGCTATCAACAGGTCCTCTAAATGGATTTCCACTCGGCTGTCCTCTAAATGGATTTCCATTCGCCTGTCCTCTAAACGTATTTCCATTATCTTGTCCTCTAAAAGGAGTTCCAACGTCTGGTCTTGCAAAAGGATTAGCACTCTCCGGTCTTCCGAAAGGATTGGCACTCTCCGGTCTTCCGAAAGGATTTGCACTCTGTGGCGGTAATGTGCCAGTGAATTGTACACCAGGACCAGTGGGAGTTGGATTCTCAACGGGAGTCTCGTCTATGGGAGCAGGAGTGACTCCGGAAATGGAAAACTGATTAGGAAACTGTTGTCCAGGGTTAGGAGTGGTTCCCGTCATTGAAAACTGATTCGAAAACTGATCTCCAGGATTTTGAGGGTTTGGTCGATTTACGGAAAATTGGTTATTTCCGAAGTTACCCTGGAACCCAAAGCCGTTGTTTCCTCCTTGGAAATCGAATTGATTTGGGCGTTGTCCATTTGGATTATCAAATTGGAATCTGGTGTTTCCAAAGTTACCGGAAAACTGGGGTCCAGAAAAATCGCTTCCATCATCAGGGAAGCTATTTTGATTTACTTGTGGTGTCGTTGGGAAACCTGGATTGTTTGGATCCTGAGGATTGGCAGTCGGATTGTTAAAACTCTGATCCGGGAAAAACTGGCGCCTACGAGCATACTCCACGTCCACTGGTTGCTGCTGCTGCTGCTGTTGGAAAAGGTAAGAGGGTCTGCAGGCGCCGATGCACGGTCGGATAGTCGAGACTTGCGGTCCGCCATTGACGTACGATACTCGGATTTCGGCTTGAGGTTTGGGTGTTGACTGTAATAAGAATTTAATTTTGGAGATTATTAATTAATGAGGGAATGACTGATTTATCAATAGAAATGATAAGTGATCGATCGATATTAGGTATTTTACATAAAAGTTATTTTTTACACGATTTAAAATTCAAAATGACTTTCGCTTAATCGCTATTTTGTTACTTAATAAATCAGATTATTTGATAGTAGGATTTTTCCCCCAAGCTTAAACTGTAGTCGCAACAAATTTTTCTCTGTATTCGAAGAATCCGAGAAAAAAAATTATACTAACATTCACTATGAATCTCGTATCACCAAAGGTGAAAATCCTATCCTGTCCAGGTTGAAAGCCAGCCCTGAACCTCTGACCTCCAATCTCAACAGGTCTCATGAAATCCTGTTGTTGATCTGCTTTCGTGGCCATAGGATCAAACCTCACAATCCTCTCAAACTGCTCAGTCGCCTTCTGTTCTTGTTCACCATTCAGAGACTTGGGTTCCTTCACCAGAGTATGGAACCTGTACCTAACAGAGTCCAGTCCTCTAAGCTGATTGTAACTCACGTATCCAGCTTCGTTATCGCTCAAATTTGACTTGAGTTTGCCTCTAACAACTTGAACACTTTCGATCGAGGAGGCATTCAATCCTGTAACGGTTAGGTTCCTCAGGATGATCCTGTAAGTGGTGTTACCCTCGGATTGATCAACTTTGATGACTGGTACGAAAAGTGGGTCGACCCTGCCGATTCTACGATAACCACCTTCCAACACTTTCGACCACAACACCTGTGACATGTCCAGCAGTCCTTGTCCGCTGGCAAGGCTCACCACAGTCAGGATGAGCAACAACTTCATGATTAAATGCCTTCAGTTAACACTGCGGTAATGTTCAGTTTCCCAGAAGTGGAAGGGCTTGTACAGGAATATGACCAGCAACGCGATCATCAAACAGATGAGGAAGACCGTAGTACTGACGACAATGCACATGAATACCGGACAGGATAACGCACACGCGAGCTCGCGGACGTCCCGAGAGCAAGCAAACTACGCCGGGACAGAAGCTTCGGTTTTATACGGTAACGTGGAAGGGCGTAAAAGATCTGGGCCATGGACCGCGGCTGGAGACGTTAGTCAGAGAGAGATCATTTCTGCGGGCGATTTCCTTAAGTCTAGAAAAGAGCGATGTGTGCATGCACAATGGGGGGCAAGGTCAGTTTTCTGTCCATCTCTCAAGAGACTTGCGGGGGAAGGGTTAACGCGCGCGCATCTGCAGCATAAACGGCGCGGCCATTGTGTCTCAGCGAAACGTTCACGTGACGTGATAGCAGATTTATCGGACGACCTGCCGGACGTCCACGGGACGTTTGCGTTAATATTCTATTTTTAATGAAAATGGAAGAAGAAAAAAATGGTAATCCTAAGCTCGAGAGAATCGTCGCTACGGGTGACGAATTAATCATTACGTGGCCAAGACACACGCTTAAGTGGGTCGATCGATGACGGCGCGTGTATAAGTCTGGTCGGCAGCAGCAGTAGTAGTCGTAGCAGTAGCAGCGCAGCATCTGGAATGAATTCCAAGGTGCAGGTTAATTGTTCCCCTACCTCGTCCATTTTTTCCACGGCTTTTTGCTCTGAGCGCAAAACTTCAATAAAAGTTAAAAGTAGCCTCTCCATTGATGCAAACGAGCGGCCGTTAAACAAGATCTATTTGCAGAGAGTATATGGCTCTATCGACACGTTGGCTGCGTTACACGTAGCCTCTCTTTCTCTCCCTCTCCCTCTCTCTCTCTCTCTCTCTCTCTCTCGCTCTCGCTCTCGCTCTCCCTCTCAAACACACATGGCGCACGCATAACGTTCTCGGAATTTGGTCAGGCCTGCGAAACAAAAAATCCGGTCAATTGTTGCGCTCTCGGTGTCGGGCGCGCGGAATGCGTCGCGCTCTTATTTGGCAGCCTCGCGTTGCGCAAAGGAAAAACAAATTAAGGCGGCTTACGCGCGCGGGTCAGCGCTGACGCTGCACGGCGTCGGGCCGCGACACTTTTTCCCGCGACTTTCGCCGAAGAGTTTAATGCATCCCGAGACTCGTCACGATGTACAGCCGTCTAGTCACGCTCCTCGCTTTCGCCGCCTCGTTTTTCCGCGCCAGCCTCGCCGACTCTTCCGACATTCGTGAGTAGATCTTTCTTATCTCGGCAATTGCCGCTTCGCCGCCGCCGCCGACGCCGGGGATGGGCCGATCCGGTGCGATAAAAGAGATCTTTCATGTTGGACAGCTTCCTTCATGAAGATATGCCGGCGCAGCGATCCGCATCTCAACGAGTGCATCAAGCGCAGCGTCGACACGCTGAGGCCGTATCTGAGGACTGGCATACCGGCCCTCCACATCCCGCCCTGCGAGCCCCTCAACGTACCGGAAATAGAGCTCAGCCAAGCGGCCGGACCAGTTTCCATTAGCTCGACCTACAGCAACATCAAAGTCTGGGGTGGCACCGACTTCATTCTCAAGAGCGTCAAGTGAGTATATCTCCTTCGGCAGAATCCGAGAGAACATGCAGAGCTCTGCGCGATTGATGCGGATAAGTTGTTTGTTTTATTTTTTTTAGCTCGACTCGCGTTCCCGACTTTCCGTGAGTCAGGGTGATGAGGCGAGTATTAGAATCGCAGTAAATCTTGGTTAAATAGAGCTTTTGCATTATTCTAATGGGCGCATGAGTGTTTTATTGGCTATCAAAGCCGCGTTATTACTCAAATTGTTGACGTTGAATGAGCAATAAATTTTTTACACACACACACACGGATGACTTTCCAAGTATATGCGCAGTGTTGTTCTGCGTCTGTTAATTAGGAATGCTGAGCGATTAAAAACTTTATAGAATTCGCGCAAAGTAAAGCGCGTCGGCTTCGAGACTCGACGAATAAGCGAGAGCTGGAGCACGACGTTTTTCTAAAAATAAACTACGTCCGTGTGCGAGGCATTGTGAAATCGTAATTGTAAACGAAATCCGTGTAAAAATCATTTGCATGTGCTCACGTATCAATATTTATCGTATCGCGTCACTGCAGCGTGTCTTAATCCACGAATAAAGCTCACGTACAGTGATTTAATGATGCAACGTGAAAATGTCGCGTGTCAATATATCAAGCCAAGGCGCTATGCCTTCCTTGTTAATTCTGCATTGCTCACAGATTTTTAACGAGGAGAGCAACCAATTTAATCATAACAATTCTTTACATAAAAATTTTGCATTCAATCATAACGATTTGATACATGACTGTAAGATAAAGGCCGCTTAATGGTTCTCATGGCAAAAAGTTGAGATAAATTTCTATATCAATGTTATCCAATACTGTAAACAAAGAAAACGTATCTCGAAATAAATTGTTGTTCTTAGCTAGTTGATTATTTAGCATTTAACAAAGTTTGAAGTTTAAATTGTAGCAAGCTTTTTCACGCTGTTACTCGTTGTTCTTTATTCGGGATACTGCAGTATAAAATACATGCTTAATGAAAGCTGCACAAAATTGCAGATGATTACGTGAAGGAAAACAGCCGTCTCGTGACTTTTTGTAATTTGATTTTTATCATTTGCGACGTGCGTAACAGTTGTTATATCTCTGTGTCGTACGTCGAGGCGCAAAATTCACATTTTTAATTGCAACATGTGGTTTCGTTAATTCGTTCGACACAGACTGGACATCGACAAGGACCGAATCCGTCTCAAGCTCTACATTCCGCACCTGGAGATGCTGTCGAACTACAACATGGAAGGAAAAATCCTGATGCTGCCGATCACCGGCAAAGGACTGGCCTCCGGCAATTACACGGACATCGACGTAATCGTGACGATTCAAGGCGAGCGGTACCAGCACCAGCGTACCGACAAGACCCACTTCCGGGTAAACGAGTTCTACTGCGACTTCGACGTCGGCCACGCGAGCATCCACCTCGACAATCTCTTCAACGGCGACGAGACACTGGCCGACGCCATGAATCTGTTCCTCAACGACAATTGGAAGATCGTCGCCGCGGAGATGAAGCCCGCCCTCGAGGACGCCGTCTCGAGACTCTTCAAGATTTTCTCCAACAAGATTTACGCCAAGTACCCGATCGATACTCTCCTGCCTCCCTAAGACGAACTTTCCTACGGAATGCTCTTGGATAAGTCTTCTGCATCGTTCATTCCTGTTGACTCCGCACGCCGAGGAGAAATTGTCAATGAGCTAGTGAAATATTTGTTTGTACATTTGCAGCTCCAGTTTTGACGAATTACTTTCCTCCAATAAACCTACAAACAAACACTTCATTACAGCTCAATCAAACGCTTAAACGCGCGACTAACGAGTGTCTTTTGTGCAATGACTTTATATATAGAGAAGATAACGTGTATACGAAAAGTATAAAGTGTTTCGAAGAACAGTACATACATGAATTTTTTAACCAGCCGACTTTTGTACTTTTGTTACAATTCATTAAAAAACGAAGTTTTATACACATCCAACTGGCAGAAGCAGCCTCCATTGCATACATCCTCTCGTATCGTAAAACGTTGCAGTAGTGAAGAGCGAGTAGCCTCGAAAGCAGGCAACCGCCTGCGCCTTTGTGCAACTCCGGTTCTCAAGTCTCCAGGGGCTGCCTATACAGCTTTCGTTATTTCTCTCCCGCGCTATCTCGTTCTATCTCTTGCTCGCTGCGATACGCCAGCTGATCGCGTTGACTCAGATGAATTCGCGCGAGCGGATCGCGCAAAGCGAGAATATGCAAGCGATTAGCACACGTGGACAGGAGCACGACCTTGCGATCGGCGTCGATATGCATGAATGCACATTTGGCTGTTGTATACGATGGAAAAAGGAGTAGTTTGATTCGCTCGTTACGGGCTTAATTAACCGCGTGCTCGATGCTTCGGATACCCCGCTTTCAGCTGTGGGCCCCTTTGGTCAGGGCGGTGGCGTCCTCTCACTATCGGTATAGGTTTACGCCAAAAATTAAAAACAGACAAATATGTAAGGTGACCGCATCGGCGTCACAAAATCCCTAGCGGATAGCGACCCACAGCCAAAAAAGTAAAAAGAAGAACAAGAAGAAGGGAGTAGTCGAGCGAGCAGCCCCAATTATTGAAGTGGGGACACACAATCGTTTGCGACGGTTAATTTTATAGGCTAAGAGTGCTCGCATTGCTTTTGATTGCGACTCACCTGTCTAAAAAGCGCGAAATTTTATTTTCTAATTTCGAGGAAACTTGCCAATTTCATTCGATGTGTCTACGCTGTAAACTCTGCAATTTTTTATGAAGACTATAGTTAACGCTAAACTCTAGTTTGCAGTACTTAGAGGGGGGGGGGTGACTTTAATTGTTACACGATTATCTCTAGACGTGTCACTGAACATTATACATCAATTGCTTGAATTTGTTCTCGCTAACCTTGTTTGCCGAGCTTAAAATTTAAAAAAATTATCTAAATACCCGTAATTATATCTGAAATATTTGTCATCAATGCGTATTCGGCAAAAGTGTACGATATTCAATTTATTGAACTTGATAAAATCTAGCGGGAAATTTGAATCCTCGTGCGATACTTTGGAATCTGAACAAAGTAAAAAAGCATTAAGTTGCATACCCACTCCAGGTTTCCAATGCACAAATGTAGAAAATCGTCGCTCATCCATATCAATTTTTTTCCCTACGCTCCTTGCAACAGTATACAATCCACACAGCGATGTATCAGACTTTCTTGCGATAGCCTCTTCTTTCGTAAGATCTTCGACTCACGTTAGACGCCGGCTTTGTTAAATTTGGAGCACTTACATAAGGGCCAGTCAGCCCGAGCGTAATTTCGTCGGCTCGAGCTCTAACGAGCAGCTTGTACATTTTTCCTGGTCGGAACAAAGCCGAAAGCCGGGGGATAGACCAAGCAACGGAGATTTTTTTCAGAAAAGTAGTAAAAGCAGCTGGCGACCGATGCCATTCGATAGTAAATCACGCGTATTTTAAGCACATATGTGTCTCTGTAGCTGAATCGAGATTATTTTATAGTTATTAACAAAATACTTGCAAAAAATGAATGTTTTTTTAGTTTTTCCCTTAGAACCTTGAAAATAAGCAAGCAATGAAAACAGAACAAGAGAGATAAAATATGCAGTATGAAATTCTAAAGAAAATGAACTATTGAAAATCTCGACAGGTTGTATAGAAGCTGAGCTAATCGGGAAAAAGGGTAAACTGGCCATTTTCCAGAAATTCATTACGCAGCCATTTTTTCATTTTATGACTCGAAATTTTGGAGATTAGAAGCTATGGGTATATGCACTTTATATGAAAAGTAAATAAATGCTGTGAAACCATTATTGTTGTTGTAATCGCGATGTGAATATTTTGTTCACTAACTTGCACATGCTCTGACGTCGCCAATTGTGGTCTTATTTAAATTTTAAAAAGTGTTTTGAAAAGTTGACGGTTTGCACAATAAGATGTATTTATCAGTTTTTCGACAAAATTCATCTAAGTATGCTAAAATAACCGTCGAAAATGGGCAAAAACGACACGAGTAGTGGGGGAAGCACGCTTACATAGCGATATGCAAGCGCGCTGCGCGCAAGAACCATAGTTCTTCCGTACGCTTTCTGGAGAAGTACCACAGGTATTCTAATGATTTTTTCTTTGAAGTAGAGTATTGAGACTAGGGGATTTCAATTCTTGATTAATAATTCATGATTTAAGGGAACTTAAACTACTATTACGTAAAATATATACATAAAATTTGAAAGCGGATATAGAACAACGAGCGTCGAGATTCTGCATTTTTTCCGGGCAATTAGAAACGAAAACAGTTGTGCCTTCGTCTCTCTCGCTGTTTGCGCACGCGCTGCTCTGTGTTTATTCTAACGGCGTCTCGCGGCGACGAAAAGCCGATTTTCTTCGGGCAAACGCACACTTTTCCTTTCGGTCGAAGAACGCGCGCTCCGGATCGAGGCGTGCGCGCTGATGACCTCGGGAAAAGCCCGACGATTTTCGCAAACAACAGCGGCAGTCTGAATTTTTCCCCGTGTTCCACAACGATAACTCCGCATGTATACTTGCCCGCGAGGCTCTCTATACTCCCCGTGCTTTTGAAATCGGAGATAGCTATCGTGAAATTATAAAACAAACGCGCGCTCATCGCGCAACTTTCGGCAACATAATTCACGATGAGTCATCTAACCGGTGCGCGTTCGCTGCATCGACAAAAAAAAGGTATGCCTCTCGGGACTTGCTACGCACCGACAGTTTCTTGTCTTTTTTTTTCCTTTTTTTTTTTGTTATCTAACACTGAGTGTGTATGAAAATGGGCTAATTTCATTTTCCATCTGTTTATGAACTGGAGAATTCGTGGAGCAACCGTATCGTAGCTCGAGAATTAAATAAGTATTACGCGTATCTACACTTGTGCAAATCTATGGCTAACAATATACTTGATATACTTGGGTGTTGAAATTTTTTTCGGCCGTATCACCTACCAAATTACTTTTTTGTGAATGGTTTAATCGCTGGACAAAAGTTCAGTAACTATTTTCGGTTACAGAATTTTTTTGATATAGAAATGTTGATAAGGAGTTAGATTTGGATTTAAATCGAGATTTTTTAAACTTTCAGCGAATCCAATAAAATCCATAATATCAAATGAAATATACGCAACTGATATTAAAAATATTTATATTTTTATGAATTTTCGTGCAAGTCATTTTTTGTGTTAAATTGAAACTATTTGCTTCTACGATTGTAGTAGTCACTCATAATTACTAATAAGTTATTGACATTAATGCATCGACAACAATGGGAGAATTCCAAAGTAGTTTCGTGGTTGCTGTTATTTATCAAGCGTATGATTTTTGAATTAAATTAATAAAACCGCTGCCAAAGTCCCTGGCACTTAGCTTCCTCCTAAGCAGCTTTTTTCACATGCATAAATATATATCAAACTGTACATTGAAATGTTCATAATATAAAAACTAATTAATCTTTACATAATTACGAAAAAATTAAGCCGCTGATCATCGATAAATACCGGTTATTTGCTGAGTTAGGAATTTTTTAAAATTTATTTAAAAAAAGGAATGAACCTCAATGTCTCGTATCCTAATAAATTTCACAAGTTGCGTAAACAATACAATTCAAGGTATGTGGATAATGTCGAGGATAATGTACTATTTTCTTAAATATCAAGTGCATGATCCTCGGCATGATCGAAGCATTTTTACTCTTGTAATCATTGGAGAACCAAAAACGTTTTTTTTAATTTGAAATCTAGCGGTATACATACGTTCATACATACATACATCCAGATGAACATTTTCTAAAAATGCTCGATTTCACTTCCAAATATCTTAGAATCTTATTTTAAGTGTTTTGAAGTAAACTTGTAAAAATCAATATCACAAAGCTTCCTCTTAGAGGAAGCAAAATCTTTGCAAGTCGAGGTACTGATACGTTTATTTCCACGTGAAAGACGCTGTCCGTACAACTTTTTCTTGGACTTTCAATTTTCCATTGAGACGATTTTTACACAGAATAACGAAGTAGCGACTCACGAACATGGCAAGTTTGTGCGGATTGAGCAACTTGGAAGTGAGAGTCAAGCTATTAAGTTTAATAGTGCTCTCTCGGTGAAGAGGTAAAATGTGGAATCTGGATTGTAGTTTAAAGTTGGTAGAAGCTGTTGAGGATTTTTCATTACAAATGCAGACTCTTTAATTTGCTCCGATGGGGGTTGTTTTACATCATTCAAGAAACAAGCGAAATTCGTGGGTATCATCATCGCATAACCAGCTATCTGCTTAGTTAATCAATTAAATTGTCATTTAATGCAGATAGAGAGTGAGCTATTTATATTTTAGCAATAAATCAGATTCTATTGAGTTGCCTAATTTCGTTTGTAAGGATCTATGATGTTTGATGTTTTACTGTTGAATAATATTCTTCTGCCTTTTTTTGAAGAAATGAAATTGTAAATGTAAAAAATTCAATATTTTATGTACAGAAGGTGTATACTATAACGTTAAACATATACTATACAGTGTATAGTATATGTTTAACGTTACTCACAAATAATTCTACATTTTCCAGATTTTAATTTTTCATGTACCGGCGCGATAAATTTAGCCAGACTTTAGACGGAGCTCAAATATTAGTATAAGTAATACCTGCGCGAAAGTACTGGCTCAGTATTGAACAGAAAATAAGATTTGTTGTATGTAATATAATATTTTATAATTATATTATAACTAATATAATTTTTTATAGCACTGTGTGACCTAAGTCCGCACCTATGCCACGCTTATCCGTGACCTAAGTAGTCCATTACGGCACCGTGAGCTTATCGCCCGAGCGTAGCGAGCTTACGATACAATAAGCGTGGCAACGGACTTAGGGCAGACAGATGCTATAAAATAGTATATCGAGTAGTATATAGTCCGGGAGTCCTGGCATTTTGTCAGCCACTTTCTTCTAAAGATTGTTTCATAGTCAAAATTTGTTTGTGGTAATCTACTGAAAGTAATCCTGAATTCTGGACTTCGGATCTGATCGGCAACATTGTTATTATTGCAAAATAAACTTCAAAAAAGCACTTTTTTTAGTTTTCCGCGAATAACGTTTTTGTAAAGCATTTTATGCAAAAAAAGGTAGAGAGGAAAGTTGTTTAGAATTGAATTTCCAATCAGACACATATATTCCCGAATCCAAAATTAACTTTCTTCATCGCTAAATTGTTAAACAAAAAAAATCTTTTTCCAAATTTTCATATTGCCACAGTTTTTTCAAAAAAAAGATCTTTTTCGTCGGATAAGCTCTCAAAGATGACTTTTAGTACAAATAATCTAAAAATCGTTGTTCGATCTGTATATCTCAAAATGGCGTCCTATTGCAAAATTATTTACAAGGAACGATAAACTGATCCAACCGCGCTGAATCGATAGCTTTTGACGTACTTAATAAACGCTAAAAAGGAATTTTCTTAAAATTAATATTTAACAATATTTTTAGCAATAAATAGTTTTTATTTTCGCGAATTTTGAAGTTAGAGAATCGCGACAAAATGCATCTTAAAGTACTTAAAAAACCATGAATTTTCGTAAAAAATTCGTTAAGATCCAACCAATGGAGTCGAGATACGACATTTTTTTCAATCGACGATTACACCGAAACTATTACATATTTTTCGATGAATTTTCAGACAGTGCTTGTTCAAATGATGCTCTAGATGATAGCATTTTTCCTGATAGTTATAATGGACTTAATTCTTGCAAAAGGACCGATGAACGGATGCGAAATCGGCGCGCGCGGCCGCGCTACGCTGTGGTGGTGCGGGGTCCGCCGCTGCGGCTTTCGTGAGCCTTAGATGTAAATTGATTTTCTCGGCAACCAAAGGTCCTATGGCAATGCTTTTTTTTATTTTATGTGTTTTTTTCTCATCTTTTACGTCATGTCAATGAAATTTTCATAAGTGCCATCCAAACACAAGAAAATTTCATGTTTTCTGTAATATGCATAGTACTATAATGTATTCATATTTTGTATATACGTGTGTATATATTAATTTTAAAAGCTCAGTACAAGGATAGTGTTTGCTTACGACTTTGTCTGATTGGAAATTCAATTCTAAACAATTTTCCTCTCTACATTTTTTTGCATAAAATGCTTTACAAAAACGTTATTCGTGGAAAAATAAAAAAAAGTGCTTTTTTTGAAGTTCTTATCATTTCGATACTGGTCCAATAATGGGCAAGTACTAGATGTCAGTACTGCTATAGAGTTTGCCATTATTGGGGCAGTAATGGGCCGTAGATGCATTTTTACATGGGTAAATACAGATGCTTCACAGAAAGCTCTGATTGGCTGCTGAATGACGAAAAGGGGGCGCAGTTGATGATCTGAGAGGAATCAATCAACAATACTGCTATATTAAACGATGATTTATAGCAATTGTTGCTTTATGATGTTTTCACTTTTGTATTAAACAAAATATTCCACGTTACTGCTAATTTAAGTGAATGACAATGACGGCAATGAAATATACAAAGCAGGAAAAATAATTGTTTTTAAAAATCACCTAGGAATATTAGATTAAAATACGGTCATCGTAATTCAAATTTATTATAGGTATTGTACACTTTTAAAATAATAATGTACGTGATTGTATGTTACCTTTATATTGTTTTCTGGATATTTATAGTACTTCTTCGTAAGCTCAAAGATTCACCTATCGAATAAGTGTGGTGCATGAATGCTATCATCCTCTTTTATGATGAATAATCTAACATGATACATCCCATCAATTGCGTCGGCACCCATGTTATCTACAAATTGTTATTTTTCATCAAGTCTGCCTCATTATATCCCAAGGTAGTGATTGCGAGCACTGAAACAAAAAAATGCAATTGTAGTATACTATCATGAACTTGAAATGCTCATAATGCAGTATAATACTGATCAATAATGTCTATCCGAGTCTGAGCAGCTTCCCAACGGGACTGAGAAAAAAAGCTTTGCGACAATGTATTCCCGCAATTGTGTATAGCGCTAGTAAATAATAAAAGCCCCGCTTTTTAAGAGAAATTACCTTGCGCTTATGAATATTCTCTCCGAGCATTATCGAGTGAAATTAAATTTTGAATATTAAAGTACCCTGTAACCCTTTGAATATTAAAGTACCCTTTACTGCTTCAGTGAGAAGCGAACCTCAGCGATGAGTAGTCTCTTATCTGGTACGTGGATTAACGATGTCAACCAAAAGCAATAATCGCCAAAAAAGCTACACCTTCCGGTCGATCTCGTCGTCCCATCTCACCTTCCTGAAGCTGTCTTCGTTCCTGCCTCCAGATAACACAAGCTTTTCCCACCCCCTGAGCCTGCTGATTCAACTTTGGGATCACTTTGCTGCCATCGTGTACAACATGATGTACACAGGATTCACCATTCGCCAGATACAAAATCATCAAGTGCAGATTGATCAGATCTGCGAATTGATAATCGTCCAGAGCTTCTGCATGCGGTACGTCGTGCTGAGCTTTAAGCGCAAACAGGTTTGCCGAGTCGTCGACTCCTGCGAGAAGCTGTGGGGCTACCTTGAGGCTGGCGAGGACCTTATCGTTCGTCAATTCGAGCGCAAAGGATTCTACCTACGGACTTTTATGCTGTCGAATTTGCTGGTGGCCGTAACGATGTACATTGCCACGGCGCACTTTATTAGGCTGCCCCCCTTGGAAGCCAATGGTACCGAGAGGAGAAAGCTGCCTTTCGGCTTTTTTATAGATGTCCAAGAGGAACCAGCGTTCAGTGCTGTGTACACCTTGCAGACTTTTGTTTGCTTTTCTGTCTGTTTTATGATCGCTAGTGCCGAGACAGTTTCGCTTTATCCGATCATGATGGCTTGCGGATATCTGCGCTCGGTTCGACAGCGACTCTTGAGTTTTAAGGGGTGTGACGGTAAAACGATGAAGAAGGGTCAAGAATCCTTAAAGATCATTACAGACTGTGCACATTTTCATCAGCAGATATTGACGTAAGTGTTGCTTGTTGACTGATTTTACTATGTCCATTAAATATGAAGCGAATTTCATTGGATACTGCGAGCCTTCAATTAAATTTATACTCTATAAATAAATAAATCATTGCGATTTTTCTCATTTTACAGTTTCTGCGAGGACATACACGACTTGACGCGGGTGATTTTCTTCTTCGCTTGTCTATGTCCTCTCTACAATCTCTCCATGACGGGCATCAAACTACTCGATGTAAATATTACGAAAGAAATGCTTTTTTACTGCCTGGACCGTAAAATTCGATGTTGAGGTTTAAAAAAATTTGTGAAAATAATCGTGTCTTTTGCTGTTTTACTTCCTAAATAGTAATTGCTGTAATCGAATTTTACAATTGAAATGCCAAATAATAATGTTCGTCACTTGGCCGTAGATGATTGCGCGACCTTTTGTGGCGATAGCTACACGAGATTCGTGAAATCAATTTTTACTAGCTGGTGACAAAAATAGCTATTACTTTTATTGTCACTGACTGCTGTGTTTAAATAGAGTTTAAATCAAATAGAACGACGAAGACAGATACAAGTTTATGGTGCTCGTTGTCCATAATCTCTTTCAATTTTTCCTCTGTCAATGGGGTCCCCAATACCTTATCGAGGAGGTAAGAATTTTATTCGATTTTTTCTATGCACCGAATAAGATATCTGAGAGAACTGAAACATTTTTAATTTATTTAAGACGATTGATAAATTTTGTAATTTATAAAATTCCAATTATAATCAAAAGATTTTTTACAAGTTAAAAATCACTTAAAATAAAATAACTCAGAATTAAACATCTTAACCGATGTATATGAATTTTCATTTTTACAACAAACAAAAGAGTGAACTCATCGCCGAAGCAGCCTACTTTACGAGTTTACAACCTCAAGCGCCAAGTCATCGTGAAAAAATTAATCGAATATTATACTTTATGATAATGCGAGCCCAAAAACCGGTGCAGCTGACTGCTGGTGGCTTTATTAATTTGTCTATTGAAACTTTTCGTTCCGTAAGTTTTAGTATTGTAAATAAACCACGCGTGTTTGGTATCATTATATTTATTTTCACTTATTTCCGAATTTATAGATGCTAAAGAGTGCAGGCTCCTTTTTTATGGTCCTGCGGAACTTCAGGATTCGAGATGATCAAGAACTGAAGCATAATCTAGTAATATAATAAGAATTTTTTTATCAGGAGATTATACTGCTTTGTGAAATAAATAGATTACTTTGAGTATAGCAGAAGTAAACAATTTTTTATCATAATTTTACTAAAAAATTGTATTATTTATGTGATAAAAATGTTATCATTTTTTAAATTAGTTTTTTTTAATAGGTATGAATAGAATAAATTTATCCTTTATCAATTGAAAGTAAAATAAGCACAATGAGGTATGGTATCCTGAAAGAAAATACGCAAAAAGTTTCAACTGTAGTGGAGGGACAACAACCCCTTAGAATCATGAATAAACGATGAGAGCTTTTTATTTCGATATCGCTTTATTTTCTCTCGCTACACCTTCATATAACCCGTAGGGATGGCAGAAAAAAGGTGAATTTTTCAAGCGAAAGTTTAATTGGTTGAGATTAAGTTTCAGGAAGTAGCTATATGACTCGTTTGCATAAAACTGTATAGATATATAATCCTGGATTGTTTTATTTAATAGAAACCTGAAGCATTACACTACGACTTCGTCAATAAGAGGTATACGTCAATATATCAACACACGGGATGGCCTTATCGTTTTCCTAAGAAATGGAAAAAGTAGCAAAGCAAGATATTACATTTTTTTAAAGCTCTATTTGATCCATCATGAAGTAGACGATACGCAATTGGTTGATGAACGTATTAATTCATCGGAAGCATTTTAACTGAAAATTAACGGTTTGCCTCGTCATTATGTAGCATTTTCATTACTTATTAGAATTGTTTTAAATCAAAATATAATGTAACTCATATTTTGAATCAAACCATAGCTTAACTGTATAAATAAATGACCAATTAGAGGACTCGAAGTAGATGTCCTCGACATTATACGAGTGAAACTTTTGAGTATAATTCTAGTAGAAAATAATGCAGCAGTGCACAAAAAATCTGAGGATCGTACCACTGATAGTATTTAAATTACAACATTTAAAGCAGAGGTCTATACTACGAAACAAAACAAAATATAAACGATTCTAGCGTACTAGACTTTAAAATTAAGTATACCAGTTACTTAATATTTTACTGAACGTTTCGATGTGAATGATAAAGCAGTAAAGCTTACCCCATAAGAACTTGAATAAGACAAAACTCAAATATTTAAAATTACTTTCGAATTCTTAGAAACATTATAGTATAGTACAGATGACTTACACTGAATTGATTGTTTTTTACATAAGTAGAATCGTAGAGAATCGTTATAGACTTTTAAAAACTTTTGATAGATTGAATAAATTTCATGAAAAATATTTAATATTATTTTAATTGAAGTTGAATATTTAATTTGTCATCCATTTTGTTGCATAAAAAAGCATCTATTTACAAGAAATGTAACAAATGGTTCTCTTTTTCCACACTTTCTGTTTGTGTGATCCTCTTATACTTATTTTTGGCAATAAATTGCTTTTGATTCAAGTGAGCCAATTCTTTCAGGTTATAGATTTTAATTCTACGAATTACAAAAAAAGTTTAATAAAAAAGTTGTATATCTCGATGAAACGCAATTTTTTTATTAATGTCAAAGCTTAAAAACACATTTTATCATAAAAAACAGAGTTTTCATTAAATATTAACGCACTGTATTATCGAAAAAATTTTAATAGAAAACTTGTAAATTTCAATTATATAAAAATTTTTTCTACTAATAGTAAAGCAAAAAAATTAATTTCAATAAAATTAACCATCACAGATCGGCTTTTTTAACATTTAAAGTTAGCACCCCCATGGAAAATTGCTGTAAATATTAAAATGCTGCATTTGAATTACTTGTCTTGGGAGTTTTAGTCTGTTATTCAAGCATTTTTCGCTAAACAAATTATGGTTTCTGATAGGAAAAGTTCTACGTAACTATTAATAATTGCATTGATAGAAAAAATGCTACGAAACTGTGAGAAAAATACTGATTTCCTGTTAATCCTGCATTTTCCCTTTAAAGGGATATAAACTTTCTGGAAACGAACAGAAGTACGTTTTACGATCTTTCAGCGAAAACTTTCAAAGTTCTCATAGACGGAAAATCATCGATTAATCATACGTTGAGTATTAGTATTTAAAAAAATTTATACGAAATAAACATTTACCGCAAACTTTTACTGTAAATATTCAAAATGTAATATAGATCTTATGAAAGATTTATCTTTTTTAAACTTCCACTAAAACTACACCAAAATGTTCTACTTTTGTTTATTCTGATAGATCAGTGTAAGAGCATAGTAAGCACTTGATATTAAAAAAGAATTTTAGGAATAGTAAAAATGTTTTCAAATAATAAAATATTGAAAAATGCAGAGACGCAATAATCTTGTATGCAGTTATATTGCACATTTTAAATTGGCACAGATAATTACTATAAATGTCGGACTTGCATCGCGTCAACTTTTCACTTTACCGAAATTTATGCAAGGAAGAAGAAAAAATATGGGGATATTTACGTTCATCTATTCTCTTAAAAGTATAAAATTTTGGTACTTTTCGAAGATTTGCAAATCCATTAGTTAATTAATGGATTTAATTCAATTTAATCAAAAAAAGTATTTACTCACAGAAGTCATCAAAAATCAAGTCATCTTCATGAAAAATCTGGAATGTACTGGTCTTGATTCGAAGTAACGATATACTTCGATGTTCAACAGCCCTACACTGAAACTGAGCAAGGTAGTTAATTTTTCAGTACTGCCGTAATCGCACAAGTACTTATAGGTAATGAAAACTAAAAAAGGGCAGACTCTTATTAATATTCTTTTCGAGCATTATCGAGCTCCCTATACCTTTAAAATCCCTTTGAATATTGAAGTTCTCTATGTACTGTCTCAGTACTAAGCGAACCTCGTTGATGAACAGTTCTGTAACCATTCCGACATAATAATGTTAAATGAAATTAGCAATCAGCATGCAATCTACACCTTCCAATCAATCTCGAAGTCTCATTTAATGTTCATGCAAATAGCTTCGTTCTTGCCTGCAAATAATAAAAGCTTTTCTCATCCTTTGAGTCGACTCTATCAGTTCTACGCCATCTTCACTGCCGTCTCTATCAACATACTTTGGACAGGATCCATCATTGATCTGATGATAAATCATATCAACATTGAGCTAGATGAAATTTGTGAACAGGTAACCATTCAAAGTACTTGCCTTCGATTTCTTCTGCTCTATTTAAGACGTAAGTGCATCTTTCGAGTCGTCGGCTCCTGCGAGAAGCTCTGGGGTTACCTTGAAGCTGGCGAGGATGTGATTGTGCGTGAATTCGAGCGGAAAGCTTTCTATTTAAGGAACTTCCTGCTACTTAATGCTTTCTTTATTGAGTTTTTCTATGTTATTGGTGCTCATTTCAGCAAGGATCCATTGTTACAAGCTAATCAAACCGAAAAAAAAGTTTTGCCCTACAGATTTTTTGTGGATGTTCAAGACGAACCGGCATATAGTATTACTTACACATTCCAGATTTTCGTTTGCTTTTCTACAGATCTTATGATCGCTAGTCTTGATACTGTTCCTCTTTACTTAGTCATAATGGCTTGCGGATATCTACGATCAGTTCGACATCGACTATTGAGTTACAAGGGGTGTGAGGGAGCTACGATAAAGAAAGGTGCAGAATCGTTAAAGTTCATGAAAGATTGCGCGCGTTTTCATCAGCAGATTTTGATGTGAGTTCTTTTGATAAATTATTAAACAGATATTTTAAAAAATACATGATAATTTTAGATTTTTTGCAAAAAAAAAAAAAAAATAAAAAAATAAAATAAAATGATCCAGAAAAAAATTATCGAAAAAGGAGTAGTTTTCGTCGCAAAATCTGAACTACACCATTATTCTGAATTTACACTCAACTGCGCTAGTTTTCACATTTTCTAACGATACCCACAATATTATATTGCAAAATAATTTCGAAATGAATTTATCATTTTTAAATTTTCTACTGCTTATAGATACTGCAAGGACGTAGAGAACTTGTTGAAACTGACTCTTCTCGTTACTTGTACATGTCCACTCTATAACTTATCACTGGTGGCGATCAAGGTGCTCGACGTAAATATTCCAAAATAGTATAATATTACAATGTATAAATTGAAAAATTTGGTGATGCAGTCTTGTTACCGAATGTAACAGAAATTTAATATTTAGTGAAACTATAATGCAAGTAAAAAATTTGCTCTTTTGAGGAAACGCAGGCTTCTACAGTTAGACGCTATTCAAAAAGTATTTTTAGTTTTTGTAAAACCTAGGTATTTTAAAATTCAGTACTATTTTATTCACATTTTAAAATATTTAGTACCAATAAAGTCATCTTTTCAAATGTAATACACATTTTTATTATTATGAAAACGATCTTATGAAATGAAAACATTTATTTCTGTACAAAAATAATTTTAACTGTTACACGTAATCACACTACATTGCCATGTTACAATATTTGTCGGGTTTAATTAAAAAGTTTTTTAATGTCTGTGACTTTTACTATCACAATTTTGTATTTTAAGAAAGAGCTTTTTTTGTACAGAACGATGAAACCATGTTCCAGTTCTCAGCGCTCGTGATCTTTAATCTTTTTCAGTTCTTCATTTTCCAATGGGCCCCCCAACACCTTCTGGAGGAAGTAAAAACCTTGCACAATTCGATACCCATTAATGTGCTTATTGATACATATAAGTTCTTATTTTATGTTAAAAACAGAGTGAACTCATTGCGAATGCAGCTTATTTTACATGTTCAGAACATCAGGCGTCAAGTCATCGAGAGAAAATCAATCGAATACTATACTTTATGATGATGCGAGCTCAGAAACCGGTACAGTTGACAGCTGGTGGATTCATCAATTTGTCCATGAATACTTTTGGTATAGTGAGTTTCAATCCCAAGAAATTATGAAACTGAATGTAACTTTTTTATCATTACTTTTTATTATTCATTTGCATTGTATTTGTAGATGCTAAAAAGTGCAATATCCTTTTTTATGGTCTTACGAAATTTCAGAAGTCAAGATTAATTACAGAATTGAATTTTAATAATTTTAGTTATTAAGGTGTAGTTATACCAAACTTATAACTTTTCTAACTTCTTTAATTAAGGGGATAGGTCTGAGTTAAACGTTGAAGATGTAACAAAATAATTTATTCATCTGCAAAATGAGGTAACTTTATCTATGCAAATATGACATAAATATACGTTTATTTTTGTACTTGAAAATATATATATATATCATACTTTATTTTCGCACAATAAAGTGGTCTAAATAGTGCTTCTGGGCCTCGATAAGGCCCATTGTTTTAAGGCTTAAATTTATGTATTTTAAGTCACTTGCCATGGGTTCCTTAGTCAACCAACCAATCGTTCTTCATCAGACAATTAAAGCTTAAAAATTTCTTTGTAATTAGCGTTGTGGACATTACGGATTACTTTTTTAAAATAATCCTTATTTTTATTTATTTGGCAACTTATACAAGGTATACAAATATGCTATAATATAATAGTAGTATATCTCGTATAAGTGTGTCAAATAAGTAAAAAAATAATTATTTTAAAAAAGTAGTCCATAATGTCTATAGCGCATTTCATATGGAAAATTTTAAGCATAGTCTGATGAAAAACGAGTGTTTGGTTGACTAAAAAGCCGTGGCAAGTGACTTAAAATGCAGAAATTTATAGACCACTTAAGTGTACTAAAATGAAGTATGATATATATAATTTTAAGTACAAAAAGTCTGATTTAAGTGGGTAAAGTAGTTTTATTATGCAGATCAATAAATAATTTTCAGTTATTATCAACATTTAACTCAGGCCTATTTCCTTAATACGTACATTTTTTTAAATTTTGTACTTACATTTGGTACAAAAAAAGGAAAATTTGGTATAATTTGAGCCATTTTTACCATGTAATACTCAAAATATTGCAAATAAACTGTTAAGAATTGGTATTTCTTGCAAAAGTCTCTTGCTCGCCAGTTTCAACTTAGGCCAATAAACAAATTTGTATGTTCTTATTTATCAAGGAAGAAGAAAAAACATGGGAAAATTGACGTTAATCTATTCTCTTTAAAGTAGAAAATTTTGGTACTTTTCGAAGATTTGCAAATCCTTTAGTTAATTAATGGATTTAATTCAATATAATCAAAAAAAGTATTTACTCACAAGAAGTCGTCAAAAAAACAAGTCATCTTCATGAGAAATATGGAATGTACTGGTCTTTATTCGAAGTAACGATATACTTCGATGTTCAACAGCCCTACACAGAAACTGAGTAAGGTAGTTAATTTTTCAGTACTGCCGTAACCGCACAAGTAGTTCTAGGTATTGAAAACGAAAAAAGTCAGTCTCTTATTAATATTCTTTTCGAGCATTATCGAGCTCCCTATATTTTTAAAATACCTTTGAATATTAAAGTTCTCTATGTACTGTCTCAGTACTAAGCGAACCTCGTTGATGAACAGTTCTGTAACCATTCCGACATAATAATGTTAAATGAAATTAGCAACCAGCATGCAATCTACACTTTCCAATCAATCTCGAAGTCTCATTTAATGTTCATGCAAATAGCTTCGTTCTTGCCTGCAAATAATAAAAGCTTTTCTCATCCTTTGAGTCGACTTTGTCAGTTCTACGCCATCTTCATTGCCGTCTCTACCAACATGTTTTGGACAGGATCCCTCATTCGTGAGATGATAAATCATAGCAACATTGAGCTAGAAGAAATTTGTGAACAGATAATCATTCAAAGTACATGCCTGCGATTTCTTGTACTCTATTTAAATCGTAAGTACGTCTGTCGAGTCGTCGACTCCTGTGAGAAGCTCTGGGGTTACCTTGAAGCTAACGAGGATGTGATTGTGCGTGAATTTGAGCGGAAGGGTTTCTATTTACGGAACTTCCTGCTGCTTACTGCATTAGTGGTTGATTCGTTGTATATTTTAGCTGCTCATTTCAGCAATGATGAATCGTTACACGTTAATCAAACCCAAAAAAAAGTTTTGCCCTACAGATTTTTTATGGATGTTCAAGGCGAACCGGCATTTACTATTATTTACACATTCCAGTTTTTCGTTTGCTTTTCTACAGATTTTATTATCGCTAGTCTTGATACTGTTCCTCTTTACTTAGTCATAATGGCTTGCGGATATCTACGATCAGTTCGACATCGACTATTGAGTTACAAGGGGTATGAGGGAGCTACGATAAAGAAGGGTGCAGAATCGTTAAAGTTCATGAAAGATTGCGCGCATTTTCATCAGCAGATTTTGATGTGAGTCCTTTTGATAAATTACTCAACAGATATTTTGAAAAATACAGGATAATTTTAGATTTTTTGCAATAAAAGAAAATAATAAAAAAAAAAAATAAAATTATCCAGAAAAAAATAATCGAAAAAGGAGTAGTTTTCGGCGCAAAATCTGAACTACACCATTAATCTGAATTTACACTCAACTGCGCTAGTTTTCACATTTTCTAACGATATCCACAATATTATATTGCAAAATAATTTCGAAAAGAATTTATAATTTTTAATTTTTCTACTGTTTATAGATACTGCAAGGAAGTAGATGACTTATTGAATCTGACTCTTCTCATTACTTGTACATGTCCACTCTATAACTTATCAATGGTGGCGATCAAGGTGCTCGACGTAAATATCACAAAATAGTATAATATTACAATGGTTAAATTGAAAAATTTGGTGATGCAGTCTTGTTTTCGAATGTAACAGAAATTTAATATTTAGTGAAACTATAATGCAAGTAAAAAATTTGCTCTTTTGAGGAAACGCAGGTAATGTCGATGAAACGCAGGCTTTTACAGTTAGACGCGATTGAAAAAGTATTTTAAGTTTTTGCAAAATCTAAGTATTTTAAAATTCAGTACAATTTTATTCACATTTTAAAATATTTGGTACCAATAAAGTCATCTTTTCAAATGTAATACACGTTTATCTTTACGAAAATCTTTATTTCTATACAAAAATAATTTTAACTGTTACACGTAATCACACTACATTGCCATGTTACAATATTTGTCGGGTTTAATTAAAAAGTTTTTTAATGTCTGTGACTATTACTATCACAATTTTGTATTTTAAGAAAGAGCTTTTTTTGTATAGAATGATGAAGCCATGTACAAGTTCTCAGCGTTCGTGATCTTTAATCTTTGTCAGTTCTTCATTTGCCAATGGGCCCCCCAACACCTTCTGGAGGAAGTAAAAACCTTTCTCAATTCAAAACCCATTAATGCGTTTATTGATAAATATAAGTTCTTATTTTATGTTAAAAACAGAGTGAACTCATCGCGAACGCAGCTTATTTTACATGTTCACAACCTCATGCGCCAAGTCATCGAGAGGAAATCAATCAAATACTATACTTTATGATTATGCGAGCTCAGAGACCGGTACAGCTGACAGCTGGTGGATTCATCAATTTATCCATGTATACTTTTGGTGTAGTGAGTTTCAATCCCAAGAAATTATGAACTGAATGTAACATTTTTATCATTACTTTTTATTATTCATTTGCATTGTATTTGTAGATGCTAAAAAGTGCAACATCCTTTTTTATGGTCTTACGAAATTTCAAAGGTCAAGATTAATTACAGAATTGAATTTTAATAATTTTAGTTATTAAGGTGGAGTTATACCAAACTTATAACTTGTCTAACTTCTTTAAGGGGGTTCGATACTCATTAATGACGTGTCACTAACCATACGATATAAAAGTGCTTAAATAAAATAAATATAAGGAATTACGCAAATTCAAAAGATAGTTGCCCTCCGTCTTGGTATCATCTATCAATATGCAAAGTTATAAAATCGAAATATTCAGGTATCGAAAAGAACGATTGGAACGAAAATCAGTACACGCTATGGTTAGTTAGGTTACATCTACTGATTTTCGTTCCAATCGTTCTTTTCGATACCTGAATATTTCGATTTCATAACTTTGCATATTGATAGATGATACCAAGACGGAGGGCAACTATCTTTTGAATTTGCGTAATTCCTTATATTTATTTTATTTAAGCACTTTTATATCGTATAGTTAGTGACACGTCATTAATGAGTATCGGACCCCCTTAATTAAGGGGATAGGTCTGAGTTAAACGTTGAAGATGTAACAAAATAATTTATTCATCTGCAAAATGAGGTAACTTTATCTATGCAAATATGACATATACGTTTATTTTTGTACTTGAAAATATATAGATATCATACTTTATTTTCGCACAATAAGTGGTCTATATAGTGCTTCTGGGCCTCTTTATGGCCCATTGTTTTAAGGCTTAAATTTATGTATTTTAAGTCACTTGCCATGGGTTCCTTAGTCAACCAACCAATTGTTTTTCATCAGACAATTAAAGCTTAAAAATTTCTTTGTGAATAGCGTTGTGGGTATTACGGATTATACTTTTTTTTAAAAATCCTTATTTTTATTCATTTGGTAACATATACAAGGTATACAAATATGCTATAATATATAATAGTAGTATATCTCGTATAAGTGTGTCAAATCAGTAAAAGAATAATTATTTTAAAAAAGTAGTCCATGATGTTTATAGCGCGATTCATATGGAAAATTTTAAGCATAGTCTGATGAAAAACGAGTGTTTGGTTGACTAAAAAGCCGTGGTTAGTGACTTAAAATGCAGAAATTTATAGACCACTTAAGTGTACCAGAATGAAGTATGATATATATAATTTTAAGTACAAAAAGTCTCATTTAAGTGGGTGAAGTAGTTTTATTATGCAGATCAATAAATAATTTTCAGTTATTATCAACATTTAACTCAGGCCCATTTCCTTATTACGTATAATTTTTTAAATTTTGTACTTATATTTGGTACAAAAAAAGGAAAATTTGGTATAATTTGTGCCATTTTTACCATGTAATAGTCAAAATATTGCAAATAAACTGTTAAGAATTAGTATTTCTTGCAAAAGTCTCTTGCTCGCCAGTTTCAACTTAGGCCAATAAACAAATTTGTATGTTCTTATTTATCCAAACTAAAAAATCCGCTCCTAACTGAATAGCAGAATGTTTTCTCAAAGAAACCATGTTTTTTTAACTATTTTATTATAGTAAATGATTGTGTATCGAACTTGAAATATTTTAAATCGATCCTTAAACTTCTACAAATTTCAAAACTTTAACTGCAAAGGTTTTTATTTTATTTTGTTAGTTGTCTTTACAATTCCAAGAATAACCTGAATTAACTATGAGTTAATTTTCGCTTTTTATTAAGTAATAATAAAGATAATAATGAAATTGATAATAATAATAATAATAGTAGTAATAATAATAACTGTTGGCTTTTAGTCAAAGCCCGAGCTACTGGTTTTCAGAATTTGATACTGAAAGTCAATTGAACGAAGATAAATTAAATGAGTTGTCGAATACTAAAGCTGTGGGAGTAACTTTTAAAAGAAACTAAACGAAAGAGAGGACGACTATAAAGATAATTAATAAAATAAGAACGTAATTAGTGAAAAAGAAAAATCTGCAGATGAGGAACAAACACATACTCTAATTTCAAACTGCAATGGTGACTGCAATCAATAGAATTAGAATCTATGAAAAAAAAATAACGTCTGGAGCTTAGTAGATTGACAGACCAAAGTCGAATAATAAAATTCTAAAGCCGAGTATTATTGATTCGTGTTGGGTATTAAAACGAATGATAGAAAGTAACGATAAAGTAAGATGTAAAGCTCGGCTTGTGATCAGAGTGTTTAAAAATAAAAATGTTACGATTTACAAGAAACTTATGTAACTGTATTACGGTTACCTTTGATCCTAGCAGTGCTTGCCATTATTCATAAATTTAACTTGGAAGTATGTCAAATGGATGTCAACAAGACTCCCTTCTTGAATGGTATATTGAATGATCAGGTATACATGGATATTCCTGAAGACTTCAGTGTTCGAAAGAAACGAGGCTCAATAAAGTTTATCATTTGGAAAGAGCATTATATGGTTTCAAAATAAGTCCTAAGCGATGGAATGAAAAATTTATAGAATCTACTTTAAAAATTGGTTTGAAGTCTCATGAAAATGAACCATGTTTATTTACTTGGAAACAAATGGATAAATTGTTGATTTTGATTCTATTTGTATGACAAATCGCATTATTGATTCTAACAAAATCTACACTTTCCAATCAATATTCACGTTTCATCTCACGTTCATACGGTTAGCTTCGTTTCTGTCTCTAGAGAAAAAACAATTTTCTTATCGTTTGAGTCGATCACTCATTTAGCTGTATGTATGATGCGTCGCCATAAACAAAGCAACGTGGACAGTACCCATGATTCGCGAGACAATAGATAATTATAATAATAATACATTAAGCCAGCATTAATCTGCGAATGGACAATCAGCGAAAGCATAAGTCTTTGGATCCTTGTTCTGAGAAAATATAAACTAATCTTGAAGTTGGTAAGGGTATTTTTGAGCGTGAATTTGAGAGCAAAGATTTCAAATATGGTAATCTATTCTACTAATTGATTTTTAAAAGTTAATGCTTGAAGAGGGTCTTTCACTGAGTTATAGGTTTGACAAATAGGCCTTTCTAAATTCTTTGCTGCATTTATGTACAGATTGTTATTTCAAAATATTGAGTACTTATAAGATCATCTTATTATAATTTAATTTTAAGACAGTTTGTGTGATCTTTTTATACTTATTTTTGGCAATAAATTGCTTTTGATTCAAGTGAGCCAATTCTTTCATGTTATAAATTTTAATTCTACGAATTACAAAAAAGGTTGAACAAAAACGTTGTATATCTCGATGAAACGCAATTTTTTTATTAATGTCAAAGCTTAAAAATACATTTTATCATAAAAAACAGAGTTTTCATTAAATATTAACGTAACGTATTATGGAAAAAATTTTAATAGAAAACTTGTAAATTTCAATTATATAAAACTTTTTTTCTACTAATAGTAAAGCAAAAACATTAATTTCAATAAAATTAATCATCACAGATCGGCTTTTTTAACATTTAAAATCAGTTTTTGTATCTTTAATAATTCGGCAACTGCTTCATTTTAATACACTCAAGTGGTTTATAATTTTTTACTGAAACCTGATAGACTCATCAAGAAGCGTGTTAGCGCCCCCATGAAAAGTTGCTGCAAATATGAAAATGCTGCACATGAATTACTTGTCTTGGGTGTTTTAGTCTGTTATTCAAGCATTTTCCACTAAACAAATGATTGAATTAATAGGAAAAATTCTACGTATCTATTAATAATTGCATTGATAGAAAAAATGCTACGAAACTGTGACACGAACAGGATTTTCCCTTTAAAGGGATATCATCTTTCTGGAAACGAATAAAAGTACGTTTTACGATCTTTCAGCGAAAACTTTCAAAGTTTTCATAGACGGAAAATCATCGATTAATCATACGTTGAGTATTAGTATTTAAAAAATGTATACGAAATCAACATTTACCTCAAACGTTTACTGTAAATATTTGAAATGTAATATAGATCTTATAAAAGATTAATCTTTTTTAATCTTCCACTACAACTACACCAAAATGTTCTACTTTTATTTATTCTGATAGACCAGTGTAAGAGCATAGTAAGCACTTGATATTAAGAACGTATTTTAGGAATAGTAAAAATGTTTTAAAATAATAAAATATTCAAAAATGCAGAGACGCAATAATCCTGTATGCAGTTATATTGCACATTTAAATTGGCACAGATAATTACTATAAATGTCGGACTTGCATCGCGTAAACTTTCCACTTTATTGACACTTATGCAAGGAAGAAGAAAAATCATGGGAAAATTCACGTTAATCTATTCTCTTTAAAGTAGAAAATTTAGGTACTTTTCGAAGATTTGCAAATCCATTAGTTAATTAATGAATTTAATTCAATTTAATCAAAAAAAGTATTTACTCATAAGAAGTCGTCAAAAACAAGTCATCTTCATGAGAAATATGGAATGTACTGGTCTTCATTCGAAGTAACGATGTACTTCGATGTTCAATGGCTCTACATTGAAACTGAGCAAGGTAGTTAATTTTTCAGTACTGCCGTAACCGCGCAAGTACTCATAAGTAATGAAAACTAAAAAATGTCAGTCTCTTATTAATATTCTTTTCGAGCATTATCGAGCTCCCTATATTTTTAAAACCCGTAATCGCACAAGTACTTCTAGGTAATGAAAACTATAAAAAGGCAGACTCTTATTAATATTCTTTTCGAGCATTATCGAGCTCCCTATACCTTTAAAATCCCTTTGAATATTAAAGTTCTCTATGTACTGTCTCAGTACTAAGCGAACCTCGTTGATGAACAGTTCTGTAACCATTCCGACACAATAATGTTAAATAAAATTAGTAACCAGCATGCAATCTACACTTTCCAATCAATCTCGAAGTCTCATTTAATGTTCATGCAAATAGGTGCGTTGTTCCCTGCAAATAATAAAAGCTTTTCTCATCCTTTGAGTCGACTTTGTCAGTTCTACGCCATCCTCATTGCCGTCTCTACCAACTTTTTTTGGACAGGATCCTTCATTAGTGCGATAGTAAATCATAGCAACATTGAGCTAGAAGAAATTTGTGAACAGATAATCATTCAAAGTACATGCCTGCGATTTCTTGTGCTCTATTTAAATCGTAAGTACGTCTGTCGAGTCGTCGACTCCTGTGAGAAGCTCTGGGGTTACCTTGAAGCTAACGAGGATGTGATTGTGCGTGAATTTGAGCGGAAGGGTTTCTATTTACGGAACTTCCTGCTGCTTACTGCATTAGTGGTTGATTCGTTGTATATTTTAGCTGCTGATTTGAGGAATGGTGAATCGTTACACGTTAATCAAACCCAAAAAAAAGTTTTGCCCTACAGATTTTTTATGGATGTTCAAAGCGAACCGGCATTTACTATTATTTACGCATTCCAGTTTTTCGTTTGCTTTTCTACAGATATTATTATCGCTACTCTTGATACTGTTCCTCTTTACTTAGTCATAATGGCTTGCGGATATCTACGAGCAGTTCGACATCGACTATTGAGTTACAAGGGGTGTGAGGGAGCTACGATAAAGAAGGGTGCAGAATCGTTAAAGTTCATGAAAGATTGCGCGCATTTTCATCAGCAGATTTTGATGTGAGTCCTTTTGATAAATTACTCAACAGATATTTTGAAAAATACAGGATAATTTTAGATTTTTTGCAATAAAAGAAAATAATAAAAAAATAAAATAAAATTATCCAGAAAAAAATAATCGAAAAAGGAGTAGTTTTCGGCGCAAAATCTGAACTACACCATTATTCTGAATTTACACTCAACTGCGCTAGTTTTCAAGTTTTCTA
The DNA here is from genome assembly GCA_018906965.1 of Philotrypesis tridentata. NCBI lineage: Eukaryota > Metazoa > Arthropoda > Insecta > Hymenoptera > Pteromalidae > Philotrypesis > Philotrypesis tridentata. The sequence continues at coordinate 697,280 of JACCIB010000048.1, forward strand.
ACGATATCCACAATATTATATTGCAAAATAATTTCGAAATGAATTTATAATTTTTAATTTTTCTACTGCTTATAGATACTGCAAGGAAGTAGATGACTTATTGAAACTGACTCTTCTCATTGCTTGTACATGCCCACTCTATAACTTATCAATGGTGGCGATCAAGGTGCTCGACGTAAATATCACAAAATAGTATAATTTTATAATGTTTAAATTGAAAAATTTGGTGATGCAGTCTTGTTACTGAATGTAACAGAAATTTAATATTTAATGAAACTATAAGGCAAGTAAAAAATTTGCTCTTTTGATGAAACGCAGGCTTTTACAGTTAGACGCGATTGAAAAAGTATTTTAAGTTTTTGCAAAATCTAAGTATTTTAAAATTCAGTACAATTTTATTCACATTTTAAAATATTTGGTACCAATAAAGTCATCTTTTCAAATGTAATACACGTTTATCTTTACGAAAATCTTTATTTCTATACAAAAATAATTTTAACTGTTACACGTAATCACACTACATTGCCATGTTACAATATTTGTCGGGTTTAATTAAAAAGTTTTTTAATGTCTGTGACTATTACTATCACAATTTTGTATTTTAAGAAAGAGCTTTTTTTGTATAGAATGATGAAGCCATGTACAAGTTCTCAGCGTTCGTGATCTTTAATCTTTGTCAGTTCTTCATTTGCCAATGGGCCCCCCAACACCTTCTGGAGGAAGTAAAAACCTTTCTCAATTCAAAACCCATTAATACGTTTATTGATAAATATAAGTTCTTATTTTATGTTGAAAACAGAGTGAACTCATCGCGAACGCAGCTTATTTTACATGTTCACAACCTCATGCGCCAAGTCATCGAGAGGAAATCAATCAAATACTATACTTTATGATTATGCGAGCTCAGAGACCGGTACAACTGACAGCTGGTGGATTCATCAATTTATCCATGTATACTTTTGGTGTAGTGAGTTTCAATCCCAAGAAATTATGAACTGAATGTAACATTTTTATCATTACTTTTTATTATTCATTTGCATTGTATTTGTAGATGCTAAAAAGTGCAACATCCTTTTTTATGGTCTTACGAAGTTTCAAAGGTCAAGATTAATTACAGAATTGAATTTTAATAATTTTAGTTATTAAGGTGGAGTTATACCAAACTTATAACTTTTCTAACTTCTTTAATTAAGGGGGTAGGTCTGAGTTAAACGTTGAAGATATAACAAAATAATTTATTCATCTGCAAAATGAGGTAACTTTATCTATGCAAATATGACATATACGTTTATTTTTGTACTTGAAAATATATAGATATCATACTTTATTTTCGCACAATAAGTGGTCTATATAGTGCTTCTGGGCCTCTTTATGGCCCATTGTTTTAAGGCTTAAATTTCTGCATTTTAAGTCACTTGCCATGGGTTCCTTAGTCACCCAACCAATCGTTTTTCATCAGTCTATATAGGCTTAAAAATTACTTTGTGAATAGCGTTGTGGACATTACGGATTACTTTTTTAAAATAATCCTTATTTTTATTAATTTGGCAACTTAAACAAGGTATACAAATATGCTATAATATAATGGTAGTATATCTCGTATAGGTGTGTCAAATGAGTAAAAAAATAATTAGTTTAAAAAAGTAGTCCATAATGTCTATAGCGCTTTTCATTAGGAAAATTTTAAGCTTAGTCTGGAGAAAAACGAGTGTTTGGTTGACTAAAAAGCCGTGGCAAGTGACTGAAAATGCAGAAATTTAAGGCTTAAGACAATTGGCTTATCAAGGCCCAGAAGCACTATATAGACGACTTTCGTATACCAAAATGAAGTATGATATGATATATATAATTTTAAGTACAGAAAGTCTCATTTAAGTGGGTGAAGTAGTTTTATTATGCAGATCAATAAATAATTTTCAGTTATTATCAACATTTAACTCAGGCCTATTTCCTTATAACGTACGATTTTTAAAATTTTGTACTTACATTTGGTACAAGAAAAGGAAAATTTGGTATAATTTGAGCCATTTTTACCATGTAATAGTCAAAATATTGCAAATAAACTGTTAAGAATTGGTCTTTCTTGCAAAAGTCTATTGCTCACCAGTTTTAACTTAGGCCAATAAACAAATTTGTATGTTCTTATTTATCCAAATTAAAAAATCCGCTCCTAACTGAATAGCAGATTGTTGTTTCAAAGAAACCATGTTTTTTTAACTATTTTATTATTGTAAATGATTGTGTATCGAACTTAAATATACTAAATCGATCTTTAAACTTCTAAAAATTTCAAAACTTTAACTGCAAAGGTTTTTATTTTATTTTGTTATTTGTCTTTACAATTCCGAGAATAAATTGAATTAACTATGAGTTATAATTTTCGCTTTTTATTAAGTAATAATAAAGATAATAATAAAATTGATGATGATGATAATAATAATAATAATAATAATAGTAATCATAATAATAATAATAATAGTAATAATAATAATAATAATAATAATAATAGTAATAGTAATAATAGTAGTAGTAGTAGTAATAATAATAATAATAATAATAATAATAATAATAATAATAATAACTGTTGGCTTTTAGTCAAAGCCTGAGCTACTGGTTTTCAGAATTTGATACTGAAAGTCAATTGAACGAAGATAAATTAAATAAGTTGTCGAATACTAAAGCTGTGGGAGTAACTTTTAAAAGAAACTAAACAAAAGAGAGGATGACTATAAAGATAATTAATAAAATAAGAACGTAATTAGTGAAAAAGAAAAATCTGCAGATGGGGAACAAACACATGCTTTAATTTCAAACTGCAATGGTGACTGCAATCAATAACGAGTTAGAATCTATGAAAAAAAAATAACATCTGGAGCTTAGTAGATTGACAGACCAAAATCGAATAATAAAATTCTAAAGCCGAGTATTATTGATTCGTGTTGGGTATTAAAACGAATGATAGAAAGTAACGATAAAGTAAGATGTAAAGTTCGGCTTTTGATCAGAGTGTTTAAAGATAAAAATGTTTATGACTTACAAGAAACTTATGTAACTGTATTACGGTTACCTTTGATCCTAGCAGTGCTTGCCATTATTAATAAATTTAACTTGGAAGTATGTCAAATGGATGTCAACGTCAAGACTCCCTTCTTGAATGGTATATTGAATAATGAGGTATACATGGAAATTCCTGAAGGAGTTCAGTGTTCAAAAGAAACGAGGCTCAATAAAGTTTATAAATTGGAAAGAGCATTATATGGTTTAAAACTAAATCATAAGCGATGGAATGAAAAATTACCGAATCGTCTTTAAAAAAAGTGATGGCCTTTGTTGTGAAGCATTTAATACGTGATTCTGATTGGTTGCTAAGTAAACATGATTATGGTTACCATATGCATAGTTCAATTACTGATATATATTTATAAAACCAAAACATAACCCAAATCGCGCGCGAAGCGCGCCTTAAGTTCCTTGTCTACTATAAAAATTGGTTTGAAGTCTCATTAAAATGAACCATGTCTATTTACTTGGAAACAAAAGGATAAATTGTTAATTTTGATTCTATATGTAGATGGTATACTTATTTCAAGTAATGATGTGGGAATTTAATAAGATTAAACAAAATTTAACAAACCAATTTAAAATAACTGATTTAGGAGAATCAAATTGGATGCAACTTTGATATGATGTAGATTATAATTTCCTGATCAAAAGTCCAAATGGGCGCAACTCTGGAGGAGCTCACGTTTTTGAGTTATAAATGATTAAAGACGGCTATTTGGCTTGGTGTTAGGGAGACCAATCGCTATATCTGTAGCTATGTAAATAAGTAACTATAGATACAGCGCAACTTAACGTATACCATAATAGAATTATAGTTCGAAATGCAGTTTATAGAGTTACACTTTAACCGGAACTTAGGTGCAAGTCATCTAGGTTGCCGATGTACGAGTCCAGGCAGCTTAAACCACGTATATTGAAATGCATCGTGAAGCATTATCTCTAGGAAAGCGAATATGAAAAGACTCAATGAATATTAATGACAGTAAGATATATTGTAGATAGTCAGGATACTCGACGACAGAGTCCAGGTGGTGCGCTCTACTGTCGTCGGTGTCGCCGAATATGCACTCCAGGTAGTACGCTCCGTAGCTTTTCGGCAAAACACGGACACCAGGTGCCGGGAAGACACCCAGATGCTCTGGATCGCCGAATATACACTCCAAGTGGTACGCTCCGTAGCTTTTCGGCAAAACGCTTGCACCAAGTGCCGATGTATTTAGTATAGTGATTTTAATTGCAAGCCCTGATGAGGTGCTGTACCAGCACGAAACGTTGGCCTGTTTTTTTAATAAATCATGTTGCTCGAAGAGATGCATAGCTGTCTTATTACTATCTAAAGCTCGAGCGATCGAAGCGATATCTTTATATAGCCGTATTTAATCATTTATAACTCAAAAAACGGGAGTTTCTCCAGAGTTGCGCCGATTTGGACTTTCGATCAGGAAGTTATAATCTACATCATATCAAAGTTGCATCCAATTTACGATCCACCGGGACCCACAGTCCCATATATTTTGTGCGGGGTCCTTTGCACCGTGTATTTCTCTTTCAGAAAACAAAATTATGCATAGTAAAAACTGTGTAATTTATAAATTTTTAGTCTATTACGATACAAGTGGTCTTCAATCCATTAGGGTACGATTGTTGTTAGTGCTTGATAGTAGCGAGAGATCTAAGCGATATGTCAACAAGAGCATCAGAGGACTGGAGTACAAATGTATCGTACAAATTATTTTATAATACATAGATTATATGAAATACCTTTTTCTTATGTAACTTATCGTGTAAAATGTTGCTGTTTAAATGAAATCTAAATTAATTATTATTAAAATCAGTACAAGTGTAATAAATCTATTGCATTCAAAATCAGTATGATTTGGTAGAAAATATTTGATTGTAAGGCTTGGGATCAACCCCCATAAAACAATGAATAAACTTGAAGCGATTCCCATTTCAAAGCCTGCTTTGTTACATGTGCAATAGCAGAAAGATTTTGAATGCTTTGAGTGCTTCGGTTCGTGAAAGGTATAAAACGAGGTTTCAACAAGAAATAAATATTCAAATGTTTATATCTCGTTTACGTAAAAGTTAACAATACTCTTCGGATCTTTTATTTGTCAATATCTTCAAACAATAACAACACTTTGAAATTATAAATTAATGTCAGGTATATTTATTTATAAAATCATGGATTACTCTTTCTTATAGGGTGGACACTAGACATAATGCCTTATATCTTTCACATGTGAAAACTAATCTCGTTAAATCCTTTAAAAGTTACACATAATATCAGGTGATCATATAACTTTCCAAAGGGAGGACAACAATGTACAAAGAATTTTTTCCAGAATAAATGCAAACTACATAAAACATTAAATGTATGTTAACAGCAATAAAAAAAATGTTGCCAAGTCTCTGGCACTTAGCGTCCTCCTATTAAGCGGTTTTTTCTCACATGCATATTCCTATATATTTGAATATTTTGCGAATTTAATGTTGTCTGTTATGATAATTGCGCGTTTAAAATTATCTTTAAATATTCATGTTAAATAAAATTAGCGATCACTATGAAATCTACACCTTCCAATCAATCTCGAAGTTTCATCTGACCTTTCATAAATTAGCTTCGTTCCTCCCCGCAAATAATAAAAGGTTTTCTCATCCTTTGAGTCGTCTCTGTCAATTTTATGCCATTTTCACTGTTACCGTGTACAACATAATATGTACAGGATCCATCGTTCGCGAGATAATAAATAACCGCAGCATTGAACTAGAAGAAATTTGTGAACAGGTAGTCGTTCAAAGTACGACACTACGATTTCTCGCGTTCTATTTAAAACGCAAGTACATCTGTCGAGCCGTCCACTCTTTTGAGAAGCTCTGAGGTTATCTTCAAGCTGGGGAAGATGTCATTATGCGTGAATTTGAGCAGAAAGGTTTCTTTTTATGGATCTTCTTGCTGTCCAATGTAATATTGACGTCAACGTTGTATGTTTTAGCTGTTCACTTCAGCAGGCATCCGCCATTAGAAGCTAATGAAACCGAGAGAAAAACTGTACCCTTCAGATTTTTTATGGATGTTCAAAACGAACCAGCGTTCAGTATTATTTTGTATTGCCTTGCAAGGGGTGTGAGTGAGCTACGATGAAAAAGGGTGCAGAATCGTTGAAGGCCATGAAAAACTACACGCTTTTTCATGAGCAGATTTTGACGTAAGTCATTTGAATAAATTATTTAATAGATGTTTTATTACTTTTGATTCTGAACGTGTTCACTGAATTTAACTTAAGGGGATAGACCTGAATAAAGGTTGAAAATAACAGAGCTGAATTTATTTATCTGCAAAATAAGACTACGTAGCCAACGTAAATATAACTTTTTGACTTGAAAATATAAACATCATATTTTATTTTCGCACACTAAAATTGTCTCTATAGTGTTTCAGGACCTCGATAAGGCCCATTGTTTTAAGTCTTAAATTTCTGTATTCGTATTCCTCCTACCCGACGACATAAGTAAGTTCTAAAATATGAAATTCCGACATTTCATTTAAGCATGTTTAATCTTTAAGCAATTTAATTTTTTGAAAATACATTTTTCTGATTTTTAATGTTTTGAAAATAGTTTTAGCATTATCGTGTTTTTGTCATTCGGTTAAACAGAAACGAAACGAATAGTCTACAAAATGAACTTCAATCGCTTGTCATTAAATTCTTTTTTATAAAAAAATGCTAGATAAATTCTTGGTTTGCCAAAAATTTTGTGAGTGATGAACTTTAAAAAATATTGAAACTATTAAATATTAATTGATAAATACATGATGCTTTCTTGATTTTTTTGCAAAACAAATGAAGGATCAACAAAAAATAATCAAATTTGCAAAATAGTTTCTGTCGCTAAAACTAGTTGTCTGCCCTAGTTTTCATATAATATATCGATAATATTTTTGAAGATTATGTTGCACAAACATTTCAAAAGGAATTTATCATTTTCAATTTTCGTGTTGCATGCAGTTACTGCAAGGAAGTAGATGACTTATTGAAGCTGACTCTCTTCATCGGTTGTCTGTGCCCACTCTATAACTTGTCAATGGTGGTTATCGAGATACTCGATGTAAATATAAAAAAAATGTTCTTTAAAATTCAGTCTAGACATTTTTTTACTTTTCAAAATATTTAGTGCCAATAAAATCATCTTTATAACCGTAAATTTACTTTTTTGAAAATAATCTTAAGAAACAATAATTATTTCTATGTAAAAATAACTTTACTATAGTTATACGTAATAACTACATTTTTCATAGTTTAAATTTCATCAGGTTGAATTAAGAAATTTTTAAATCTCTATGACTTTTAATATTTTAATTTTATGTTTTAACAACCAGCTTTATTTGTGCAGAATGATGAATCCATGTTCAAGTTTCCAGCGCTTGTGATCTTTAGTCTCTGTCAGTTCTTCAACTGTCAGTGAGCCCCCAATACCGTCTTGAAGAAAGTAAAAATCTTGCTCAATTCTGATATCGATTATAATGCGTTTATCCGTACAGATAAATTTATACTTTTTGTTGAAACAGAATGACCTCATTGCGGAAGCAGCTTATTTTACAAGCTTGCAATCCCAGGCGCCAAATTATCGCGAGAAAATTAACCAAGTTTTATACTTTATGATGATACGAGCTCAGAAACCGATACAGCTGACAGCTGGTGGATTAATCAATTTGTCTATGAATACCTTTGGTATAGTGAGTCAATCCTAAGAAATTATAAAACTGAGTGTAACATTTTTATTATTGCTTTTTATTATTCATTTGCGTTGTGTTTTTTGTAGTTGCTAAATATAGGGCAACATCCTTTTTTCTGCTGCTTTTATCGCTCGATGGTAGTAAATTAATGAAAAAACAAGATTTTAAGTATCTCTTCGAGCTATGTTTTGATCCCTTACGGCTCCTCTTCAGGACTGTACAATATGAGAAACCCCATAAAAATATAAAAATTACAAAATTCAAAAATAATAAAAATTAACACAAAATATATACCTTAAAATACAATTTACAAAATTTAAACCATTAGGCACAAGATTTTGACAGACGCAAAAATGGGCGCTAAAGTACAAAATCAAATTAAAAAACAGTTAATAATTAGAATCACAAAAAAGTCAAATCGAGAATCAAGCATTCTCGGTGTCTGACTCTTCACGTATCTGGTTATTTTTGCGCACAGGTTATTTATGAATTTGCGTATGTATTGCGTCTTTTGCGTGTGTGGTTTCGGCGTTTCTCTGCGGGACGTTTGATGATCAGTCGTTCACTGTCCTCTGTCAGAGTCGTATTAGCATCGTACGACTCTGCGGATTGTTGAAACTTCGTAGACTCTGCCGAACTGTAAGGCTGTGATTTGAGTTTTTGTTTTTTTTTTACTTTTTTGTGATTCTAATTATTAACTGTTTTTTAATTTTATTTTGTACTTTAGCGCCGGTTTTCACGTCTGTCAAAGTTTTGTGCCTAATGATTTAAATTTTTTAAATTGTATTTTATGGTATATATTTTGTGTTAATTTTTATTATGTTTGAATTTTGTGATTTTTATATTTTGATGGGTTTTCTCATATTGTACAGCCCTGCAGAGGAGCCGTAAGATCTCGAAACGTCGGTAGAAAAATACATACATAGCTCGAAGAGATGCTTAAAATCTTGTTTTTTCATTAGTGCAACATCCTTCTTTAGACACTTTACGAAACCTCAAAAGTCAAGAATTTAATTTTTTAGTTTTTTGTAATTAAAATCACGTATAGTTTTTCACTCTTATTTTACAAGGGATGATAATAACAGATTGCTACCACTGCTTTTGATAGATTTAGTGTTTTAAAAAATTATGCATAGTAAGAACTATACAATTTATACATTTTCAGTCGATAACGACTCAAGTGATCTGAATCGTCCATTGTAGCACGGTTATTGTTGGTCCTCGAGAGTAGCCAGGGATCCAAACGCTATGTCAACAAGGATATCTGAGGTCTCGAATACAAATTTATCGTACAAATTATTTTATAATATAAAGATTATAAGAAACACTTGTTTGTTATGTAATTCATAATGTAACACTTTACTGTTTAAATTAAACATAAATTATTATTAAAATCAGTACAAGTGTAACAAATCTGTTGTTTATGTATTGCATTCAAAATCAGGATGATGTGGTAGAAAAGATTTAATTGTAAGCTTATCTAAGCTTATTTTACACTTTCTTTTTATAAACCTTCATTCAAGACTTTTTTATAAATGAAAAACTATAGGCGCATTCATCTCATAAAATATTTAAAATATTAATTAAAACTTTATTGAAATTAGAATATAATTTTGGAAAATTCACACATGTTCAATCGCATTTCTTACTTGGCGTGTCAAAAAATACGATTTGGTATACGTGAACGAGATTATTATTTCAATGGTAATATGAATGAATTCATTTGTGCAAGCCAACTTTTCGCGGAAAAAACAAGGTTTCAAAATATGTCCTAAGATTGAATTGTGTTGTTTTATTATGGTTAGTAAAATTTCGATTATTGTAACTTATTAGGTATATTTTTTGTATTAACAATTATTATTGTATTTAGCCCGGAAGAGGAGCTCCGTGAGCTCGAAACGTTGGAAAATAAAAACGTTGGCTCGCACAGATGAATTCATTCATATTACCATTCTAAAACATCGAGCGATAAAATCATTCTATTTATTATTATTTCAACTTATTTGAATTTTTCGGAAACTTTTATATAAAGCTAAGTTCACAATAGCGCACCAATATCTGTAATTTCTATGATTACAATTATGTGGTAAAGTTGTTGATACAAATTCTTTTGATTTGGAAATTAACATATAGATAATTAATGTTTCTATAAGTAGGTAAAAGCAGTCAGACTTATCCTAATTCAAGAAGATGTACAGTAAAAAAATGTATTCACAAAAATTCAAATGTTTTAAAGTGCAATAGTCACTGTCACTTTCAATAAATTCACAATGTATCGTATTCAAGTACGACGATAACAATTTATTTAAAGTCTAATACATAAGAGCTCCATAACATGACTGAGCGTAAAAGTTTTAATAGTGCGTAAGTAATCATGAAAACGGAAAACTCACCTTATTTAGAATTACTCATCATCGCATATCATATAATATGTGGAAATCCACGAGAAAGTGGCATACAAGTCGGTCCAAAAGTTGCACTTTTTTATTTTTGAGGGTACACCTATCGGACCATGCTAATTTTGTTTGCTAGCCGATTCCAAACAATAAACGGTTACGTGCATAGTCAAAACCCTATGCCAATAAAGAGCTACAGGTGAAAAACCGTAAAAAAGTTACCGCGATTTTTGCTCTAAAAATCAAAGAAAGGGCATTATCTACAGTATTATAATTTTTTAGATTTTTTTCATAAACTTAAAGTACACTCGAAGACCTTTAATTTGTACATAAATTTGTCTGGAGTCAACGCCGTAATTCTTGAAGTCTCATGAATAAATTAATAATATACTTTGGAGAAAGTGTATGATAAAGTGATTGTGCAAACGTAGTTAATTTTTGTAAGCCCGACAGTATTTTTCGAGATAATTGAGCTGCATCAGGAAATTTTCTGTTTAGAGCTTATGGTGGCAACTGTTATTGCGACAGCTCTTTTTCGAGTTCTGTCGCCCTGAGAATACAATAGCTATTGCCAGAGGACTAACTGTGATTTGTTTGGATGCGCTTGCTACAAAAATTAGTTTCATTCTTTTATATAAAAGACAACTGCCCGGATATTTTGGAGCCTATGTCATTGGCTAATATAGTGCACATGTGCCATAAATGTGTTTGTTTGTATTAAAACAAGTATTTTTTATGCAAGATAATATCCGATGGCGCGGGCTCGACGCGTTACCACGTAGTGTGCTATGTATCGTCGATTGCAAGACCATAACATCAATATGTGCATATACAGTTTTGTAACTTTTTTGGGTGTGGTGAGTCTATATAAAGGTCTGAAATATTTACTATAATAGTAATAGTAATAATAATAATAATACAATGTATATTTTTATAAAGAACGCTGCATGAAACTGAATGATAATGCTTGATGCTTCTTGTAGTGACTATTTTTTTAAATTCTGCATACCTATGATTATCACAGCAAAGGACTTTCAATAAATGAAAACAAAACAATGAATATATGAATATTTACAGATACTATGTGATGCCATTGTGCCATAGTGGTAACATTTTTTATTCTAATTTATAAGAAAGAAAAACTTTCGAGAATAAATATGAAAAAAAATTGAGATAAATTGAAGTAAAATAATTGTTTTCGTGTGTCCACCACAGAAGTAGCGCAACGAACCAGATATAAGGCCGAGCCATCCCGGAGCTGGATCACTCCCTCTGACTGATCAACCCATCAGCTTAAGGGGTTATGCCTGAGTTAAAACCTTCAAAAAATCGATTTTTTTTATTGACTTTTTTTATAGGAAATTATCTGTAGAATACGCTGCTGAAGTCCGTTTTCCAAAAAAATTTTTATTAGAAAGCTACAGACTAAAAACTGAAGGCATGCGAATAGCTTATTTTAAAAAAACCGTAATTTCCGCGTTTTTATTTGTCAGTGCTATGTAACTGAACATGATTATTTTTCGCGCTTTTAACGCTTCTTATACATTATATATTTATGATATTTATGTGTAAAATACAATAAAAATATCTATCATGCATTAAAAATTCGTTAAAAGATATTAATAAAATGAGTAAAACTATGCAATATTAAATATTTGCAAAATTGCTCATTCTCATACTTGCTCTTTTTTGTTTATTTATACTGGAAATTTATAGTATATATTTTATTATATATTATCCTTGTAATAAACTAATTAGACATAAATATTGGAAGGTTAATAAAAATGCGTCTCTTCGAGCCAAAATGGTTATAATCACGCCAGACGTTTCGGGGTATTGTACCCCCTCATCAGTGGCAAAATTCCAAAAAATGAGTCGTGTACTACATCGACCGAGTGGCACTGGTCGCGTTCATTCCTTTTGTTAAAGGTTTTTTTTCGAGCGTCACACTTTCGCCGTCTGCGTGTTCTTGCGTCGTCGATGTAGTACACGACTCATTTTTTGGAATTTTGCCACTGATGAGGGGGTACAATACCCCGAAACGTCTGGCGTAATTATAACCATTTTGGCTCGAAGAGACGCATTTTTATTAACCTTCCAATCTACCATCATCGAGCGATAGAGTCAGTTTTAAACAAGACATAAATATTCGCTAAAAAATAAAGTTATGAAATTAACGAGTTTTGAATTTGGCGTTTACCGACTGGGCCGTGCAATATTCTTTCGAAAAGGTTATTCGTCTAGATACCTGTTTTACCATACAATTCAGGATTCACGAGCAATAACACTTGCTTTGAATTTTGATACCTACTTTTATTCTGCACTGCTCAATATTATTAAATAATTAATTTTATAATATTAATAGCATTTGTGGTTAAGAAGTGTAGTGCACAAGTATAAAATTTGTGACCAAGATGAGTCCAGACTCAAGAAATAGAGTTCCAGGATCATCTGATATAAAAAGAAGATTTGGAAGAAGAAAGAGAAGATCAAAGATTTTTAATCTGAAACAACAAGAGGAATTTTCAGCATCAGCATCGACACCAACATCATTATAACAACCAGAACGAGCAACAGCAATCACTTCAGCACCTACGCCTGATACAGTTCCTTCGACATCCAGGGCACGGAGTCCAAGATCTGCTGTGTAAGCTTCATCAGGTACTTCAGCTTCATTTATAAAATTAAAATCTAATTATTTAGAACCTGGTATTATTCAAAACAGGATGTTTGATGTTTCTTTGCTTCTGCCAGGATTACAGCAGTTTCTGGCTTGTAAAGCTTATGGTGGATGTGTTTTTGATGAAGTTGATGTACGAGGTCTTCATAGCAAGTTAGCCATCACCTGTACTTCGTGTAATGCAGTTGCTTTCGTTGACTCCAGCAGATAAATTGTAAAACAGAGTAACGCTTATGAAGTGAACAGATGTGCAGTTCTAGCCATGAGAATTCTTGGTCATGGACAGGCTGGTTTGAACACTTTATGTTGAGTAATGGATTTTCCTACTCCAATTGTTCATAGCAATTTTATTACCGAATAGAAAGATTCCAGATAAGAGGATAATAAATATGTAATTTATATTTTAAAAATAAGTAATATTATTCATTACATTTATGAATTTAAAAAGTAACATATTGTTATGAAAGTCTGAAATTATTCCTAAAATTTAAAAGTTAATAGTTGTTACATATCGATGATTCCATAATCTTTTTTTTATTATTAATTCCAAAATTTTCATTGTTAAATGTCATTGTGATTATATGGCTACAGGCAATGATTCCACATTTTTTAAAATACTATATCGAGCCAAAGTTTCTTATATTTTGCCAACGTTTCGACCGATTATCGGTCCTCTTCAGGGCTTAAATAATAAAAACGTCTAAATATAAAATTACAAATTCGACATGACGATCATCTGACGGTCGTCCATGTGGCAACGACTCGGAGTTATTTTGCAGAGGAACCGGTGCCGCTAGATGGTAATGCGACACCGGAGGAGATCAAACAAAGCCGGAATGTCTGGAATGTTAACTTTGAAGCAATGTAACCTTCCCTGTCGAGGGCTAGATCTTGCTTTTTATATGGGATGTAATCAGTCTCTTCATCTAATACCAGTACTCCAAAAGTCTTGATGGGATTTTTCTCTCGAAATAGGTTTGAAAATACTTCATTATCGCTTGCAAGAAGGAACATGTTTAGGTCTTTTCTTACTTTCGCTCTTACTTGATCCCTTACCATCATATACCTTCTCCCAGTAGTTTCAGCAGTACCATATCGGATGTAAGCACCTATCGCTTCTAAAGCTCTCATTAGTTCCCTTATATCGGTCTTGTTGCATGACAGCCTTAATAAATTGGGTCCATCATGATAAAAATTCCCTCTGATATCCCCAAACTGGAAGTTGACTCTCTCTCTTCCCATGAAGACTGTGAACCTGTATCCATTCTTATTTGATCTTCTCTTAAGTTCAACCCTTCCGGGTTGAGGTGATGCTCTCAATTCTTCGTGGTTTGACTCTTCCAATATGTCTATTCCCATAGCTACCTTTAACCATTTAACGTTGTCGGATTCATATATGTCCTTGTCTCTAAGCCTCTCATATAGGGGAATATCCATTATTGTTGTGTCTAATATCAGTTTTGTAACTGCATCTGGCTCCAATTGCTGTTTCAAGATGTACCGGAAACAATATCCGACTTTGTCCATCATGTTAGATAAAGCTGCTGTATTCTTGTCTGATAAACGTCCTAGTCTTGTCAATACAAAGTTATTGTGCATCATTGCATGTTTCAGGGATGCCCATGCTTCAGAACTTCCGGCCAACACTGGTAGAGTCCTCACTTTAGGGTCCATATGGTTTGCAAGTATCCTAATTTGGTTCTGAAGAGCCATCTTGGCACCTAGGCTTAGATTTGCTATATCATGTACTTTTTGCAAGGTCTCAGCGTTGACAGAGTAATATGGTATTACAAATTGTGGCATTAACACTTGCATCATCACCTGGTCCCTAACACTCGGATCAAGATGTACATCTACCTCTCTGGTCGCTAGACGTTTTCTTTCTATATTAGGCCTTGACCAGCTTATTTGTGTAGTTCCCCAGTCCATTCAAAAATACTTGTTCGTCTCTTTTCTAGGCTGGGTCATTAGAACGTCAAACACTTGGATAACCTCCTCATCGGGCACAGGGCTAAAATTTATCCACCATTCAATTGCCTCTTTCTTGCATAAAACCTTACCGTGATAGGATCGTTGTTTGATCTCCTCCGTTGTCGGATTACCATCTAGCGGCACCGGTTCCTCTTCAAAATAACTCCGAGTCGTTGCCACGTGGATGACAGTCAGATGGTCGTCATGTCGAATTTGTAATTTTATATTTAGAAGTTTTTATTATTTAAGCCCTGAAGAGGACCGATAATATACGTTCTTGATACACGGATGAAGCTCGAAATATCCGTCGCCAACGTATGTTGCATTATAGTTTGTTACATATATATTTGTTGTATTCATAGTATGTGTTCTGCGTTTGATGTATGTATTGCGGGCTTTATATAGTCCGATTTTCAGTCGAGACACTAGTTGTTGTCCAGCCTCGACCGGTGCCATATTGCCATCTAATGGCACCGGTAAAAAACCGTACTGTTTTTCTTTAATTCTCGAGTCAAAATCCTGTAAGTTAATTTTTTATTAAAAAAAGTTTTGTAAATTTCATTTTTATAATTAATTTTGTACGTTTTAATTATAGCGCCATATGCGATATTCCTTGTCTTTTTATTATGTGAAAGATGGAGGTTTTTTACATATTAGGTAAAAATTCTTTCAATATTTTGTAATTAAATTTATACTTTGTAATGAATTTTCAAATATTTTTATAACCTTATATATAGCCACTGAAGAGGGGATACATATATCCTGAAACGTTTGGCAAATTTTGTATAAATAAAAACGATTTGGCTCGAAGAGACGCATAGTAAATTATTTACATTATTCAAAAACAAATATTAAAAAGCATTTTTTAAGAGAGAGCAAATTAAGATCTAGCAGAAGGGACTATCTTTCCATCTCTCTCTAATAAATGCATAAATGTATCAAAATTAGACTTTAGAACAAATTAAAAAATTTTTTGGAAAGATTGACGGTAAAAATAGTAGATGAGAATATTCTATGGGATCTAGCGAACAAAACAGAGTAGGTCAGAAAAGCCAAAAAAAATTTATTGTATACGGAAATATTGTTGTAAAAGAAAATATATAGCAATGGAAAAAACTTGTGTCTTCCGATAAGGAAATCTTTTTGCCCTAACGCCTAGAGAAATGAGACTTGATGTCTGAGTTAAAGAATTTAACGACGAATACGCACATATAAATATGTTATACATTATTTTGCAGTTCCAGCTGCTCTCGACTCTTCCCGCATGCGCATCTCCCGTCGAGCTCGCCTCGGGCAGCGAGCTACATTTTTCACTTGTAACTTTATAAACTTTTAATATAAACAAAATAATGTATAACATATTTATATGTGCATATTCGTCGTTAAATTCTTTAACTGAGACATCAAGTCTCATTTCTCTAGGCGTTAGGGCAAAAAGATTTCCTTATCGGAAGACACAAGTTTTTTCCCGATCCTATATTTTTTTCTTTTACAACATTATTTTCGTATATAATAAATGTTTTTTGGCTTTTCTGACCTACTCTATTTTTTTCGCTAGATCCCATAGAATATTCTCATCTACTTTTTTTACCGTCAATCTTTCCAAAAAATTTTTTAATTTGTTCTAAAGTCTAATTTTGGTACATTTATGCATTTATTAGAGAGAGATGGAAAAATAGTCCCTTCTGCTAGAGCTTAATTTGTTTTCTCTTAAAAAATGCTTTTTAAAATTTGTTTTTAAATAAAACTAAATAAAAATGAATAATGAGCATAGATGTATTGATTATAATTAATGGTTTATTGACTTTCATATAAGTCAAATATCGTTGAAACTATTACATATTGAGTATATGGCACCCGGGTGCGCTTTTCAAAGTATAAAATCTTGTTTAGTTTATTTTAATTATTATAAATGTTAAAACTGATTGTATGGGGAATATTCTATAGCATTTTTATAATGTAGTGCAATAAAATTTCGATGGATTATGCTAATATTTCACTGTTTTCCCTAAATTTTTTGATGCGTCAAACAAGTCATTTTTAATAAACTTGTATTTTTTAATATTCGAGCTGTTATATTTATTTCTCACGGAGAAACCAAGGCCTCTGATATTCTGGGACTTTCACAGGTTCTTTTATAATGAGTTAAACTATTTTTTCAAATTTTTGTGGCTTCGATATTGATGATCGATCAAGCTGAAAACTTGATTTTAAAGTTTAAAGGTTTATACGTAGAAGCAAACAGATATATATGACTTTAGCAATATTTTTGCCTTAAACTAGAGCAAATTTACTCAAAAAAATGTTGTATGTGTTTATCGTTAAAAATGTTTCCCTGAGGAGCTACAAATTAACGAAAATAGTAATGTCAACTTTGAGCCTCTGTAACTTCAATAAAAGTGATGGGAAAAATCTGAAAAAATCCAGGGGCACTCATAGGCTCGTACAGAATGTTTTAAAAATATTTGGGGGGGGGGGGGTCAAAAAATGGCGCGCTCGATTTATCAGAGAATCACCCATATATACAATCACCTATACATCTACTCACAATTTATTTAAATTACAACAATAAATTCAGAATTAATTGGACTGTTATAATTAATAAAAATTGTATTTTTTTCTTTTAAAAAAAATCATGGATTGTGGAGTACTACTGACATAAGACATGCTCAAAGAATACATTGAAAAATAAATTGTTAAAAATAAATTATAGAATTGTATATATATGTTTTTATATGCATCGATATATTCAATAAACATTAAATATTACAATTTCTTAAAATTTTATAGCTTCATTTCTTTCTAACAGCTATTGAAACCTTGAATTTAATCAAATTCGTACAAGTTTTAAAGATTCTTAGGTTATACATTTTAAATTGGCGCAGATAACTACTATAAATGTCGGACTTGCATCGCGACAATGTTCTATTTTACCGATACTTACGTAAGGAAGAAGAAAAAACATGGGAAAATTTAAGCTAATCTATTCTCTTAAAAGTATAAAATTTTGGTACTATTCCAAGATTTGCAAATCCATTAGTTAATTAATAGATATCATTCACTTTAATTAAAAAAAGTATTTACTCACAAGAAGTTGTAAAAAATGAAGTCATCTTCATGAGAAATCTGGAATGTTCTTGTCTTTATTGGAAGTGACGATATACTTCGATGTTCAACAGTCCTACACTGAAACTGAGTAGGGTAGTTAATTTTTCAGTACTGCCGTAACCGCACAAGTAGTTCTAGGTATTGAAAACGAAAAAAGTCAGTCTCTTATTAATATTCTTTTCGAGCATTATCGAGCTCCCTATATTTTTAAAATGCCTTTGAATATTAAAGTTCTCTATGTACTGTCTCAGTAATAAGCAAACCTCGTTGATGTACAGTTCTGTAACCATTCCGACATAATAATGTTAAATGAAATTAGCGATCGCCATGAAATCTACACCTTCCAATCAATCTCGAAGTCTCATCTAATGTTCCTGCAATTAGCTTCGTTCCTGCCTGCAAATAATAAAAGCTTTTCTCATCCTTTGAGTCGACTCTATCAGTTCTACGCCATCTTCACTAATGTCTCTGCCAACATGATTTGGACAGGATCCATCATTCGTAAGATGATAATTAATTATAGCAACATTGAGCTAGAAGAAATTTGTGAACAGATAATCGTTCAAAGTATATGCCTGCGATTTCTTGTGCTCTATTTAAAACGTAAGTACATCTATCGAGTTGTCGACTCCTGCGAGAAGCTCTGGGGTTACCTTGAAGCTGGCGAGGATGTGATTGTGCGTGAATTTGAGCGGAAAGGTTTCTATTTACGAACCTTCATGCTGCTTAGTGCATTATTGGTTGATACGTTGTATATTATAGCTGCTCATTTCAGCAAGGATCCATCGTTACAAGCTAATCAAACCGAAAAAAAAATTTTGCCCTACACATTTTTTATGGATGTTCAAGACGAACCGGCATTTAGTATCATTTACACATTCCAGTTTTTCGTTTGCTATTCTCTAGATTTTATAATTGCTAGTCTTGACACTGTCCCTCTTTACTCAGTCATGATGGCTTGCGGATATCTACGATCAGTTCAACATCGACTGTTAAATTACAAGGGATCTGAGGGAGCTACGATAAAGAAAGGCGCAGAATCGTTAAAGGTCATAAAAGATTGCGCGCATTTTCATCAGCAGATTTTGATGTGAGTCCTTTTGATAAATTATTTAATAGATATTTGTAAAAGTATATGATAATTTTAGATTTTTGAAAAAAAATGAAACTATCAAGAAAAAAATAATCTAAAATGGAGTAGTTTTCATCGTAAAATCTGAACTACACCGTTATTCTGAATTTACACTCAACTGCGCTATTTTTCATATTTTATAACGATACTCACAAGATTATATTGCAAAATAATTTCGAAATGAATTTATAATTTAATTTTTCTACTGCTTATAGATACTGCAAGGAAGTAGATGACTTGTTGAAACTGACTCTTTTTATCACTTGTATATGTCCACTCTATACGTTATCACTGGTGGCGATCAAGGTGCTCGACGTAAATATTCCAAAATAGTATAATTTTATAATGTTTAAATTGAAAAATTTGGTGATGCAGTCTTGTTACCGAATGTAACAGAAATTTAATATTTAATGAAACTATAATACAATTAAAAAATTCGCTTTCGATGAAATGTAGGTAACTGCATGAATTAAAATCACCCTGATAGAAATCTGTACCTACTAATTGAGCTTTTACAGTTAGACGTGATTGAAAAAGTATTTTTAACTTTTGCAAAATCTAAGTATTTTAAAGTTCAGTACAATGTTTTTTACATTTCAAACTATTTAAGACCAACAAAGTCATCTTATTAAATGTAATAGACATTTTTACTATTATGAAAATGATCTTATGAAATGAAACTCTTTACTTCCGTATAAAAATTAATTTAACTGTTACACGTAATAACACTGCATTGCCATGTTTCAATCTTTGTCGGGTTCAGTTAAAAAATTTTTCAATGTCTGAATTTTACTATCACAATTTTGTGTTTTAAGAAAGAGCTTTCTTTGTGCAGAATGATGAAGCCATGTTCAAGTTCTCAGCGCTCGTGATCTTTAATCTCTGTCAGTTCTTTATTTGCCAATGGGCCCCCCAACACCTTCTGGAGGAAGTAAAAATCTTGATCAATTCAATACCCATTAATGCGTTTATTGATACATATAAGTTCTTATTTTATGTTAAAAACAGAGTGAACTCATCGCGAATGCAGCTTATTTTACATGTTCACAACCTCAGGAACCAATTCATCGAGAGAAAATCAATCGAATACTATACTTTATGATTATGCGAGCTCAGAGACCGGTACAGCTGACAGCTGGTGGATTCATCAATTTGTCCATGAATACTTTTGGTATAGTGAGTTTCAATCCCAAGAAATTATGAAATTGAATGTAACATTTTTATCATTACTTTTTATTATTCATTTGCATTGTATTTGTAGATGCTAAAAAGTGCAACATCCTTTTTTATGGTCTTACGAAATTTCAAAAGTCAAGATTAATTACAGAATTGAATTTTAACAATTTTAGTTATTAAGGTGGAGTTATACCAAACTTATAACTTTTCTAACTTTTTTTTAGGCTTAAAATGATGGGTCTTATTAAGGCCAACAAGCACTATAAAGACTTTATTGTACCAAAATGAAGTATGATATATATATATATTTTTAAGTACAAAAAGTCTCATTTAAGTAGGTGAAGTAATCTTATTATGCAGATCAATAAATCATTTTCAGTTATTATCAACGTTTAACTCAGGCTTACTCCTTTAATACGTACTAGCCAATGAGCTCGCTTAGCTCGCTTTTACAAATTTTAGTTCTAATAAGGTGTTGCATAATAAATTAAGTTATACAATAAATTTTATGCTAAAGAATAAAAAATTTATTATTTGTTCAAATTTTAAAAGTAAATATTATAAATTTAATATCAGAGGATTTAAAAACATATTTAACATTCGAATGAACTCGCTTTGCTCGCTTATACCAACTTAGTTATACTCAAAGTTTAAATAAAGTATATTTAATCAACTAATGAACTATATGAATATTATTAGCATATTTAAATAAATTATAAAATATCTAATAAAAATAAATAAATTTTAAATAATGGAATATTGCCAATTTTATAATGATCCATGTACCAAAGTGTGCGTGTGCGCGCGCGCGCGCGTGTGTGTATGTGTATATAGATACAGGTGATTCTCTGTAAGATCGCCTGGCTGAAAATCTTTGGACTTCCAAAATATTACGAATTTCTTCTACTCAATGTCATATGCCTTACTGAATTTTTTCAGATTTTTTTCCCCATTAATTTTCGAGATACAGATAGTTCAAGTTAGGATTTTAAGCATTTTTTTCGTCGAAAATACATAAAATTTTGAAGATTTGATCCTTCGGGTTGATATCAAAAAATTTGTAAAGACAGCTTTTTACAATATAAAAGTATTTGGATATGTCCTAATACGTGAATTAAAGTTAAAGACTAATTTAAAAAATCAAAATATCTATTGTCAAATATATTTAAAAAATAAGAAAATTTTAAGACGAAATCGATGACAATGTCGAATTTTAATAATGAATTTTATTGATTTTCATTGATTTTTAGTGTGAAATCGTAGCGAAATTAAGAAAAATCTCAAGAATACTTTTCGTCTTAGAATTTTTTTTACTTTATAAATAAATTTTTTAGATAGAAAATCTAATTTTTTGGCTTTGACAAGTGATATTTAATGTTTTAATTAATTGGTAAATAGTATTGGGAAAGTTTAAAAGAAAAGCTTCTGAGACGTACATGTATCAGATTGGAAGTATTTTTCGTAGAAACTGCAGAAAATTTCCTTGAAAACCTATTATCCAGTTTGGACGTAAAACGCTTCCCTGAAGAGTTATAAATTTTTTTAAATTTGCAAAAAATGAAAAAAATGTAGCTAATATAATGTATAATAAAATTAATGTAGAAAAACATCTGAAAAAATTCAGGAGAGGTATGACATTGAGCAGTAGAAATTGGTCGTATTTTAGAGATACAAAATTTTCTTATTGGAATGTTAAACACGTTTCCATAACCTCTGATATAATTTTATAAAATTTAACTTAAAAATGTTGAACAAATAATAAATCTTATCTTATCTTAAATTTATTTCTGTGAAAAAATTGTGTATCATTTCCCACCACAACTACCGACCCAAAATCTCCAAATATACCACATATAGATATAAAAGTAATAAAATAATAAAGTAATTTAAAATGTTAAAATAATAATTTGGTACACATATACAAAACATACAGATTCAAATTTAGAAAATTTGTTGAAGATATAAAATAATGTCAGGAAACCCATACACTTCCCAGAAAAACATAGGTACATTACAAAAATATTATAAGCTATCAGAAAGAAATATATATACGTTATACAAACATATCCATGAATACTTATATATCTCTCACAGCATTTCTTTATCTGGATTTTTTTCATACATATGCCATGACACCCATACGCACATTGTCAAAATATTGCAAGCTATCAAAACAAGCCCGACCCCCATAATCCCTATAATACCCTATGAATAAAAAAATGCTTTATATAAATGTACTCGGCATTGTATAAAGATTCGTTACACGAAAGATACGAGTAACACCATATAACTACATAAACCCCATAGACAACACATAGAAACACATACACACTATTTTGGTACTATCAAAACCAAAATCTTATAAAAATCGTGACCCCCATAAAAACCCCATAATATCCCATGGATAAAAAAATGCTTTGTATAAACGAGTTCATCATCGTATGAAGAGTCGTTGCACGAAAGATACGAGTTACACCATAAAACTACGTAAACCCCCATAGACAACAAAAAGAAACACATGCACACGATTTACGTCCTATCAAAACCAAAATCTAATAAAAAACCATAATACCCCATAGATAAAACATATTGTAGATAGGCATACTTACACATAGGCAAAACATCTATGCTCCCACGCACCACTCCATTTAATATAAAAACTATATATATATATATATATAGTTGATCATCATTTTCGGTGAAAATCATGATTTTTGGTAAGTTAATGCTTCCAATTGTTTTCAAATATTAAACACACTGAATGTGAATTTTTTATTCATAAAAATAGTGTATAATACTTATACTTTAAGGGGAAAATATAGTTTTTAGAGTACTTATACATATATATTTTTTACAAGAATTGATGTTCTTATTTTTTTTTTCAAGTTTTAACCCTGTGATTTTTTAACCCCTTAATAATATTATATGCACTACATCTCAAAGCTACTTATTTAATAGAATTCTATACGAATAGAATTGTATACAAAGAGTATTCAGAGAGTATCAAGTTTTCAAAACTATTTGAAATACTTAAAAAAATTCACACTCATCCATATACGTTCAATTTTAGAACATCCTGATACTTTAAATTGTATATTTCTGCACGCACTCACAAAATATGTAGGAGTAAAAGAACACGCTGAAAAACAAAGACTTAATAATCTTATATGCAGTACACCTCATAAATATGCATACAAATAGATTCTTTTTCATGCAAAAAGATAGAATGAAAATTAAAAAAAAAACTTAGCTTCAGAAGATACCAAGTTTTCAAAACGATTTGAAACGCTTGGGAAAATTCACGCAAATCTGTATGCGTGAATATAGAAAATTTTTATACTTCAAATAGATTTATAAATCCAATAGTTATTCTTCAATTTAATAAAAACAAGTATTTACTCGTAAAAAGTTATCAAAATGAGGTAATGTTCATGCGGAATCTGTAATAAACTCCTCTTCACTGAAAGTGACGATATGCTTTGACGTTCAACAGCTCTGCACTGCGACCGGGCAAGGAAGTTAATTTTTCAGTACTGCCGTAACTTCACAACTAGTTATAAGTAATGAAAACTAAAAAAGGCAGTTGTAAATTAATATTCTTCCCGAGCACTGTAGAGCTCTGTGCAGTTTTAAAATCTCTTTGAATATTAAAGCAACCTTTATACTGTCTCAGTACCAAACGAACCTCGTTGATGAACAGATCTGTATCCATTGCCACAAAATAATGTCAAATAAAATTAACAATCACCATGAAATATACACCTTTCAATCAATATCGAAATCTCATCTGACTTTTCTGCAGTTAGCTTCGTTTTTGCCTGCAAACAAAAAAAACTTTTCTCATCCTTTGAGTCGGCTCTATCAACTTTACGCCATCTTCACTACCGTCTCTGTCAATATGATGTGGACAGGATCCATCATTCGTGAGATGATAAATTATAGCAACATTGAGTTAGAAGAAATTTGTGAGCAGATAATCACTCAAAGTACAAGCCTGCGATTTCTTGTGCTCTATTTAAAACGCAAGTACATCTGTCGAGTTGTCGGCTCCTGTGAGAAGCTCTGGGGCTATCTTGAAGCTGGCGAGGATGTGATTGTGCGTGAATTTGAACGGAAGGGTTTCTATTTACGGACCTTCCTGCTGTCTAATTTAATCTTGGTCAATACGTTGTATATTATAGCTGCTCATTTCAGCAAACATCCATCGTTAGAAGCTAATCAAACCGAAAGAAAAATTTTGCCCTACAGATTTTTTATGGATATTCAAGACGAACCGGCATTTAGTATTATCTACGCATTGCAGTTTTCTGTTTGCTATTCTATAGATTTTATAATCGCTAGTCTTGAAACTGTCCCACTTTACTTAGTCATGATGGCTTGCGGATATCTACGATCAGTTCGATATCGACTATTGAGTTACAAGGGGTGTGAGGGAGATACTATAAAGAAGGGTGCAGAATCATTGAAGGTCATGAAAGATTGCGTGCATTTTCATCAGCAGATTTTGATGTGAGTCTTTTTGATAAATTATTTCATAGATATATTTAACTAGCGCGCCACATTCGACATTCGGCCCTTCGGGCCTGCAGGTGTCAGTGGCTTGCCACCTTGCATCGCTTCGCGATTAAGGCGATTTAAGGCACGACCGACGCTCACGCTTCGCGTTCACCTGAACCTCCGACATTCGCGCTTCGCGCTCACCCGATCCACTCATTTTAAGTTGTCTGCGAAAATACTAGAAAATCATTCATATTTTAATGTTAAAATTCGATTTTAAGTTATTAAGTCGATTTAAACGCATTTGCCAGCTTTGATGTTAGTAGAAAAAAGTTGTATTTTAATGAGACTTTTTTTTATAAAATCATTGTTTCTAAGTATTATGCAAAAAAGCTGATTTTTTAATTAAAAAATTCGATTTTGGTTCGTTAAGTTAATTTGTAAGCATTTTTTAGCTTTGTTGTCAATAGAGAAAAATTGTATTTTGTCGAGTTCTACAACTTTTCTCTTTGACTTTTTTTGTACAATGCTTAGAATCAAAGTTATAGCCTAAAAATTGTTTTTAGCGATTTTTCGAAATAACCGTACAGTTAAAGTATATAACTATAGGTTTGGGCCCAAATAAGGACTGTCACTTTATTAGTACTAGGAGAGTTTGTAAAAAAAAAATTAGCTCAATCGCAGTTGATTTCGGCGAGATAAGTGAATACCAAACCATTTTTTGTAAAAAATGCATATAAAAAAAATGCTCACATTTGAAAAATAAGTAAGTTATCGAAAATCGGAAAAAGGTTGCTTTTTCTATTTTTTAAGTTAAGTATTTTCCAAAAAGTTTCAACTCAATCGGTAGAAAATTAAGGGAGATACAGTTCATTAATATTTCCTGATAATAAAACTATAAGGCTCTCCCGTGTCGCGATCGTGCCTACAAATACATGATATTTTAGATTTTTTTACAAAAAAAAAAGAAATAAATAAATAAATGAATTTATTAAGAAAAAATAA
The DNA here is from genome assembly GCA_018906965.1 of Philotrypesis tridentata. Classification (NCBI taxonomy): domain Eukaryota; kingdom Metazoa; phylum Arthropoda; class Insecta; order Hymenoptera; family Pteromalidae; genus Philotrypesis; species Philotrypesis tridentata. Next base: position 723,049 of record JACCIB010000048.1, read on the forward strand.
TCGAAAATGCAATGTTCTGAATTCACACTCAACTACGCTAGTTTTCATATTTTATATAGCAAACAATTTCGAAACGAATTTATAATTTTTAATTTTTCTACTGCATATAGATACTGCAAGGAAGTAGATGACTTGTTGAAACTGACTCTTTTCATCACTTGTATATGTCCACTCTATAACTTATCAATGGTAGCGATCAAGATACTTGAAGTAAATATCACAAAATAGTATAATTTTATAATATTTAAATTGAAAAATTTAGTGATGAAGTCTTGTTACTGAAGGTAACAGAAATGCAATATTTAATGAAACTGTAATACAAGTAAAAAGTTCGCTCGCGATGCAACATAGACAACAATTGCTTGAATTAAAATTACCCTAATGGAAATCTGTACCTACTAATTGAGCTTTTACAGTTAGACGTGATTGAAAAAGTATTTTTAGATTTTGCAAAATCTAAGTATTTTAAAATATAGTACAATGTTTTTTACATTTCAAACTATTTAAGACCAATAAAGTCATCTTTTTGAATGTAATTGTATTTATGTATTTCAGTACAAAAATAATGTTACCTGTTACACGTAACGACTACATTATCATGTTTCAATTTTTGTCCGATTGAGTTAATCAATTTTACTATGTCTGCGACTTTTACCATTACAATCTTGTGTTTTAACAAAGAACTTTCTTTGTGCAGAATGATGAAGCCATGTTTAAGTTCTCGGCGCTAGTGATCTTTAATCTTTGTCAGTTCTTCATTTGCCAATGGGCCCCCCAACATCTTCTGGAGGAAGTAAAAATCTTGCTCAATTCTAATACCCGTTAATGTGTTTATTGATACATATAAGTTCTTATTTTGTTGAAAAAAGAGTGAACTCATCGCCGATGCAGCTTATTTTACATGTTTACAACCTCAGGCACCAAGTCATCGAGAGGAAGTCAATCGAATACTATTCTTTATGATTATGCGAGCTCAGAGACCGGTACAATTGACAGCTGGTGGATTCATCAATTTGTCCATGAATACTTTTCTTAAAGTGAGTCTCAATCTCAAGAAATCATAAAACTGCAAATTTAACATTTTTATCATTACTTTTTAGTATTTATTTGCATTTTATTTGTAGATGTTAAAAAGTGCAGTATCGTTTTTTATCGTCTTACGAAACTTCAAGGGTTAAGATTAATTACAGAATGGAATTTTTCAATTTTTAGTTATTAAGGTGGAGCTATACCAAATTTTTTAACTTTTCTAACTTTTTTATTTAATAAGTACACTTTTTGAAATTTTATACTCACATTCGTAGAAAAAAAGAAAAATTTTGTAAACTTTGCGTCATTTTTACCATGTAATAGTCAAAATATTGCAAACAAAATGGTTAAGAATACGTGTTTCTTGCAAAAGTCTCTTGCTCTCCACTTTCAACTTAAATCAATCAACAAATTAGTATGTTTTTATTCAACCAAACTAAAAAAAACCGCTGCTAACTGAATAGCAGAATACTTTCTCAAAGAACCTATGTTCTTTTCATATTTTCTATCGTAAATAATTGTGTTTCGAACTCAAAATATGTTAAACTGATTTTTAAAAAGTTCAAAACTTTTATCGCAAACGTTTTTAATTTAGTTTGTTATTCCTCTTTACAATTATAATAACAAATTGAATTGACTATAAGTTGGTTTTCGCTTTATATTAAAAAATAATAAAGATAATAATAAAATGAATAATAATAATAATAATAATAATAATAATAATAATAGTAATAATAATAATAATAATAATAATAATAATAATAATAATAATAATAATAATATCTGTTAACTTTTTGTGAAAGCCTGAATTCAAAGATCAAGCATTTTATATTATTAATAAAACGCGAGGATTTGATTAAAAATGAATTTGCATACAGTATATTTTGATAAACGTAGTACAAGTTTATTTTACGCTTTCTTGTTATAAACGTTCATTCAAAACTTTTTTTATAAATGATAAACTATTAGAATTTAATTTTAGAAAATGCACACATGTCAAATCGCGTTTCTTACTTGGCGTGTCAAAAAATACGATTCGATATACGTAAATAAAATTATTATTTTAACACATTTGAATATTACACTAATATCTGTATTTTACATGATTATAATTATGCGGCAAAATTGTTGACACAAATTTTTTTTGAAATTAACGCATAGTGAATCAATATTTCTATAAGTAGGATAACGCAGTCAGACTTATCCTATTTCAAGAAGATGTACAGTAAAAAAATTGTATTTTGACAAAAATTCAAAGTAAAATAATCATTGTCACTTTCAATAAATTCATAATTCAGCGTATTCAATTAGCGATTCATTTAAAGTCTAATGCTTAAGAGCTCCACAACGTGACTGAGCGAAAAAACTGTAATAGTGCGCAAGTATCGATGAAAACAGAAAATACCCCCTTATTTGCCATTACTCCCCATGCATTATTGAGTTTCCTATGAAGTATTCAAAACTCTCTAAGTACTAAAATGGAAGAACAATAAAAGACATAGCCAGAAATAAAGTATGTCCTCGTTAAGGAAAACTTATTTATATGCTTATTAATATTCATTCCTAGTATTATCGAGTTGTATGAAGCATCGAAAGCTCTGTGAATATTAAAGCAGACGTTACTGCTTCAGTAGAAAGTGAATCTTGGCAATGAGTAGTCCATAATAGTCCGTAACCACCAGAACTAGAGATGCTAAACAAAATTAAAAATCAGCAGGAAAGCTGGACCTTCCAATCGATCTCCATGTCTCATCTGGCTTTCATGCGGTTGTCTTCATTTATCCCTCCAGATAACATAAGCTTTTATTCTCCCATAAGTCTACTGATGCAATTTTGGAGCTACTTCAGTTATACTATGCAATGTGGACAAGACCCTCCATCCGCCGCGTATTCTATGAACACAAAAAAATAGAGTTAGCCGACATCTGCGAAGATATAAACGTCTAAAGTACAACATTACGGTTTATCGTGCTGTGCTTGAAACGCAAACAGATAGTTCAAATCGTCAACTTCTGCGAGAAGCTCTGGGGTTTCCTCCAAATTGGCGAAAATACCATTGTACGTAAATACGAGCGCAAAGGCTTCTACGTGCGGACCTTCCTGCTGCTGAATGTGCTATAGATGGCGCTGTTATTTGTTTTATCTGTCCACTTCAGCAAGCGTCCTTACCTTTTAGGTTTTTCATGGACATGCAAGATCAGCGTCCTTACCTTTTAGGTTTTTCATGGAATGCAAGATCAGCCTCCTTACGGTGCTGTATATGCAATGCAGATTTTCATTATTTTGCAAATAAATGAATAATTCCTAATTTTTGTCACTGCATAGATTTTGCGAGGATATAGAGAGCCTGCTGCATATGATTTTCTTCTTCAGTTGCATGTTTCCAGTCTATAACTTGTCCTTAATTGGCTTCAAACTGATGGATGTAAATATTATTCCTTAAAATTTAAGCTGCGAAAATCGATAACACGGGCGCGTTTTACTGTGATATATATAAAAGTTTATACAACGATATTCTTCATTTGATACGTTGAAACTGCGAATCTAATTTTACTATCATTGCCATATATGGATTTTATATTTTTGTGAAGCACAGCTCTGTAATATATGTACTTTTATGCACCTTCATTTATCATGCAATCCTACTTTTTGTGTTCGACTCCCCATATTTTAGCTTACTCCTGGTTTTTGATATCTTACGTTTCTATTTTTTATTAATTTGACTGCTTACAATGATGAGGTCAGTGCTTAACAATTTTTATTTTTATAACTTGTTTTTTTTTATAATAATGGAAATGGAGGAAGTTGAAGAATGATTTGTAGCATAATTATTTTATACGGTAGATCTGAAGAAAAAATCAAATTTTAGAAATTATACGTGCAATTCTTTTGTATTTTTCATTTTTTTTATATTTTACCAAATAAATGAAATGAAATATTATGAAATAATTGGAGCATATTTTTTGTACCCAGCACAATTGTATCAGAATTTTCATGTTTCATAAAAAACAAATTCAAAGACTATTTTTCAAATCGTAGTCGAGAGACGTTTCTTTTGACCGGCATTATTTATTACCGATTAAAATGAAAATACAAGAAACAAGTTAAATTTTAAAAACAAAAACCAATCGAGTCGATAGTGTTGGTGTACAATTGTACTAATAAATGTAAAAGTATATTATTATCAATTAGATTATTTATACACACACACACACACACACACACACACACACACACACTAGGGGAGTGCCCCCCTGCTCGCTCCGCTCGCCAACCCCCAGTATTTCAGTTGTTATATTTATTTTCAAATCTCAATTTTTAAATATATGCATATTTTATTGACTGTTAGAACAATAATAATTCTTAAAATTTGCCTACTGTCATAAAATTCATGGTATATAAATGATACTGAAAAATGTTATTATAAAAATAGCTCACCCATCAGCTCCACCCTCCATCTGCCACCTCTCCCTATCTTTTCTACGATGATCTCTAACCATGAAGTCTATTAACTACCTGTCATCTTCACAATTCAACCTTTATCTACCACCGATCATCTACATCCTCGACACTTCGACTCTAGTTTTTTCCTCCAGCGTCCACACACAACCCCTATATATCAGCTCTACTCAAGACTTCAAACCTTTACCTATCACCTTGATCCATGTCCTTTTCATCCACCTACATCTACCCATAAACTCCACCATCTCTCAGCTATCAGCACCTCGTTCACATCACTTATAATCTCGACCTATGAGGCCGATTAAATCATAAAATCTATCCTTTACCTATGACTTTCAACTAAAATTATTATTCTCTGCGTATGTTCTCCACCAATCACCCCAATTTATTACGTAACGCTCCACTTATTACAACAACCTTATCTTCTTGACTCTCCACCTATCATTTCCACCTTCCATATATCGCCTCTAATCACGACCTCTAGCCTCCCACTATTACGTCTAATCTTGACTCCTAACATTGACCAATTACTTACACCTATAGCTTCGCCTAAACACCTGTCATTTCTAGCTCTAAACCACCTGTTAACGATCATTTCCAACCATGAAGTCTACCAACTACCTGTCACCTTCACCGTTAATTTCTATCCACTACCGATCATCTACAACCTTGACCCTGAATATTTTAATCTTTACCTATACCTCGACCTATGACATTCTTATTCTCCTGTTACCTCCACTTTCTATCTCGCCCCATAAAGTCCACCGTCCTTCTAGCTAATTGACCTACCACTTACAACTTTCACCCACAACTTTCACCACCACTTACCACATTCACTCGTAGCTTCTATCGAACACCTACTCCCTGCAATTATGACCTCGTTTTCTACTTATCACTTATACCTTCCACTTATAACTCCAATCGTGACTTCCACATTCCACCTATCTCCTACACTATCTACGTGAACCACACACGTGTGCTACAGTGCTACAGTCATAACCACCACCCTTTACGCATAATCTGCAAATATATTCACACTTTCTGCCTACACATATCACCTCCACATATGAATTCCACGCACCACCTAGCATCTTTTCTCGTAACCTCAAACCGCACCACCTATAATGTCGACCCATGAAGCGTACCGACTAATTAGCACCTCCACTGTCCATCTGTTACTGGCAAACCAGTTCTCCTACTCCGCGCGTCACTTTCCTCTCCGACTTATGACTCCAATCATGACTTCTGACCTCCACCTATCACCCATGATTTTCAGCCTCCATCTATCACATCTAGCCATAAACTTCCGAACAACTTATTATCCTACATGGCCTCTACTCAACACCTGCCATTTCTAGCTCCGAAATCTACCTTATACCGAGCACCTCTATCATCCATCTATTGCACTCAATCATGTCCTTCTTCTGCAGCTATCCCTACAACGTCCATTTATAAATATAATCGCGATGTCCACCCTCTACACATAATCTCTACCTATCTCCTACATCTATGACTTTCTGATTACACTTATCACTATCTCTGATCATGTCTTCCGACTCCAATTATAATCTTTATATTCCACTTATGATACTAACCATAACTTTCATAATTTACCTTTTTCCTACACCGTCCACTTATACCTGCAATTATATCCTCATTCTCTCCCTATCACTTATACTTATCACTTATGACTTCAATCACCACCACCTTTTACGCATAATCTGAAGACACGTTAACACTTTCTGCCTACACCTATCACCTCCACACCTGAATTCCACGCATCACCTAGCATCTTTACTCGTAACCTCAAACCGCACCACCTATAATGTCGACCCATGAAGCGTACCGACTAATTAGCACCTTCACTATCCATCTGTTACCTACAATCCAGCGTCACCCATGACTTCTGACCTTCACCTATCTCCCATGATTTTCAGCCTCCATCTATCACATCTAGCCATGAACTTCCCATCAACCTGTTATCCTACACTTTTCATCTATACTCATAAAGTCTACCGTTTCCCGTCACCAACACTTCCACCCTCCACATATCGCTTTTAATCATGATCGCCAGTGTCCCACTAATACCACTAATTATGACCTAACATTCACCAATCACGTATACCCATGGCCTCCACTCAATACCTGCCATTTCTAGCTCTGCAATCTACCTTATACCGAGAATCTCCACCATCCAGCGATTGCATTCAATCATCTCGTTCTTCTCCAACTATCCTTACAACGTCCACTTATGAATACAATCGTGATCTCCACCCTCCACACATAATCTCTACCAATCTTTTACATCTATGACGTTCTGATTACGCTTATCACTATCTCTGATCATGTCTTCCTACTTCAATTACAATCTACACATTCCGCTTATGATACTAACCATAACTTTCACAACCAAACCTTTCACTTATGACTTCAATCGCGACCATTACTCAACCTATACCTACACCGTCCACTTATTACTACAGTTATTAACCACCACCCTTCACACACTCGACCCATGAAGCTGATCATCTACCGAGCACCTTCTCCTGAGGGGGCGCTGAGGGGGTGTTGAGGGGGGTCTGAGGGGGAGCTGAGGGGGCTCGTGAGGGGGGGGGGTGAGGGGGAGGGGGCGAGGGGGGCTAAATTCCAGCGCGGCTCAAAACAACTATATGATATAGTAAGATATATATAAACGTATAAAATCTATTTATAAAAACGTACATGTACAAAAGATAGAATCGTTTTCCAATTTTAATAAATAAATGTAATGCATAAAGTATGTAGGTCGTACTGCTCCCCGAAGGCCCAACGCCCACTGCGTACACTTATTATACTGACCATCGTTTACTGCATTTGTGTGTACACTGTACATTTAAATACATTTAAGGTGGCTTCAGCAGTTGGTACCGTATCAAGTTGGGCGGAGGTTTTAAATTTGTTGTATCTTCTTGTTTCATGTCATCCTCCATATCATTTATACAGAAATCAATTTAAAATCGGTAAACTATATGTTGCTTTCTACACTTATTTGCGTAGTGCGCATGTGTGTTGTAATACCCTTTTTTCTTGATATCTTTTATATTTGAACGGAAATATATATATTTTGTTCCTAACATTATCTTCACTAAAAACGCTATAATTTCCAATATTCTATTTTGAAGTGTATGTATGTTTTTATAAGGACATGAGATCGGATTTATCATTGAGACCCATAAGAGCATGTGTATAATTTTAATGTTTGCTCATGCTTTTTTTTCAAAAATTATATCGGAAACGATACTCTTTTTTTGATATCAAAAGCTTAAGATTTCAACTACATTCTCTGAAAATTTTAAGAACTTGTGTTTTTATTTAAAAAGGCTGAAGCCACCTTAATTACTTTTTAAGTGCTTTTCAATTTTCGCTGCATTTATGTGTACAATTAAATACATTTAATTACTTTTTTAAGTGTTTTTTCAATCGGTCAACGACAATAAAATCTTTGAAAATGAATATTACTTTTGTTATAAATACTGATTTGATTTTGTAATTATTAGAATGACAAGGACTCATTGATTTATGGAGTATAATAGCAGTCTTTAATTTCTGCCAATTCTTCGTCTGTCAGTGGGCTCCTCAGCACCTTTTTGAGGAAGTAAAAATTTTATTGAAATCTAATAAACGTTAAATAAGTTTATCGAGTTACATGAATTTTTATTTGTTTATTTATTAATTAATTTATTAATTTATTTATTAATTAATTTATTTATTAATTAATTAATTTATTTATTTATTTATTTATTTATTTATTAATTTATTTATTTATTTTTTTTTTTTTTTGAGAAAAAATGAACTCATAGCAGAAGCAGTCTATTTCGCAATCTTACAATCTCAGGCAACGAGACATCAGAAGAAAATTGATCGAATAATGTACTTTATGATGATGTGAGCCCAGAAATCAGTGCAGTTAACTGGTGGTGGCTTCTTTGATTTGTCTCTCAAGTCTTTTGGCGTGGTGAGTTTTTTATAAAAAAATTTTGAAAATATAACGTATTATTTTTATTATCACTTTTGAATTATACTTATAGATGTTCAGGAGTGCATTATCCTTTTTTATGGTCTTGCGAAGCTTTAGAAGTTAAGAGTGATTGGATAATATGTTAGTATTTATTAACCTTTGTTAAATTATTAAAGCTGCATTAAAATATTACGTATCTGATTTAACTTATTAATTTGTGAATAATATGTGTACGTACAAAAACGCATTTTTTGGATTTTTAAAGTTTATCATTTTTTGGCCAAGTACGATTGAAGTAATATGACGAAATCGACAATGTTGATATCGAAAAAATATTTTAAATTTATAGCAGTCTTTAATTTCGGCATATCATGGACGAATGCTTGGTGAAATTTTCTAGTAGACTATAAACTTATATTCAAATATGTAAAACAATTTTATAATTTTTCAGTTATCATTGAATTTATAGGTCTGCAAAAAGTAACACTTGTACATGTATGTGTGAATATGTATGTGGCACAATATTCAAAGGCTCTATCCCTTGGTGTTTTTTAATATTTAAAAAGAATCTATCGATCTCTCCGAGGCAAATGTTGGGAAAAAGTTAAAATTTGTTAAATTTGATGTATTTTGAGTAAGTCTGTTTTTCGACCGAAGCATGCTTGCGGACCTAGGTATGGTAGTAAAATTCGTCTTCCCTCGCGCCAGGCTAGTACACTACATCTGTATGCCATAAATGAGACGGCGGCCCAAGAGTAATAAAACTCTCCTGGAAAGGATGAGCCCTTGCCGTATAACTGCGACGCCGAATTTTCCTACCGCTCAGAAATGCGAGCCCGGCAGTCAGTCGAGTGACAACCTCTGTCGAAGCAACTGCGCTTGCTAGAGTCGTTGTATCCTTGTATTCTATATTTCTATTCCTTAATTTCAATAAATATACTTTACCATTTAATCAATTGAGTTCTTTACTACAGCTAAGTATAAGAAACTCAATAGGTTATGGGCCCAGCACGCTTCCACTGCGCTACTGTATTTTATTGATAAGCCACGCTGGCATTAAGGAAAAAGAATAAGTGTTAGTTATATTTTCTGTCTCCCACGATGGCAGACCGAGAAGTTCTAGAGATAACAAAATTGGACGGTTCGAATTACTCCATGTGGAAATTTGGAGTGTCGATCGCGCTTGAAGCCAAAGAATTGTTCGATTTTGTGACAGGTGAAGAAGATAAGCCGGACGAGGGAAAGCCAGAAGAAAAAAAATTGCATAAGAAGAAATCATGTGAAGCAAAAATGATTATTCTTTGCTCAGTAGACCGCAGTCTACATTGCAATCTTGTCAACTGCTCCACGCCGAAGGAAATGTGGAGTAAGATTTCTCAGCTATACGGCGACACAAGCGTGGATGCCAAACAGTCAGCATGGCAGGAATTTTATAATTTTCGCATGAATCCTGAACAACCTGTAGCAGTTCAATTAGAAAAATTTGAGACCATCTGCAAAAAGCTGGAAGATGCAGGCGAGAAGCTGTCCGAATCAAATGTCATAACAAAGCTCTTAGACAGTTTACCAGAAAAATTCGAGCTATTTCTCGACTCGTGGGATTGTACTCCTGAAACGGAAAAAACGAAGGAAAAATTAATAGCCAGATTGATAAAAGTAGATAGACGCCATGCTGAAAAAGAAGCAGCGACGCTCGCTCTTCATGTGCAAAAGGCAAAAATTAGTGAAACACCGAAGAAAAAGAGGTACTCCAAAGAAGAAATTGAGGATCTCAAAAAACGTACGCGATGTGCAATTTGCAAAGAGAAAGGGCACTGGGCGCGTGAATGCCCCGAGAAAAAAGCTGGAGAAGAAAAAAATGACAGTAAAGTGAAAGAAGCTTCATCACTAGTGTGTGACATTGTTGAAACTTATAAATGTACAAGTGAAATTGAGAATGATGCGTGGATTGCAGACACTGGTGCCGGAATGCATATGACCTTTAAAAAGGAGTATTTCTCGGTTTTGCTGCCGAATGCAAATGGACATAAAGTGAGGATCGCTGATGATCGCATCATCTTGGCATCCGGTATTGGAACACTGCGTATCAGAGAAAACCTTGAAGGTATAATTACCGAACGTGAGCTGCAAAATGTGCTGTACGTTCCCGAATTGCGATGCAGTCTGTTCTCTATCGGCTCGGTAAACAAAAAGGGCTACTCGTTCTTTTCATGCGAAGAAAAATGCGAAGTGCGCGATCGTGAAGGAACACTCGCCGCGCGAGGGATACCATATGGTAGCTTATTCCGAATGTGCTTTACCGTGATAGTGCCAGTTAATTGTAATGCTGTGCAATTAAACAATGACCAAAAAAAGCTAAAACTTTGGCACGAACGCTTGGGGCACATAAACATGCACGCCGTTCAAAACACATGCCAACAATATGGCATCGACGAAGTGACTCAGGAAAAACAAGTTTTTTTTTGTGAAGGGTGTGTAATGGGCAAACAGTCTAGAAAGCCGCACCCGAGCTGCGGATTAGAAGAAATCTATAAGCCCGGAGAAAAAATCCACACAGATGTCTGCGGCCCCTTAAACATTCCAGCGGCATTAAGCGGCAAGCGTTATTTTATTGTCTTCAAGGATCACTGCACTGGGTATAGAAAGGTATATTTTCTGAATCATAAATCAGAAGTTCCTACAGTATTTCGGGAGTACGAGGCACTCGTAAACACGCAGACGGGATCCAGGATTAAAATCTTACGATCGGATAATGGTACAGAATATACCTGCGACAAGATGCGAAGTTTCTTAAAGGAAAAGGGCATTATCCACGAGTGCTCCTCTCCGTATGTACACGAGCAGAATGGTCGCGCCGAACGCGAGATCCGAACTCTGGTTGAAAGCGCTCGCTCCATGCTTCACGCTAAAGGTACGGATTTGTCTTTATGGACCGAGGCAATAAATACAGCATGCTATATAATGAATAGGAGTATCCTGAAGCCAGGAGAGAAGCTCACGCCTTATGAGAAGTGGACCGGAAGGAAACCGTCAATAAATCACTTGAGAGTGTTTGGCTCTAACGCCTTCTTGAACGTGCCAAAAGAAAGGAGGCGCAAACTGGACAGCAAGAGTAAGAAGACAATCATCGTTGGCTACGATGGCGAATCGACGAATTACAGACTATGGGACGGTGTCAATAAAAAGTTCTACATTAGCTGTGACGTGACTTTTGATGAGAGTGCTCCCTCGGACGATGAAAGCAATGAAAAAATCGACATGATCCAAATAGAATTTTATCCTGAGAAGCAAAATGAAGAGCGCGAAATTCCAGCAAATGAACAAGAAGATCATGCAGAAGAAAATCAGCCGAATAATGTAGACAATGGTGACAATGAGCAAGTGGCCGTCAACAATATTCGAGAGCAAGCGGCCGTCAACGATATTCAAGAGCAAAGACAACTGCGCGACAGACGAAACATAATGGCACCCGAGAGATACGGAGTACCCATTGCATATACAGCCAATACAGTGCCCTTAACTAGTTACACCGACACAATGCCCATGAGTTACGAGGAGGCCGTATCTAGTGACTATGCCAAAGAGTGGAAAATCGCCATGGATGAGGAGATGACAGCTTTAGAAGAAAATAATACCTGGACTTTGAGTGAACTTCCACCCGGAAAACGAGCGATCGGCTGCAAGTGGGTATATGCTGTTAAGAGCGATGCGAAGGGAAACATCAAAAGGTATAGAGCAAGACTCGTAGCGAAAGGTTTCCGACAACGTGAAGGAGTTGATTATTTCGACACGTTTGCACCTGTAGTGCGCTACGAGTCAATAAGAATTCTACTCTCTATGGCGTCACAACTGGATCTTGAAATCTTGAAATTCGATGTGAAGACTGCCTTTTTATACGGAGATCTGCAGGAAGAAATTTTTCTGGACCAGCCCCCTGGATACACAGTTCAAGATCAACCCACCGCAGTCCTAAAACTACACCGCAGTCTCTACGGATTAAAGCAATCACCAAAATGTTGGAATAGCAAGTTTACTAAGTTTCTAAAGGACTTTAACCTAGAAAATATTGATAGCGATAAGTGCGTATTTGTCGGTATAGTACAAAACCATCGGGTATATTTAGCGATCTATGTTGATGACGGTCTGATAATGAGTGAAAGTGTGGATGCTATTGAATGTGTGGTTAATTATTTGAAATGTAACTTGAAAATCACGACGGATTGCGTCGAAGAGTTTCTTGGTTTTGAAATCGAACGTGATCGCGCGAATCGTAAGCTAAAGATTCACCAATCAGGCTATATAAGAAAACTATTGACACGTTTCAACATGCAAAATGCTAATCCAGCGACAGTACCCGCGGAGCCAGGTTTAAGCTTACAAAAGCACACCGGTGAAATTGATAGTACAATACCTTATCGGGAGGCCGTAGGCTCTTTACTGTTTGCTGCTCGTGTATGTCGCCCGGACATTGAGTATTCCGTGAATTACGCGAGTCAGTTCCTTAGCTGTTTTAACGAAAGTCACTGGCAAGCCGTCAAGAAAATCTTTCGATACTTAAATGGAACAATTAATTACGGTATAATATATGGAAACAGTGGGAGTAGTGCATTAAACGTTGTAGGCTTTACCGATGCTGATTACGCCGGATGCGTAGATACGCGTAAATCGAGAAGCGGCTTTGTTTTTAACCTAAACGGTGCGCCAGTTTCGTGGTCAAGTCAATTACAAAAAGTTGTTGCCGTATCAACTGCAGAGTCTGAATACGTATCATTATTTCATGGAGTAAAAGAGGCTATTTGGTTACGACGAATTTTAAGTGAATTACATGTCATTCTTAAAGTTATTCCAATCTATGTAGATAATGAAGCAGCCATTAAAATAGCAAACAGTTCTGACAATCACAAACGCTCCAAACACATAGACGTAAAGTATCACTTTACTCGCCAAGTTGCTGATCGCGGTGAAATTTTAATTGAGTATATACGTTCAAGCGAGCAATTGGCAGATATTTTTACCAAATCTCTGTCAAAGCAACCATTTTATTACTTAAGAGAAAAATTGAATGTAATTAGCCTCTCAAAATAAGTGGGAGTGTTAAATTTGATGTATTTTGAGTAAGTCTGTTTTTCGACCGAAGCATGCTTGCGGACCTAGGTATGGTAGTAAAATTCGTCTTCCCTCGCGCCAGGCTAGTACACTACATCTGTATGCCATAAATGAGACGGCGGCCCAAGAGTAATAAAACTCTCCTGGAAAGGATGAGCCCTTGCCGTATAACTGCGACGCCGAATTTTCCTACCGCTCAGAAATGCGAGCCCGGCAGTCAGTCGAGTGACAACCTCTGTCGAAGCAACTGCGCTTGCTAGAGTCGTTGTATCCTTGTATTCTATATTTCTATTCCTTAATTTCAATAAATATACTTTACCATTTAATCAATTGAGTTCTTTACTACAGCTAAGTATAAGAAACTCAATAAAATTAATTTTAAACCATTTTTCCTTTTTTTCAACGCTTCGGTGAACATTGTCACACTCTTCAGGAAACTGTCAATTTTATTCGAGTAAATAAATAAATGAGTACAATAAAAATATTACAATAACCGACTAATGACGACTTACATTAAGAAATCCAAAGTTTTATTATTAGTAGTATTATTATTATATTACAAAGTTTTACTACTAAGTTACTATTAAATAGATATTATAATCTTTAAATTACAAAAAAGATCGATACATTTATTCGTGTCAAAAATTAATTGGTTCCTTTCTTAAACTAAAAGCTTTGTGTCAGTGCTAATTTTGAAACCGAAAACTCTGATAAATTTTTACGGTTTACGTGTTCCTTAGGGAGAAAAATATGGTTTTAAAAAAGTATGTACGTACGTATGTATGTACATACGTACGTACGTAAAAAATCTAATCGCAGATTCTGAAAGATCATTAAATTTCCTTCAAAAATGTGTCTACTTGTTATCACTATCATTACTGTTGGCTTCGAACCCACGTCACTGTGGACACTTCACAGCCGATTGATTATTGAACTGTACAAGACGTAAAATGAATTATTTATTAAAAGGATCAACACATTCTTAAAAAGGCCTGCTCTCTCCGAATCTGAGGTTAGATTTGAATAATTTGGCACCGAAACTTAAATATGGATGCCTAAACATACCTAAAATTCAAGCATCAACTGTGCAGTTTTTAATTTAATTTTTGCTTTTTCAAAAAATCTTTGTAACGGTGCAAATTATAAAATCGAAAATCTTTGTTCATTTCAATGTTTTAACTGATCCTGTCAGTTATTGTAACTCAAAATCAATTTCATATATTTTTAGTTAAAAATAATTTACAATAGTAAATAGTTAAAGGAACGAACTTTCTCTCAGAAAGCATACTGCTACTTAGTAAATAGCGGTTCTTTTTTACTCTTAAGTTACGCCTTCCTTGGCTTTACTTACCTAAAATTAAAATTTTCAGAAGAAATTTTCAAATAATACGATACTGTTGAAAAATAGTTTTTTCTTATTTAAGGCACTCCAATTCTGGATTATTTCCTTATAGCCACAAATTTTATATGATCTGACATCGAACAGTTCCTCAACTCGACTGAGCCAAACAGCTTGAATATCGAATACTGCCGTAACTAAGCAAGTACAAATTATTAATGATAATTATGAAAACGCTCACTCATATACTCACTCTACACATTATCGGATTTAAAGGCTCTCTGAATACTAAAAGAAGAACTACCATTTCATTGCGGAGTAAACAGTATCAAGTAGCAAAGACAAGTAAAAAAAATAAAATTGATGTAATCAAAGCACAGTTCATCAGTAAAAAACATTGCGCTTATTATTATTCACTCCGAGCATAATCGAGTTTTATGAAGCATCGAAAGCCCTTTGAATATTGAAATAAGTGTTTACTGCCTCAGCAGGAAGTGAACCTTAGATACGATAGTCCTATAATTATTAATTAAAACCAGCGATGCCAAACAAAATTCGTAAGCACCGCGAAAACTATACCTTTAAATCGATCTCAGCGAATCATCTGATCTTCTTTCGATTGGCTTCGTTTTTGCCTCCAGAGAACAAAAGCTTTTCATCTCCTATAAGCCTAGTGATTCAATACTGCAGCTTTGTAATTGCCGGTTTGTTCAACATGATGTTTACAGGGTCTATCATTCGTCAGATAATCCATGGTAGAATAGCTCTCGATGAAATTTCTGAACAGGTAGTTGTGCAAACTGTATTCTTGAGGTACATCATGTTGATTTATAAACGCAAACAGATCCTTCAAATCGTGAATTCTTGTGAGAAGCTCTGGGGTTACCTCGAAGCTGATGAAAACGTAATCGTGCGCGTGTTCGAGCGCAAGGCTTACCTTTATCGAGGCATCGCTCAATTCTCTTTGTTCATGGTGAATACTCTCTATACTACGACAGCTTACTTTGTCAAGTTGCCTCCATTGGAAATCAACGGTACCGAAAGGAGGATGTTACCATTCAGATTTTTTATGGAGGTTCAAGATCAACCGGTGTTTGGTATTGTTTACGTATACCAGACCGTTCTCTGTCACACGCATAGTTTTTTAATGATTAGTCTCGAGGCTGTTCCACTTTACTTGATCATGATGGGCTGTGGATATCTACACTCGATTCGACACCGACTCTTAACTTACAAACCCAGTGATGAAGATACGATAAAAAATGGCGAAGCATCGTTTAAAATCATTAAGGATTGTGCACATTTCCATCAGCAGATTTTGATGTGAGATCATTTATTACTTTAATTTATACTTGAACCTTTTAATTTCAGGGGATAAACTCGAGAGAAAAATGTAAAAGTATTTGTATAGTTGTAAATTAATAAATCACTTGAGCGTGCCAAAATGGTGCCTTTTTAAACACTATAAAAAAAAGAAAAAAATCTTACGAATAATAGACCTAATATCCCTTTAAAAATTAGGCTATGTTTTTTCTATCAAATAAGTTATTAAGTTTAACTTAAAATTATGGGAGAGTCACCTAGTATATTTTAAAATTTTACAGACATTTTGGATGTATCATTAAATTGATGTGTTATAAATATCAGAATTATAAAATAGATACTATTCTAAGTGTCAGAATTTATGTTGTCAAAAATTTACATATTTGCAGTAGTCCACGAGGTACTTTTGTGTTATGGAAGTCGGACCTTATCATCCTCGATTCTGCAGAACACAGAGTACAAATCTGACCTGCATTTATAGGGAATCGATTTCACAACTCCTTGTACTAACTTATATCGCTGACTAAGAGATGTGTCTAATAAGTAACTTTGCCTGGGTGCCTCTCTTTTATATCTGCATCTTAATGCATAATTCTTTTACAATTAAAAGATAAGTAATACAACAAAAAATTTATTGAGGAATAGTCATTCCTACTGTTTTCAGATATACTCTGCACGATGCAATCATTAAAAAAATTTTTGAAATTGATTTTTAATAAATAGCTAACAAATTAAAATGAATAAGTCGTTTTTTAAGCGTTTTTTTCAATCTGAATTTAGAGGGGAAAGGAGTTTTATTTTTACTGTTTCAAATATGCACAAAAGTGTACATAATATCTGAGCTTTTTAAATTGGTCGAGCTTTTTTTCTATAATGTTTTTTTAAGAAAATGGCGGTGGTTTTTGTGAAACAGAGTGATGTTAAACTTCATGATTTTTTTCAAGAAATATGACCTCAACAAAAAAATGTTATAGAATAAAAAATACTTGAAATTACTCAAAGAATACTGATAATATTTTTTCGAAAAGTTTAGAGCAAATTTTGAATTTTTTCAATTTTTACAATAAGAATTTTCAATAAGAATTTGCGCATTCCTTCAATGATTATGAATACTTTTTATTCTATAAAATTATTTGTAAAGTTCATTCTTCTCGAGAAAAAAAATTATGATGTTCAAAAAAATCATGAAGTTTAATATCACGCTGTTTCACAAAAACCACCGTTATTTTAAATTCAAGCTCCAATGTAAGAATGAAATTTTTTGCAATTTGGGATTTAATATACATTTGTGGATAAATTATATTTCATGCAAAGAAAAATCTAAAGCATTTTTAAAGAATTTTACAGAAATTTTCAAGATTCCTTCAATATTCAATAATTTCTGAAAACTGACTTTTAATATATGACACTTCGGGTTGCAAATTTGTTACTTTGTCTTTAATTTTCTACGCATTTTCTTACAAAAAATTAATCTATTTGACCTCTGATGTAGTTTTTGCCACAAAATCTGAACTGTACAGCCCATCATGACAACTCTGTTCTTTACTATAATCCATGTATATATGTAATATCAATTGTCTTGAGTTTTATTGCTACATATAGATACTGCGACAACATCGAAAGCATAACGCGGCTGATGTTCCTCTTAGTTTGCTTGCTTCCGGTGTATAACTTGTCTATAATTGGTATCAAATTATTAGATGTAAGTATTAGAAAAGTTTTATTTTTTTTATAAATTTTATAAAAAAAAAACCTTATAATAAGTAAATATTATTAGATTCATTCAAAATGTTTCTGCAGATATATATGTACACGTTATCGTAGTTACATTTATAAAAATTTAATTATATCTTTGTAAAGTTTTTACTCATTATGAGAGCAATTAAAAAAGATGTGAAAGTAACTATTATTTTTCTTACTACTGTCTGTAAGGTTTAATTTGAATTTTTTATTAAACAGAACGACAAAGACATATTTAAATTTGTATCGGTCGCAATCCTCAATCTCTGTCAATTCTTCCTCTGCCAATGGGCCCCCCAGCACCTTCTTGAGGAAGTAAACATTTTATTCAATTTAGTTTGTGCACATTACTAAGCTTATCAAGGTATAAACATTTTAATTTTATGTTCTGAAAAGAGTGAACTCATTTCTGAGGCAGCCTACTTTACAAGCTTGCAACCTCAGGCATCGAGTCATCGCGAGAAAATCAATCATATGTTGAAATTTATTATGATACGAGCCCAGAAACCAGTACAACTGACAGCTGGTGGGATCATTAATTTATCGATCGAAACTTTTGGTGCGGTAAGTCTCATTGGCAAAAAATTACTAAATCTCATGTACCATTGCATTTATAATGACTTATTTTTGAACTTGTAGATGCTAAGGAGTGCATTATCCTTCTTCATGGTCTTGCGAAGATTCAGGAGCTAAGCTACATAGCAGGATTACGTATTTTTATTAATAATTGTTAAAGTGTTACAGCCTCAAGAACAATTTTTTGTTTATTTTTTTCTTTAATCGATGAACACAGCTTGTTACATGTAGATTCATACACACTTTAATAATTAAAAAATATATACATTGTTCAATTAGCATAAATAAATTCGTAATACACATAAAAGCATTAATTTAAAAATATCAAAGACCATCTAACAATATGTAGTAATTATCTTTGTTGTAATTACGAAAGAAAGCATGAAAAATACCATGATGTGGAATTAAAAGGCTACGTGCAGAAACTTTCAACTACGGTGGGGCAACAACCCTTCAAAAGCATGAATAAATGATGAGAGCAATTTTATTTCGAGACACGCTTTATATATTATTTTCTATACACAGAAAAATAGATAGTGAATTTTTCAGTAGCTTCGCTTCGTGCATGGAAAGCGAGAAGTTTTAACTCGAAATAAATTTATAAATACTAGCTATGTCTCGTTTATGTGAGTACTGTAAGCTTATACTACTAATTTTTTTCACGATGGATGCGGTGCAGGTCTTACAGCAATAATACCTTGAGTCAATGACCTTTATTACAGATGAAAAAGGAGGAAATTATATACGTGAAATTGATTGAAAGGCTTTTTCTACTTACTGTAGTTGTATTATATTCAATGTCAAGTATGCCGATTTATTTATATTGATATTAACTAGCGAATTTAAAAATATTTATTATATACAGAATTATTGTTCAGCATATTAACATTCATTTCAAAGTAAATCAAAGCAAGTATTGTAGGAAAAACAGCTTAAGCTTACGTATTTATAAAAATGTCTATATCCCAATAGTCTAATGTTTTCAAAACGAAGCAAACATGTAATTTCAATTTATGTGTAGACAAAAAGCATTCTATAAAGCAAACAGCAGAAGAAAAGTACATTCAAAGTAATCACACGACAACATCTACTCTCTCTGGAAACGTCTCTATGAGTCTCTATTAGAGGAGAATCTTTTCATCCTTCACGTTATCCGGCACAACTATACACTCGAAGTTCCAATAAGCAGTAAGAAAGAGAGAAGTCGGTTTATAGCCTTTACTATGGAGTACAGCACATTTGCGTAGCGGATTGAGTAACAAACGCGTCTCTCGCTTAGATTTCTCCAAACGCTCTCAAAGCTACCTTTTTTTAGAGAAATCTTGAAAATTTCAATAAAATTCTTCAAAAATGCTTTAGATTTTTCCTTGTGTGAAATATAATTTATCCACAAATGTATTAAATCCCAAATTGCAAAAAATTTCATTCTTACATTTGAGCTTGAATAATTTGATGAATAGAACAAAAAATTTATTGGTGCATACTCATTCTTACTACTTTCGGGTATGCTCTACTCTGCAATCGTTAAAAAAATTGATTTTCAATTAATAATTAACGAGTTAAAATAAAAAATTCGTTTTTTAAGTTTTTTATTTTAATCCGAATTAAGAGGGGGGAGAAATTTTATTTTTACCATCGCAAATATGTAGAAAAGTACAAAAAATATCTAAGTTTTCCAAATTGGTCGAGCTTTTTTGTCTATGATTATTTTTAAAATAATGGTAGTGGTTTTTATGAAACAGCGTGACGTTAAACTTCATGACTTTTTTTAATATCATAATTTTTTTTCTCGAGAAGAATGGACTTTACAAAAAAATTTTTCTCGGTAGTGTTTCTTTTTAAAAACCAATGGGATTGACAAATTGCACAATTTGCTTTCAATTTTTTTCTTTTCTTTGACGCGCTCACGTGCCATCGGTATAGATCGTTTTTTATAAGTGACGGGAAAACTAACGGCATGCGCCTTGGATAACATTAATGATTAGTTATTTAATTTTTGTCAAAATCTGGTACTTTTTACACTTTTTTATTGTGGAGATTTATTGTGAAGAATTTTACCAGCTTATTTTGATTCCAATCAACTAATTTATCGTTAATCTTCTTCGTAGTCTAATTAATTTTGAGAAGAATTAGCTAATTTAACGCTCAGATTCCTCAGGTTAACATCGCACCTATTTGTATTTCTCTTTCTCTCGATTTTCTCTCCACTTTTCCTTTTCCATTTTGCTATTACGCAGTGGACCACCCAAAGATTATCGGTAAATAAAACCGGTCGTCGTCTGCATCGAACTCTGTCTTTCTCGAACACTAACGATTTAAAAATAACGCGTCGTGCATAAATAATGCCTGGCACATTAACAACGAGGAGCGGATAGCCAAATTAGGAAAGACAATGGTTCGTTAGAAATTCACGAGCGACAACATCTACAACAACTGTCCTCTCTAGCAAGTGAATAATTTTGGAATTCCAGCTTGCATCCGCACATTACTTTTTTTCGCAAAGCTTATCGTCTTCCGAAATAACTTGCGGAAAAAATGTCAATGACTTTGACATAATCGAACTTGAATCTTTAATGGCAAGACACGATTACCTTGAAAATTGATTTTTCGGGAGATTTGAAACGAATTGCATATGTTTCCTGATTTTTAAGAAGTTCTTTTTCAGTTTAGTCTAGCATCAAATTAAAAGTTGCAAAATTGACGTTGAGAGCAACACTTTTAGAGGAAGCTACGAGAATATTTTAATTTAAAAAGCGTTTCTACATATTTTTTACTATAATAATATAACTTTTATTTTAAATATTCTTCATCAATAATATGAGATTATTGTACAAAATGCGCATATTGTATAAATCTGTGGGCTCTAGGAATAATAAGAATAAGAAGGTAAGTCCATTTTCCATTGAGATTGAGATATTGAATGTATACGTACATTATAATTAAATCCTCTTCAAATCCAGATACCTGACGAATGACGCAAGCCCACCTTTTTACATTTTCTGACGGTAAAATAACATAAGTCCAAAATATTTTTTTTTGCCGTGTACTGGATTTGCTCAAGGCTACTGCAATAATTTAAAATTCCTGGTTTTTAAGTACAAAGAATTAAGCTTTTATTTAAAAATTTGCCTGGATAGGACTTATTCGTCAACAGTTGTGCATGCTTCTACACAACACTTCTACAAAATATCATGAAAATTATAGCTAAATTCCATTTGATACTTCTATACTTTCTTTGTACTTGATCATAATTCACATTTTGTCATATAATAATGTAAAATAGCTCATCACATGATATCATATGATAACTACATCGAGCTATATTGAACGTGACAAAGGATCTCTTGGGATAAATGTATAGTAATAACATTCAAAAAAGTATGCTCTTCAGTTTTGAGATTTTTCAGTAGTGGAATTGATGCCTCCTGGTCTACGCATAAATAATATAAGAACCTAAACCCATTGGCAAGAAAGAATCGCGTACTTGTAAATAAGCCTAGAACAAAGTTTCGCATTTGGCACGGCTTTGTTTTGCAACGGTGCAAACATTAAAATGTCATTTTCTCGAAATCACGAAAAGTGGACTTGCGTCGTTAATCCTTGAGGCCACAGAAATGTTTTCTTTTATACGAGGGAATAGAGATTTGAATAAGAGTCAGTCAGCTATTTCTTCACTGTCGATTTACATAGAGACAGGTTAAAGTTGTCCACGCTAAGCCGGATATTGTATAGCCAACGTGACCGATTGTGATATGTCACCTTAAGGCGTAAGCAGTTATCAAGGATTGTGCTTAAAGCAAACTTCGTGGCATCAAAAGTCAAATTGGTAATTGTTCGTTATTACATGAATTGCGTTGGAACACTAAGTTTTTGATGATTCAATTCCTAAGGAATGTTATGTTTTAAATATTGTATAACATAGATAGTGACGTTCGTCTCGCTGATTCTTATTTTTATCGCCGTCTTCACCTCACGTCGTGGTTATCATTATTTAAAATATTTACACATAATTATACTAATATAAGACTCCGTTGATATA
Source organism: Philotrypesis tridentata (assembly GCA_018906965.1). Lineage (NCBI taxonomy): Eukaryota > Metazoa > Arthropoda > Insecta > Hymenoptera > Pteromalidae > Philotrypesis > Philotrypesis tridentata. The sequence continues at coordinate 745,660 of JACCIB010000048.1, forward strand.
AATAATGTTGTCGATGTCTTGGAACACCTCATTTATGTTGAATAAGTAAGTTTATGCATAGTAGGGGGGTCCGAGAGCCAATTAAAAATTTAAATCTCGCGCACCACTACAAATTAAACAAAAACAAATCAGTTTGCTTTTAATAAATTCTGAATTATCCTACAAATCTTCAAACCTAAGTAGAAGAAGCTTTTAACAAAATGTTTAATATTCAATTTTTTTGCAGCATCTTCTGATTTATCCTGGCGTAATTGTAATCACTCGCTCTTTCGTCTGCTACATCACGGCGGGAAATTTGAATTGTGAATCGACTCGCGGACCCCCTTACCGGTTAAAACGCATTCGTCCAATGAGCCTGTGTAAAAAGGGTGCGTCCGCTTTATCCCCTCCACCGTCCCAAAAAAGAAGCCTCTCGGGTCCGTTGGTGGATGGGGAGGGGGAGGGATGGTTGAGAAGAGGGGGCATCTCGCATATAAGCCTGGCAACAAAGGGGGCTCGTGTCTCTCTACTTTATCGGGCAAAGCTAGCGCTACGTTTTCTCTCTTTCTCTCTTTCTGTTAACCCTCTTATACACGCGCACACACAAATATACAGCGGCAGTGTGTCTCCCCCCTCCCCGGCGTTGCCGCTAAAAGAGCAACGCTCACTCGAAAAAGCCCGCGCGCGAGTTTCCCGTGACATGTCTTAGTTACCTTCGCGCCGTCGTTGAATTGTGATCGGAATAAACGCAAACACGCAGAGCTAGCGTGTGCCGGGAGAGCTCGTCCTGTGTTTTATCATATTTCCTCTCTCTTTCATCCTCTCTCTCTCTCTCTCTCTCTCTCTCTCTCTCTCTCTCGTGTCTTCGAACGATTATCCCGAGAAGATGGGAAGAAGGATACAGTGCACGATGCTGACGCTACTGGTGGCGTTCGGCTGTCTAGTCAGTGGGCAAGTTGTCATCAACGCCGGGGACGGCGAGCCGGATTTCCAGACTCGTAAGTGGATTTTTCTCTCCTGTCTCTCGCGACGACAACGATGACGACGACGACGACGACGACGACGGCGACGACGACTTTTGTTATACAACGCGGCGTTAAATCCAGCCTTTCGTAATGTTTCTTGTGAAATGATAAGCAAGTCCTGGAGTCGAGCTTAACGATTTCGAGGAAGCGATGTATATACTTGCACGAGGTGTGCGGAGATAGCGCGAAACAGTGTGGAATCAGTGAATGCACATAGACACACGCGAATTACGCAACGGAACGAAAGAAAGGATAGCAATAACAAATATAAGCCGACGGTTTCCGGATTGATCGCAGCTTGGCGAAAATTCGACGGCGCGCGGCGTCGATCGCGTAATATCGCGCTTGTTGCGTCGATATTCCTATTAGAAGCGTACCGCGCCGCGGACTTTCTCCGCGAAGAGGAGATTCCTCATCTCACTCAAGGACGTTCCCCTTTCGATCCTTGTCTTCCTCGCGACACAAGCGTTGCACATATGATGCCTGCGACGCCGACCGAGTTTCGCGCTTTCGCGTTTCTCGACTTGTCCGCGGCGCCTGCTACATGTGAGTATACGCGTATACGCGTGTAATACTTAAGGTTGGCGCGAGGTTCGACTATAGACTCAGGTACGCTTACGCGCAGCGATTAAAAAAGACGCGAGGGAGATCGGCGCCGATCGTTCGATGCACTTGAACTCTTGACTCGCAGGCTGTACGCACGCTGTGTATTTACTTAACGGGGCGCGTACGCACAGCGCCGTTTGCGCAACGCGAGAGAGAGAGAGAGAGAGAGAGAGAGAGAGAACACACATACGCGCGGGCCCGATCATATTATTTCACCGGCGGTTTTGCAATATGCATACGTATACGAGGCTCGGTAAAATTACGTAAAATCAAGCAGGTGCGCTAATTTCCATACGTACATGGCTCTCGCGGGCCTCCCTCCGTTAAATTCCTCTCTCTCTCTCTCTCTCTCTCTCTCTCTCTCGCTCTCTCTCTCTCTCTCTCTCTTTCTCTCTGCCGCTCGACCCATAAACCCGAGAACGACTATCCCCAAATCAATCAGTCTCGGCGTAACTCGCCGGCATGTGCCGTGTACGCGAGAGAGCGAGAGAGAGAGAGAGAGAGAGAAACAGAAAGAGAGGGCCGTATAACAGAGTGGCGTAACATCTCTGCGGTGGCGAAGGTTATGTCAGAGAGCTGGCAATTGCATAAGCGGCGAAGCCGATGTGGAGAAAGTCGCGCGAGTTTATTAGACACACTCGCAAACAGAGGCGCGTCAATGATACGGCCGATACGGCCGCGTCTAACTCTCCTTCTGCCTGTGTGTGTGCAATACACAGTGCACTCACACACACACACAAGTGAAAGTGCGGGAATGTGTGCGAGAGCCGCGCGGAGAGGCGAAACAAAACGCGCAGTCGAGCGGCAGCTATGCCAATGAGTCGCGTGCGAGGTCTGTATATAGGCCTTTTGCGAATTTTGCAAGTGGCACGCGAGGCCTGCACAGTGGGCGCCTCGCCGAGGGGAAACCGGGTTAACGGCGATTCTTTTACGCAGACGGGAATGAGATTTTGGAGCAGCGCGCTTGGACAAGCTGTGGGAATTTGAAAAATTCGATGCCTTCGCCGTGGGATTTTAAGGGATCGGGCGATGCTGGCTTGTTTTGAGAATCAGCGTTTTTCTTTCGCAGTACATAACAGGGGAAATAGGCCGTGAAGCCACGCGGACAGCCGCGTGCAACCTATTTTTGGCGTTGCTGCGTATATCGGAATAATAATCACCGTACGTGCGGAGAGTAGTATATATTTTTCTGTTGTAAACTTCAAGTTTTTTTATCACACATTTTTATCACATAATTTTGCATTTAACAAATCATGACTGCGAAATCACATGCTAAGGTTATGCAATTTTTGTCATACGCGCGAAATGTTTTTGTATATTTTTTTTTCCTCCGAAACGATTAGGTCCTGTAACTGCTTACGTAATTAGGGGTTTTCGAGAATGAGGTCAATGGGATTGAATTTCAAAATCATCATTACGCATACGTTTTATTGGTGATTATTAGATGAAAAAAGTCCTTGAGACGAAAGAACGCGATAAAAGCCTATCGCTACGATTCTTAAATTCATTATTTTCGTGCGAACCATAATTAGGGATACTGGTATCTTAACTCGAATTCGCTTGTAATCAATCGTGTAGAAAATAATCATTGCACGAAGTTTTTTTAATTCAGATTTATATGAAATTGCAATTTTGTAAAATGATAAAATAGAATTTAATTTTTATTGTTGGTTCAATCCATAACTTTTCCATAATTTTTTCTCCTTCTCACACACGTCCACAATAGCAAATGAAAATAAACAAATAGAGTGCGATCTCGTTTGAATTGAAAAAAGGCAAATAATTTCCTGATTCCATTACGACTGGCAATCGATTTAAGCTCCGCGGAGTAGCAAACATCTCCTTTTTTGAGACTAAGATTTAAAAGCAGTAAAAACCAACATGAGTAGGTCGAGCTCCTGCTGCATACAAGCTTCTGCTCTTTCTCAGATGTGCTATGCGTCAAGCAATTGTATTTATACACCTAATAGGCTCTTGTCACGCATAATGGCTGTTGCGAAAAATCAGCGATAAATCAGACGAAATTCTGAACGAACGTACATACGCGCATAAGTACGCATACCTCGAGAGATATACCTTTCACTTTCCGTGCAAATGTATACGTCTGTGCTCAACGCGTTATATTATTATTGTTTGCGATTATGTCCTAACATTTATTTCAATTCTTAATCAACAAAACTGTTTCGTCTTCAGTGTATCGTGACTGTTATGTGTGACTATAAATAGAGCCCATAAGTGTATGGAAAACGTGCAGCGAACGATCTTGCCGTTTTTCCTGGTTTTATCGGAAGATAACGCATTTCTTTTCATCGAAGTTACGAAAATAGTTCATCACTTGCGGTGACCTAAGTATATCCAGCTTTAGTTAAACATGGTTTCCGTTAGAAGGTATAACTTAAAATTGAATAAAAGGCTAAAAGTTGAGCGATAATAAGAGATAAATTTTTTTTACTATCTCGAGACGCAAGAGAAATAAATTATGTGTGCCAAAACCGCGGTAAGCAGAGGATTTTATCGCATGGTGTATCTCACTGGTTTTATCATAATCTAAATTTTCGTGCCAAGTGGTTTAAAGAAATTTAAAAAATTTTCGCAATACGTGAATAAAACCAAAATTTATTTTCAAGTTAAAATCACGTATAGAGATTAAAAGATTTCTATTATATTTCATTAGGATGTCTGAAAAGAAGTGATGAAAATTCACACGTATATATTTCATCTGCTGATTTTGTAGAGGTTTCTTGGGCGACTTGTTTGTACAATAAGCAAGTTCTGGTTTCTCAAATTATTATGAAAAATAAAGTGAAAAGGTAAGAAAGTCGAAGGTCGATGAATCGCATAGTCGACCTTCGTCGTGATTCGCAGGGCAAATCCAAGGACAGAATCCTTTTCAGGTTGCCCTCGAAGGCAGCCGGTTTTTCTTTTCCCGGGAAGATCTGGTTGCGTCTTTTATTTTGGAATACAACCCAAAACCAGTTGAGTGAAAAGTGCATGATTTTTAGTTAGTAAATTTTTACTCCGCACATAAACGGTTAAATTAAAAAAGTTAAAACTAAAATTTAAAAATTAAAATTGAAACTGTATACGTTTTTGCAATCCATTGTGTATATTTACGTGATGCATGTAACCATGTATAACCCTGTGATGCAATAGTCATTCAGTTATAATTGCAAAAAGTAGAGTGAAACTTTTCGAGGGGTTTAAAAAGCCTATATTGAAAATTCACGCAGTGCAGTAGAATTACGAAAAACCGCTGTATATAAGTAGAGCCCTCTGTTGTGTAATTATCCGCAATTTTACAAAGTTACAAACTTGCATACAAAAATCTTGCGGAATACCCATGACATTTGAATAACATTTGTACATAAGCTTGAAACTTTGTGAGCCGACAGATAATTACATAACGGAGAACAGCCATCTCGTAATTTTTCGTAATGTTTTTTCTATTATTTGTTACAAGCACGAATAAACCGCTTATTCGTCTGCTACATTGTGGCGCAAATTTTGAATTTCTGATTGACTTTAAAACCTCCCCGTCGACTTGGAAAATTCACCATCTAAAGAACGAGTCGTTGTTTAGATGTTGGGTAAAAAAAAATGTTCTTCGCACGAGTGAAAGTAAAAGGGCTGGCAAGGAAGTAGGAAGTGTAGCGCATTACCGAATAAGCTCAGTCTGAGGATAAAATTGAACTGCGTCACAGAACGTGTACGACCCACTTTCAGTTTATTAAGTCTTGCGACACTCTTCTAATTCAAACAATTTTTTCGCTTTCAGCTGAGTACATTCTGCCGTGCGTGCGGAATGACCCGGGCATCGACTCCTGTATACAGAAGGCTTTCAACCATCTCAAGCCTTACCTCGTTAAAGGTGATGTATGACACAATTTCGAACAGTGACTCGGAGATTTGAACTCTCGTAAGAATGACGAGAGGTTCTTCTGATCCGTTTGAAGGTGTGATTTGAATAGAGTTGTAAATTGTCCGCCGATCACTTTTCGTGCGATTGATCAATTTGAAAGGATTTTTTTCTTGTTTGAAAATACATTTTTCATTTTTCAATGAAAGCATTGAAAAACATTTGTTGAACTTCAATTTAGTTGACTCTAATCGAAAAATATTTGATAAAGTTATAATTTATCAAAACATTGTTGTGACAATGACATTAATGACGTAGGAATACAAGACTTGGACTTGCCACCGATCGAGCCTTTGACAATTCCACAACTGGGAATGGAAAATGGCCAAGGCGCTGTAAGAATCAAAGCCCTGTTCAGCAACATCACAGCCTTCGGACCAGGAAATTATTCCGTAAATAAGGTTCGATCTGACTTGAAGAAGCTTCAACTTGATCTTCACCTTACGATACCAAAGATTGAGCTGCAAGGTAGATACGAAGTGGCCTGGAAATGTGCTATTATTCCCCATTCAGTCTCAAGGAGATTTCTGGGCTTTCTTCGGTAAGATTTTAATTACTAATTTAATTCAGTAAATACAAGACCTGTCAAACTATTTAATTCATTTTTAACCTAAAAATTTAATTTATCATATCTCTGATGTTAGAATTAGATATCATCGTGGTTAAATTATTACTGATTTGGCTCTTCTATAAAAAGATTTCAAAAAATCAGAAATCGAATAATCTCTCTATATTAATAAAATGATATCGCCGCCGCCGCCGTGTCAAAAATTAGTTCCCTCTCAATTGGCGCCCCCTCAATTGGATAATTGTCTCTCTTTTATATACTAAATCCAAAATATTCATTTTTACAAGTAACACTGATTTTCTAAAATCTGGACATCCCTTTTGTGAATTTTATTTATTTGTATTTTTTAATATTCAATCCGAAGAATTCTAATTTTTTAACCAAGAAAATGTATGTACAATGTACATCTATTCAGCCAAATTGAAAAATTGAGCTTTTTGATGTGAAAAGTCGTATTATAACAGTATATAACCTGATCAAATGAAACGATCTCTAATTCATTCACACGAAAATGCCAATTACGCTGAAGTTCCAGTGTTTCCGATCTCACTATACACAATCTATGGATGCATTGTGTGGATCCAGTTGCGATGTAAGCGCACTACATTTCGATGTGAAATTGTTTAAAACATTGTGCAGACTGCATCAGGACTCTAAACTGATTTGCTGTTCTGGCATCGTGTGCTCTTTTTTTTTTTATTCACATAGTAATTCGACCCTCAAAAGTGAACTCTCCTGAAAATGCTGATTAACTTATCGTTGAAAATTCGCAGGCAATATCGCGGCGATCGCCCGTGTCCAGGGCGTCGAGGAGAAACGCGACGGTGTGCGCTACATGAAAATCGCTCGTCTCCTCGTCGACTTCAGTCTGGGACGCGCGCGTTTCCGTATCGTCGACCAGCTGAACGGCAACAACGTCATCGGCCAGGCGATGAACCAATTCCTCAATCAAAACGCCAAGGAAATCATCGAGGAGATGCGACCGGCGGCGAGTGCCAGTATTGCCAAGCACTTCATGTCCTTCCTCAACGCAGCCTTCAGCAAGGTCCCAATGAAAGTCTGGCTTCACGACACGTAGGGCGACGAGTACAAGTCGTCGCTTAGGATCCTAATGTATATTTAACGGCTCGTTTCTGCGATTCCAAACAGACCACGCGTTTGTCTACACACGTCTGACACCGGTTTTTTCCCCAAGCGCTGTACTTTTTCTACTTTCTGGGTGTATGTATATCCTGGTAGAATGTAAAATTTCGAATGTCGCGCCACCGTGAGGCTGATGAAAAAGCAACTGGTGTAGTTATAAAGTACAGTATAGTTTTTAATTTCATTTATATTGTTCGTTATAAATAGATTAGTTGCTTTTTTCGTGTCTTTATGCCGCGAAATATTTGAATTTTCAGCTGACTTCTAATCGTATGTTCAATTGTGAAACATGATTTTATCGCTCGAACTTAAGTATAGTTGAAAGAGAAAATTACGATGCATCTCTTCGAGCCAAATGGAATTCTTTATTAATTTATTGCCGACGTTTCGAGCCGTTACGGCTCCTCTTCAGGGCTACAACCCAATAAATTACAATTTAATAATAAATAAGTTACACAATTACTTAAATTATCGCACAATTTTTACCTTAACTATATGTAAATTTAATTTAAATAGAAACTATGCCGGCAACCATGTTTGGCCGGAAACCAGCTAAATCAAAAATGAATTTATAAATCAACAATATAACAATGATAATTTATATTAATTTAATTTAAATGCCTTACAAGGACAATAACCGACAAATTTTATGTATTATTAATTTGTAACTTATTTATTATTAATTTGTAATTTATGGGTTGAGCCCTGATAGGAGCCGTAACGAGCCGTGGGTTCACGATCTCGGCTCCTCTTCAGGGCTACAACTTATAACCAGTTAATAAAGTTTTTATTGCGCAATTTACGGCCAAGTGTAATTTTTAAATGGAAATTTGTTACCGGGCACTCGTTAGGGCATACAATACTTAAATGCCAATAAAAAGTTCGGGCCAAAATCACGCTAAATTTTAAGAGTAGGCCTAAATCAAATTTCTAATCAATAAAATAAAGTACTTGAAAAAATTTGGATTAATTTTTAATCGGATGCACTGATCAAAAGTTTCGCTGGATGCCGACCGCTTATAACTTTTGACCAAGCATCCGTTTGCAACGGTCCTGGAATTACGCAGCTATATATATCAAAATGATGCAAGCATATATATAGCACACTATTTTTTAGACTCAATAGCAGACAGCTATTGAACTTTTAAAACGCACGATTGGATAGTTATTAGCATCTCCGAATTTTCGAAAATCGATTGATTTCATATTTGCCATTTTTTAAATGCCTTCCGATCCACCGACCGATTTCAAAGTTTAATAGCTCAAATTAAAGCTCTTGACTGAAGTTGAAGTTTCTCGTGGGATAGGTATGCCTCTGAAAATCAGTAACTTTAGAAGCATATATATAGTCCTGATCAACTAGATTGAAAGTTAGCTTTAATAAACGTTGAAAACGTACAACTGGATCGCAATTATTTGGGATTTTGTCAAGCTTGACCTGGACATGATTTGCGGACGCGCGTCAATCTAGTTGATCAGCATGGACTATATATATGAAACTGATTTTCAGAGGCAGCCTATCGAGAAACTTCAACTTCAGTTGAATTAGTAAAAAAGTAAAGATAAAGCTTCAATTTGAGCTATTAAACTTTGAAATCGGTGTGGATCGGAAGGCACAATTTAAAAAATGGCAAATTTCGCTTTTTTTAGAAATCAATATTTTCAATCGGAGATTTTTCCCTTTCTTCAAATGCTAATAACTTTTTCTCGTGTTTTAAAAGTAATAGCTAAATTAAAGCTCTCTTCTTCTACTTTATTATGCGTCTAAAATTTTTTCGTGTGCTATATATATGCTGAAAGAACGTCATTTTAAAAGCATATATATAGCTCATCTAGCGAAAAGAAAAAACCCGCCGTAATTAAAAGTACAAAACAGATTTAATTTGACGTATGACGTTGCAAAGGAGCTTGATCAAAAGTATAGGATTTAAGAAAAAAAGTAGAGCGTCATTTCGTAAATCTTAAATCAGTTATCCACTTCTAAAGCGAAACTTGTGATCAGGCAATGATAAACAAATTTATATCCAAATGAGGCAATATTTATTTTAATGATTGAAATTGATTTAACATACGGCTACTCTTAATTTTTAGAGAGATGGAAAAAACGCGAAAATTAGCGTATTTTTTCAGATTTTGTGCCCAATTTTTATTGCATAGGGCCGATAATTCGTCAATTTTCTTTAGTTATCCCTAACGAGGAAAAAAAACCAGCCCGTTATGTGCCCAAAGTTGCAATCTTCCATTTTCGCCAAATGACACCTCTAGATTTCCTCATTATCGCATCATTCTATCAGGCTATATATACATTGCAATTACAATTGCTATGCTAGACACTGATTTGGAGTGTTTCGTCTTTAATCTTTTACTTGTATGCATTCCTTGGTTTTGATTTATGACAAAATTACGATATTATCAGAATTTGAAAGAGCGAATTTTCACGAGTATTTGCACGAGCCGTATACATAGAAAAATAGCGGCTGATGTAATTCTACGTCAATGTCGCGAATAATCGAGTTTCGTCACTATTTGTTTTCAATACACGCAATGTCGCAGTGTACTTTCGTCGGACGACATTATAATACTAGATACTCGACTGTACGAGTGTAAAACTGATTATAATTCCGCAAACGTTGCACTGATTCGCCGTACATTCATATGCACGCTATTTGGACTTTTAATCGACTTTGCATTGAGAATCACAGCCGCTCTTGACATTGAGATGCTGTACACACATTATGCATGGGAAAATCCATTAAATTAATTCAGTTCAATACTTGTGTACGAACAATATGTCGTATACACTTAAAATAGATACGAACAATAAGGATCCTTCGATTTCGTGGGAATGCTTTTTTTCTCGTTGCACGGGCCCTGCAGAATAAGAAAAGCTTTTGAAATTTCTGGACCCCAAAAGGACTGAGTTCGTTCTATGGATTTGCCTACATTCTTAGCGACTGCATGGTCGAGCCGAGAAGTGGCAGTGATTGTAAATCCGTTGCAAATCATATCGTCATCAGTATTGCCTGATTTTTATACTTTAGTATTATGTATACTCTCAATACTCTGCTATTCGCATTTGTAACGAACGCGTCATTATCGTAATACATAATTACATTAGATAATAAACTGTACGTAGATTTACCAAGTGTAGACTGCATATACAACATTGTACTTTTATCTCGTAACGCATCGTTTTTATTTCTCAGTCTACGAAATATGCAATGAATAAACAAGGATTGTAAATAACGAAAATAAAATTAATCCTACAGTTGTTATACTGAGTAGCGTAAAACCGTCGCATTGAATCTCCCAACACATTCTCCGATAAAGACACACAATAATAAAAGAGAGTGAGAGAGGGGGGGGGGTGAATGGAAATGGGCAGTATCTTCTCCAGGAGCATACACGGTAAACATGCCGACGTTATTGTTAGCCGCGACGAAAAGAGCGCCATGACTCGAGACTAGGAAGTCTCGTGGAGCTTTCTCTCGTCCCTTACTCAGCATCGGCCGAGAAAAAGAGAGTGCAAAGTCTTCGAGCGAGCGAACGAGCGAGCGAGAGAGAGAGAGAGATAATAAATCGGAACTGTGGCGCTGGCTATCAGCTGTGAACTTTGACACTCGCCGAGTGAGCTCCGACTCGTCGCAGTCCACGTACGTACCCTGTCGAAGCTGGATCGGTATCCGCACCGGTTTAGTTCTCTCGAGGCAGCCCTCCGATCGGCGCACATGTCGTAGAGCGAGCTCACGTAATTCAAGGATCACCGAGAGCACAACATGGGACAGTTCACCAGGAGGCAGTGGCTCACTCTGATCGTTATCAGCATCGCCGATTTCGCCAACGCCGTCTGCGTCTCCCTTCAGGCGCCCTTCTATCCGCAGGAGGTAAGCAACAGAGCTGGCACCTGCGTTTGTCTTATTCCCCCCCCCCCCCGCCCCCTCGGGATCACGCGTGCTGACCGTGAAATTTCGCCAATCGCGATAAACGCGCGAAAATAGCTCTGCGTATCCAATTTCGCAAGCGACGCTCCAAAGATATCGATACGTTTATACGCTTACAGCCGAACGAATCGAATTTTTCTCGGGTGTAAATAGGCCGATTTTTCACTATATGTCCATCGTCTCATCGTTACACATATACATACGCACGCGCGAGCGCGCGCGCGCGCATCGATTAGACAGGACTCACTCGTGGCGTTTGTTTACTTCGGGCGCAGTTTAGAAATGCATCGCGCAGATAAGATTTCCCGCACGAAATTCGAATTGTATAAGCGTACAAATTTTCTCGCCTAATCTGCACGGCGATAACGACTGCGCTGTCGCAGCTGCCGTGCATATAAAACGATAGCCACGTCCAAAGTTTATCGTCTCTCTCCTCGCGTACTCATCTCAGCAGTAGCAGCACCATAGTAGCGGCTTCTCAAACTGCCTATCGCTTCTATCGCTTTGTTTTTTCTCACCAACGAATCGGTCGAACTACGCACCGGATTCAATAGTCAACAGAGAATTCAATAGTATACTTACGCGCGATGCGTCTATTTGTTCCATGTGATAACGCTGTGTGTGTCTCTCTGTTTCTGCATGATGTATAGGCGGAGAAGAAAGGAGCTACTGCCACGGAATACGGACTGGTCTTCGGGATCTTCGAGCTCGTCGTCTTCTTCATCAGCCCGATTTACGGACAGCACGTAATTATCGAGCTGACGACGGCGAGGCCGAGAACGACTTGTCAAAGACGTACAATGACGCATTTTATCCGCAAGCGACTTGTTTGTATATTTTTGCAAGTTTCGTCTCGGCTTCGATTGTCTCGAGCCGCAGTGTACGATATGCACAAGCGATACGTGTAAATCGTCTTCGGGGAAATCGATGGAAAACGAGACGAGACGGTATTGGGAATGTTCTGATTTTAGATAAATCGGATAGGACCGAAGCTGCTGTTTAACGGAGGCATTTTAACGACTGGAACGTGTGCCATCTTCTTTGGACTGCTCGACAGAGTCGAAGGCCATTACCCTTTCATTATCTTGTCGTTCGTTATTCGGATTATCGAGGCGCTCGGAAATGCAGCTTTCCTTACGGCTAGCTTCGCCATTATCGCCAAGGAGTTCCCGGACAATGTCGCCACGACTTTTGCCAGCCTCGAGACCTTCTTCGGTCTGGGACTGATCGTTGGACCCACCGTTGGTGGAGCTCTTTTCCAGGTTAATTGTCAATTTTACTTGTTTCTTGGGGAAGCTTTTTCTTATCATGAAAAACTTTTCAAGACCTTGTTGTGAGGCTATTCTAAGGAAACAATTCGCGAATAAGTTTATAAAGTTAAGGAGTCACTATGTTTAGAAATTTAAACGTCAATTTTTTAGAAGCGGTAATAAAATATTCAGATTTCACTCCATGACGTAACAGATTTAAAGAGCCTTTGATTTCTCGATAACAAATGACAGAAGTAAAATCTAAAAGAGAACTAAAGCAAAGTAGCTCTTCGTTACATAACTGTAAGTCATTTGTGCCCTCGTGCACCTAGATATTCATTCATGGCCAATATATTAATATCCACGCATGTATAAGCTGCGGATTGTATTACCTTCACCGTCACCGGCGATGCTCCTTGATATCTACAAACATCTTTGACTGGTATTAGAATTTAAATAGTACGTTACTTGATCGATATGATAGTAGGGCCGCTTGACATCTAAACAAGATTTCTGACCGATATTTACAAGTATATGGTAGAAACTATACACAATCAGTGCCTTCAAATTTATATTCTATAATACAATCTGTTTCACTTCAGCATAATATTAGAAACTTAACTTGTTATGATTCTGTGATTGGCAAAAATTTTACCAAATTCAGTAACAAATAGTAGATAATTGCTGCAAAACAAAAGTTACGTTGCATCAAACCTTCTATACTACATTTTTACACTACATTAACTTTCTATCCTACATTTTGGCGCGAAATTTGAATTTTTCACGAGTAACGAATTCCTACATACTCCTAATGTGAACAACTGCAATTAAGAATGACTAACTTCCATAAAACACAGCTCGGCGGCTACACTACCCCCTTCGCAGTCTTGGGTTTCGCGCTCTTCCTCGCCGCAGTAATGACAGCTTTCGTTCTACCCCACCACGACAACAACGAGGAAGACAGCGAAAGTTCCGAAGGTAAGAACCCCTTTCTACACTCCAAAAGGAACTTGCACCATCATAGCGTATTTCTTTCTTCGTCTCGTCCGTCTTGTAGGCAAATTCATGAAGGTCCTGAGGATACCAGGAGTTATGGTAGCGACAGCATCGATCGTCGTCACGAGCATGAGCATTGGCTTCCTCCAGGCGACACTCGAACCCCACTTACGCCAGTTCGACCTTAGCCCCGTCGTTCTCGGCTTGATGTTCGTCATTAACGGCGGCACTTACGCCCTCACTGCACCCGCCTGGGGCTGGCTTTGTGATAAACACTCGATACCAAAGGCTAGTATTATCTCTCCTATGCGCAATTAATTTGATACACGCATCTATTTATACACACACACATATGCAATGATCGCTTGATCGTCTGAGCAAAATGATGAATGGGAGAAGCCGATACCGTGATTTACGTTCTGCTTTGTCATGTTCAAGTCAACAGCATCATTAGCATCGTATATTATCATAAGGCAGTGTAAGCTCATACGCTTATATTTGAAGCGCAGGTGGCGACGATAGCAGGTTGCGTACTGGTGATGATTGGATTTGGACTGATCGGACCTGCTCCTTTCATACCATCGGACACGATAATCTGGATGACGATTTGCGGTCTGGTGATTCATGGGCTTGGAATGGCTGCTCAGCTCGTCGCCAGTTTCACGGATGCCCTCAGAATCGCGATGTAAGTTCGATAATAATGAATACTTATGGCACGCGCGGTCGATCAATAATCGATTTGTTTATCACGCGTGCACTGCGCATCGCTCACAAGTTCCCTGGCGCCGGATCTACTATCGTTAAAAATCCGCTGATCAGCGTGCGAGACGAGAATAGAACTTATCTGCATTTTTTTCACCAGCCCCTGCAGGACCGTGTCGCATCGCTCAGGACTGCGAAGTGGGCTGCCGCACGTCAGGGGCCGTTAGCTTACTCAACCTTGTTTATTTTCAGATCTAACGGATTCCCGAACAATCTTGAGACTTATGGACTGATCAGTGGACTTTGGACGAGTACTTTTGCTCTCGGCGCTTTTATTGGACCCAGTGTTGCCGGTATTTTGTTAGACCATATCGGCTTCAGAAACGCCTCCATGTTTATCGTTATTTTACACTTCATTGTGGTAAGTAAATAGACTGATACGGTAGTAAATGAATGTTCTTTTTTTTTTCTTTTTTGAGCGAGTGATTTGGCGAAAATTGTAGTGAGCAGAGATATTGATATGAAGTTGAAGCTTAAACAAAGTGTTGGAAAAGAAATGAGCGAACGATTGGATATCAGGGATATTTAATTGAAATGAGTTTCTTAACACTTTGGCTGTTTCGCAAAACTATACGCTTTCAAACAATTGTTTGTTTTGCGACGAAAGAGCAAATATTTTGTTTTGATAAGTCAAACAAATTTTCCTCTCAAATCACGCGACTAGACTATCACTCGATCTTTTGTAGCGTTATGCGAATTCCCATCTCATTACGTTCATGGAATTGCGGTCACCAAATCTCTCGAATATAAAAAATCATGGGAAATAAAGATCGCGCGGCGAAAAATCAAGACAATCGAATCTCCTCTTAAAATCCGAAAGTATCTGAAAGTATAGCGCGAACACGTTATTATTTGTGATGTAAAAGCTCGAAATAGTAAACAAACAGAAAGTGCATAGCGGAAACGTATCTGTGGTTGCATGACTTTCGTATCGATAATTTTTCAAGGGGACAGAATTACGAAATTGACGAGTTTCAGTAAGAATTTTATATAAGAGTCATTCCATGGGATACTGGAAACTTCTGGGGGCCTGGACTACCGAAAAATTTTGGGTAGGGCACACTTACCAGACCTATTTTTTCTGATTTCTGGGACCCCTCCGAATAAGAAACCGTGCAAGCTGCATCATTATAGGTTGCCACCCGGGTTTCCGATCGAAAAAACGCAAAAATGTTCATACATTTTCTTTTGCATTTTTACTGTTGAGCGCATTATTTGTGTACTGTGAGTCCTATGGGACTTGCCGCTATACTTTATATATACAGAACGAAAGTGCAGCTCAAGAGCTTTAAATCGAGCCTAAAATTTTTAAAATCAGATGTTCCGGTCACGAGTTACGCACGCTTCAATACTGCTAACTCTTTATAGGGCTCTCGCGAAACTAATCGAATTTCACTTTTTTTTTCGAATCCTCGAAACTTTTGATCCAGTGACTCGATTTTAAAGTTTAATAGCTTAAATTAAAGCTCTTTTCCTTAACTTTACGATTTTTAGGTCCAAAATTGATTTTTCTTATCTATTGAGCTATATATATGCGTTTAGAAAACCAATCCGCTTTAGAAGCATATATATAGATCAACAGATAAAAAATTTTTAATTTAGACCTAAAAACCAAAAAGTAGAGGAAAAGAGCTTTAATTTGAGGTATCAAACGTTAAAATCGAAGCATTGGATCGACAGAAATAGGGATTTGAAGAAAGGGAAAAATGTCTGGTTTTTGGAAAAATCGAGCTATTTCGTGAAAGTCAAACCGAACCACTTTTTTCAAATGGTCATAAATTTTGATCGAGTAATTCGATTTTGACGTTTAATAGCTTAAATGAAAGCTATTTTCCTCTACTTTTTGAATTTGAAGTCAAAATTTAAATTTGATATATAGTGTGCTATATATATGCTTTCAAAGAACTAATCGGCTTTAGAAGCATATATATAGCTCACTACAAAAAAATATTTCGATCAAAAAAAAGCTGAGGAAAACAGCTTTAATTTAAGCTATTAAATGTCAAAATCGAATTACTCGATCAAAATTTATGACCATTTGAAAAAAGTGGTTTGGTTTGACTTTCACGAAATAGCTCGATTTTTCCAAAAACCAGCCATTTTTCCCTTTCTTCAAATCCCTATTACTGTCGATCCAATGCTTCGATTTTAACGTTTGATACCTCGAATTAAAGCTCTTTTCCTCTACTTTTTGGTTTTTAGGTCTAAATTAAAAATTTTTTATCTGTTGATCTATATATATGCTTCTAAAGCGGATTGGTTTTCTGAACGCATATATATAGCTCAATAGATAAGAAAAATCAATTTTGGACCTAAAAATCGTAAAGTTAAGGAAATGAGCTTTAATTTAAGCTATTAAACTTTAAAATCGAGTCACTGGATCAAAAGTTTCGAGGATTTGAAAAAAAAGTGAAAATCGATTAGTTTCGCGAGAGCCCTATAAAGAGTTAGCAGTATTGAAACGTGCGTAACTCGTGACCGGAACATCCGATTTTAAAAATTTTAGGCTCGATTTAAAGCTCTTGAGCTGCCCTTTCGTTCTGTATATATAAAGTATAGCGGCAAGTCCCATAGGACTCACAGTACACAAATAATACTCTGGACAGTAAAAATGTAAAAGAAAATGTATGAAAATTTTTGCGTTTTTTCGATCGGAAACCCGGGTGGCAACCGATAATGATGCAGCTCGCACGGTTTCTTATTCGGAGGGGTCCCAGAAATCAGAAAAAATAGGTCTGGTAAGTGTGCCCTACCCAAAATTTTTCGGTAGTCCAGGCCCCCAGAAGTTTCCAGTATCCCGTGGAATGACTCATAAGCGAATTTGTGAAAATCGGTATGCAGAAGAATGTAAGAACTATGCGGCGATGTACATAATTTCGATTGATCAAGCGGTTTCATTTCCGTTCTATTGCCAAAGTTTCAATGCAACGAGCATTTCACGCTGTAATGAGACATCTTCCTTTCGGATTGGCACAGTTTTTGTTTCGTTGCGTCGAAACAATATGACAAAACTTCTGCAAATTCTGTAATCTGAATTCTGTAAATTCTAATCTATCAACAAACTTAAACTTAAAAGTTCAAACTTAAAAGCAGTAAATTATAAGATTTGTTTAATTAAGTTAATATTTACTCCTTGAATTTTGAAATCATGTGATAAGAAGCATAAATATATACTTTAATTTAATATTTCTTCTCGGTGCGTAATTGATACAGATTTGTCATATGATATTTTACGACAAATTATCAGTATAGACTTTTTTTACAAATTGTACTTTATAGAAATAAAAGAAAAGCACCACGAGATGACGCGACCAAAATGTTATGTTCACTACTCATGAGATCTCCTAAAAAAAGCCCGAAAATCATGTAAAAATTTTCCTTTTCGCATTATTTAGCTGTGCGTGATATCTGAATATTAAAAGAACTTTTCCTCCGAAATAAATACCGTAATGCAAACTTGAAACTTTCTGAAATAACGAATAATTACATAACCGACGGTCAACTATGTCTTGACTTGTTCATAATATCGTTTTAGTCGTTAGCCGCATATAAGCGTATCGCAGTGGTGCTTTTTTTTCATCCACGGCTGCTCCGCCTCGGCGGGAAATTTAAATTTTTAATTGACCACTCGAGAGCCCCCGTATATAAGCCATGAAACGCTCCGCCGCGCAGTAAAACGCCGTGGCCAGCAGGATTCCGAAAATAAAAATTTCATCTGAAAAAAACTAATCCCCAGGGCGTGACAGCGTTCGTGTTCGTGAGCTGCTGCGAGCGCGGCCCCAAGCCGTACACCGAGGTGAGCGCGACGAACGAGCTTAGGGTCTCCCTGACGGACAGCGGCCGGTCTCACAGCACGAGTCTGACCCTCGCCAACGGCAGCGTCGCCCGGGGTGTCCCGATAGACCGGCCGAGCGGCATGAACAGCCTCATCGCTTGCAACAGCTACTCGAACCGGGCCTAGCGCATGGCACAGGGCCTCCTACAGCGGCCGCTACATGAACAGCTACGGTAGCTTCGACAACAAGCGCTACTTCGAGAGGACCACGTGAGAAAGCCTCGAGACGACGGTGACCATCGACACTTCACTCTTACGCCGCATGCATACACGCGCACAGACCAAAAATTACGATAACTATATAATATACGTGCTAGCATGCACATCGCTCGAGCTCACACTGCTGCGACGAGAGCGAATGGAAGATTGTGTTTTTTCGTTGCCTCTTTAAATGCCCCTCGCTATTGTCACTGTCGCCGCGCCATTTTTCCTCTTTATCCCTTATACATTTATTATACACACACATTCTGTCTCATACACGCACATGACACACACGCACACACACATGTACGCACACAATGCGCTTGCAGGAGAGGCTCTTCTGCGAATCGCAAAGGATATAGTACCATCATCACGGACGAACGCTCGCTCATTCCATTTTTTTTTATTGTGTCTGGTCCGCTCGCGTCAAATGAATGATGCGTCGTAGGTATACGCATATAACAGGTGGATGTGAGGATGCGTGAAATAACGCGTCGAATGGAATTCAGATGGAAAAATAAGTGCTTTTTTTCAAAGCCGGACCGGTAGCCCTCGCTTTTACGTCGTTTATCACGAAATGTCCTTTCGCCTACGTCGCTGTGCCTGTTTATAGATATATTTATATACGTATACAAAACGGTGTGCATTGTTGGCTGCGAAGACTGTACATTCGGATTTTGATAAAAATTTATTGCTAATTAGATTCGATTCGCGGAACGAGCCGACGCGTTTCTCTCTCTCTCTTTTTTATCCGTGTGGCCATTCGAGTAAACAAATTTAATGTGTGTGCTTAGAGTATGTATCGCCGTTGGTCCAGTGATAAAGAGGTCATGCAGGCGCTTTAATGCATAATTACAAGTCGATAAACCGTCTCCTATCGAGAAGAGCCTACGCACATATAAGCATTAACGACACATGTGCACACGCGTATACATGCAGGTATAGCTGGACACGAGGTAGACCCCGTAATATCGCGCGAGAATGGATCGCGGCGATGCGAGTAATTGGACGATATGTATGTATGTATAATTTTTTATGTATAAGCGAGCGCGAGGAGAAATTGGCGGATCGAAAGTTTTATCAAAGCTCGCAACGACGCGCGCGTTTCTCTCCGCGCGTGCAATTTTCGGGAAAGTCGCGCCGCGATCGCTCGCGAGCCGATCATTCGACGGTTCATTATGTAATTTTCGGATCGCGCTCAATTCGAATTTTCCCGCTCGCGCCGTAACATCGCATTTATTGCCCGCCAGGTAGAAGCTTGCACGCGTTATTTGCTTTACTCGCAAGTGCGTAACGATTCTTCGCCTCGTGGCGCGTAATGCTCAGAGAAACTTTTTTTCTATCAACAATTTTACGTGTATCGTGTAATGATCCTGTGGAATGCCTACGCTCTGTTTTATACACATACATATGCATGTACACACACACGCCATACACACACACACACACACATATTGTAAATATATATATATATATAAGTATGATTTTAACTGTGTGCGCACAGTTGCACATGCGTATTCGTTGAAAAATCCGGCAGAACATGCAATTACCTTACGTAAAGCCTATAAAAATCAAAAAGTAACACGACTTGTGTACCCTGTGCATATCGCTTAATTTTACTAGATAATTTTATATGCATCTGTATGTATACACTTGTGGATTGGGATGTGTATCAGTCTAGCTCAACCTCTCCCCCTCCCCCCCCCCCCGACTTTTGTTTTTGTTTTTATGTTTTTTCTCTGTAGAAATGTAACGATATTCCGAGGAAAATTGTAACCGGAAGAGAAAGTGTTGAAATTAGCGAAGATCTAATTATACTTTTAACGTTTTATACACATGTATTTGATGGACTTTAGTGTGAATGAATCATTTGATGTATACCCTTAATTGGGATGAATAATTTATTCGTATAGTAGACCAATAAATGATATGTATAATTGAATAAAGGGTGTTTTCATTATTGTCAATTACAGTCTCGTAATATTACGATAAGATTTTCAGTAGAACATAAACGAAACTTTTAAAGAAGCTGATAATTTTAAGTAAATTTTTATAATATGATTAACAATAATAAAAGTAAATTTATCACAATTATATTTTAAAAATTTTTCAATATGCACGGCGTTGTGAAAGTAAATTTTCAATCAAATATAATAATTAATGGTTTTCATTTCTAAAAAAAAGTCAAGTTAGCAATGTTTAACGGATGCATAACTCCGAAATTGTGTAACAACGTGAAAAAGAAGTCCGTTCCACCGTCCAACTTCATCAGTCCGTGTACACATATCTCTCTTTATACTCAAACAAGGAAATCACTCAAGCGCAAAATGACAAAAAGCGAAAGCGCAAAACACTTACGAACAAATGGTTTTTTTCCTTTCCAATAAATACACGCTCGTCGTTTTCACTCTCCAATCGTCGTTTGTCCTCACATGACATATTTTTATTTTATTTATTTATTCACTGGTCTATCAATTAATTTTAATTAATTTCTTCTCATCTTGATTCACGTAAGTAATCGCTGAAATTTAATAAGTAGATTATGTCAAAAAGATTTGTTACATATTACTGTGAGTGGGGTCCGTATTCAGCCATTTTTTTTTATGATATCGCTACGCTTTTCAGCAATCATTATCACTACTGCATTAGTCCCTCTAGGAACAGTGAGCATTATAGATGCAACTGTGACTCAGAGTTCATTTATATCTATAACTTTTAACTTCGGATAACTATAGAACTCTTATCACTGACAGGTCCTATTTTGCATGTACCAACTCTATGATAAACTGCTATAACTGTTTTCTTTATCAAACACTCCAAATAATCATCACTTTCGTAATCAAAATTCTGACAAATACTTAGTGGCATTTTCAAATATTTTAGATTTTTGTTTTTCAGAAATTTCGTATCAGCAAGTTTTTTTGCAAATCTCAATGCCTCGAGTATAACTTTCATATCGCCAGGATGTGATAACAAGTTTCGTTAAATAATAGGTTGACTGTAAATATTTAATTTGACATGTCCTCTACTTTTTTATGTTAACATTGAGTTTAAAACGGAAAAAATTGTATGTACGTTGTTTTGTTGTAGAATGGTCCTTCATGAGTATTCATCCAATTCACAAGATCGTTCTACATATCTTTCTTGCTCGGATGAGATTGTTTGAGACGATCAGAGTCGAATAAAGTTGATCTGACAATAAAATGATCATGGAAATTCTTACCAAGTCGCAAATACTTCACTTTTCCTAGTTTCGCCTTTAAAAGATCATCTGCTGAACCGATTACAGAGAACATAAGAAGCTTTGGCAAATCTATTACTCCTTGCAGAAATAATAACTTCCTTTGAAGCGAAAGCTTTTTTGATTAAATTTTTATGATTTGAAGTGACATATTCCACTCCAATTGTCCGATTAGTATTTTTGTCGATAATAATTGGGTGAAGAATAGTAAATTGAGGTTTTGATACACTCTGTTGATTATCACTATTGTAATCTATCTCCTTTAATCCTAGTTCTTTTCAGGTTTCCAAAAATACAGAATCATAATTATTTTCGTTAGCTGGGAAGCGATTTATCGTAAGATATCCACGGTTTCCGTGTAAGTCAGAATATTTGTCAACGATTATCTTTTAAAAAAATTCATGCATACTTTATATCAAATTTGCTATGAGAGATAATTAACAGAAGCTTTAATACAAACTTCAGGGTCCCTTGCATCTTCCGATTTTTTGAAATAAGGTATGACTTCGTTCCAACTACAAAATGGCTATATATTGTGAATAGATCAAGAGCAGAATGATAATAAACTCAGTAAAGAATTCATCAATACACTTAAAAAATGCACCATTTTGTAAAATTTTTTTAATTTTTTAAAAATTTTTGCTTATAAAAATTACGGATGTGGCATGAAGATAAACTGTGCCCCACATAAACATTTTTTTTAAATCGCATGATTTAAGCTTCTAAGATTTTCAAAACTATTTCCAGAACTTTTATCAAAACTTAAAATTTTATCTATTACAAAGTTTTCTGTTTAAAGAAGCAATATAATACAGGCTCTCAGGCGATTGAATTCCAAAGTGTCGGGACTAAATTCCTCGTATATACATATACATATTAGCTCGTGAATCACCAAAGAACTGGTTGGTATTCTCCGAAGCCTGTGATATGCAAACGAGCAATCCGTAGGGGAAAATTTATAAATGCGTTTGTCTTGCTGTGTGTAACATTTTTTTTGTAGTGACGAGAGGGATGACAAATTAAGCGGAAGCTGGGATGATGTAGAGCTTCGCCAATATTCAAGGACGATTAGTTGAGAATTTAATGGTGGTTGTTATTTATTGTGGGAACTAGTCAAGCGGAGACTCGATAAGGTGATTGTTTGAAGTGCTGAACAATGGAAGTGTTTTACCCCGCAGATTTGAATTGATGAGCGAGACATTTTTGCTTATCAATTTATATTTTTATTTTCCAGGATCTTGGTCATTATAGTTTTATTAGGAAGAGTATAAAATTGAATTTCGCACGCACTAAGACTCAAACGAAACCTACGTCTATTTGTGATACACAACAACTCATTATATATTTAAAATTTAATCGCATAAGATACTGTAAATTAAATTGAGATGAAAAGAGAAAAATGTTTTTAATTGTACAAACAATTAGTATTAAAATAAATTATGTAAAAAATTTTGTTATAGCACTAGAACCGGATTGTGCAGGAAAAATTACTGGAAACATCATTGTCAATTATGTATTTGCATTTGCAATTTTGCAACAAACTAATGAACACTTTGTACCGGTATAAAAAGTTTATTAGCTTGTTGCAAAATTGAAAATGGAAAAGTCAACACACTGGCAGTAACTCCTGAAGTAATTTCTCTCGCACAATTTTCATTGACGTTGTCGGAAAAATGGACAAACTTAAAAAAAAATGTTGACTTCATATTTGATAAAAAAAAAAAATTAAACCTAATATTATGATCTGCTTAGCGATTTGGCAGCGGAGATTAGATTTTGGAAACACATGCCTATTTGCACAAAAACATTATTAGAATTGCAGGTAGCAACAATTATTTTTAATTTCCAATAAAAGTCATCTTCATCGAGCTTTCGTAGTGAATGAGACGTCTATTTGTTTCTTTGAAGTTGCGTGGATAACTCAGCTCAGCTGTTGTCGGACAAACTGCGGCACTGTTATGAAAATACAGCTATATACTTTGTTCTCCTGCGGTGAAAGTGTGCATTAGAAAATGTCGGCTAAAATATATATCGGCCAACAACAAAAGAACGCGTTGAGTATTGGCAAACATGCGGTAATTGCAACTCCCTATATCTCAGCACGTTTACCTCGTTTTCAATAATATCCAACATTATGGAGCGAAACAACTCTTCTTGACTCCTAGAATGCTAGAGCTGAAGAAGCTCCGCGGAGTGTCTTTCTTCGACAGCAAAGAAACATCTGGAAGTTACGATAATACGGAGATGGAAGAAGACGAACAATTAAATGAACCGCAGGTGGTATACACATATAACCTGCGCATATATGTGGTGAACTCAGTCGTGTGCATCCAAGTGTTGGGATGCAGACACGATTATGCATCGAAAAAAGAGAGTATGTTGACCTAAGAATGAGGGGGCTGAGAATGGGGGGCAGATGATCAGTGTTTTCTGAAGAGAACGAGGTGATATAGGTTGTCGAGAGTCGAAGCCTCTTATTTATTAACATAATAACGACTCTGTCCGTTGAGGTTTGGACACTTTATTTTTAAGCACTGCAACATTTGACATTGAATTGGATTGGATAATTGTGATCGTTGACTATAAGAGCATTATCTGGGTATTGCCTTTATGGCGTAGTTTCGCACCGATTCTTAAGACACTCGACTGTCGTTCCAAAGCGTCGACACTCAGTTTTACAACATAAGCACATAATACGGCATATAGAAAATTGACAGTTGGAACGTTTTTTTTAACATTGCCAATGATAATGCAATTTAGTTTCAAATCATTCTTACCTTGGGAATGCAAAGGATAAAATATTGAATTTTTTGTGGAAAAGAACCATTTGATGGAAATCTACAGTTAGCGACATTCTGTAATAAAAATTCGAACTGTAAGCTAGTAAAAATTGTAGTACATTGTGTACAATGTTATAACATATTTTTATTATTGTGAACGTTAAAATTGGAGTAGTTTCGCTGAAAACAATTATTAAAATTACACTATTTTTCAATCAAATATTACGTCAATGTGCAACAAAAATTTTACTAATATGTGATTATAGAAACGTTAATATTATTTATCACAAGAACTGTCATTGATCAATACAAATAAACTATTTTATTTAAAAATTCATGGAGTTTCTACCTTAACAATCACACTCTCTCATCGTAATTAACAAAAGAAGCTTGAAGTCTTATAATTTTTCTCTCACCGCTATATAGGCTAAAAATTGTATACACTATACGTACAAACACTGTACATTCAACGGATTACACTTACATAGAATCTCGGTTCCCACAGTGCAAGAAGATCCCGAAGCCTCGGTACGCTCCACGCAATTTAATTAAGCGTAAAGCAGACACAAACAAAACCAATTCGAAAAAAGAGAATCTTTGCAATACTATAAAATGCTCCAAAAGTGATACACACATACTTTCCATTTCATCTTCGGTTTCAGCTCTTCCCCTTCCCCTCCCTCTCCTCCCTCCTACCACCCGCCAAGCCCATTTTAAATCTCCCGCCTGAAGCATGGCATCACTTGTCGCGCGCAAATATTTCCCGAGTAACGATAATTGGCTCCAATAGTTCACAGTGTATACACTGTATACGCAAGAAGTCGCTCGAACCAATTACTGTTAAAAGCGTTGCGCGACGATATATATATATATATATATATATATATATATATATCGTAGCCCCACAGCTCCTCGTACATATCGAGGAAACGCTAGTTTTTTCTGTTTTATTTATTTATATATTTATTTATTTATTTATTTATTTATTTATTTATTTATTTATTTATTTAGAGAGAGAGAGAGAGAGAGAGAGAGAGAGAGAGAGAGAGAGATGGAGAGGATTTTATTTAATTATAGAGCTGTCCGGGGCCCCTGTGTATTATGTACATTGCTCTGTGATTAGGCTATTGTCGGGTGTGCTCGTGTTATATATTCGCGATCCGTTGAATGGTCGATTGACCCTATATACGTATATAGCCGGTTATTACGAAGACGCCGAGATATACATACGTATACAGCGGCATTCTTCGTTTAATTGTACGAATATAAGTGAGAAATTACGAGGATGTGTATTCCCGAGGACATGCGCTTATTCTTCTACTGGCTTCGTTAATGAGCTTCTCTATAAGTTTTACGAGAGTCTAATGAATGCCGAGCGCGACTTCATTCAGAGGATGTTACGTAGAGAACAGGTATGTGTTTCGTATTTCTTTTTTTCTTTCACAACAGTCGTAAATATCGGTGCGTCGTTTATTCGTGAAAAATAAAAAAAGAAATTACAATAAGCGACTCTCTCGTCAAAGTTCAACCGAGCGGATAAAGATCGTTAATTGAGGCAGCTAAATTATACGTCTGTTCGTACATGCCTCTCTGTACGACATTGTATATTAGGTTCGACGTAACAACCTGGTAAATCTTCTGCGGGAGGCTCTATCGTCGTGTGCGTGTATGCTCGCTTGAACATTTAATGAAAACGATTTTTTCAGCAACTCATGTTCAGCTTTATTAATCGAAAAGGGGACGCCGCAATGCGGTAGATGAAAAAATAACTGGCTTGCTTTCAACGTTTTCTGATGTGCTGTTCGAGTATAAAATTATCAACATCGACAACCATAATGTTTACTCGAAAATATTTTATCTGTTTAAAATGCGTAATCAGTTTCGATGGCTAAAAATAAATGCTAATTTTTATTTTATATCCTATAAACGCACGTAACGACAAAAATCTCTCGATGAGTATATTAGTAACAATTTAGAAATTAGTTTACAGTATTTTATGAAAATTGTGACACATACGAACGCGATAAATAACTTATACATCTCTGTTTACTCGCTCGAATATAGAACGTCCAAAATATACTTTCTCCGTAATAGTACGTAAAGAATTAACGTACTTTCATAAACGCGAAGCTTTTAGAGCTAATTTGCAAATCATTTCAAACGCATATCTCATACGTCTCAATTAATAAATATTTATCGACTCGGCTATCTCACTGATACGAAACAGACTCAAATCCGTCTACAATAATATACTCGATAAATTTTCAGTGCAAACTTTCCAAAAGTAAAAGCTTGACACTGTACCATCAAAAGCTTCTCATTCAATGAAAAAAAACTGAAAATCATCCTGCATTCGTACAGAGAGTAGGAAAACAAAAATCCCATCTCTATATGCAGGTAAAGTCTGTCGAGCGAAATTTCCCCGTCGTCGAGTGTACACGCATGTACGCACGTGCGTTTATACGCATGTGTGCTGCGCATAGCCTCGAGCTAAGCAGGTATACGTACATGAAAAAATCCATAAAATTAATTCAGTCTTTGTGTTCTGAAAATTGAGAAAAAAAGTGATGAGCTACACCTCGCGGGTCACTTTTCAATAAAGTGTTTCTTCGAAATCAAAGAAGCGATATCGATTTTTTAAATTTGTATAAAGTATAATACTTAATTGATTGTCCGTGTTTCGAGTTTACAGGTACGCGTAAAAATTTGAGAAAGGCCATTTTTTTCTCGTTCTGTAGCTCCTACAGCGGAAGAAAAAGTGTTTCGGGGGGCTGCAGCGCGGAATTTATTTAATTGAATTACGGGACTCGCAATGAACCGGAGTGGCTTTCTGGATTTTCGCATGTAGCATGGTATACCTACCTGTTGACGCTGCTTGCGTTCCACGATAAGCGCGCAAGAGGGAGCAAGAAAGCAGAGGAAAGAAAAAGACATAAAGCGGAGCGTGGTGGCTCGAGATTGAAAATTCCTTCTTCGTCAAATGCTCGCCGGTAATTAGTGCATCTACGCGCACAATAAGCGATGACAATGTGCCACTGCAACGCACAAGGGTCTATTCTATTTCTGCGGGATGGCAATAAGAAAAATAAAAAGGAGCAGCGTAATTCTTTTTTCTCTTTCATTCAGACCGATCATTATGTCATCTCCCTCTCTTTCTCTTTCCTTCTACTCGGAGCGCAAAGTACCTGCCCAAGGTCTCGACTGGTGCGCGCACTGCGCGCTAGCGACACGCACTGTTGAGCGGCTACAGGTACGTATACATCTCATTGTGGGACCGAGCCCTATATGCCCGAGAGAGACCTGCACGAGCGGACTATACGCTTTACGAGACCGTTGAATTTCACCGAGGGAATTTGTCTCGGTCTGAATGAGTGTATTTAGATAATTTGATCATTTTGAAGATTGAGAGGCGGAAAAGCGGAGCTATTCCAGGGAGCCCGGACCGGTTAGCTTCATTTTCTTCCACTGCCGTGAGTCACGGCGGCTATGAGTCAGGCATTTTTTTTTCGGCTATACGGACATAATTGTTTTGATTTTTCTGATCGATTGTCGAGCATTTTTCTTTTTAGCCCCCCTCCGTTTGATGCCATTGATTTTTCGTGTAGGGTGAATTACTTTGTCGTTCGGTAATTAATTCGACTTCCTTATATTCTCTTGGGAAAGAATCTCTACAATGCTTAGGATAGTTTGACATGATCAATATTAATAAAGTTCCCAGTTACTGATACGGGAGTATTACCGATATTTATGTTCTATTTATGTTTACAATTATTTACAATACAACGACCAATATGCTAAATAGTGCTAAAAAATAACATTGATGTTTGAAAGGATAATAAATTAAATAATAATAAATAATAATAATAATAAATTAAATTCTTTTGTAATTTCTTTAAATTTGCGAATTGTAATTTTTAGCGCCGTCTGCGGTTTTCACGTCGTCGATGTAGCGCGCGACTCATTTTTTTTAAACTTGGTAATTTATAGTAATTTAGTTATTGTAATTTCTATTGTAAAACTTTAATAATAAAATTTAATATTTTGCTTAGCCACTGATGAGGGGGTAAAATTACCCCGAAACGTCTGGCGTAGTATAAACATTTTAGCTCGAAGAGACGCATTATTATCCTTTCAATCTACCATCATCGAGCGATAGAGTCAGTTTCAAACATTGATGTTCTAAAAAGCATTATTATTACGCTATGCTGTAGAATATTGTGTGAATGTGAGCTCCATGTGTTACTGTCGCACGGTTGAACATCAATTTAATTAATATGAAAAATGGAGAGTGGATTTCACAATAATTCATATCAATATTATGCTCAATTGTGCCAATATATCTACTGATATATATCTACCAATTACTGCTCCAAGCTGTAGCAATATTGTGCTAAACGCGGTACTGAACGGTAAAATCAATTTATTGCTAATCGTAAATAATTAAACTGTCTACATACTGTTACGTACTACATACAAATAACATTGAAATGAATTAAAATTTGTTTATAAAAAATATCTGACAAAGTTGTTTGTGTTTAGTAACAATTGTTGCATACCATACCTTATTCCGCATTTAACAAAAACGTCCGAGTCGCAAAAAATTATCCGAAAAAGTGAGGTTCAGAGAAGTTACCAGCCAGTATCCGTTCCACAATCCTATGCAGAACCAGGAATACCAGGATAATCTTCCGTTTGCGCGGCGTATATCTCGGAATCAAGTCCCTCCTCTCAATTCTGATTTCCGATCTAACGAGAAGATCGGAAAGGCGCAACAATACACGCCGGCCCGACCGGCCGCAACTATGGGTATAACGACTTCCTCTATCCTCCGCTTTTTACGAATCGGCGTATATATTCCAGTCGGACAAAACAATAACGTCCAGAGGCACAATGCATCCTCCTTCAGCCAAGCGCGAATAGTAGGCCGCAGAGTCCGCACTGATTAATCGAACATAACCTAGAAGGGTGCATAAGTTAGAAGAGGCGTTGAAAAACATTACATATATAACATACACATCGCCAGCGATAAGAGCTGCACCTGTTTAAACAGCTAGGGCCCCGCATCTCCGAAAACGCCGTACTATACACGTACGCGAGACGCGCGTGATAATCGTGGAAGTGGTGCTGCCACCTGAGGGTCGCAGGTGAGCCGCTGCTGGCAACAGGTCCGTCTCGCTCCCGTACGTGCTCACCTCCTCCTGTATGCGTGTATACCTGTATGTGAGGTAGGTACTCGCATTAAAAAGCCGACGAGCAGCGGGAGGAGAGGGAAGGGGAACGGGTGGCTACAGGCTAACGCGCCTTCTGCACACTCGCTTACAGAATACGGTATACCTATAGAGAAGGCGGCTATAAAGGGGGAGAGTCGCGGCGGCGAGAGAGTGCGCATGCGCCAAGGCCCCGGCGGGTCCTTTGCCCGGCTGGCGACGGCGCGCGCGCGCGAGTCTGCAGCGACTCGAGGGCCCAAACGTATCGCGCCAACGATTCCACCGCAGGAGAGAAGCCGAGACGCATCACGCGCGCTCTTCACACATATCTACACACGAGTTCGCTTTCAACGTGTGCTATACGTATATACACGTATACTTGTAGACTTATACAGTCAGTGATTTCGCGAGAGAGGACTGTGCGAGAGGGAGAGAAGGAGCAAGTGACTTTTGCCATTCTATGCGCGAAGACATTGAAATTCATCGTGCAGGCGAGAGATCTTTGCCGATATAGAAGCAAAGCACACTCCCCCGCATACTTAGGCGCGCAGACATCCTCGGCAGCGGCGGAGAACGATTCCGAGGAGAGGATATGGACGAAGCCGATCAGTGAATCCTAATAAGTTGGACCGCTCGAGGTAAGTGTGCGAGTGTTTTGTGTGCAGTAATATTACTCTCTCGGCTCTCGATTCTTTCGCGGGCCGACGTATTGTACATGTATAAGCACTTGTATAGCTTCTCCGCTGTTTTGCCTCGCGCCTATACCAACGGGGAGTGCAGAGCTTCCGCGAAATCGGCCAGCCGTTAACGCCGGCAGCTCAACCGTCTTCGTTTCCGTTCGCTTGTATATAGGTGCACAACCTTTGCCGAGGGTGTCGGCACTCTGCAGACACATGTATACATATATTTGGAGCAAGAGAGTGATGTACTCTATAGTTTTGTTTTCTATATGGAAGCGAAAGTCGGTTGCTTAGCGATTTCGCTTCTCGATTTTCGGATCCACGCTGCACATCGCGGTGACACGGTGCATAGCGCCCGAGCGCACATAGGCATTCTCGCTATTTCACAGCTAATTTCCATGTTAATTCGCGGGATTAGATAAGTCGATGTATATATACGTATACACATATGCGAATATATCAATTGGGAGAGGCGCGCGCTGCACGCAACTTGGGCTTCGTTGCGTCAGGGGAAAGAGAAGCGTCAGCGCGGCCACTTTCGTGTCGGAGATTCTTCTTCTCTCTGCGCGCGTTGTTTCTCTCCTTTTTTTTCGCCGACCTGCGCCGCGCGCAGCTCTCTTCGTTATTAGTCGTGCAGCTTCCCACGGAGCGCGAAGGCGCGTGCACACTTGGTATACATATATATATATATATACACACAAAACACGCACACACATACACGCACAGAGAGACGACTCGTTATAATTCATAGAATTCCAAGAGCAGGTCGCGCGCGATTTTACAGAAAATAATCGCGATTGCGCGAAATTAATGATTCGTATACGTACGAAAGCTGTACACACGTCGAGTTGGATTGACCAATCGCATGCCTCTTGTATATATATATATACACGATACGTGTAATTACCTCTCGTTGCGGCGATTTCAATGCCCGGCGGTGTGCACCTCTCGATTTGTCAACTCCCTCTCGACCCGGACCGGCCGTGTGTGGCTTTGCGTACCTATATACGTATAATTGAAAGTCCTGCTGTACACGAGCGTGTAGAAACTGATAGAGCAGTCGCCGCTGTGTCTTTCGTCGTCTTTTTTTATACGCGAAAAAGTGAATTATTTGTCACTCCAACGCTCCTCTCCCGCGGCAGATCTGCAGCACTGTGGAGGAGAGAGAGAGAGAGAGAGAGAGAGAGAGAGAGACGATCGTAATTCAACTGCGCGCGGCCGTCCCGGAGAGATAAACCCGATTATTTATGCGCATGACACTCTGCGCAATGCAAGAAAGCGCCGCCTAAAACCGACTTTTCCTCGCGAGGCGCGATCATCCTCTAATTACTCGCGCTAACGAATCTCCGATTAGTTTAAAAAGTGCGTTCGCGCGCGAAAAAAAAGAGAGAAGCTGACGACGCTGCAGCCGAAAGGCACAATGCGGGAAGCTCTCGATTTCCCACGTGTCACCGCGCGCTAGCGCATTGCCAAACACGCGCGCAAGCATCTCTTCTGCAATTTGTCTTTTCCCATGTATAGAGCAACGCGCTCGCCGACACGCATAGCTCTCGTATCCCGTGAATTAAGAAGATTCTACCGGCAATGCACTAGAGTCGAAGTGCGTAACGTTTTTGCGGTTGCGATTCAGTCGTGAGATGTAGTTTACTGAAACGCGATAAAAGAAACTCTGCTGCAGATGAATTTTGCGGAAAAATTAAAATTGCACGCATTATCGCATGCCGTGATAAGATTCTGAATTTTAAATATGCTTCAGTCGCATAACGCGCGAACTATATAGTGATTATAGTAATTTTGCGCAGAATATGAAAACATTTCTACAGCGTCTTCGCTCCTATGCAAACCTTTCGAAAATTCAGAAATGTGGCCATTCATTCGTAATTCGATTTTCTCTCTGGCATACCGGTAGAAACTTCCTTAAATTTTCACCGACTGCTGAAGCGCGCACCTGCGCTCTCCTGCGATATCCGCGCAAGTATACTTATGCAGACTTGCGCCAGGCATATACGTATGTGTACAGTGTACACGTATACGTTAAACGCAAGTAAAGCAGATCAAAGGCTCATTTAACCTTGATCGTGCAGCGCAGCATCTCCGTTTAGCGAGACAAACGCTCACATACACACGTACTCGTGTACACATACTACCGCATGCGATATGTCTTTCACGCGGTGAAACGGGTCACCTCGAGACATGAAGAAACTCGATTTGCGATCTCGGGTCGCGGCGAAAGCTCGCAGCGCGCGCGGCAGCGAGTCGTGATCGCTGCACGTAAGTATATACAGCTTTCCTCTCACTCGCTTTCGATCAAAATTCCATACGGCTGCTGCAGGCGCTGCTATGCGCTTATATGGAGAGCCGCCGCCGCAGCCGCCGCCGCTGCTGCTGCTGCTGCTGCTGCTGCTGCTGGTGGTGCTGGCTTGAACGCTTAATAATGGCTCCGCGGCTTTTATATACCTCGCGTGCAGAGGCGCTCGAGAGAGCTTACTTTTATGATATATATGGATTTTTTTTATTTTGTATCCTTAAAATAATTGTTGTTACGTTGCACGTGTGCTGGTTGACTTTTTATATTTATATACGCAAACGTGTGAGAATACCGATGTCGTTCGCGGCTCTGTATGTATGTGTACTGCATTAGGGCCTGCGCGCAAACATTGAATATTCATCGCTCGGGAAAGTGCGCGTACGTAGTGGTATTTCTATTGTGGCGATTGAAATTATTAGTCGTTCTACCACTGCGGCTGCTGAGATTAAATTCCTACGGCTGACCGAGCAATGCTACGCGTCTGTGGTATTCTTGTATAGGGACTGCGGGCGCGCGTACATGAAGTGACTTGATTAATTTGGTAATTGGCAAAATTATCTGATTAAATCGGTAAAACTTGTATCTCGCGCTTGGCATAACTTCGCGGAGTGAAATAGCGCGGTAAATTTTACTTTTCTTAACCAAACTTTTCAGCCATCTGGTCATAAACGGAAATTTTGTTATTCTTGCAGGGCACTACGTTTCCTTTGAAAACCTGAAAAATTCTAATCTGCATATATAAAAGCCAGCGTTATTTACTCGTCTCGTAGAATTAACATAAATTAACTGATTCAACATATAGTAATTAACCCGAAGAAGAAAAGGGGAGAAAAACTTCGGTTTCGACGTGATATCGCGTACAAGTCTGCAGGATGAGAAGCCAAGCATTTAAGGGGAATCGTATAACCAACGCAACCGACTCTGATCCCACCTCGAGAGGTAGTTTGCTTACATCGATCAGTGTTTGCTTACAATTTGTTTCATATCATTAAAACTCGAATTAGTAATTGTTCGTAATTGCGTAGGCTTTACCTCGGAATGCACATAACTTTTTTTGATTTAATAGAAATAACAATATATCTATAAATATTTAAATTGTATATTGTTAACGAAAGTGATGGTCATCTCACCGATTCTCCGTTTCATCGTCGTTTTCACCTCGCACCGCACAGCAATCATTGTTTCATAAAAATGAGACCGCTAATAAAAGTATATTCAACAGCTGCCTTGGAACACCGAACTTTATGCGCAATAAACAAGTATATGCGTCTATTATTTATAATCTAAAAGATTTTTGAGGTTAGGGAAGACAGAATATTTTAACTGCTCTGCGTCTCGATCGCCACATACAAAGATTCTGAAATTTAAGGTGGCGCTATATGCGAGTCTTTGAGCTGCGATTGCGCGAAAACGTAAAATTGACCACAAAACTATTAGAGAGTAAAATTCGTACTTTATCTCTTGGACGACACAGTGTCAACGATTATCGAATGATACACGTAAGAGTAAAATTTTACAAAACATCCTGTACAACACAACACATAAAAGACAGTATGGTAATCTTTCGGCTACTTTGGCTTAGCCGTAGGACTAGAATTTTCTTTTTTCCCAGCGTTGACGCACCGCGTTACATATACCAGCGTTTACCATAAAAAAGAGTTCACCGGCACATTATGCAAGTGTCTCTTATATATATAGGCGCGACTGTCCACAACCTCGTTCGCACGCGAGGGTTCATTGTTGGCTATCGAGAGTGTATAAATGCATACATTATCCATACAGCGCGTCGTATTAAACTAGTAGGCGGTATCTATATAGTACAGGCGACGTCCTATATATGCGCGTATATTTAATTGTCGCGAAGATGCATAGTCGCGTGCCGCTACTTATATATATACATGTAATATATGCAACTTATGATCATCATCGTAACACATTCGCGCGTCGGACTTTCACTCGCGCGACGTTAACTATGGCCTTTGTGTGTCGAAGCTTTCGTCTCTTTCGAGCCGCGTGTCAATTTTCCAATTATGCACACTTTCGCGCTGAATATTGTCGCGGAATCGTGCATCAAAATGTATATGCAGATACGTTATATGTGCCGCGGAACTGTATGTAAGTACAGTCTGCGGGCAACCGATATCGCGTCCTGGTTCATTCACGTGTCTACGTGTGTGTGTGTGTGTGTGTGTGTGTGTGTGTGTGTATGCGCGCGTAGTTGCTGAGTACAGCACAAAAGGCTTGTCTCGTTACCGAGAAATCGAGATCGGCAAGTTGTTATCGGGGATATTTAACAATGCGGCTGTGTGGATACACATTGAAGGATGTGCGGCTGGAGAGACAATTTTTCCATAGACCATAAACCGTGTTGGCTTGTGTATCCACGATTGTCGCGAGAATAGTGACTTTCGTTACTGAAATCGCTGCTGCGTATTAAAATGTGGCTTTTTTGGTAAAAGTTTGCTGACTTTTCATTACCTGCGCAGAGTAGAAATTATGCGGAAGTATAACCACAGAATGTTATTAAAATTATTTAATGTGCAAGTTACATCCCAATGGCGCCACTGCAATTATTGGGATGAATGATAATATTAAAAGTCTTGTGCGTAAGTCAAACGTAACGAGTAAAAGAATTTTTTTAATTTGAATAAATTTTCATGTCTCATAAATAAATAGCACTAATGCATTTTCAGTTTTTTTTTTAATATATTTAATATTATGCATATTTGTGCTACAACTCAATTCATATAAATATTCACAGGAATTGCTTAATTACATGTTTTAGAAAAGAAGTATTTTTTTCACTTGATGATTAGCAAAAGTTTTTAAACCCACAGTGTGCTTAGAGTGAAGTCATCAAAACCCCTTATTTTCAAGACAATCATTCATAAGTAGTTCACTGTACTGTATCATCAAAAGAGTTGCGTCGACTGTGTAAAATGTAATCTATATAAAAGTAGACTATTATTATCATATTTTTGTATTACTTTGTGGCACTCTGCGATGGAGTATTTAAATGAAATTTTATTATGTCGGGAATATAATAGGCTCCCAACATGAAATAACAATAAAAGTATTAGAATGCTGGCCATTAATTAACTCGTGTAGTGTTTTAAATGTTAAAACAGTTATCCTACGCGATTAGCTTTAATCTTTCATTGCATTCTGGTTTGAAATTTTTTGTATTTGACAACACTAATATATATAAAATTTTACATACGTTTTTGGCGTAAAATGCTTTCCTTAGAAGCTTTAAATTAGTGAAAATACGCAAAAACTGGACAAAAAGTTTAAAATCACAACTCTGATCCTCTGTAGCTCGAAAACTATTGCTGGAAAATATCTGGAAAAATGTAGGTATACTGCACAATTGCACATACCCTAAGAAAAACATTTGACATAAAAAGTAAAAGAAAAAAAATTTGGTCGATCAATCTCACAAAGAATCCACCATGTATTGCGGATGACTACTCTGATCATTCAAATCTATAAAGTTTTCGTGGTGACTTGAAAAGCAAAAGCTATTTCAAGTTTAATTTACAACCGCTGGGTTGGTGGAAAAATGTTGCTCGACCCGATTAACACATTCGCAACCGAAAATGGTAAGAAATTCCCAGCACGAACGATCAAGAATCAAGCATATAACCGCGGACCGAAACTTAATAATAAAGAAAAATAGCGGACATAATCATCGAGTGTCGAAGCCGGCGCTTAATTAAGCGCTCGTCGCGGAAAAATGGAAAAATTACGATCCTTACACAAGAGCCGTGTAATACGGACCCTCGCCTTCTTATCCTCGTTTGCTCACTCGCGGCTCTTAATCATTGCGTAACGTCGCCTGTTGTATATATATATGTATATTCATACGCTATACGACTCGGACGGGATAAAACTAGATCGAGTGTGCAGTGCATTACATGCGTGCGGGAACATCACAGTCACATGTGTACGGTGGAAAATCGGTGGAGAGAAAAAAGAGGGAAAAAGCTCTTTCCGCGAGCGTCGCCCTCTACAGCAGCCGCAGAACAATGGCTCCCCGCCAAGGGTACATATAGGTACACAGGCGCATTACCTTTCTCTCTCTCTCTGTGCACGCACTTGCGGGTAAACAGCCTCGCGCGCGAGTCTCTGTGCGTTTATAAAGCGCGGCTCTTTTACTGCCCCGGCGAGAGAGAAAGACCGGTCGCGGGCCAGCTATGGAGATTTTATAGTATATACCTTTCGATTAATACACATCCCGAGAAGACGAAGAAGCTCCCCTGCCGATGTATAAATATCTCTCGGGATCTGGATGGGAAAATCCAAGCCTATAATATACAAGCTTTCAAACTAGCTCTCTCGCGGGCGCGGTACGATGTCTCGACAAAGGTGACGTCGTTTCGCGGAAATTTGCATTTCGCCGAACTTTTTCAATATAGAGCTGCGCCGCTTAAAGACCATCGGACATCGATCGACCGCGTGTGTGCGTGTGTTCGCGAAAGTTTAGTCCCACATTCCCACGTCGTGTTGAAGTATATAATATATGTGTAAATCCATCCGATTTCGGAAACCACTCAGACAAGCAAGTCGCAAAATTGTTTATTAAAGGTACACCTACCAGACCTGATTTTTCTCGTTCCTTAGGTCATTCTGAAAGAGAAAAACTTTGCGGACTCGAACGAAAAACGACTCGAAAAAACGAGAAATAACTAATAAAAAAGAATTCATAGATTTCTTTCTCTAAAACTATGGACTTTTATAAAAATTTCATTAGATCAAACATGTTTTAAAATTCACCAAAGAATGCTGTCAAATTTTTTCAGATTGAGCCGATGCAATTTTTGATTTTTCGAAAGTTCAAAAAAATAGAAATATCATAAAACATCATTCAAAAATCTGAAAAAATTTCAGAGCTTTCTTGGATGAATTTTAAGACATATTTGTTCGAATGAAATTTTTATAAAATCCATAGTTTTAGAGAAAAAAATCTATGAATTCTTTTTTTGTTAATTATGTCTCGTTTTTTCGAGTCGTGTTTGCTCCGAAAAAATTATACCCTTCGATCAGTTATGTACGCGAGATTCATCTCTTTCACAATGACCTAAAGAACGAGAAAAATCAGGTCTGGTAGGTGTGACTTCAATAAAAAATTTTGCGACTTATTAATCTTTGTTGTGAGCGTGATGTTAAACATGACTTTTTTTTCGAGAAATATAATCTTAACGAAAAAATGTTATAGAATAAAAGATGTTTAAAATTATTCAAAGAACACGTATGAATTTTTTAAAAAATGTTTGAGCCATTTTTGAACTTTTCAAAAATTGTGATAATTGAAAAAATTTTAAATTTGCTCAATAATTTTTAAAAAAATTCATACGTGTTCTTTGAATAATTTTAAACATCTTTTATTCTATAACATTTTTTTGTTAAGATCGTATTTCTCGAAAAAAAAAATCATGTTTAACATCACGCTCACAACAAAGATTAACACTACGCTGTTTCACAAAAACCGCCGTCATTTTGTTAAAAAAAAATCATAGATAAAAAAGCTCGACCAATTTGAAAAGTTCATATATTTTGTGAACTTTTGGGTATATTTGTAAATTCGGAATGAAAAAAAAACACTATTTTTTTCGTATTCTGGGGGTCATATAGAACAAAAAAATCCTGTTCCAGACGAGTCTCACGAGATTCTTTTTTGGTCGATTTCCGCTGCAATTATCTGAATTATTTTGGCGGATTTTCCCATATACACAATATGGCTTTTCACCCGAGGCTGCGCAGCGCGCTCTGCCCCAGCCCTCTTTCTCTCATCTCTCGCATGCGTAAATTACGCGCGTATACTATACCCGCGTCTTGAAATTTACGTCGTGACGCGTAGCGTAATTTTCGAGTACGCGCTTCGCGCGCGGCAAGTACGGCAACTCGTTTTAAAACAATGGGATTCCAGTGGCACACTTGACGCGCGCGAGAGACGCCCTGTATAAACTGACTCGCTCTGCTCCTCAGACACGTCGAGGCCACGCGTTCGTGTACCTTTGACGCATACATACAGTCGGGGGCCCTTTTTATTGTGCTGCCGCGCCGCGAGAGAGAGAGACAGAGAGAGAGAGAGAGAGTAAATATCCTATGCGCGCACCGGAAGCGATCTTGCCTTTTTTCCATTAGCGTAGAGCCTGTAATGGATTTTTTCGCGGGAGCGTCTCGAGATTTTTTAATTTTTTTTTCTTTTCCATGCTCTCCCGTTTGTGCGTGAAACGTTTATTATTCACGGCTGAGACGTTTGGAAATATGAACTATGCGAGAGTGAAGGTCTCTGCGGGACGATTCATTAGAGTAGCCGCGGTTTTATGCTAATCTGTGGCGAAGCTACGAAAAAAAGCGAGCGAAGAGATGAGGGAGAAGGGACTGATTTATACGCGACACAGTTTTATACTCACTGTCGGATGCGTTTTTTGATTTTTTTACACATACTCTCCCCTACTGCTGCATCTGTCGGATTGTAATGCAGATATCGCTCTTCTCGGGGACGCTCTCTCTCTCTCTCTCTCTCTCTCTCTCTCTCTCTCTCTCTCTCTCTCTCTCGTGCGGTACGCGCACAGTAAAACAGTAGTAAAGGTAAATTACGTGAATCATTGCCTCGGCATAAAACGGCTTCATTAATAGACGCGCGACTGTAATATATTACGCGCTTTTTTTTTAAGCGCACGCGCGGTAGCCTTGAAATATCGAGCATTTTTTATCCGCGAGGATTACGGAGAGGGAGAGCGAGCCTCGTCGATGCGAGCATGGGATTCCAGAAAAAAGTAAAAGTATATTCGCCGCGTTTCGATTGAGCCTATACACACTTTTACCGCTCACTTCTCTCTCTCTCTCTCTCTCTCTTTTTCTCTCGACGGTTGAAAAAAAAATTTTTGCTTCTGCCAATCGGCCCTTGCTTGTACATATACGTACGCACGCGACTCTCCCCCGAAAGAAAGCGATCTCTGCCGATTATCCTGTTACACTTTCACCGCGTGCGTGCAGCAGTATACGCGACGATCCCTTCGAAAATTCTTCGGCTGGCTCCACGCTCTCTTTTCTTTTCCACGGCTATAAATGCATTATTACACTTGCTCTTCGATGCGGTCGTGCCAATTCCGCGATGCGGTCGCGATTACGTTCCTGCCGCACACTTGATTCGAGTATATGTATATATACATTATACATTATATATATATGCAGCGTATATATATAGATGCAGAGTGTCTCGGGTTGCCAATTGCGCAAGAGCAATACTGCCGCACTTTTTCCCCGTCTCTCTCCCTCTCTCTCTCTCTCTCTATTATCATTATGGTCTGCGTGAGCGAGAAAATCGCCACCTGAGAATACACAGCATGTCTACAGTACGGACTATCTCTTATCTGTATAGAGTATAAAAAGGATGCGTATGTATGTGTGTGGTTGAGCGTGTACTATACGTGTGTCTAATGTATATATACATATAGGTGTACGGAGGAATCGGGATACGCGCGTGTGTTATATATATATATGGTTTCTTTTGATGAGACTTTTTTTGCGGAATGTCGAGCATTACAGGCGCGGCTTTTGCATTTTTATTAAGGCCAACGAGAAATATAGTCACGGAAACGTGTATACACGTAAGACGAGTTGTATACTTTCTTTTTTCAAAAAATCGCGCTCTTACGCGCAGGGC
The DNA here is from genome assembly GCA_018906965.1 of Philotrypesis tridentata. Taxonomy (NCBI): domain Eukaryota; kingdom Metazoa; phylum Arthropoda; class Insecta; order Hymenoptera; family Pteromalidae; genus Philotrypesis; species Philotrypesis tridentata. Next base: position 785,773 of record JACCIB010000048.1, read on the forward strand.
TCAATAAGAAAAGCTCGAGCCGTGAAATTTCGCGCTTGACTCGATGAAAAGATTCTTCACTTTTATCTGGACGTTGAGAGGGAATTCGTACTAGCTATAGTGGCTATAGTGACAAGAGTTTTGCTTTAATTTCATTTTAATTTTCAAATTGTATGTTTCTACTAATTTTATTAACTTTCACCTGAATTTTCGAGCAATTTTCTGCGGATTTTATTAAAAAATATATCTGAAAATTTGTTTATTCCCTTTTTGACAATGAGCTACTTTGCAAATAGTCTTTGCGGGTTTACAAAAAAAAGAATTTCTATACGTTTTCTAGATGATCGAATCAGCAAGTCTGTTTAACCACACTTGAAATAACTAATTACCAATTATTTAAAAAAATCAGGACATTCATTTGCATTTACATTTGCATTTGAGATATAGTTTAAGTAGCCTTGCAGATTAATACTTGCGCAAAAATTCTCATAAAATTAAATTTAGAAAAGCGATAAAGCAGTTTTTAGATTTATTTTAGAAATTTATATTAATAGCAAGATATGACAAATCTACGTAAAGATAATTTTATCGTTTAAAAAATAAGGCTTTACAATGCAAAGCATTTATCATATATAGATACTTATATAATTCAATAAATTGTATTGCAATTGAAATTTAGAATTTTCTGTATAACATCAGAGTGTACACCATTTTCAACGAATTTAAATTTTCAATTTTTCGATCGTTTATAACCAGACAGCCGCTTCTTAACACTTTTTCTTTTTGAATATTTTCCGACTACCTTCTAATTTACGATAAATCTTCGATTAACGATAAAAGCATTAGTTTTATCGAGCGCTACTTCTCAAGCTTGAATCGTTCACCATAATTCATGTCTACCTGCGATGTTAGCGCACGGTACACGTTAACAGCTCAATCTATACAGATACATTATTTTCTATGCATGCATTGTGTATTGAAAGCTTACAATGTTATTCGAAGTTTTCATTAAAATCCGAAGATATATAAAGCGGCAGCTCTTCTCGTTAAATAAATATAATATATATATATGTATGTTTCCAAGCGAAAGTTTAAAAAAACAATTTTTCTCCCGTCTTATACGGACGCGTATACACAAAAAAGAGTCACACGCGCATATTTTACGATATCATTAATGTTTTACTGCAGCCTGCAGACACAGGACCGAGCGTACTTACACACACACACACACACACACACACACACACATACGCATCGCTTCCTTCGGCCTCGAGACTCAGAAAAATCAGCTTCGGAATGATATTTGCTTGGAATGTACGTATAAGGACGCCGCGGCGGCGGCTCCGCATAGGTCGTGTGTCTCTAATATACAGCTACTACAGCACATGCATAGGATCGAGGCAATGACGCGGATTTCTAACGATCTAACCGAGCTCAAACGCGCGACACTTTCACTTACGTATATATATATATTATATACATAAGTTTATGTATACGTGTATATGTGTGTATACCTGTATACGTGCGCGTGTAACGTCGATGTCCGATTGACGCTCGGTCACACAGACGTATACGCGCACGTATATATACACTTGCGCGCGTGCATTATACAGTCTCTGACTTGCGGCGAAAGAGCTGCGGTTGGCTGCTGCTGCACCTTCTATTATGCACGCGCTGCACGCATTGTCATTATGAAAATTTCCAGGCCTTTTCCGAGCTAATTTATGACGCTTCGATTATTCGCTCCTGCTGCGTATTCTGAGGTTAGGGTGGATGTACGTGTATATATATATATATATACATACACGTATATGTCTCTTTTGCGGAGAGCCAAGTCGGCGCAAATATTCGCGCTATTGAAATTCGCCGCGGAGAGCCGACTTTCGAATGGAGCTCGTTAAAAAAAAATACCCGCAAAAAAAAATATATATATATACAATACGCATGCACGTGCACGTATTGTATGTATAAAAGCGGAGCAGTCATCCCCTTCTCGCATTGCGAAACGTGTCCTGAACGCATCCGTGGCGCGATATAGGAGCAGTTTGCACTTTGCGCGCAGGGAGCAGGTTGTCCGACAGCATAAGTACCATACACGCGGCTTGTGTAACGCGTGTGCGCGTATCGAGAGATATTTTTTTTATTCGGTTTTGATTCGACGCTCGGCGAGCTCGCCTTCTTTTTTTCCTGGATCGGGCGTCGATGTGTGTACGTGTGTTTGCGTAAGGCGAAAATCGAAAGTTTGCATCGAGGAAATGAAATGATCGATGCGGCGCGTGATGTTTGCCGCACGTACACATATTGAATGGATTTAATAGCTCCGCGGTGTGCGCGCGCGCACATGAAAATGAAAATGTGGGCTGCCTTTTCCTGCGGGAAGTCGATCAGTTTTGCCCGATTCTCCGAGATGTGCCTATTAAATTTGTTATTTATATGCATATTGAGGGCTGCGCGTTATGCAAGGCGCGCGGGAGGGACGAAATTTATAGCCGCGCGCGTCAATCGGCGCTCGGCGCGGCTCTCTGCTGTCCGCCGCGAGAGGGCCGCAACGAAGCCCATCAGGGCTTTTACAATGTGTGCCTTAAATTTTTTGCTGACTCGCGCATTTATCTATTTTTCTGTTTCTTTATCGCGTCTGCTCAGCTCGAGTTTGAATAATATGCGAAATATTATGCACGCGAGAGCAGCTTTCGGTCTGCAATATATCATAAAGAATTACGCCGATATTATGAGAGTCGAATATATGCAAACGCAGCAGAGTCCGGTCAACAGGCGTAATTCACGTCCGCCAAAAAATTTCGCAACTCAATTGCACAGGCGGCTTTTCCATTATCAAGTCCAATCACTCGTTCCACATACGTATATACCTGTATGCGCACCTTTCGGCTTCCTGTTCGTCCAGTCGGTTTTCCGCAGCGCCAAAAGCCCTACCTGTACAGCCAGACACAGCCAGTCTCTACTCTGTCACGTGCAGGCTTTTATACAACTCATGGCGCGATTTCAGCATTCCCGTGTGCTGTTGGCCACGCCTCTACATAGTTTTCGGTTGACGCCGAACACGTGCGCTGCTCGACGCCCGATCTTTTTGCGCTACAGAGCCGAGATAGTTGCGCTCTGGGATTAAAATTACCGGGGTTGCCGCTTATACACACGTTATATCGCTGTGTGTATATTTCGGTTCGAGACTCGCGCGGCTCTCGTGTATAGAGCGAGATTTTCGAGATGGGTCGAGATTACAGATTTTTTTTTAATTTTATATACCTTTGATTTATACCTGGATGTTGTTATTCCAGTTTAGTTTCGAGAAAAATTTTGTACGTTTGCCTGCGCTTTTCGGTTGGTCAAATTACAGAGTCGAGGGTTTATTGCGCCTTTCGAGCTATTTCAGATAGTCCTGATGGAAATTAAATGCTACCATTTTTTTACGTATGTCTATACGTTATCGCACTAGAAATATATCGCGCAGCACGTCGTGCAGTATCTGTAGTCTTAAAATTATGTAACTCCAGCCTCATAAGCTTAAAAATAATGAAATGATAAGGTTTATCTTTATTTAGCACTTTGTTCTTTTTTTGCCTTATTTTTGTGTATAGTATTTTTGTATAACATTGATGATACCACTTACACAAAAATAAGACAAAAAGCAAAGTACCGTCAAGAAAGTATGGATCACTGTTTATTTGAAGTAATGATAAATATAAGATTTCGGAGAAGCTCAAGGCTGAGAAGATTCGATTCATAATCTATCGCTGTGTTTACGTACAATTTAAAATATTCAAATGTTCGGACACCTTATTCGACTAGTGTACGATTATACGACTTTATCTAGGCGGCATTGGGCTAAACGTTTAAATATATAGATTCCAAAACTACGCGAAATAATAGATCAGCGCGATGTGGACATTAAACGTAAAGAGGCGCATGATAAATTTAACAAACTCGTTGTGCGTGTGACAAAACGTGCGGGGCGAAAATGGTATTTTTAAAAAACTTTTTCCAACAATTCTTATCTTCGAAAGTCTGTCAAAACTGGTATATACTACTGGTGGCATAATATATCGGATCTAGGCGCGTGTTTGAAGTAGCATAAATCTGCGCATAAAATCGACTCGCGTCTGTTATTCAGTTATCGTTTTCCTCAAATTACAAGTCGGTATCAAAACAAACTCGTAATGTTAGACACGCACGCGCACTTGCGCGGAGAGGTGAAGAAAAATGAAAGTATCAGAGCAGCCGCGCGCGGCATCAGTCGAGCAGAGCAATTAAGTTAGAAAAATGCAGACTTTTGCGCGTCGGTTCGCGAAAAGTGAGAGAAAAAGGAAAGCAGGCCACAATTATTACGCCGTTTATGCAATGAGTATAATTTCATCCCGCGGAAGACAATACGAAGCCAAGCGCGTATAGCGCATACAGATCTGCAGGAGAGAAGTGAAGCAGCCGTTAATTTCACAATTTTGGAGTACGCTGCAGCTGCGCGCAGCCCCGTAGCGCAACAATGAAAACCGTATAATCCGATTGGTTTCGTCAATCCTTCTCATGTACAGCGTGTACAATGTATACACGCAATCACCAACAGGATGCTGACACTTAACAGCAGAACTTACCCGCCGATAACGATCTTCTATTGCCTCGTTTATTTTTTCGCTCTATGCAAAAGAAAACATTTACGACTCGCAGTATAGCATCGGCCTGGGGGACGAAACGATTTTCACGACCTCCAAACATATATGGATGCGGATTATACCAATGCTTATGAACGATAAGCCAAAGCTATAGTAAGGATCAAGAGCGCAAGGATCATGTCGCCTGCTCTATACGTATATAAGTTATTAAGTATACACTCGCAGCATTGGCAAAAAACCCGAAAAGCGTTAATCGGCCTTGCGCTTCGAGCCCGTATAATAAACTCTCCGGTACTAATTCGAATTAATCTCGACGATTTTGTGTGACATTCTCCTCGAGTCGTCGTCGCGTCGAGTCGTCGAGTCCGAGATTTGCTCGATTTATTCGAAAGAATCTTAGCATTGCCTCTATATAACCCGATACCCGCCGCAGTATATCATATGTTCTATAGACAGACTTAGGAGACGCTCTCAAGGTCAATGCGATCTTTTTGCGCATCTATATAAGTATGCAAGCGGAAGAATGGATCGTTTCCAGCGAAGCTATCGAGGGCATTTCAGATTGGAGCCGATTAAAGGCGATAATTTGCAGTAATAATCGAGAGTTTATTACGCTCTTAGATGAAAAGTAATATAAGAGTTAGTCCAGCTGAGATCCGACGCGCGATGCGTGTTTTGCGTGTATGTATGCGTATAATATTGTGCGTTGTGCACATTGTCCAGGTTGTTTGCGCACGAAAATATATGCTTATACAGTATTTAAAAGCTCGGTCAAAATCGAGTACCCGATAATTAAAATAAATCTCAATTAATACGATCCAAGCGAAGCTACAAATATCCGTTAATTTCGAGCAAAAGCGAAAACAATGCGCCGAAGATATTTATATATATTTATATATTTATAAGTATAGAGAGAGAAAGGAGAGAGAGAGAGAGAGAGAGAGAGAGAGAGAGAGAAACCAGACGGCCCTGTCCGCTAACGTATATATGCTGTGCACTATGGGATCCTCTCCCGAACGAAATCGAAATGATTTCCTGAGCACTGGACAAGGTCGTTTTCTTCTTACCTTTCCATAATACCAGACCACGTCGACTCGCATGGCGAGCAACACTTTCATATATCTCGAGTGACTCTAGACTAGGGTCGCAGCGCTTTTTACCGAGCCGACCGTTTATGGGAAGCGGCCTACGCTGGTTCCGGGAATGCGTTGGTTAATTGATTCGTTTTTTTTCTCTCCGCCTCCTATCCGCATCAGCGCTGCGGGGAATTGTTATAGAGAGTGACATTAAGAAAAAGCGAACGATTAATTATCGAATTTCGGTTTTCGTGGACGTTATTGTGTAATGATGACGAGGAGGAGGAGGACGGCTTATGTGAAGAATTTGAAAAATTCCGATCAAGTGCTAGTGAAAATTACGATCGAGGATTAATCGAACGATAGCTTTGTGTATTAATGGCGTCCCGATGAAATGCGAAAGAATAACTTTTACTGTGTTCGCTTTCTAGATCGACGCTCACTTTGAAAGTTTATCGTTGTAAAGATCGCAAGGTCTCTTTTTCGAAGGTGAGGAGTGAGAATCTATTGAAATCAGTTGTGTTGTGCCTCGAGTTATTAAAATATCTAATGAAGGTCTTCTGCGATAGTCTGCGTGTATACGTATGTGTACACTTTATTTCAGCGGATATTTTGTGTAAGCACGGGATTTACCCAATGAAAAGTACATACTTACGTGTCCCAGGAATGCGCTGTCGACTTGATCGTCCACTTCCTTTCGCCTCGTTCGGACCCTCCAGTCTCTTGTTCCCACAAGTGCGATTCTTGTTCTTTTCTTTGTCTGGAAAATGTAAATATGATTTAGGGTAAATTCACCGAACGTTTATAATGAACTTAAACTGTATCAATGTGTTGTAAAAAAGAATTTCATCATTGCAAGTGATTTCGCAATTCTGAAAAGGGAATGTGACGATTAGATCGTATCTCTCAAGGTAAATTTTCAATTCTATTTTTCGGGAGAAGCTCGACTGTTTATCAGAAATGCGTGAAATAAAGAACTATATAATAAAGAAATATTGCAATATCTTATAAAGATCGTCTTTTTTCAAGTTAAAAATTCAAATTTTTCACACAGATGTATAAGAAGAAACTATATCAATCAGAATGAAAATGCTACAAAAACTTTCAGAATAAAAGAGGTCTTACAGCATGGGACGAGCAGTTTCTTTACGTGAGGGGATTAAAATATTGCATAGTTAGGAAAGGTCATGTTTTTTGAGGTTATAAATTCATGTTACGCAGAGGTCGCCGGCAAAAACGTAAACAGCCAATCAGAAGACCGGAATAATATTGTTACCGCGTTATTTAAGTTGCAGTTTGAATAAAAAAGATGAATAGAAAACATGTCTTGAGTTTATGAAAAATTGATCTGTAACACAAAAACGATCATCGGTAACACAACATTGAATAGTATGCATTCTATAATTCGATATATTATAGTATTCCGCGCTGTGCACATGAGACCGCAACAAGCTGGATTTCGCATACTTTAACCCAACAATCCTCGGCTCATCTTCAATTCAGCCTCCTTTCTCGTCGGGGGACTCCAAATCGTAAAAGTCGTCTCGTCTTTGGCAAAGCGCAGCACGTGCCCGGTCAGAGAGAAAGATATGCACTTATATAAGCATCGGCTTGGCTCGAGGCAAGGCTGTCGCCTGTCTGGTACGTACACATGTACACTTTCTATGAGGCAGCCGATCCGGCTCTTTTTCGCAGCCACACACTATATATACCACAGGTGCTTGTTGCCTTTTCGAAAGCTGAAACATTTCCACAAACTTGTCGAGAGCTTCTGCTGCTTTTACTCAACTACCGACTACTTATCGACGCGCTGCGCGCTTTCTTGTTACTTTTTATGGCTGAGTATTTCCTATGTATACGTAAAGATCGTGCGCGAAAGTGAACAGCTCAAAAGAGATTAAACACAGAATGTTTGCAATGTCTTTAATTTCAGAATTGGCTTTTTAATCGAACCCACGCGGTCCTGGCAAATTAATTTAGAACCTGAAATAATAAAGGATACGCGTATTTGTATTGAATTTTATTCTGAAAATTGCCTGAAATCTATTTGCTCAAAATTATTTGCATAAGAATTTACGGACTCCCAGCTTCAAAATGTTGAATTCTAAATTCAAAAAGAAATAATTTTTATTAGTTTCCTGATTCATTATTGTAGTTGTAACAAAGCCTAATTTTGACTGCATTCGTGTCTATAAATGCTGAGTGACCTCAAAACGTAAAAATTGACATGATACAAACACGCGTTCAAGCTGACGTAATCTGAGCTTAATCAACCCGAACATTTACAACTTAGCATTAGGTATTCGTTACGTGCATTAAAAACAAAAGTGAATTGCACTACTGTCCACGCAATCAACTCGGATCGAATTTGTAGCTCCGAAATCCTCGATGGCGCCACTATCCACGCGTGTTTAAATTTCAAATAAGAAAGACTACAAGGTTCAGGATTCGTCCGCTTTGTTGAACACAGTAGCGAATACATTACGTTCACGCATAATAACTTGAATTATACTAACGCCTTCGTGGGTAGCAAAAAAAAAAAAAAAAAATATTCCTCGTCGCGCTTCTCACTCCTGCGGCCACGTGCGATGCATCGGATAAGGCGTATAATGTAGAAAAGTCGCCCTCGCCTTCATTAATTCGTAAGACGCGCCGAGACGGACGCTTGGCTATATACAGGAGGAAATAACAATAACATTGCTCGAGGTCGCGAAGCGAAGCGCGAAGGAAAAAGGGTGCGAGGAAAGTCCTTCTCTAAATTGCTAATTTAACGCGCGCGTGCGCTGCCACGCGAGTATGTATATACTTAAACCTACAAATCTAATTGAGAGACGCATTAGCCTTGTATTATATACATCTATTGTATAATAGAGCTATTTTGATAATGTGTTTGATTTTCCTAACTCTTTTAAAGCTTCGATTAAAATTTGGTAACTAATGAGATCTAACGAAACACTGCAGATTATGCAATAATATATCATTAAGGCAATTCTAACCTTCAATATATGATGAAGGGAAAAAAGTGAATTGCACTACTTTGTATGAAGTGAAGTCAAGGTAAAAGTAACGCGGTTGGCTTACATTCTGAGCATGCGCTTATCTGCTTTGAATAGCGCTAAATTTGAAATTCGCATAAGTATTAAATCAATATCTAAATCTAATGTTTCAATTTTGGCTTAATATTGTAACTTATGATAGGATTTTCTTTTAAAAATGTGAGTATTGCGAAGAAAATTTTATGATCTGATTCCTATATTTTATCTGATAATTGTATCCTATAACAAACAAAAGCATCATATAAGCTGATTCCAAAAACTCTGTTGTCAGCCGTAGAAGATCCTTAAACTTAATCACTATAACGCACGTCAAATCCGCATATGAATGTCAACCGGAACTGGACGTATTAATTAGAAATGGATTTATTATTCACCAGCATGAGGAGTAGGAATGAAAAGTAAACTAGAGTGTTTTAGAGCGTACCAATTAGATCTCGAATTAGACTCTTTTACCTTTCAATAAAATGCTAAACGAAATAGTGCTAAACGAAAATCATCGGAGAGCTCGCGTACGAATATCGGCTTTTCAATCTCGCGTGTAATCAGCGACGTCGTGCTCTTCCCAAAAAGCAAGGAAACATCCTCTCCGTCGCGCCAGACGGCAAAACACTATATGGATACAGGAGAGCAAGCATAAAAAGCCCGCGACGAGGTGAAATCGTCAATCAGCACGACGTCGCGAAGTATTTTTGCCCCGAAGAAATCGCGCGCGCGCAGGAGAAATGGCGGGACTGATTAGCGTTCGGTCGCGAGGAGAGAAAAAAAAGCGCGCGCGCGCGCTCACATAGCCGAGCACGTGCAAGGCCGCGCCAGGACTTTGCGGCCGCGGGATTTTTGCGGGAATAACGACCCCCGCGCTAACAGATTCCATGTGAGCGTTTTCCTACGGGGAATTACTCGCGCTGGCCTGCAGCCAAGGCTGTAAACGCACATTCTTAGGCGAAGTGAATTATTTCCGCAGACAGCGCTCAATCACACATGCGCGCGCGAGGATTGGATATTTTTCTTTTTCGTTTTTTTTTTAATGCGCTATGCAAGCAGTCGTATAACGTCGGGCCATACTAATGACTCTATATTTTCTCACTTGCGGTTAAAGTGAGTTAATAGAAAACACGTCGCTTACATGCTTCATTAGCTTTTATAATACTTTCTTTTTAGAAAACATATGTAACGCACTGGCTTTTTGTGTTCGATGTGTGCGCGCGCGCTTGTCGCGCGAACTTAATAGCTTTCCAACGCGGAAAACCGTCGAGGATTTTCCGTGCCTGCCTCGAGAGCTTTCTAATTGAGAACTGTGTGTACAAGTAATATAAGTGTATCCTCGCAATCGCTCGGGATGCTGAGACGAGCAGGTCATCCGCAGTCGCGATATAGTTGCGAGCCTACTATACATATGAGCATATATATATATACGTTATACGTGTACAGAAGTGAATGGCTTGTTGCCCTATCGTGTCCTCGATCCTCTCACTTTGTCGCGACTTTTTATTATTGAAAGGAGAATTATTCGCCATCTGGACAAAGAGAAAGAGAGAGAGAGAGAGAGAGAGAGAGAGAGAGAGAGAGAGAGAGAGAGAGAGAGAGACAAGTGTTGGACACACGTACCGAACTTCAATGTCAAACTCGAGGTTTCGTCTAAGTTTTCTGTCATTAGCTGCAGTATATCGACGGCGACGATTATCGGCTGAGGCATTGAAAAAGTTCATGTTTTCGTGCCCGATGGGAATAAGGCTTGTTAAAGAATTCTCTGGCTTTTCGATACTTTTAAAATCGATTACTGGGATGTGAACGTTGGGCTTGATAAGATAGTAATTACATGGAAGATGTTCCCAGAAAGTATTAAGTGTCTTATAACGCGATCGCGATATCATGTTTTTCATGCGAAATACAGCGAGCCTCAGGACCTTTCGCGAGGCTGAGGCTTTAATTTCTGAAACATTTAAAAATGTTAAAAAAAAAAAATCGCATGTACAGTCAGGTAGAAATTTCAGCACGATAAAACGATGAATTTAGTGGAATTTCTGATTTAAAATATTTTATTATAAAAAAATTGAGCCAAAATTCTCGTGAAAAATAAGCTCGATTTTGTATCAGAGTATTTTTTTATGAAAATATGTAACTGTCAGTTATCTTTAAACAAGTAATAGGAAAAAACGATAGTTGAGTAGAGTTTACAGATCGTAATTGATTTTCATAAAAATGAATCATTAACGATTTAATTGCAAATTTTTATAACTCCAACTAATTGGTCATATAAATCCAATTGCTTATTAAAACACGAATAGTAATTTTTTTTAAAATTATGTAATTCGTTTATTAAGTAGTTGTCGAACGTATTATGGTGATTAGATAAAATGTAGTTTTTACATTCTCTCGTCCCAACAATTTTGTAGATCATAAATAATAAATACATGCGCTTGTTTACGACACACGAATGTGCTGTACTTTAAAAGATACATTTTATAATAATTTATGTATTATAGCTAACTCTCAAATTTGTTTACTTTTGCGTGATTATTGCAAACAATGAAGCGTACGGATACGATGGGCAGTGAAAGTAACGATGAATCAGTAAGGTGACCGTCACTTTCCTGAACAATATTTCAGAATTTAAAATTTTCCAAGAATTGAATAATAATAGAATTTTGCTTTCTGAAATATCCCACACCATAACGTTTAAAATTATTACGTAATTAAAATTTTGATGCTATGTACAGAGTTCGTTCTAAGCAGATGATGAAAATTAATGCATTCGTGATTTAGGTGGGGTTTAAAAATAATAAATAAAAAGCGCGGAGCAACAACAATAATAATATTTAAAAAAGAAATTTTTCATATCACTTTACAATACTACTATTTCACTCCTCCGATTAGCGATTCGTTTTCGCGCCTTTTACCTTCGTACGTGAATTCTTAACCTCGAAAAATGAGTCTTCACACTCGAATTCCTTGTTTTAAAAAAGTGAAAACCTAATAAAGCAATCGCAATAACTCTCCATTTTCAAAAAATCGCTTGAAGTGTGTACGGCCTATACGAGACGGTTATTCTCATCCTCGCTATATGATCCCCCATTACTTTTCGCGCCCTCATCCTTTCACATTCGAAATCCTAACCTCAAACGCATTCAAACTCGTCGTCAACCGCAGCAGCAAGCCACTAAAAACCCTTCAACAACAAAAAAAAATCACATCAACCTCGTATCAGTTATGAATCGAGGCTATCTCCGCAAAATTCGCCGCGGTCACGCTCGACTGCAGCGCATTGCGTGGGCGTACTCGCATTGTTCCGTACGGAATGTAGAAAGTAAAGTATGTTTCTTAGGTAATACACAGCTCGCTCGCTTCTCGCGCGCGCACGAGAGCGAATATAAAGTCTCGCCTGCAACTCTCGTGTGCCTATGCTGTGGCCCATATACACGCGTTTGTATACATATATACAAAGTGAGAGAGATACAGAGAGTCGGAGAGTATATAGCGGCGGTGAAGATGCTGCAAAGGTCATCCGAGAGATTGCACGGCGCGCGACGCCGGCATTTCGCGGCGCACAGCCGATGCCTCGACGTAGTTTGTTTCGGATTTTATACACTATGCGCCGTGCGCGCATTGCAGTAGAAAAAGCTGGATTTGACGAGACGCGCGAAAAATTGAGTTTTTTCTTTTATGCGTGTGTACATGTAAGCGTTACTTAATCTGCACGTAAACGTGTACGTATGTAAGGGGGGGGGGGATTTTTTACGATATCGAGTTTCCTGCTATATCGTAAGCGTAAAATCTGTTGTGTACATACGAAAAAAAATATATATATATATATACACATACACCAGTGTAAAATAAAATAGGAAATACAGATGTAGAAAATGTGCAAAAGTGTCGCGCCTGTTTACGCGTATCGCTTGGTTAGAACTCCGGCTGCTGTGTGCGACAGTAAAAGGAAGCTTTCTTTATTGCACTTTTACCGAAACTGGTCTGACCGGATCGAAATTGTGTCTCGTTTCTCTCTTTCTTTCTCTTTCTCTCTCTTTCTTCCAAGAGCGGAATGACAGAAAGTTTACGTGGACTGCCGTCCCGAACCATTTCTGATTATCGATTCGTCGTTTCTCGTAAAATCGAGGCATATGCTTTATCAAGCTCCGCTTTAAGATCGATAACGTCGCGCTGCTCGATGTGCATTTCTAAGCCGTTGACAGGAAATTGAAAACGATCAATACTTACACGCGATACAGATCGCGTAATGCAACTGGTAGTCAGTATAAAAATTTTGGATCTATACCTATGAAAAAGTAGCTGCTGATTTTGTTCATGACAATAAAGAATAGGAAAATCATTGCAACGGCACAATTGCGTAACGATGGAGGGCAAACCTACTTTCTTGGTTTCTCGCCGCTATTCCTTGCGCGGGCGGCGAAATTCGAATTTTTAATTGACTGCAGCAACGCGAGCCCCCCTAAAAGGGTAAAAGCCTTTTTAATTTCTCTCGCTAGCTTTTCCGCCGTTCCGTAATCGCAGACCACTTTTCGTATAATAAGCAACCTTGATACTTCCGTTCGGACTTTGACACTGCGGTGAGCGGTTATTTCGAGCGAGGTTGCGTAAGCTTGTATCTATAATCAAAAAATCGTATTTGCATAAATATCAGCTTCTTTCCATATGCCTATACGGACACTCGACGCACATTGATTAACGATTTAACGACACTTACGCACACGCACAGAGCCGAGAAAGTCGGAATTTTATTGAAAAGTCAATCAGAAGTATAAGAACGATTCATCCGCGGGCGAAAAGAATGTCGGTTAATCGCACAATGTGTTCCTGTTCATTTCTTTGCGGACTCGCGGTGAAAGGAGCGATTCGCGAAGACACGATCGAGCGGCGCGCAATAAATCAGCGTAAAAAGAGATTTGTAAACCTGTGACCCCGGTAAAAAAGTGCAATTAGTCGCTGCGCGGGGACACAATGAGGGAAAGTTTACTGTCTACACGGGCTGACATGTCAATTCCGTCAATATGAACTTTCCCGTCGATTAATCAACATTACCGAAATCGATCATCGTGGGCAAGCGCACGCATTAAGATACGCAGTATATGCGCACTGTACAGCAGTACGGAGCGCACAAGACGCTGCGGAGATGAGACGTCTCGCAGTAAATAGACTCATCTCTCTTATACCTCGTCGCATTGACAAACTCGCCGGAGTTTCCCAAGTTAATTAATTACATCACACTAATGCGGAGAAGCGCGTTTCGCGTCAACTGGCGTAATCCCATTAGTCGCTTCTGCCTCCGCGGATTATAATAATCGTCGGCCGCTGCAGGAATTTCACAAAACTCCATATAATTCAGCGCGCGCGCGCGTCGATTAGGCGGAAAAGTTGCGGTGCCGCTCGCAGCTCCTCTCGAGCGAAATTCGCGTCCTTACGCCGCGTATAATACGCGCGTCGTGAGAAAAAAAGTCGGAAATTTATTATCGCGGCGTGTACGCGTATGTATATATGCATACTGTATACTGTATACATATACAAGAGCAACATGGGAGAGAGAGAGCGCTTTTTTTAATGATAAAAAAGTCCCTCCGCCAAGGACAGAAAGCGGCGCGCGAAAATACCTGTGTTTAAGCTCGTTTTGCGGAGCGTCCGCTCGTAACTCTTCATCGTACGTATAATAATCCACATATGACAAAGCGGCGCTGCTGCCTCGCGGAACAATGATGTAAATTATCTCGCGCAAAGCACTCGCGATGATTTACAATTGCAGTAGAAGGAGCGAGACGTTATATATACACGCGGCCTTTACATTTTATTCGACTAATTGCCCCCGGAGGTATAATACGCCGGTGTGTGTGTGCGCGCGCGCCGTTTTTTACGAGTGTATATAGTTGGACGTGCGCGCGGTGAGAGACTTTGTTTCAATAAACAGCGTAATTTACTGTATAGAACGATGTCGTCGAACCCTCTACTCTCGCAGCGCGCGCGTAGCGAATTCATGAAACTCAACTTCGTGATGTCTAGTATATGTATAGTGTATACTGAGTCTATGGGTATCTATATAGAGGCGTGCTGCAGAGCGTGCGTGTCTATATACACGTCTCTCTCTCTCTCTCTCTCGCTCTCGCGGCGAAAGAATGCGAAACCAGCTTTCGCGGGTAAAAATCATCTCCGGCTTTTCCAGCGAGTCGCGATTTATACTCCTCTTATTGGAGAGCCCAGAGAGACTCCGGGGATACGGATACGTGTCCTGGACGCTGCACGGACAGCTGAATCAGCGCTAATAAGGAAGAGAGCGCGAATTACGTCATTATATATTATACTGTATATTCCAGGGAAATCTCTTGTAATATCGCCTGTCTGTCTCTCTCTCTCTCTCTCTCTCTCTCTCTCTCTCTCTCTCTCTCTTCTCTCTTCCTCTCCGCGCTGTGTGTGAGAAGTTGCAGGTATAGTTGGCGAAACGAAAAGCGAACCCTTCGCCGCGTCTCTTGCGGTGATTCAGTCCTTTGTAAGAGAAAGAGAGAGAGAGAGAGAGAGAGAGAGAGAGAGAGAGAGAGAGAGAGAGGCTGGTTCTCAGGGTCAACCACTTTTGGTTTCGTATAGGTCTACCCTGACGATGTTTACACGCCAACACAGAGTCGAGTCGGCTTCGTGTATAGCTGCTGGTCATTTGCCCCACGGGTATATACGCGCACACGTATAATACACGAGTATAATACCTCTTTATGTGTGTATATATATACAAGGCGAAGTGCTCGCGTTCGTCAGACAAATTTTCCCACTCGGTTTTCTGCACATTCACCGTTGGAATATATGACTTGGAATATATAGAGAGATTCACGTCTTGCTTCATGAAAAGCTGGTCGACAATTGTTTAAACAAAGCTTTTTTACCTGCATTCGATAATCAGCTTTGTTTGTTTGTTGCAAATGCGTAAATGCCTATTTTCAAGATTGATAAATGCAATGTTTCAGATTACTACGAGTCCAAAATGATTTTTGAACATCGAAAACATTCCGAAGAAAGTTTAACGATTGTTCAGCGTTGAAAATTGCAATGAAAAATTGACTTAGCGGGAGGGAGGTAGACGACGCGACGCTTAACTCGTCAAATTCTGAGAGGGCCTTTATCGACTCGGGAGAGAAAGAGAAAAAAGTCGGAATATTTTTATGGCTTCCAGGAGATCTGCCTCTCGTGAATCTCGCGATCTCCAAAATGATCTACTGCCGTGCAGGCTCCGGCCGAGCGTTTAAAGACGAAATGGGGACGGGCTTTCGATTTTCTTCGATGTATATCAGTATTATACAGTGTAATGACCCGCGTGTATGCAAGACCGCTTATGTATGCATATATGTGCAGCCGTGTAGCCCTGTACACGTATATACACACGGCAGCTCCTACTCCGAGTTCTCTCCAGTTGCGAAGGATCCTCGCCGAGAGAAGAGTATATAGAAAAAGGGAGAGAGAGAGAGAGCGAAAAAGCGCGCCGAGAGAAAAAGAAAGATCGCGAGTCGCGAAGGGCAACAACGGCGGGGGCAGAGAGAGAGAGAGAGAGAGAGAGAGAGAGAGAGAGAGAGAGAGAGAGAGAGAGAAGCCTCTAGGCTTTGAAAAAAAATACAAAAACGATCCTCTCTCTCTCTCTCTCTCACTGCGCGTCTCGAGCGTAATATGCAGGCGTGTGCGTCTCTCGGGGAGAAAGAGAGAGAGAGAGAGAGAGGCGAGCCTCTCTGAGAAACGAGCCGAGAAGGAATATCTGCGCGAGCTCGAGCTTCTTCAACGGTGACGTCAGCCGCATCGAAAATCTCTTCGCTCGGCGTCTTTCTACACTTGTGTTCTATATTGTCCTTTTTTCTTCTAGTTCGCAGAGTCGAATTAACGATTCGATTGTTGAGTTGGTGTGGGTTGAGTGGGCCGAACGCTTTTGAAATGTAGTGGAAAAATTTGTCGAAATAAATTCTGATTAGAGGGGGATAATTTTTTTTATTTGAAATGAATAGTGGAACTTTTAATTTATTTAAACTTGATAGGTTCGCATTAGGAGCTTTTCTGCTGTAAAAGGTATTAATGTATATACTGAGGTTTTTCGATTTTTGCACTGTCTTCAGCATTTCAAAGAAACAAATGGATGTAGCGAACTCGTTTATTTTGAACAATCATGTTAAGGAAATTCATTTACTCCAGAGGTACTTAAACTTCGATTAAATTTGGATATTGTATATTTATCAAGTACTTTTAAACTTAATATTAAAAATTAAAAACTAAACTTTTGCGCACGTATATTAACATAAGATATTAAAACTTTGAAATAACTTTGAAATTAGTGTTTTGCAACGACAGTTTTTTAAAAATCGTAGCAAAGACACTCGACATCAGTTGGTTAAAATGGTTTTTTTAGAAGCGTACCCGCCATACGAACTCGTGAGGTATGAACGTCAATGTCTTAAAAACAAGTACGCGCTTGACGCTCTAAAAAATATCAGTGTACCTGTTATTCTCAAGGAATATTTATTTGACTGGATAGAGAATTTAGCAGTTATAGAAAAAAAAAACTCAAAATTTTCTAGTTTGAAATCACTCCTTTTACTTATTTCTCAAAAGAAATGAGTTGACACATTAAGAAAATGTGCTGATATTAAACTATTTTAACAGGTATTTATAATTCTATTAATCAGTGCAAGTTTCATAATTATGAATTATAACTAGTCAAAGCATTAGCAAGCATCGTTTCTCAACGTAGAATACGACATTAAGATATTTTTTGTTTCCATTGTAAACCAGTTCGACATCGGGAAAATTATGAAGCGAAGCTCCGAAACGCTCTAAAAATTCGTGAATCTTATATAGGCGTTATAATCCCGCGAATCCCGCAGAGTCACGATTACGTCAACAACAAGCAAGAGCGCATATATAGAAAGCCATGTATAGGAAACTAGCTGTACAGCCATAACTCGACAAGCGTATTCAAATCGATTCGCATCGCCAATAAACACGTGTGTTTCACAATTTTCCGCAGAGACATCGGAGGTGCTCCGCGCATGACTGAGCGCGCGGAATCGTGAGACTTGGAGAACGCCCGGAGAGCACACAATGTCGGACGACGGCGGCACGGACAATCCGGCCTTCAGCAACGACGAGGACACGACCTCCTGCAACAATTCCACCTCGACGGCCAGCGCCGGGCACAGCAACCAGCACTCGGACTCCGAGACCGGCGGCAAGCCCGACAATGAAAAGCCCGTCATCGAGAACGGCAAGAGCAACGGCATCGAGACGAGAATCGAACCGCCCGACGACAGCCAGACGCCGAGCAAACCCAAGCAGAACGGCGTCAACGCCAATGGAAACAACAACGACGTCAGCTTTCTCAATACCACTGTCACCAGTGTCACCAATAATGGTGAGCGCACGCGCTTCGACTCGGCTTTCCCTCCTCGATCGGATGAGAAAAAAAACGATCGTTTTGCGGCGCTATTTTTGCCTGCCTGTATTGCTCAAAAATACACAATGAGTTCCCATCCTTTGGGCCGTAAATTTATCTAAAACTGCACACAATGATACCCTAGCTCAAAAACAGCTCTTCGGCACACGTTTACAGTAAAGCATACACGTTTTTTCCAATTACCAAATTCAAATTTCGCGCCATAATATAGCAGACGAAAAAAGCAACTGTTTTGCATAGTCACCAACTGTTATACAATGATTCATCAGTTACCCAATTATTCACCATTTCATTTAGCTGCTTATTTTCGTCTGTTACATAACGGCGGGAAACGGTATTTTGAGCTCAATGATCATCCACAATTATGCCGAATGCACGAGCTGAAGGGTACGGACTCTTAAATTGTGAGAGTCTTGTTACTTTGTCGCAAAACGATCCATATGCTCAGTGTCTCAGAATTTAATTTGCAAAATTATGTATATAAATCTTCGAAGTTTCAGATGTCAGCGACAAGAAGGAGCAGATCGAAGCCGTCAATCTCGAATTGGTATCTATGAAGCCTTACGCCGGTAAAAACAATCTTCAGACGAAGAATCACGAGGCTTGCGAAGTTCCGGCTGACCCTTACGAGGAATACTTCGTGCCAGTCAACGAGCGCAGAAAATGCATCAGGTAACTCAACGCGATGTACATATAATAGCGTTTGTGTCAATGTGCTATTCAATCACGCTGGATTAATATTCTCTTCGCAAATCTGCATTTGTGTTACGAATTGTCACTCTCGTGCCTAATGACAAATATTCAAGCCAGTTCGCGTAGGAAGAATTTTTGACATTTTTTTCCTTTAACCCGTTAAGGACGAAAAGATTCGTTTACATGTCACGTTTGAAGCTTGAATTTTTGGTGCAATCAACCTGGAAAAAATTATTGTTGAGCAATTTTTATTTGAAAGCATAAAGCCTGTTCTTTCAAATACTGTCTTCGAATTCGATCTATGAAGTGACGGGAAAAAATGATAGCTCGTTTGTTTAAAAAGCAAATAAATTTAAAAAGAAAATTTTTTACTGTTAATTTTTGCATTTGCGAACAATTGTAAGTAGATAAATAGTACAGCAGATTTCTGAGCAATTCACTTAGGTTTTTCTAATATGGAAGCTGAATAAATGTGACGATTTTAATTCCGTATTGAATGTAAAAAAATTTTCTACTGAACAAGAAACTTTTTTCAGTCAAAATCGGATATTTATTAAAACAATAATTACGCATTAAAAAAAAAAGAAATTAATAAATAAATGAGCTATAATTGTGTTCATTCTGACATCTGAAAGTATCTCAACAAATTTTCCAGGACAGATGACCTAAAAATTGAAGTATCAAGCTTTGCAATTAGAATCTGTCATTTCAGTCCTTAACGTGCTAAATGAAAAAAAAAGAAAATGTACCTGCAGAGGTGTTGTATACTTTGTTGTGACCCCAAAATTAGCAGAAGCCCCGACAGCGAAGTCGAAACCACCGTGGCTGGAGTCCGATTTGACTTGGGTCCCGGTGTCGGCCGTGAGGGACTCAGCCTGAGAGACCCGGCCGCCGGACTAGTCGACTATTCCCACTGGCTGACTGCCCTCAGGTACTTCCGATGCCACGGCGATGCTTTCGTGCAAATTCAAACCAAAGCCCCATTTCTTTATGGATGCTGTGGGTCCAGGATTATTATACTCGCACTAACTCGCTTCAGGATTCTCGGGGCATTGTTGTTCTTAGACCATTAGGATTCCATTTTCCATGTACAGGCAATACCTTGACTAGAAAACGAACAAAAGCATAGTCAAGGTCATATTAGTGAAATACGTATAGATGATTAGTCGTGAGTAGGATTCATTGACAGCACATCTGTGTGCGTATAGAGAGCGCCATCACCGTATTAGATTTCATAATGGAGAATTGTAAAATTTAACACCATCACATTTAAATAATAGGAAATAATCTAAAGCACTCTTGGTTCGTCAGGTTTTTAAACATTGTCGGCTAACAATACTGAGGGAGCTTTTAATATGCAACTAGCGGCTGACACGAGGGATACTGCACAGCTGTATAAATCGCTTTGAACTGGCGCAGATCTTACTTCTTTTCAGACACGACAATGGATTAATTATTGTATTTTTTCTCTTTTCAGAGGAGAGAAACTCTACGTCACAAAGGACAAGCGGTCCACTGGTTCATACTGGAGAAGGGTACTGTGCTGGGGATTCGGTCTACTGCTGGTAGCGGTCATTGCTATTATTGCCATATTAGCTGGAAGTAAGTTTTCATAATGTTCATGCATTTATTGTGTCTTGTCCATGACGATTGTTAATTTTGGAACGTGTGGTTTCAGCTGGTGTTATATTAACGCAAGAAGCTACACAGCCGTTACTGAACGGAGACAAAACTAGTTCTCGAGGAATCAATGAGGTACAAACTGCGGGAAGTCAGGAGTACGTGAAAAATCCTCCGCCGAGTCCGCCACCTGCGACATCTACGTTCACGCCATGGCAAACAACGGACGAAACCCTATATAAACTTGTTCCTAAAGCATTGGATGGTGTAATTAAATTAGATGACTTAGAATGGAATGATGATATGTATGATCCGAAGTCTAGAGTTTACAGAGACGTTGCTAAGGACATAGAAAGTAGTTTAGTTAACATGTTACGCTTAAATGATGACACGCCGATAGTTAGAGTTTATTCCATTTCCAAAGATGGTGAAGTTAAATTCAGAGTCGGTCAGGCCGTTTTCGATAAGCCAGAGAAGTATCAAGAATATCTTGAGAACAAATTCCGGCAAAATGGCAGTGTCGTTAGTAAATATCATGTGAACCGGTTGCAATTTAGTACGCTTGTCGATCAATGTCAGTCTGGAAGCATGGGGTGTAGTGATAACTGTGTTTATAATTACTTTGAAGGAATTTTCACGTGTTCATGTCCAGAAGGAAAGTTTTTGGATAAAAGTGGAAAACAGTGTATTGATAATATGGATTTGAGTAATATTGATTTTGAAGAAGCTGGGATGGATGATATTCAGGGAAGAAGTAGGATGCATGAAGATACCTACCATTTACATGACCATCATCATTGGGATGATGAACACTATGATTCACACAATGAACATGATGAAGCTTCAAATAAAACTAGGAGTGAATCAACAGCGGAGCCTAAGAGCAAACCAGAACCAGCAGCGGAACCGAAGAGCGAACCAGAACCAGCAGCGGAACCGAAGAGCGAACCAGAACCAGCAGCGGAACCGAAGAGCGAACCAGAGCCAGCAGCGGAACCGAAAAGCGAACCAGAGCCAGCGGCGGAACCGAAAAGCGAACCAGAGCCAGCGGCGGAACCGAAGAGCGAACCAGAGCCAGCAGCGGAACCGAAGAGCGAACCAGAGCCAGCGGCGGAACCGAAGAGCGAACCCGAGCCAGCGACGGAACCAACAAGTGAATCAGAGCCAGCACCGGAGCCGAAGAGCGAACCAGAACCAGCACCGGAGCCGAAGAGCGAACCACAGCCAGCACTGGAGCCGAAGAGCGAACCAGAGCCAATAGCAGAACCGAAGAACAAACCAGAACCAGTGGCAGAACCGAAAAGTGAACCTGAGTTATCCACCGAACCGAAAAGTGAACCTGAACCATCTGCCGAGCCTAAAAGTGAGCCGGAGTCATCTGCAGAACCATTTAGTGATTCAAAGTCTGCTACAGAGTCTATAAGTCAATCAGAACCATCTGCGGAGCCAAAGAACAAGCCTGAATCTGCAGCTGAGCAAAAAAGTGAACCTGAACCTGCAGCTGAGCCGAAAAGTGAACCTGAATCTGTAGCTGAGCCAAAAAGTGAACCTGAACCCACATCAGAACCAACAAGTGATTTGGAGCCTGACGTTGAACCAAAAACTGAACCGGAGCCTGCTGCGGAACCAAAGAATGAACCTGAGCCAGCTTCTGAATCTGGAGCTGAGCCAAAAAGTGAGCTAGAACCATCGAGCGTCGCAGAGCCTACTTCTGAATCAGAACCGTTCGCAGAACCAGCAAATGACTCTGAGCCGAAAAGTGAACCGCAACCATCCGCAGAGCCTAATAGCGAACCTGTTGCTGAACCAACTGCTGAACCGACTAGTGAACCGGAGGCTGTAGCTGAGCCAAAAACTGCTCCAGAGCCTTCTGCAGAGCCGAAAACCGAAACAGAGCCTTCCTCAAAGTTGACAAGCGGTACTAGACCACACGTTGAATCAAAAGTTGTTCCAGAATCATCAAACGTTTCAGAGCCCATTGCTGAGCCGAAAAGTGAGCCAGAACCAATAGGTGAGCCTAAAAGTGAACCAGAACCAACATCTGAGTTAAAAAGTGAATCAGAACCAACAGCTGAGCCGACAAGCGAACCTGTATCATCTACGGAGCCAACCAACAAACCGGAGTCTGGGATGGAATCAAAGAATGAGCCAGGTTTCATGGAAAAAGACAAAAACGAACCAGAATCATCTATAGTACCAACTTTGGTACCAGAATCGTCTACAGAGTTTGGAGAGCAGAAAATTTCTTTAGATTCTAAGGACAAGACACATGAAACTGAAGGGCTAATGAATGATTCCCAGTCTTCTGATAAATCTGAACAACCATCTACTGATCTAGAATCTGAACCGAAATCAATAGATAATTTGAAACCGATAAGTGAGACTAAGAGTGAACCTGAATCTGCGGCTGAGCCGAAAAGTGAATCGGAACCAACTATTGAAACTGTGAGTGAAGTGAAAAAGCCGGCTCAGTCAAACGGCGATGAATTAATGAAAGAAGTTCAATCATCTGCTGAACCCAAGAGTCAATCAATACCGATCAGCGAATCTACAAGTAAGCCAGAATTTTCTTCAGAATCTAAGAGCGAAAAAGAATCAATTTCGGAGTTTGTAACCGGATTTTATACTGAACAAGAACCAGCTGCTGAACCTAAAATCGAATCAGAATCATCTACCGAATTAAACTTATTAGCATCTACGTCAGAACCTACAGCCGAACCATCTGCAGAGTCAGAAAAAATACCAGATGAGCTTGCAGATGAACCTATTGATAACTCACAGTCTATATTAGCAGTAAAACACGATGAAACTACTGAAAACCAAGTTCCTGATATAAATAAGACTGAAGTAACATCTAAAGAAATAACTGAAATTTCTGATGCGAAAAAAGTTTTGAATGCGCAATCAGTAAGTAATGCCGATATTTCCACAACATCAACCAGTCAACTACCAATTGTTGAAGGACTTAACGAAGATAAAGAAATATTAGTAATGATTGAATCAACTGAAATGAACAAGGAAAAATATACATCGACAGAAACTCCCTCCAACTTAGACCAAGGTTTTGTTAAAAAAGCTCCTCGTCTTGACAAAGATGAACAAGATAATCCAAACCCAATAGAATCTAATGTAAAAGATATAGTTACGTCTAATATTGAAACAAATGCAACGCAATTAGCTGATGTAATCAACGATAAAAAAGATCATCCGGTTGAAAATGTACCAGAAACTTTATTAAATAAAGAAAACGCTGAAGATCAATATAATGATATAACGGATGAGCTTGTTCCAAAAGGATATGACAAAAATGATATAGAGTCATCGCAAGATGTGAAGAAAGATGAAAAGAAAATTCAAAAAGTTTACAAGGAAATTAAAAATACAGAAACCATTAAATCATCAACAAATGAAAGTGGACTTGATAAACATAACGAAGATCCAAACATGACATCTCAAGTACCAATCCTACCAATGGAAATTCAAAATGACATGTCAACGACTGAGATTATGGAAAAATTAGAGACCCAAACAACATCTCAAGAACCTGATAAAGATATCATTTTGACTACAAACTTATCCAAATTATCAGCCGCGGACGCAAAAACCACTGAGCAAATTCCAATATTACCAGAAGAATTACAAACAACTGATGCCAATAAACACGCAGAGACTACAGCTGATTATATAATTGGAAAACGAATCGATGAATCAGAATCGGATAAATTGCACTCACCTAGTACAATAGATGTGACAAGTATCAATTTAGGTGAAGAAATTCCTGATAGAACTACTATGAATTATAATATTCTTTTGGAGAAAAGCGATGCAATGGACGATGTCAAACCCGTTTCAGAATCTATTTCGGATGATACTACACAATCATTTGAATATGTATTCCAAATGTCGACAACTGAAAAAAGATTATCTCCAGATGAATATGAAGAACTAACGGAAGAGCAGTTACGCGTAGTTCCTTTAGAAGAAAGAGAAGAATTCAAAAAGTCATCTGATGATCAACAAGTAAAGATTAAAAAAGAAAAAGAATTAAACTTAGAAGTATCGAGTGAGCTTACTAATAATACATCTACACAAAGCAGTAGCACTATCGAAGATGATAACATTCCAAAACTCACTTCAGGAGTGTCGCAATCGGACATAAACGCAAAATCCGATGATTCGAGACACTCATCTGATGCTCATATAAAAGAAACGAATAAACTCAACAGTGCAGAATCAAAAAACAGTACAATAATGTATCCTAATATGATTCCTGTTTCCGAAGATCTCGAAGATGATTATCATTTTACCGAACCGTCCATTTTAACAATGCTACCTTTTAATAATCGCTTCTTAACTACAGATATTCCAGAGGCAACCATAAATACAGAAAATATACAAAGCGTTTCTGAAACTAGCACTGCTGCTTCTCCTGTAGTTGAAAATTCTTCCACTGAAAGCACAACCAATATCAGTAAAATTGATGCAATTGTAAAAGAGTCAGAGAAAAAAGATGAAATTCTGGAAATGCCAGTAGCTATAACAACTCAAAATGCATCTCCACAAGTGTTCTTCTCTAAATGTAAAAGTGGTCAGTTCCAGTGTGTCAATGGAACCTCCAGAGATGGAGCTTACTGCGTAAATCTTTCTGCAAAATGCGATTCTGAAAACGACTGCTCTGATGGCTCAGACGAGGTCAATTGTGAACAAGAAGGTTGTCCAGGAAATTTCCAGTGCGCCAGTGGTCAATGTCTGAAACGACACCTTGTCTGCAATGGTATAGTAGATTGCGATGATGGTAGCGATGAAAAAGAATGCTCTCAGTGGAAGTGCAATTTCGATGAGTTCCAATGCCCTAACGGTAAGTCGTGTTTGAAAATCTATATGCTAAAAAAAAAACGTAAACATCGAATTCTATAATATTTTTACAGGAAGGTGTATTCCAGTATTATGGCAATGTGATGGTCGACCAGACTGTGAGAATCACGCTGACGAATATTCATGCTCTGAAAGCTGTGGTAACGACGAATATCTCTGCCCGATTGAAAAATGGTGCATACCTCAAACGTGGCGTTGTAATGGCGTATCAGAATGTGTGAATGGAGAAGACGAAAAGTTATGCGAATGTGCTATTGATAAATTCAAATGCGATACCGGTGGATGTATTCCTATGGATCAATTATGTGATGGAGTTGAAAATTGTCCAGACAAATCGGATGAATGGAACTGCTTGAGTGGCTCGAGCAAAAATATAACCAGCAATTCTGAAGAAAATAAAGAAAATGAATTTTCCACGCGAAGTAGTTTAGCGAAGATAAGGTTCGTATCAATCGATTTGGACGCGCAGTCAAGATTATAAAAATAGTTCATTAATTGAATTTATTTTGCTTTTCAGACAATCGAGCGGCGATTATAGGTTCGTATGCTCGGACGGTTGGACGGATGAGTTCAGCGATCAGTATTGCCGAACATTAGGATTCGCTTCATCGGAAACAACACAATTTGTAGGACAGGGCTCAAATCAAAACTTGCTTCAGTTGATTTCTAATGCCAGTCCCAATTCCTCGCTTGTCACCAATTTACAGAAAATAAGCTCTTGCAAATCGGAGAAAATTGTCGAAGTGTCGTGTCAGGAATTTTCCTGTGGATCTCATGAAAGCGTTGGTCCTACAGCCCGATTAGTGGGTGGAACACCTGCTAGTGTGGGTCAATGGTCTAGTGTTGCGCTTTTAAAAGAATCTAAATACGGAGCTGCTTGCACAGCAAGTGTCCTTAGTCCAATGCATGCTTTAGCAAGTTATTCATGTATTCACAGGTATGTTCACAGGTAAAACTTGCTGAATCATGTTTGATCGGGAATCGTGAAATTAATATTTGAATTTAGTTACAGGCAAAGTAACGGATGGCAACTTTTTGTTGGTGGAAATCTTTTGAAACCTTACAAAGTGAAAAACATCGTACCTTATCCACAAGTCAAGTATAATCAATTCCTATATAATAATGATATTGCACTTGTTGAACTAGCAGAACCGTTGACTTTTTCGAGAAACGTTAGCGCCGTTTGTCTTCCGAATCAATCATTCCAGGTATTGTATAAGTTGCAGTTACTAAATAATTTTTATACTACTTATATTGAGCGACATTATTAACATCGATATTTTATTTTCAGCCGCGACAGTTGTGCGTGACTGCTGGATGGGGATTCCCTGTTAATGGAGAAGTTGATTTACAACAGTACTTGAAATTTTTACCTGTACCAACTTATGATTCAGAAGAATGTAATGCGACCAGCCATTATGCAGGTTTCATAACAAAACATAATATTTGTGCCGGATTCACTGATAACGATAAAGGACCTTGTTATGTAATTATGAATTTCATTATGAATTTGATAGTAATTAAGTTTCAGAGAAAATTAAAAATAAATTTTCTATTTCAGAACGATGAAGGTGCGCCTTTAATGTGCGTTAGTGAAACAGGTAGATGGGAAATTCAAGGTTTACTAAGTCATCACAGCAGATGCTCAAGAGGTCATCCTGCGATATTTTCAAGTTTGACACCAGCCCTTTCCTGGTTGAGAAATTCTGTGCCAGCGCTACAAGCCAATACTTGATTGATTGATTGATTGATGAAAAAGTTTTAAAGAAGCATAATATGAAATAATTTTAATTTTTTTTCATAGAAAAACATGAAAAGGTCAAAGTTTTAAAAAAAAGAAAATATTAGCCATTATTTGACATGGCTAGTTGTAAAGACATTTTTACTTATTTTGTTGCTGACGAAATATTTTTAATTCATAAGTGCCAAAAAAAATATTTTTTGTTATTTTAACGAAGACAGAAAACAAATCAAAAGCAAATTTTAGTGAACTTAAATGATTTCTTGTCCAAGACAATGTAAAAATACATAAAGGCACACTACAAATATGCTTACTTATGCTTCGGCTAACTGATGTAAATAATGTATAGAGCAAAGATTAATGGACTCAACAGTTTTATACATATCTTGATTTTTTTAATTAATGTACTTAAGATTTTAAAAGATTATGTATAAATAAGTCTATGTGATTAAAAATGAGTTATAGAAGTATAGTGCGACTAAAATGTATTCTCTGCAAATTTTATAAACAGCAGAGGAAAGTGTAGTTAAGATAAATGTATATAATACATTAGTTACAATACAATAGATTGTTAAAGTTATTATTAATTATATTAAAAATATTGTATATGTATAGTCATTAATTTGAGTGCAAGTATTTTAGGGAATAAGTTAAACAATAATAAAACATGTAATTACTTATAAGACAAAGCATTTAATTAAAATAATGTTGTTTAAATATATATTATTCTTATAAATTACAAAAAAATTATTCAATCCATCACTTTTTTGGGTTTAGCCTTTTCTTCCAATTCCCCAACTTCAGTGTCTAAAGCAATCAATGTCTTGGAAACATTTGTAATAATTTCATTATACCTTGTAATCATGTTTCTTGTTTCACTATTCACTTTTTCCGCTTCTTCACCAAGTTCTACATACTTTAATGATAAACCATAGAGCTTCTCTGACATTTCTGGTAAATTTTTAAAGCGATCACTTTCTAATACTGGTAGTAATTCTTTTAATTGAAGAAATTTTTGAACATTTTCTCGAATTTCTGGTTCCATTGCCAGAATATATTCAAGTTTCATATCAGATTGCATTTCACTGGGTTCAAAATCTGATTCGGTATAACTTTCTAACTCTGGTAACCTCTGAATTAAAGTATTGATCTTTTCACGACCAGATAGTGCTGAGGAAATCAAAGTGTTTGCGTGTGAAAGACTTTCAAGAATATTGTTTTCAGGCACTGCTCCTTCATCATTAGGTTTCTTTTCCAAACCAAAAATCTTCTTTTCCAATTCATAGATTCTCTTTTCTAATACTTCTTCAACGGACAAACTAGAAAATACAAATAAATTACTTTAGTAAAGTACAGTAGTATAAAAAATTTTTTTAGTTATATTCTAGGTCATAGAAAAATACCTTGTTTAAGGAATTGCAAAAAGCAAATATATTAAGCTATTCATTTTAACACAATAATTACCTCATTCTTAAAGTTTTGCAAGCACAAAATGTAGTACAGAAAAATTGGATAGTTTATAATGATTGTAGCTTTTAAACTTGTAAAAACAAAATATATTTTTCTCAACACGTTAAATTATATAGAAATGCAAGCATCTCTTTAAAAATCTATTTTTTACAGCAAAAAATCAACAATAATAGATCATATTCTTTCCACAATTTACACAGTCAGCTATATAACATACATATTATATTACATATGCAGTGATAAACATGAAGTAAGTTACAAAAGAATTAACTGAAGTTGTGTGTTAAGAGTGTATATCGACAGTCGATAAGAAAGCGCAGGGAGTAGTCGGCGGAAAAATTCAAAGTCAGCCGAAAATTTAAAGTTTACTAAGCTTACATGGGAGAGAAAAATTAATACTCGAAAGTTATAGTTTACCTTTTTAAATTTTATGTTTCGTTAAAAGGTAAATACTTGCTGTGCTATAATAATCTTCAATTTCTAACGTACACAATTAAAAAGTTAAAATAAAAGTTGCTAATAAGACGTATCTTTAAAACAAAATACAAAGCTAAAATAATGTGCATAATTTTTTACTTTCCAAAAATAAAAGATTCTACTGAAACATAATTCTCCAATTAAGCCAAATTATTCCGATCACAATCGCCAAGCAATTAACCAATAATTACAGCTAACTTTCCTGCAAAATAAAAAGTTTTCCAGAAATATTATGAGTACTTATAAAATCTTTTAAAAATTGTTAACGCATAATACTAGACGCACCAAACAGAAACTTACATCTATCTCATTATAATTCTGTGGCTTACAGGAAGAACCACTTAAGTGACATTTTCGTGTTTTCGAGAAAAAGCGATTTCAATGTTTGGAGTAATATGTAAGATCGAAATGTCAGAGAAAAGATCTAAGTATTGGCTCATTTGATAAGGTATCTGATACAGATACAACCGTAGTATTACATTTGTAAATAGTTTCTTTCTCGACGCCCAAGCTAAACAAATTACTCGAGTTAAGTGGTTCTGCGCGGGGAACTTTGCAGATAAGTGGTTATGCTGCAGTTACTTTCTTTGAGGGCTCGTAACTAATGTAATTTGCGATTAAAAAAATTCGAGCGGGGCATATTTTTAAAGTTTAGCTCATGCCCTTTCCAATGGTATAATTAAAATTTTCGAAAATTGTTATTAACTATGAGAAAAAACGGTTTAAAGGAAAAAAGCATGGTTTTTCCACAATTTTTTGTTTTTATTCGAAATTCCAAGAACGTCTTCATTTCCAATGTATCTGGAACCCCTCTAACCAAAGGGATAAATGTCCAAACCTAAAAGATACGTGATTTGGGAATTGATTTTGAACCTCGGTGTGGTCAAACTGGCGCATATTATAATTGAAATTTTTTTACGAAGACTTTTACGAATTTTTTATTCAGAAACCACAAACTTTTGGAAAAAATTTTCAAAAGTAATAAGTTCTTAAAATCAGCTAAGGAATATACGTATGAATTTTATCAGAGCGATTCCAGTAATTTTTTTGTTTTTGCAAATTGACAATTTTTGAAACATTTAAAAACGTTAAAAAAATGTTTTTTAATTTAAAAAAACCGACGAATACATCGGTATAGGTAATTAGATATATATTATACCGCTTTAATGTACTCCACACGGTGTATCTCGCACAAAAATAAAAAAAACAAGTGCACTTAAGTGGTTCTGCGGTAACATTTTTACAATAGATGCAGTTAAGTGATTATGCAATCGGCTGGCATTTAAAATATTTGTGCATTTCGGAAATCCTACTATTGTACAATGAAAAAGGGTACTAAGAGCACCTCGAATTCGACATAAAAAAATTTTTCGCAAAATGTCACTTAAGTGGTTCTTCCTGCAAGCCACAGATTATATTCCCACACATTCTTCGAGCCATTTCAAAATTTTCAATTTTCATAATACGATACACAACATTTGCATATAGTTGAAGTGTCAACATATACAACGTATATATAACGACTTCTATGCATATAAACACAAGCACCATGTGTACGATGTGCACATAGGTATATACCTAAACTGGCAGCGCCTTGCGAAGCCTTGAGATTTTACAAATAAGCTCCAGGTTGTAATATATAGAGATTAGAGAGAGCTCGTAGGAAGCTTGCATCATATATAACTGTATGTGTATAATGTATATGTATATAGAGATATATAAACACACACAGGTTCTCCGGGAAACGAGCCTTGTCATAAACTTCCGACTGCGTCGTCGTGTGTCTGGTTTCCAGATTTTCGTTTCCTTCCGCGCGCGGATCGCATCTTGCGGCAATGTGTTCATCTTCACGATCGGTGCGTTATGCTTCCATCGTCCATCCCTATTATCCCTATCCTTACTTATATATAAAACAGACGCATCGTATACCTAAATGTATGTATAACATACCTCGTTCTTATTGCACGCGATTATAAAATAAAATACACCTCGTCGCATATAAAGCGAGGGAGTATTGTCGAGTTGTACGAATTCAGTATTTTCGCGTCTCAGCTCAGCTCTCTTCCGGCCGCGCTAAAAAAAGAGTCCCTCTATGCGTCTGCAGTCTGCACATACGAGGAGGGAGAGAGGATATAAGTGTGCACACTTGAAACACAACAAGCACTGTGCGTTCGCTGTATACGTATATGCACGTGCATAGGAAGGTATATACATAGAGGGGAACAGAAACTGTATATTAGGCTCTCGAGCTCGACAGTCTCGACGCCGACGACAGCGAGAGGCGAGAGCCGAGAGACGACGAAAAGAACGGAGATTGGAGAAAGCAATATATATACACACACACACACATACACACACGCAAGCGCGCGCGCACACACACACCTTCGTTTTCATACACTGATGTTCAAATTAATAGAATCGCGTTTCGTCG
The DNA here is from genome assembly GCA_018906965.1 of Philotrypesis tridentata. Taxonomy (NCBI): domain Eukaryota; kingdom Metazoa; phylum Arthropoda; class Insecta; order Hymenoptera; family Pteromalidae; genus Philotrypesis; species Philotrypesis tridentata. The sequence continues at coordinate 817,231 of JACCIB010000048.1, forward strand.
CTTTGACTTTATCAAGCGATTCGCTTACTGCTGAATTAACATTTTTATTGGGACTGTGCTCGCGCATGGGCGAGCTCACCGCTTTATTCGAGAGAGCCGGAACGCGTTTCGTAATTTACGTGAGTTGTGTGTATAATGAGTTATACATTAGCAGATATTGGTAGATTAGAATTATACGGATCTAAATTTCTCGCGTCTCTTATATGTATACAAGTTTAAGTTTCCGATACTTATCTCTTTGACGATAAAGACGTTGATTTATCGCCTATTGTTTATTCGTTTATGCAGAGAAAGAGAGAGAGAGAGAGAGAGAGGATGCAAGTCGCTCAGAAACAGTAAATAGGTATTTCTCGCGAAAAATTGTGTTTTCATACGCGGGGCACTTGGAGTTTTCAACGTTCAATTCAAAATAAAGCCCGATTCCTAGAATAGCTTATGCACAAGGGTTGCACGCACCTCAGTACACTCATATACTGTACTAATGCACTATACAACTATACTCCATACATATGCACATTGCACATGTACTATGTCTATATACCTATATACTGCACAGTATATAGTGCACACATACGTGCGAATTCCAAGAAACGCTCAAGAGCGCACAGTAGGGGCGCCTGCGCCTCCATCGTTTCCTCCGCGCGCCGCGCGCTCAGAGAAGAGAAGAGCGAGCGCGGGGTTCGCTTGCAGAGCAGTAGTCTCTGGTAGTCTCTTCTCGTCTCGAGAGTCGGGTTTTCTCAGTCGCGATCTAGGCTTCGGGCTCGACGCGGCTCGACGGTGGCACGGTGCAGCGAGAGTGCAGTACCCCCGTGAGGCGCGCGAGCATCACACGCACGGTGTGTCATGGCCGATGGCGCGGATCGCGGATCCAACATCAGCAGCAGCATCCGAGAGCTTATCGTCGCGCAGCTACGAGGCAGAGCCGCAGAGCTCGGCGAAGGCCGTAGAGTCGGTCCGTGGCTGAGTCGCGAGTGATATGGGGAAAGATGAGCAAGCGAGCTCCGGACGGGACGACGTCGGCCGACAGTGAGCTCCTGCTGGAGGATACGACGACGACTTGCGCGACGATGACGGACTCGAGGACGACGAGGCGCTCGAGGTTAAGGGGCATAGTCGGCATCTGCCTGCTGCTCGCCCTGGCTGGTATGCTCTACCTCGGCTACTTCTGCCCGGACCACGTCTGCGCCCTCAGCAGTCGGGATCCCAAGGAGTCCACGAGATTGTCGGAGCCTCTTCTTTCGGGTGAGGGGGAGAGAGAGAGAGAGAGAGAGAGAGAGAGAGAGAGAGAGAGAGACAGACAGGCAGGCAGGCAGACATGCGTTTCAGGATATCGTTTTTCGCGCGGAGGCTATTTCCGTTCCCGTCGTGCCAAAGGTTTTATTTTACGATGCGTTTTGCTCTCTCTCTCTGCGTGGGATTTTTTCTCTTCTTTTTTGCGAGTCAGCATACAAGTAGAGAAAGAGAGAGAGAAAGAGGGAGGCGCGTACATAATATAATAGCTATGCGACTGTGTTACACATGTACTGTTCGACTTCTTATACCTTTATATATACATATATGTATGTGCGTTTGTGTGTGCAATGTGCATGTTTAGCTGAGAATCGCGGAATCTCTGCTCAGCTTTTTTTCTGAGATTGTGCTCTTCTCTACGTACTTATTACTTGTACAATCGCATACAAGATGTGATTCACAGTCGTGCGCTAACTGCTTGTTTATTCAAAGGGTAGATATTATAAACGTAACAGAAAAAGGTGCACTTTTCATAAACAAATATTTGTGTGCTTTTGGTTGTAGGTAATACCCTTGGCCTAGGATCTAATTCGCTTGAACTAGAGAAGAATAATTTTTTGCCAGTACATCCTGCGTTCAAGCTGCAAAGCATCCAGGGAAGTTTAGGATATGACGATATCTTTTTAAATGACACCTTTCAGTTTGACATCAATGCTCATGATGTTATGGTGTTCCTGCACATTCAAAAGACTGGTGAGAAGTTTTTTATGTAGTAAAAACACATTTTTTATGTAAACTTAAGCGATGAAAAAATTTCTACAAATTGACACAATGATCAAGCTTCTTTTTGCATTTATAAGTGTATGCAGCTAATTTGCATAGAAATGCCAACATCCTGTGCTTTGTATACTCTTCTTTGCATTAAAGTAGCTTTATTTTTCTTTCAGTCAATAGTAATAATTGGTCACTAATAAGCAATATTTATAGTATTGAAATTGGCAATTTTTTAATATACCCAGTAAATTTTACTAATCTAATAATCACTTTATGCAATAATTATTATTGCAGGAGGCACTTTATTTGGTAAACACTTAGTTCGTGATCTTGATCTGCAAAGGCCATGCTCTTGTCAAAGGCGACGAAAACGTTGCTTTTGCTTCCGTCCTAATCGAAATGAAAACTGGTTATTCTCAAGATATTCCACTGGGTGGAAATGTGGATTACACGCTGATTGGACAGAGTTAACGAGTTGTGTTGATTCTGAATTGAATAAAATTGAAGGAGATAATGTTAAAAGAAGATATTTTTACATAACAATAATTCGACATCCTGTGGCGAGATATTTATCCGAGTTTAGACATGTGCAAAGAGGTGCTACTTGGAAAGGTGCTCGACACTGGTGTGGAGGAGCTCAGGCTAACATACCTCAATGCTATCCAGGACCTAATTGGAAAGGAGTAACATTAGAACAAGTACTTAATTTTTATTTGACCTAATTATTTAAAGTATGACAACTTTCAAATATTCATCATCATCTTTGCAGTTTATGGCCTGCCCTCATAATTTAGCAAGCAATAGACAAACTAGAATGTTGGCAGATCTATCTCTTGTTGGTTGCTACAATTCATCACTTAGTAGTATAGAGCGAGATCGACTTATGTTAGCTAGTGCTAAACGAAATCTGAGATACATGCCATTTTTCATGCTTACGGAATACCAAAAGGTAAATTTTAATTTTCAATTTATTATATTTATTTTTAACATTATGTATTCATTTGTTGTGTATGCATTACATGAAAATCGTAACATAATAATAACCCAGTAACACATTAATTTTTTTTATACCCATTTTTTTTATTTATTTTAATCAGAAACAATCATCAATAGTCATTGCTCAAAGGCATCATTCAAGATGTTTCAATGCAAATATTTACGTGAACTCTAGATGCTTTATTTATACCACAGTTTTGTTTTTCCTGTTTTAACTCTATCTGTTCTCTTTCTCCCTCTTTGTATATTTATCTTAAAATGAACTGCGCAGCTGTTTCATGTTAACCCGTTGCTCGCATTCAAATCGCGAAGCTTCGTTTTAATGAAAGAAAGGACTTGAAAGAAATATTAAAGTAATACTTTAATTTGAATAAAATTCAAAGTCTGAAAAAAGTTAATCATTCAGTTGATGAACTATTCGTCGCAAAAGTTGTCTTCACGGCTTGAGTGGAATCGGTCGATTACACAGCACCGTAAAATTTTACGGTCAAATACCTATTATTTTTTGGTTTCCTAGTTGTAAAATTAAATTACACTTTGGTTACCCAAACTAAAATGGGATTTATGGTCTAACTATGTGAAATAAAACAAAAATTTTTAAGTCATACTTTTTGTACCTTGATTTTGGATCGCGAACAAGAGAATCGGCGAAACAATTTCTAAAGTATGAATGATATGGCTTTTAAAAGAATTGGTTAATTTATGTATTGGACCATGAAATTTTATTTTATTGGTCAAAATCGTTGCGTAAAATCGAATTTTACGACTGTGATACCAAACAGTTATTTTTTAATATTCTGTGACAATATTGTGAATTTGATAACTTGGCCACAATAAGGATCTGCTTTTTAACTTAAAGAACATTTCAAGAAATTTAAAGAAGATTTTTTTGACGTTAATTTATAAAAATGAAAAAACATACGAAGATTTAGGATGACTCATCTGCTTTCTCACATTTCCTTATCCTGCTTTTAACAAGAATTCATCCAAAGAGTGCACAACTTGTGTTTGTATTAGTTTATAACAATTGTTTCAATAATTAAATAATTATTACCAGGTAGGGCAATACTCATTTGAGGAGACATTTGGAATGAGATTTGCCGTTGCGTTTGAACAGCACAACGCAACGTTAAGCGCTGCGACTATGGCAACTCTTACTTCCGAGCAACTTGATGCTGTTAGAAGGCTTAACAAACTGGATCTTGAACTGTACGAATTTGCAACAAATCTTGCGTTTCAAAGATTTCGACATCTCAGAGATCGTGATCCGTACTTTATTCAACGATTTCAGCACCTTGGTGAATTACCATCAAGGCAAAGTGTCACTGAATTCAATTGGGACTCAGTGATAGAAGATACAACAGACATTGATTAGACACTTTGTGTCGTGCACAAAGATATCAACACAAATATGAAAGTTTATCCTTTACCAAGTGCAAAGGATGTACTGCATTTTATTCACATAAAATGTGGCAGTTTACTACATTTGTAAATTTACCCCTTTACTTGCATGAAGCAGTACTGTGAAAGACTTTTTGTTTGCGTGGTAGATTTAAAAGAGCAATTTGTGTTTTTTTAATCCACGCGAATAGAAATTTTTCATTAATGCTGCACATAGTTAAACTCACCAAAAGTTTTATAGAAGCTTTTTTGGACGAGACCAAAGAAAAACCGTAAAAATAGGCCCAATCTTCGATACTTATTTCACAACTGTTTCATCGCAAACAGTATTTGATCTTATAAGAAAGTATCTCATGTGCGATTGTCATTGCTTTAATTTTAAAACATCTTTTCATCAAAGTTCTTCCACTTGAACGCACATATATTTTGTTTTTATACAAATGCTTAATGCCATAAACAAAAATCTATAAGTATATTTTACAAGTCAATATCTAATTCGTACTTTCAATTATTCTACGATGAATTTTAACAGTTCGACTGTAAAACATACATTTTTCACTGTACTTTAATTTATATTTAAATCTATACAAACAACTGCCATTACATTTAGTGCATAGCTGTGCCATTAATTTACTCCCAATTTTAAAACTAGATCAAAACTAAATTGCTACTGTAGCTATAAAATTTATCTATTTAAATTAGTTGTAAAAAAAATGTTTAAATTGAAAATAAGATATAATTTTCATGTTTATTGATATTATAATTATATATGTGTGATAGAGCGAATAAGAGCTTGAGAAGTGGAAAAATTGTGATATACAAACTACTTTAAAGTACTTTATTTCCAAAGGTCTAACTGCAAAGAAAAGCAGTAAACAAGAGGCAAACAGCGAATATGACTCAGATCAATGTACATACATGTTATGTCTTGATAGACAAATTTTTCAATCAATTCTGCTCTTCCAGAAAAATTTTAAATATGCAATTGTATTTAATTAAAGTTGGTTTTAATGATATGAAAATCTTTTTCTTATGCAAAATCAAAGGAATTTTGATATTGCTCTGTGTGTATGCTAAGAATTGTTATGGGTCATAAACACAGTCGATCTTATTAGGATCATTGATGATAGGGCCGTACAAAGATCTCAGAACAGTGAACATTATTGTGCACATTAACGTTTACCAGTAGTTTTAACTATCGGATATTAACCTCTGAATTTTTTAATTTTTTTTTTCACAGGAAATGTTAAAATCTATTACCTAATCGATTTTGTGTACATAATCTATTCAGTATCCAGATGTGTAGTTTCTATTCAATCATGTTATATGTTACTAAGATAAATCAAAACATCATTTATTTAAGAGTCCCTGTTACGTTTAGATTAACTTTATCATTTGTCTGATTTATTAAGATTCTAATTAATTATAAAAAAATAAAATTCTTACTTGAAAATATAGTGGTATAGTTAATATTTTAAATTAAGAGTTACTCATAAAAATGATTTGATAAAATTATTAAATATTTTTATCCCAATATTTTTTTATAAATGTTACTTTACCACTGTACAAATTTTACAAACATTTGTGATTTATTTGCGAAAGCCGAAAAGATCAATGAATATTAGTTTAAAGAAATCTCGCGCTCGAAATAGCCTAAAGTTTATGTAAGCAAAAAAAAAAGAAAGTTGTACTATCATATATAAGATAATAACTAATACTCAACAATGAACGTTGATTCGTGCAATAAGACTATAGGTTACCAGAGTAGTTATTTCATACGATTGGAATATTATAATATCTAATTGTAATATACAGCAAATATCTTTTACTGGTAAAATTTTTTATCAAATGCGATATTTCCAGTCTGAGTTGTCGAAAAATTGAAAAAAAAATGTTAACATATTTTGTAGTTATATTGTAGTATTAGATTAAGCAAGTTTATCTAATCATGTTATTTTGAAATTTTTTTTAACAATTTTATGGTATCTTGAAAAAATGTTTGAGTTTAAACTTGTTGCGCATTGTAATAGTGGTAAATGTTTAAAGTAAGTATGATGTAGTGATGTTTGATATACAGTCTGCAGAATAGCAATTATTTTAATTAAATTAACAAGTTATTTCTAAAAGGACATGGTGATCTAAAATAATAATCCGTTCACAAAATTTTTTTCTACTTCAACAATGTTTTACAGTTTTTTAAAAATATTTATAACCTTAAGGACCAAAGATATTACTTTTATGTAAACTTTTTAAAAGTTTATCGAGTATAATGAATTACTTCATACTTTATTTGCAGAATTTTTTTGTAAATTTTATAGTCTATATCCATTGTACAAACTTTGCCTAATATTAAGGCAAACGAGTTGAAAATTATTTTTTGAAATTGATTTAAGAATGAGAATTTTCCATTTATTGGGAAAATAGACTAAAACTATCATGTTTTATTGCATATCTGATTTGAGCAATTTTCAAAATACCATAACAGTGCCATAAGTGAATCTAAGATTCACAATAAAAAAGTTACATTTGAATGCTAGTATTTACAAACATATTAAATAAAAATTTGATTGGCAAAACTAATGGCAGACTGAGAATATATGCAACCCATTTATTTGATTCAATTGTAGAAAAATTTTACTTAATAAAATTATTTGTTATGACAATTAAATTTGTTAATTACACATTACGTAAAATTGTGTTATTAACAGGGTGTTGCACTTGTTTAGAATAGTTATCTGTCCATTAGGGAATGTATAATAATAAGAAAGTCAAATTTGCGAAAAATGGGCAACGAACCTATGACATATGCCTAATGAAGTGAATCCAAAAGGTCTAAGCCTTTTATATCTTGTTTATGCGAGTGTAAATAATGTATCGAATAGATCTAAGTATTACTGAACTAATGGATATAAAGAAATGGTATATGAATTGTATACACGTATAATTATATTTAAGATTTCAGTATACTATTATTATAAAAATAAGAAAATATATAGTTATTGTAATACATAACAGCTTGATAAAAAGTTGTTGGATTATGTAAATCTTTTAATAAATCCTGAGAATTCTCAAGTATTTGATTTTGAAATGCTCTTCCAATGTTTTTGTCCTTTATAATTTTTGGTAGAAATGACTGTTGTAAACATAATCACATATTAAATATACTTGTATATTATATATCAATAAATATTTTTCAGTACCAACAGTATTTTTTGTTATATTACAATTTACTGCATATATGCTAAAATTAATTTTCACACATAATGTTTATATTCACACTTTGACAATCAAAATTTTGTTGTTGTGAGAAGACATTATCGATGAATACCAATACCAAAGTAAAGGTACTTTGAAAAAATTTATATATTTTAACACCTGAGTACATTGCAGTGATTCAATCATTTGAGTCTAGTGTATTCCTTTGAGATCGATTATGCATCAGTTTGAAACAAATACAGATTGCTCAAATGTAGTACACATGTGGATGGATGATTGGAAGGAATGTTATGCTGAGGAATGTACAATTTCTTTAGAGTAAAGATTGCTCTAACATGATTTTTTCAAATCCCATTGGTGGACTGTGTACAAAATTTTCTAAAATAAAATCTAAAATTGCACCATCATCAACTGAAATAATTTAATAATAATCATTGATCATTTTTTACTTCAAACAGTAACAAACTTGTTGAATAGATAAGTTATTTACCGTAAAGAACAGGATACGTTGTTCCCTTAATGCCCATTACAGGTGCATCCATTGATTTCCCATTCAAATAAAAATTTAACTCTACGTGATCATAAGAAATGCCCTATAAATGAATATAAAACTTATAAGATAAACATATTATATTTTATTATCAATTATTTTTATTAAATCTTACAATGATATCTCCTTCCTGGGCCAGATTTTGAACTTTATGCAACTCCTCCTTATTATGTTTGATTACTCCATCAGAATTCAAAGCCCAGCTTTCAATATCCATTCCACCTACACTTGTATCAAGATTCGTAGCTCTCGTGGCAATTCCCACTCCCCATATTCCCTCTTGTTGAATTTTTACTTCAAAATAACTTTTGCTTTGTACTAATGGAGCATTTCCCAATACTGCTCCTCGCCCACATACACGTCCACAGTTTTTTACTACAACTACTTCTTGCCCTAAAAAATTTAAAAACATACAATTTGTAATTGCATCAGCACAAATAAAAAATCAGCTTTTCTTCAAAAACAGCAAGTATTCAATTAAAAAACTTTATGATATTTCATTTAAGTTACCCATATGATTTGTGTCCAGACAAATACAATTTTCTTCTTTTTGAGGCTCGTTTTGAGCTGTAACAAGCCCAAAATTATCAAAGCAATTTCTAAAGCAGGCAAACATTGTCTTAGTTACACTTTTGGCACTTTCTCATATTCTTTCCATAACCATAATCTTATGGAATAGATTAATTTACGTTATTTAGATAAATTGATTAAATTCAACATGATATTAGTACAAACTTAGAAATGCATTATAAATAAAAAAATGAGCAGAGATCAGTAGATCACAGGTATTTTCGCACAACTGTCGACTAACGACAGATGACAGAAAATCTTTGATGCCTAGCTTTGTTGACGTGAATCGTAAGTGTTAAGACTGCATGCAATGCATATATCTATATATAGTATACATCCTGCAAGAAAATGGCTTCCTCTACATTCATACTTTTAATCGATACCAATTGAGTGGCGGACATACTTTAGCTTCAGTTGATAAGTTAGTATTAATACGTAGATTGAATGAATAGTTATTATTTATTTAAATACATAGGAAATAGGAAAAAAATTAAATTGGATAGGTTTTTAAGAGCATACTGAAGCTCTCAGATAAATAGAGATAATAAATTTATGTAATGTAACATTAAGTTAAATAAGAATACGAAAAATTGGTACCAAATGGTGTTTTTTTTTATTTATTATTAATATTTTACACAAATTTAAATTCTGCTTGGGTACAGCATCTGTAACAAATCAAAAATCATAATTGGCATCTTATAGATATTATTTTAAATGTATCATGAATATACTTTTTATTTTTTAATTTACTTTTTAACTATACACTTTCATATATTTTACAAATTAAGCTACTTGTTTCTAATAAAATCTACCACATATTTTAAAATTGGTTTATAAAACAAGTGGTAAATTTTATTAAAAAAATAACAATGAAAAAGTAACAGTGATATGTCAAACCAGCAATCTTAACTAAGTTGAAAATAAAGTGAATTAAAGTTTAAAGTTTTACAGACTGTACATTAAAAATAAAACTTACAATCCTGATACGGTGACCCATGGCTTTAGCAGGTAAATTTCTCTTAAACTTGGCACGCACAGATCCACTGGTACCATGTGGACGAGTGACTTTTCCCCAGATAGCCCTCACTTTCGTTTTCTTTGTGGTTTTTCCAGGAACTGGAGTCTTGTTCTTGGCCTAAAATGTTAAAATATTTTAGTTTTACACATCAATTCATTCATTATAATTTTTACTTGACAAAAAATAAATATATTTTATATCAAATTTTCAATTGATCATTTTAAAAAATGTTTAAACTTAAAATGTATTTAGTTTTTATAGAATAGGTATATTTATAACTAGACAATTTTTAAGTAAACAATTTTTGAGTTAACGATAGGGATGATAAAATGTTATAACCAATTAAAACATGCAGTAGTTTCAAAGGGTTTATTTTTAAGGTTCTAATAATATTAGAGTATGTCTTTACATCATTATCATCTTATAACTAACTCAAAATTACTTGCAGTTATTAAATTGAATATAATTCTTTGCGATAAATTGGAAAAGTTAGTTGACTAGTTTATTTTTTTATTACCACTATTTTTTTTATTATCACAATGTAGTCATTTCCAGTTTATAATTGTATAATTGTGAAACAACTGTCAAAAGATTAAGTCTTTCTGCACAAACCTTGTACACATAAACGCATCGCTTTCCAATGTAGAAATCGGAGTCAGTCTTTGCCCTGGCTCCTTCAACTTTTAGAAGAGCTGTGTGTTCATGTTGGTTACGCAGACCTCTCTTGTAACCAGTGAAGATAGCTTTAGCATAGAGACGTCCGTGTCTCTTCAAAGGCCTCTTCTTCAAAGGCACGGGCTCTGCTGGCTTCTCTTTTGGCTTCTTGGTAGCCTTTGGCTTTTCCTTAACTTCACCTTTGTCCGCCATATTGGTTCCTAAAAACCGATTAAACAACAATTAACTCTTTTTTCCTTAGAACTGAATCAAGACTTTTTCCTAATTTAAATCATCCTATAATTTTATGTTTTTATTTTAATAAATTTTAGAGGTTATATACACAAAACAGGTTAGAAACCGCCACTTTCCGTCGGTCAACGAAACAACAAAATTAATAATTAACAATCACACTGTGACATGCATGGAACAGAATTCGAAGGTTTAATTTAACAATCAAAAGATTTTAACACAAAACTTTTGCGTTTTGTCAATGTTTCAATACACTTCTGTTTTTCAATGTTCGTAGACCGCACGAGATATCGGGTTTATAATCCGTTATAATCAACGCTAAGAAACGAAAATCAAAGATCAAAACTTGAAAGAACTGTGAAGCGAAGTTCACTTTTATGGTTTTTAACAATATTTTTCTGTTGTTTATCGAATTAATATTGTTTTTTAATAAAAATAGTGAGGTTACCCGAATCACGTAGCGTACCTGACGTGTACCGCGGATGAAAAGAAACAGGAAACACTGCGTCCCTCTAACGGTCAACTCGACAAGTAATACTCGCGATTGAATGGCAAAGCGCGCAGAGTTGGATCGGCACAAATTGAATTTATCGACAAAGTAAGCTGTTATCTGTAGTTTAATGAATTCTTTAAAATGTACGTATTATTAATGCTGGTTTAAAATAGTTCATGCGTTATTTGTTTATAAAAAATGTTGTTAAACTATAATTTGAAAGGTTAAAAAAAAGGATGACGATATCCACTTTATGGGAAATGATCACTTTACGAAGTTTTCAAGTTTAAACATCTATGCTTTATTAATAATTTATATTTGCTGACAAATTTGGTGTAAATAATGCCCCCTCCTGACTATATAAATATATATAAATATATATTTTCTATACAATGTATCAATTTGTCTTGCGATAAAGTTTCGATTGATATGCATAAAAGTTGTGCAAGCCGATAGTTTTTTAAAGTTTTGGGCTGATAAAGTTAGACCTAAAAAGACCGACCGATACGGTATACGCACGGATTAATTTCTCATGAATCTACATTATTATTTCTCTTGAATCTACATTATCTATATATATATATATATATAAAATGTAGATTCAGGAGAAGTAATAATATATATGAAAATAATAATATATATGACGAAATCCGTATTTTTCATTCACTTTTTTGCCTCTAAAAGTTATGAAAAAAAAATCTCGGGCTACATCGACCGGATAAGGTTTTTTCTGTTCTACAGGATGTACAGAACAAGAAAAAAATAGTGTACCCACGAAATCGATTTTGTGACACTGTCTTTTTAGGGCATCTATTTTTTGGCATTTGTGATTTTATGCAGAGATTATGACGCATTTTTTAGCAAAATATTTTGGATTTTTTCGAGTGCAAGGCTAAATAGGTATATAAATAGGATTAAAGTACACTAAAAGAGCTGTCATTTGAACCTTAACTTGTTTAGATTAGATGCACTGATCAAATGTCACGTACTTTTGAAATAAACGAATTTTGCCTCAGACTCCCTTTAGACTGTTACAAAAATTCTCGATTTTACATTTTTATTCTTTGAATCCTCGTAACTTTTGATTCAGTGACTCGATTTTAATTTTTATTAGCTCAACTTAAAGGTCTTTGCTTCTTCTTTTCTGTCAATCAATCTAAATTAAATTTTTTTATTCAATGAGCTATGCATATGCCTCTCAAGTAGATCATTATTTGAAAGAATATATATAGCTCACTATAATAAAAAAATTAATATAGTGAGCTATATATATTCTTTCAAATAATGATCTACTTGAGACGCATATGCATAGCTCATTGAATACAAAAATTTAATTTAGACTCATTGGCAGAAAAGTAGAAGAAAAGAGCTTTAATTTGAGCTATTAAAAGTTAAAATCGAGTCACTGAATCAAAAGTTACGAGGATTCAAAGAATAAAAATGTAAAATCAAGAATTTTTGTAACAGTCTAAAGGGAGTCTGAGGCAAAATTCGTTTATTTCAAAGTACGTGACTTTTGATCATTGCATCTGATCTAAACCAATTTGGATTCAAATGATAGCTCTTTTAGCGTACTTGAAGCCTGTTTATATGCCTATTTAGCCTTACAGTCGAAAAAATCCAGAATATTTTGCTACAAAATACGTAATAATCTCTCTCTAAAATCACAAAGATGGTCAAAAAAGACAGTGTTACAAGATCGATTTCGTAGGTACACTATTTTTTTCTTGTTCTGTACGCCCTATATAGAACAGCAAAAATCTTATCCGGTCGATGTAGCCCGAGATTTTTTTTCGCAAGTTTTAAGGATAAAAAAGTGAATGAAAAATACGGATTTCGTTATATACATATATTATTCTTTTGATTGATGACATAAAAAGTGATCCATGTTAAGTTCACATTTTTATAAATAAGCTTTTTAAGATGAACTAAGATAAAGTCGTATACTTACCATAGAAAAATTGTTATTTTGACTGGTTTTATTTAAATAATTGACTTAAAAAATCTACTTCTGTGAGAGCACAGTGGAGTTAGGGAATAGACCAGGGGTCTCTTGCGGGATTTCATCTGGAGGTAGGGTCCAAATGATTGGAATGTTGCGAAATATTTTTGACATAAAATAAATAAAACTAATAAATAATAATAAATTTTAAAATAAAACAAAGCTTATAAAACCAATTTCGAATTTTTCAAATCTATTATTTTATTTACGTGCAATGAATAAATTGTTTAATATATCAATAAAATCTAACGATTATTGTTATTCAATTGAAATACATGTCGGAGCATTAATTTCCATAAAATTTTGCTGTTATTATTTTGAGAATTGTAAAACGATTTAATATTTACATAAAAATTCTTGCAAAAAGTATTCAAAAGTGTTACAAAAAGGTCTATTACGTTACGTGCCCGTATAAATCATTATAATCTTTTGTGAAAGTTTGATGGGAGTATGCGGCTTTACTGTGCTTACCTTTTTCAATCTCATTAGCCAGTTCAGTTGAAAGGAAGAAGTAATAAAATCCTCAGCGTGACATCTTCAATTCGGCGCGGCGAAACTAAGCGAGAACTAGAAGCGATTTCGAGTGGAGTATATAGGCAACATCGAAACGCAATCAGTAAAATGAAGCCTGAAGTGCACTCCCGGCTTGCGCTCGGGGAAATCATTGAGCATTCGCATTGCGTCGTTATACGCGCAGAAATGAAATCGAGAAACGCGCTCGTGCACATACAATATACGCGCACATATATATATACACACACACACACGCGCGCGCGCGCGCACACACACATACATATAGAGAAACGTCAATCTCGCGTCGCTCTTTGCCGCTAAACGCGCGAACCACAAACGAAATTTCACGCGGACGTTGACGACCGTGTGTGCGTATGCGCCGTGTTCGACGATGCGGCGAAAAAGCGCGTAGTTTGAAAAAGAGGAAAAGCTGCGAGCGAAAAAAATGCAGCGGAGCCTCGTTAGCGCGTCAGATTTTCCTGTCGTCGTCGCCGCTGTTCTCCTTGCTAACGACGTTTGATTCCCGCGCCACAAACGTCGATACTTTTGCGTACGGAAAATCGTTTCGTCGACTCGTTACGCGCAGCCCACCTCTAGGGGATTCCCGCTCTTTTTTTATTCGTGAGTTGATTTTTCTCGTTACAGGTGCAGCGCAGGTTTTCGATTGTCATCGTGGAACAATATTTTCGCTAGGAGCGACGGCAACGGGAAAGACGACTCGCATTCTTATTTTTCTTTGTGCAGCGCAATGCGTGCGTTCCCGAATCATTTGATTGGATGGGCTTTGGATTTTTTTTTATTTTCGCGGGCTTCTGAAATTAACTCGTGCGTATGTATGATAATTAAAAGTGATTGCGAATTTGCGTCGAATCATGTTCGCATCAATATCCGTTAGTATGCAAGTTGCTTTTAGCTAATTCCGTACCACTCGCTGCTGTGTACTTAAATCGGTTATTCTATCGCGTCCGATAATTTATTTAATCTTTGATCTAAAATTTTCTAGAGATTAACAATTTGAAGAATATATATATATATATATATATATATATATATATATATATATATGCATTAGGGGGTACCCCCCTGCTCGCTCCGCAAGCGGTAACAGATCGGGCGATAGCTACATGCGGTCTAGTCGTACCTTATGGGGTTGGGTTATGACGGGATTAACGGTAAAACAACATTTTTTTTTAAAGTTGTACAAATATCATTATTTATGTAATCACAGTAAAACTTCTTTTATGTTAAAGTATTCATTGAGGCCTTCAATTTAAGTAACACTAAAAAGTATTGATTCTACGTCTCAAAAATTCATTATTATTAAGACATGCCTTTAATTTACTGAAGTTTTTTGGACCGTGCTCGATTCTAAGCGTTTGGATAGGCGAAATACCATGTTTGATACCTCATTTCACTCCTTAAAACCTGTACTAAATTTTAAGGGAAGCACTTTTTTAAAAAAAAAATTTTCCTTTTTTTTCGTTTAGGCGCAAGCGATCGTGGCCCTCCGGACCGCGTATGACGCACTAGTTCTGCTTTAATGCCATAATTGTTTTAAATAACTTACAAAAAAAAATAAATAGAAAGGTTTAATAGTATTTCATTTTACTTAGTAATTTAAAGAGCCCTGGTACAATGTATGTCTTACAATATTTTAACTGCATAATAAGCCTTTTGAAGTCAGTAATATATTTATGCAAATTAATGAACTTCATTGTTGGACTTTAATGTTATGTTATATTGCAGTTTGCAATAACAGAACAAATTCCTTTCTAAATGGATGAAAATTTTGATATTTCGAACCGATTCGTGTACAATTGAATTATTACATTTTCTGATACAACTTATCAATGTATTTATAAGTCGCTATTTCTGAACTCGATAATTTAAGGATTACTTTGCTAGAAAAAAGTTGGAGGTTGACGTTGCAGCCTCTTTTATTTCATCTTGTTTTCGTATTTTTTTTGTCTTTCAACTTTCTCTTAGTCTTGTTTGTTTAGTCCATTTACTTTCCCGTGAGTTTATTTTCCGTGTATTTTCCTTACTGTCTTCGATTTCTTTAGCTCGACTATTTCTTTTCTATACGTTTAACCTTTTCTCTCTGGATTTTGGTCTCTTGTTTTCAAATTGTGACCGGCTATAAGGACATTCTTATGCGATGTTTCAATAACAAAAAAAAATATTGCTCAATATGGTTCTCGTCTTGGAACAAGAGATCTGTATAACTTTTCAAATACAACTGTCGGATAGCATGAACGCACTGAGCAAACTGTCGATACTGGATATCATGAGATGGAAGCTTGTGATTAAAAACAATTTATACGCATTTTTATCTTTATAATCAGAGTTTTTATATTGTAATGAAAAATTATCTATTAAGCAATGGAATCGTAGTCAATTCAAAATAAGCAAAAAACCATGTTGAATAATTGTCAAATATTTAAATAAGTTGAGAATATTACAACACACTTTCTCTAGAAATTTTGTAAAATCATGTATAATTGCATAATAGAAGTCTAGAATGTGTATTGATTTTATATAATTTAATTTCTATTCTGTGTTAAAGAAAATTAGTTTTTAATGTTTTTAGTGCTACAAATATTGTTGCCAATTATGAAACAACTGCCACTATTAGGAATGTCAACCATTTCGGCTTTTAAAAAGTTTCTATATCTCGACAAAGTAACCAAAACGACGAACCCGATAATGTTTTCATAAAAAATACAAGCATATCGCAGAATGGCTTCGTGAAACTAATTGCTCCTCATCGACGTTCGGCAGAGTCAGACAAGCGCGAATGACGAACCAGCAGTAGCACAGCCGTTGCCTCGTCTCGTTCGCGAACAACATCATCCATCTTCTCTACCCTCTGAACGATATCCCGTCGCCGGTCTCTCACGTCGGTGCTACACGCGTCGGCGAACCCTTGTTGTGTTTCTATGTATATGTATATGGCATTGTTCGCGTCACGAGACAAATTTTAGTATGGGACTCGAGAGATAGACACAAAAGGGAAAAGCCTTGCTGCTGATTTCATTTTGATGATCCTTATTTTGACCGAAAAATCGGGAGGTCTCGAACGGTCGATTTATTCAAATTTTAAGGGGTGAAGCAAAAGAGTTCTGCATTATTATTTGTATTTGCTACGATGGGTTTGTTGGGATAATATTTATCGTAATGATTGGATTGAGTGAGCACCTTATTGTGCTTATGGTATTTTTTATTCCGATATTTGTTACGAGTTTGATAGACAGTCTAAAAAGTTTCAAAGTTTAAAGTTAAAAACGTGATTTCTGACTATTGTTCTATCAAGTATTCTGAAAAAGCAATTGAAGTTTTATTTATTTTGTCATGTATAACAGTATACATCAAGGGGTGCGGTAGCGCCCCGATTGCAAGTATAAGTGTACGCACTACATGTACACTGTGCCTTCGGGGAGTAGCGTGACCGATTATACTTTGAATTTGTTGGATAACCTTATTTTTTTAAATATACATGTTAAATCTAAATTTCGAATACATTTTGGAAAAATTTCGTGCAAAGAAAGATTTCGTGGGATATTTTCAAAAAACTGAAGCGGGGAAAAAAATTACAGTACAAATCATTTGACATAAAACCTTGACAGGACATACTATGAGGAGAATATAAATATATTTTTACATAAAGTTTAAGTATTCTTCCTTTCAATTTTTGTGACTATTTAATACTTTCACTTCTTACGATATTTCAACGATAATATTATAAATCGTAACATTTTAACATTTGATAAGACTGCACCTTCTTAAAAAATTAATTTAAATTCTTAGATTATTAACATGTTAATAAAATAACAGTCTTTTTGTTCAAAATTATACTGTAAAATGATAACACAAGATATTTTTACGAATGACAATTTTTCAAAACTAATTTCGCAACGAATTTCGACGCTAACATTATCTGTTAGGGGAAAATTTTTGAACATTATTTTAGTTAAATTATATCCAATTTGTGTTTATCCCATACTCGCTTTTGGTTGAAAATAGTACTCAAGCTTTCGATTTTCGTGTATTTGAAACGTGGCAGTCCTCGACTATTTCTATACACTGTTCTCTCTTGCATAAATGTGTGTATATATATGTGTGTGTATGTGCGCGTGTCTGCATTAGCCAGTACTCGCTGGCACTACTCTGCACGTATTGTATTAATATCGTCGACAGTCGCTCGTGTCTGTATATATATGTATATATGTATACACACACACACATACACACACACACACATACACACACACACACATACACTGATATACTCCAAGACAAAGGTACTTGATACTGTGGATTTGAGGGGTTACACGCGACTGCTTCGCTCTATGAACGGCAAACAGTGAAAGATACGTCTCTTCTGCTAGAAAGCTGATAAGACTCAAGAGCTTGCAAGAACAGGTCTACTGGTATACACATATACATGTCTAGTCTTAAACGTCGCTCGCAATACGCGATCAGCTACTTTATTCGAAGAAATATAATATTGCCTGAGTCGAAATCCACGAAAAAAGGAAATTTTTTTAATATAACGGTTCAAGCAAATTCCATTTTCTCTGTAGGTCAAAATCTGATCAAAATTCGGAATGAAAAATTTTTAAATGATTTTTATAAGTATGCTTGTAATTTATCACACATAACCATTACGTATAAGTTGACCAGATAAATTGAAAAATATTATCGCATATGTCTAATAAAGAAGTTATTCGAATTTTAAAAATAGCGGAGTATCGATTATTTTATTGTATAATTGGACAAATTTTTAATTTAGTTTTTTAAATTTATACTTTGTCCATTACTGTATTTTTAATACTATTTTAGAAATTTGTTTGTAAGGTCTGTATATTAATTTAACTTAAGATTATGGCGTTGTGTAATCGGCACTTCTACAAACAGGAATATTGAAAGAATATGTGTAAAACAGAATTTTGTCAGAATTCTAGATATATCAATAAACAATTTTGATGAATCTGAGCCCTAGAGGAGTGTGTTTTTTTTTTGAAGGTTCCATTGCATATGAAAAATATCAGATTACAGCTTCGGTAACTTGACCTGATTCGTTAAAAATGACTGATCGGGTGAAAAGTTACGAGAGTTTGAAAAAAAGAACAGGAATTTCATTTTAAGATTTGTGGAAACTTTTTACATGCAGCGAGTTCGTTTAATTTAACGAATCTTCTTATTAACTTCGGTTTTGCTTCTTGTGCGAAGAGCTTTCATGTATTTTTCTGGACAATGTTGATATTGGTGTACGGTTTAATATTTTGTCTACTTCTAACTTCTTTTTTGTAAAAACGGTTATAATTTAAATTCAAATTTTTATATAAATAACTAATTTCACAAGAATGTTATCAATTTTACAAAGTTATTTCGTTTGAAGACAATTGTATCATAATACTTTGTATAAAGTCAGAAAACAACTTTATTTTCTATTCTACTTATAAGGAGTTATCGCTTTTTTACCTTGCGTTTTACTCCTTAACATTGAAGAGATTCTATACTTGCTCTAGTATAAAATGCTAATGTTTTATAGTATAAGAAATTAAAAAATAAAATTCTAATAAAATGTTAAAATAATATTTCGATCTATTTGAAATTTTCAGTAGTTCACTCGAAAGACTTATTGCTAGGGTTTTATTTTTAAGTATTTTCTAGTGGACATTTCAACGGATACGTTGATATTTTTTTAAGGTAGCAAGCGGTATTCGTTTTTAAGTTATTCAAGTCTAAACTATAAGTTTTTAACATGCGGTTATATGGGGTCACACTTGGAAAAAGATATTTTTATCAGCTGCATGGCAAATTTTTTTCTGGGATTTTTAAAAAACTAATATGTTAAACATTAAACTGCTAAGATTACGATTCGATTTACTAAAACATAGCAAGCGGTGCTTTTTTAAAAGATACCGTATTTAAAACTTTAAATCTAATGCTATTAATATATCTATATGTGATCGCTGTGGTTCTCATTTTGCAACTTTCTTTAATATTTGAAAATATAGAAATTTTTAATCTACAGTATTTTATTTTGGAGTATTAGTTGTGAACATTTTTCATTATAAAATGCTATAAAACAATTTAGAAATCAAGTTTCTAAATTTAATCTAAAGTTGAGCACTTATGGAGCAAGTGAACTACCTTAAGAGAGGGTGCATAGGCCGCGTAAAACGATGTTTCAATAAATTTGCAACGATTCTTTCCCCACACG
This sequence comes from Philotrypesis tridentata, assembly GCA_018906965.1. Taxonomy (NCBI): domain Eukaryota; kingdom Metazoa; phylum Arthropoda; class Insecta; order Hymenoptera; family Pteromalidae; genus Philotrypesis; species Philotrypesis tridentata. The sequence goes on from JACCIB010000048.1 coordinate 837,129, forward strand.
GGTTCACGTATTATTAAAAATTTTAGGATTTATATTTATCTAAGAATTGCTTTAGCTCAGTATACTTGTAGCAATGTACTTACTATAAGCGCAAACACCTTGAAAATCTTTAAATGATTTCTTACCGCACGTACGCGACAGGGGCAGAGCCAGACTCGCAGTGTTAATAGGAACTTATCACATCAACTCGTCTCTAGAGTATAACCTCTCTGGCAAGCTCACCCTCTCCCCCGGTTGTGCCTATCCTTTCGACTATAGAAGGCAGAAAGATCCGTGTGATCACGGCTAACTTTGCCCACTCGCGAAACTGTACTACTCGCGGGCAACGAGTACCCTCCCTCGAAAAATTCATCTCCCGGTTGCTCTCTCTTTCTCTCTCTCTCTCTCTCTCTCTCTCCTTCTGATACGAAAGTTGCCGGTAAGTATAGTCGAGAGAGGGCGAGATAGAGGATTCAGACAACGCGGAAAAAGCGAGTTTGAATTATTCAAGGTTTCTCAGCCCGGCGAAACTGAAAAAGGCGCGAGAGCTCGGGAAATTTAACTTGGCGAGCTTATATACAGAGCTACAATTGCTGTGGCCATTCTCTCTATTCCTTCGTTCTTTCCTTCTATCTCTTTTTTCTCTCTCCCTTTCACCCGTGAAATCGCTGTGCCGCAATGCCCGCTGAATTTCAAGCGGAAGATCCGTGATTATTAGCTGGCGAAACAGCTGTTGTCAATATTGAGAGGCTTTCAGGAGGTGCTCGGTTTACTTTTACAGAAGCTTCGGTTGCTGCTGTCTGCGCGGATTCATTATTCATTAGCTATGGGCGGCGATAAAAATGCGAATCCGGTACATGTCGCGCGTAATCTAAATTACTCTATAAAAACATATTCATAGTTGCTAAGCGCTTGCCTATCAAATGCATCAATTTTATATTTCCTTTTGTAGTCAGGTCGTCAAATCTAAAGGGTTTAGTTTTCTTCTGTATTTGTTAAAGCACGTCGTTTGGATTCTTTGGAATCTTTTTTAAAAAAGGCTATCCAATTATGTATTATGCTTTTCTGTAGAATCACTGAACTGTTTCATACCACCAAAATAATGCTTGATCGTATCCTAAAACATTGGTATAAGATATTTTCATATATTTGTTCGTAAATTAGCATTTTTTAAAAGAAAGAATACTTCTAAATTGAAAAATAGAAAACGAACATTATTCAAATTTTTTCTTGATTCTTGAAAGATTTTACAAATTATTGATATCGAGGTTATTTTTTTAAAAACTTTTTACTTTTAGAAAATAAATTTAACAGTAGATTGTTGCAAAGCTTTTTAAAATATTAAACAGACTAAACCAGAACAATAATTGAAAAGACTGGTGTACACGGGAAAATTGAAAATTGAAAATTTTTGTTGCCCCAACGACGCAAAAGCAAATTCAGACACGTGAAAATTTGTCTCTTATTATTTATTTTTTTTATCATTATCCAAAATAATCCAAAAAAGAAAAGTAAGTGAGAATTACTTTAGTCGAGAAATGTTACACGTGTGTTGTCGTTAGAAAATATACTGACTACAGAAGTAAAAGTAGAAGGAGAATCGGGTGCTCGATTAAACTGATTAAACGAGCAGTTGATTATGCGGGAATTGAAATTCCAGCAAGTGCGGCTAATTAGAAAAAATATTCGGAGTAGCATCAGGCTTGCAAAAGTGGAGAGCGAGAGGAAGAATTATTTTCATACGCTCGATCTGGCGCGGCGACTACCTTTCAGTCGGATGAAATATATTTTTGCGTAGGAACTGCTCTTTCGCAGCCGAGCGGAAAAGCGACGACGAAAAATGAATTTCGCGTACACGTTCAGGCAGGACGAGGACTGGCTTGACGCGCACGTACGGGTGCTTGGCTTTTGGCATTTCGTCGTCGGACGCGCAGTAAGCGCGGAGGAAAATTAAAATGCTCGAGCGTATGCGCGCTCGCTAGGAAATAAATTCACTCATAATTTTTTCTCTTATCAGACTGATAGTCATGCTTGTATTTATTTATTTTATTATTTTTTTTCTCTTTTGGTTGTTTCGTAGAACGTAATTTTCTATATTTTCTATTGTAAAATGTCTCGGGTCTGCGCTCGATGTGAAGAAATCGCTACGGCCAGGCGCATAATTCGATAGAACAGTGTTTGAATCTCAGTAAATATAATGAAATACGCGAATTCAAGAGATTGTTGTCCTGTGTCTCGGCATCATCGATCAATATGCAAAGATTGGAATTCAAATATTCAGGTGTCGAAAAAAAGAATTGGAACGATAATCAGTATATAGCCCGTCAGCAAACGCTGGTTAGTCAGGTTACGTTTGCTGATTTCGTTCTAATCCTTCTTTTCGATACTTGAATATTTTAATTTTAAACTTTGCAGATTTTTAGATGATGCCGAGACGCAGGGCAACTATCTCTTGAATTTGCGCATTTCATTATATCTATTGAGATTCCAGCACTTTCCTATCGTACGGTTAGTGACGGGTCATTAGTGGCTATCGTATACCCCCTTAATTATTATACGGACGATGGATAATCGACTTTTTTTCAAACTAAAACTTTATGGAGGTGAAACTTTTTTTGGATTTTAGTTATATTGTGATTCGGTAATGGACTTGAGATGTTAATGGTCTGGAAATATATCACGCACTACGGTTAGAACTCATGCATACGAACTTTTATTATGCAAAATAAGGAATTAACTTTTTGTTCTCTAACTATTGTTTTACGTTGAAAATTTAAACGATGAAGTTTTATCTGAACGTATTTCACAGTAGTGAAGTATATAGAGTTATTTATCTTGGAAATTTATCGAGGCGTAGTTGAATTGAGAATGTCAAGTTCTGAATTACAGAATTTCAGTTTCCCACAACAAAATTATAAAATAGAGATATAGATTTTAAGGGAGATATCCCACATTTTCCACTCACACTTCTGAAACTCTATTTAAAAGTTGAAAGGTAAAAGTTTGGACTAAAACTGGTTGAAATTAAATTTTTCTTATCCAGAGTTATTTCTCTCCAAATTGCAAGTTAAAATTTTTCTGTATACTCTTCATTTGTTTTCATCCTGAGTAAAACATTGAATAGAACTAAGAAATTATTTTTCTTTAAAAAATAAAACACAAACTTTTGAATTTAATTTTTAGAGAAAAGTTGAAGTTTTTTTTATAAATAATCAACTGAAAACTTGAAAATTTTTCGAATCATTATTTTGAAGAAAGATAGATTGAAAAAATGATTGAACTTAATTAATTTCAAGTACATGCTGTTACTTTTATAAAAATCGCTATGTACTTATAGATTTCATAATATTAAATTCCGCTAAATGCTCATACTCACAGAACATTCATCTCATTTACGCATCTAAATATACATGAATGTTTATGACAATCATTTTTTAGTTACATTGAAAAACTTTTGTCTTAGCACCATAAAAGATTTACATTTCAAGACGATTACGCGGCGCACGTATAGTTCCTACGTATATACAGAATCGATCTGTCCTCCCTGCATTCAAGATGCGGATGATGGATTCGCACACGCTTGATGATATATGCATTCGGGTTAGGGATATACGGAAATACGAGTAAACTGAAAATAAAATTGCGTGAGCTATAAAAAAAACCGCTTATAGATTTGACATGAAATAGCTCCGCAGACGCATAAATATGTGTGTATAGCGCTTGTATGTGTGGGTGTCGTCGTTTCTCTCTCTCTCTCTCTCTCTCTCTCTCTCTCTCTCTCTCTCTCTCTCTCGATATACATGCTTGCCTGTATATATGAGTATGTCCAGGAAATTTCGGAAACAACTCGGACGGAGAAGTTGCAAAAAATTTTCTTGAAGGCACACCTACCATACCTGTTTTTTCTCGTTCCTTAGGTCATTCTGAAAGAAAAAAAGCTCGCGTGCATGGCCGATCGTAGCGTATACTTTTTTCCGGAGCAAAAACGACTCGAAAAAACGAGAAATAATCAAAAAGCAAGAATTCATAGATTTTTTCTCGAAATCTATGGACTTTTATAAAAATGTTATTAGAACAAAGATGTCTTAAAATTGATGAAAGAATGCTCTGAAATTTTTGCAGATATTTTATGGACGCTTTTCGAAATTTCGATTTTTTGGATTTTCGAAATATCAAAAATTGTATCGGATCAATCTGAAAAAAATTCAGAGCATTCTTTCATCAATTTTAAGACATTTTTGTTCCAATAAAATTTTTATAAAAATCCATAGTTTTCGGGGGAAAAATCTATGAATTCTCTTTATGTCAATTATTTCTCGTTTCTTCGAGTCGTTTTTGCTCCGGAAAAAAGTATACCCTACGATCGGCCATGAACACTATAGCCTTTTCTCTTTCAGAATGATCAAGAAAAAACAGGTCTGGTAAATGTGCCTTTAAAAAAATTTTTTGCAACTTTTTCGTCCGAGTTGTTTCCGAAATTTCCTGGACATACTCATATACGTGTATATATTACGTGCAGATTTATGACGGCATTCGAGCAGATTCCTGCGGTGGATTTTCACTGACAGTCATATATTTAAGTTTATACGCCTATGCATGTATGTAAGTCCATTTCGCTGTCTCTCTCCCGACGCCGAGAGACTACATTCTTGCCCGATTCTCGCATTTACGTGTATACGTGTTTGCGGTATAGAGTACCTACATTCTACGCCTCTACACTGCCTAAATTTTTTCTGAGCTGAGGTTTCAGTCGATGATTTGGATATCGCAACATTTTCAAAAGTTTCTCGTGTAATTTTTGTAAAAGCCGAGGGTTCGCAATTCTATCTACGTATACTTTTTGTCCACATAACACGTTATATGCTTGTTTTGCACAGCTGATATTATATGTAATCCACGTAGGCTGAGAAGACCGTGCGAGATAAGAAGTTAATGTTTTGCTAATATAGTCGAGCTTGCACCTCCAATATGTGTGTGTGTGTGTGTGTGTGTATCTATACGCATACACACATACACGCAGACAAACATAACCACACATACACACACAGGATAAAATATGCATGCATGTATATAGCTGTGAGTACAAGGAGGTATGAAAGCTTTGACGGAGCTCGGCTGCGAGCTTGCATACGTTGTGTATTGGTTGTACGTAAACTCCATTGTTTAAGACAAATATTGAATTCTCTGATTAGATGACCTCGAAATCACCACAGGACCTTGGTTATTTGTTGTTATTACGAACCATATACATTCGAATTTCAGCTGTGTAGTTGCGTAATAATTTTGGAGATAGTGTTTTGCAACGCGAAAAAAACATTTATATTGACTTGGAGTTCCACAAAGAATTTATTTCCGGTCGTTTAAAAAAATTTTGACTTGTATAAAATTTTCATTAATTTTTAGTAAAGTTTTCCAAAAATCTTCCAAAAATGGAACACGTTAAACATTATAGATAAGGCTGAGTCATCTTTAAAAGTGATTGAAAATCGATACTTGTTTATAGAATAATTATCAAACGTAAAATAAAAAAGTTTTAACAAATTCAGTTGTATCCGTTGTCTTTGTCGAAGCGTCATCATCAATTTCAGCAACAAACACTCAGTTTCGTCACAAGCTCTGCACATACACAAACTAATTGATAATAGCATCGTTTATCTTCGGTATAACTGCATAGCTCGCGCGGATGCGTCTGGGGACTGCCTTCAAATCAAAATATTGTTTGCACTGTAATATTGGATTGCCGTGCCAAGGAAATCACTAGCGAATTTACTTCGAGAAGCGTGTGGCTTCAGTGCAACCGTATAGCACAGCAATACATCCATATAGTAGTTTACACCAGAACAGTAAAAAATAAAAGGAAATTGACGAGCACAACAATAGCCTTGAGAAAACCGAGACAACTAACTTTGTATATTTTTAAGGTATATGAAATCATATGGCATGTAGTCATATACGATTCCAAGAAGAAGATCGGTTTTCTCAATTCGCACCTTGCCGACGATACTATAGGCTTCCCTTCAATTCTGTGCTGCGCGTGCTTGGGTTATCGGAAATCCTCTTCATCTTCTTGGTAACGGTGCGTCTTGTTCGCGCGCATAAGATACTTCGATCTGCCGTTCTGAGTCTCTCGCGGAGGAAATTTTTCCGAGGCTTCGGATGCCGACACCTCTTTTGCGTTACTCAGACGCGAACAATGCAGAGCAGAGGATTCTTCGCGCGTGGATGAAAATCGCCGGGCTTCGCCGCAAGGATGTGGTTCGAGCTTATAGTTGAAAAGTGACTGCAGCTTTGACAGGTGCCTCTTTGTGCTCTGGAGACGTCTGATTGTGAGCCCAAGCATTGAGTGTACAAATTTTTTCTGTCATGCACTGCTAACTACAGATCATTTAACCGAAACTAGAGTACTTCATATTACTTCTTTCAAATTCTGTATATTGCCATTTTAGAAAAGTACTTGGGTTAAGTGCTGTGCTTGTTCTTACTTTTTTTTAAGATACTTAAGAAATCTTAAAATACCTAAAGTAATTAAATAAAGTACGCAAAGAAGTGCTGGAATGATTCAAAAAAATTATTTGGAAAAAGAATTTGAGTGTGTACAAAAAGAACTAGTAGTTTTGAACATGCTGTACTTGTACCCACTTCTCTTCAGTATATTTTTAATAACTCAATCTACTTTAAAGTAAAGTAGTTGAAAAATCAAGAAAGGTATACTTGAATAATCGAAAAAGACACTTGGTTCCTTCGGTGTGATTAAAAAGTACGAAGCTCAAGACGAATAATTTAAGAAAAATCAGCGCAACCATGAAAAATGAGCAAGAAAGCCGTGGCTGCATGTCTAGAAGGTTAATAGAGTTAATTATTCGAATTAGTGCGCGTAATCGTACCGTGAAGCATAGCGCTCTCCGCGAGTCGGCTGTAACGAATGATCTCCGATAGATTGCAGAAGAAGTAGCGCCGCGAGGATGATACTTCCGTTTGTTGCGACGAGCAGTGATAGTAGAGGAAAAGCCAAGTGGGAGTAGAGGAGAGCTCGCAGCTGGCAATAGAAAAGCCAGAGCGCTCCAATTTGCTGAGAGCACTCTATTCAGCCTCGGCCAGACGCTCTAACCTCTCCCCCGCTTGCTTTCTCCCTTACACTTCTCCACGTATCTTATTATGTTTGTTTCTCTTTGGCTCTCTCGGCTTCTCGCGCCCTACTTCTTGGCTCTAGTCGGCACTTTCAACTCTCCTCTCTTCGTCTTCCGTGCACCAGCTGGCTCTTGACATCTGAATTGTGCGCTCGTCCATAAAAAAAGCATCGCCGGATGCCGTGCATGCGCGCCGCTGTAAAATGTTTTATCTGCTCACTTATGCGCAATTGGCTCGCTCGCTTCGTTTCTCCATCGAAGTGTCTGCGCCAGCTCCCTCCCTCTCGCCCGCCCGTTCGCCCGATCGCAGCTCCTACTCCGATGGCCCTTTTCTCCGGCTGCAAAGTCGCAAAGTAATATTCTCGCTGCGAAGCATACGCGCGGCCGGAGGGCAAACGAATCACTCTCATTATACACAGCCGCGGCGGGGATAAATCGAAAAAAAAGGCCTCGTCGATTTAGGAGCGTCTTTCGGCTCCAGCGGAAATTTATTTCCGCCCCTTCCCTGCCCCCTCCCTACCGCGTTGCAAGCTTAATTGTTACCTTTATTTATCGTCGGTATTTTTCTACGTTCAGCTCCGGCTCATTTCGCATACCGGCGCTGTATATCCCCTGGTAAACTAAATGCCCCGGGGACGCGCTAATGGCTCGGTATTTTTCAGTTCTCCCGCGTGTATACGTATACATAGAGGCGCAAGCCGCGCGCGCTCGCTTGTATTGCCGCGCTACTGGAGCCCGGAGCAACGGCGACGAGGACGACGATACGCCGAACGTGATGTGGATGTAGCCGAGGGCTTTAACAACTTTCGGAACGTTAATGTATCGCTGGTACGGCGGCCGCGAATAAGATGCACGCGCCGGAAAAGAGGAAGCGCCTGGACGTGCGCTCTCCCGGGCCATTATTAAAGCGCCTCGGAAAATCGAGAGGTTCTGCGGGAGTTTGGCTCAGCCGAAGCGCGAATTATTTGTTTAGACTTTCGAGGATTGGTTGCGGGCCGATTTTTCTTACCTCGAATAACCCTTCCCCCCCCCCCTTCCTCGTGCACCTCCTGTATTGATCTCTGCTCTGCGGAGGATGGAGTATTTTGTTTGCCGCTGACGTGGAGAACGGAAATTAAACGAGTGAAATATAGGTTACATGTAGATTAGAGACTGCGATGTTACGTTGTAAATTTGACTGAAAATTGGAGTCGATGTATACTCGATGTTGAAAGAAAGTATCAAAATCCGATCATAAAGCTAATTAGCAATTTATTTTATCGAATATTTTTCAACATTCTTTCTAGAGTAATCGGATAATGGGATGGAATTGAATTACTAAAAACTCTTATGAAACTTAAGTTTTATGGGAGCTTCAAGAGCCTACGAAAGCATGATCAGTTCTCGAAAAGATTATCTCAATTTTTTTTAGTCTGACTATTTAGGAAAAGCGGGTTGTAGCCTTTAAATTCGTTTTTCCACAGAGGAAAATCTTGTTAAATAATAAAGTAATTTTTCTTGAACTTGATCAGTGCTGTGAGTTATTCAAAAGTTATGATAGATTACCGTACCTTGATTTTAATCTTTTATTTTTAGTATATGAAATCTATAGACTGAAGCTTCCTGCAAGAGTATTTAAAACATTATTAAAAAGTTTTGATCTTTACTCATTTACACGTCGCACTGACGAAAAACAATAACACTATATTAAATCGATCTAAAATTACCCAATTATTGGCAATTATTCTTCTGGCAATATTTCTACTTAAAAATTAATCAACAATTAGCCAATATATCGCTAACTTTATTTTCAGGGTAAATAAAATTAACTGCATGTATACGGTAAAATTTACTGAACTATTTTTCTCTGCACACAACATTCACAGATATTTACTGCACATTTTTAATTATTTTTCTCGATCGTAAAACTCTGCAACAGTTGTGGACAATGTACCAGCTGGCATTCGGGAAACATCTGTAGTCGCAGATTTAGTATCAAGAGAAACTTAAAACTATAATTTTTTCTTTATAATATGTATGCATAGATTCTTTTCTCATTAACTAAAATTACTACTTAAGTAAGTGTGAAAAAAATTTGGCGATCGGCTCGTACCTCTTAAAAATATTAAACGAGTTTTAAAAAATCCTCTTAGAAAATAAAATAAATCGAATGAAATAAAATATAGAACAAATATATGTGGAAATCCACCAGAAAAATTTACACAAGTCGGTCCAAAATTTGCACTTTTTTATTTTTTAGAGCACACCTATCGGACCATGCTAGTTTTGTTTAGTAGCTCAGTTCAAATAATAAACCGGTGTGTGCTTAGTCAAAACCATATGCCAACAAAGAGCTACAGACGAAAAACCGAAAAAAATGACCGCGATTTTTGCTCTAAAAATTAAAAAACGGGCATTATCTAGCGTTATAATTTTTTAGATTTGTTTAATATATGCAGACTTAAAGTACACTAAAAGACCTTTAATTTTCATGTAAAATTGTATGGATCGGATGCACTGATTAAAAGATACGCGCATTCGAAGACAACGAACTCAGCTGTTTCAGGCGCTTACGAAAATAGCCAATTTTACGCTTTTTTCTTTAAATCCTTTTAACTTTTGATCCAGGCATTCAGAGTCCGATAGGTGTGCCTTCAAAAATAAAAAATTGCAACATTTGGACTGACTTGTGTAACACTTTCTGGTGGATTTTCACATATATGAAATTGCAAAATATAACTTCACCTTTTTATATAGTAAGATTTGTGCCCAAGTAAGTACAGGATGCCGTTACTATTTTATATAGTAATTTTTAATCGGACAGTTTTCTCAGTGAATAAATATAATAGAAGTGAATATATTCAGCCTCGCATATCATAATGAGTCGGCAACCTCCATGGTCCAAAGATACTTTTTCAATGCGTTTTCTCGCGTATACGCCCGCTGGAATGTCTGCGAGTATTGAAAACTTTTTGGCCTCGGCTCATTTCGTCCGAATGAAATTTCTCCCGCTCAACTTTGCCCTAGCCGGTGCAGCAGCAGTCACTGCGCACCGTTCAATGCTTTCTTTACTCGCTATGTGGACTTGGACGAAACTTTGGCCCCGTTCGATTTTCAGAATAAGAGCCCGGTAAATATATTGCTGGAGGAAAGCTGATTTGAACGGCGCCCCGTGACTTGGCTTTAATCCCTCCTTTGTGTAATCCTCTGCGTTTGCGCTTATCACCACGGGCTATTTCTTTGGTGGATATCGAGTGCCAAGTAGCTTAATAGTCGCAAGATCTACGAGATTTTTGATCGCTTTTTTTCAGGGAGAATTCGAGTGAGCTGTACAACTTTTGTTAGCATTGGATATGAAGTTTTGATGAAATTACATGATTATTCACTTCATTTGCTGGGTACTGTTCATACCCGCCGTCGACAAAATATGAAGAAGGCTGCTAATTTAATATATTGCATTCCCTTTGATGATAAAGCTATTAATTATTGGCGATTTTATTAGTATCACATATGTATTGATTTTTATTCCTAATGAATTTTAAAGGTTTCCATTAAATTAAATTCGCTCTTGTCCTTATTAATATAGCTAATACAAGTATTGGCGAATTGATTATTGAACGCATTTTCATTTGTCTAATATGTTTGTTGCTCCCCTCAGTACTGATTGTTGTGACTAATATTTTATTTATGCAGTTCATATACAGAATTATAAAACGAATTGATCCCCTTGAGATACGAACTAAAATTGTAATCTCCTTCGCTTTCGAGCTCATGTCCGTATAGCATGAAGATCTTCGGGACTTCAGGATGAGCATTCACTTGACTATAAGTGGCTACTGCACTCTCCAAAGTTTTGTGATTCGATTCCTTAAGGAAGAAATTCTTGTGGAGGATAGCAATTGGCACTTGGACTATGTAATACACATGAGGGGTCGTTGTTACTTTTGGAAAATATGTTCCTTCCTCTCGTGCTAAGAAGCTTCTGAGTTTCAGAACTTCTTTTGATCTTGAGACCTCATGGATTATTGTTAAGGTGACAATAACAGCACTTGTGCAGTATTAGTGAAACAGGTTCATTACAAAAATTGAAATACTTTTAATTGTAATGCTTACATTGATAGATTCCCATGACTTAACCATTTAGATCGACTTCCATTTTGGTTCATCTATTTATAAAGTTATTATTATTTATTAGTTATATTAGTTTAAAAGATTTTAGTACCACTGTCTAAAATATTTTACTATTCGACTCTGAAATTGATGAAAAATAAATGCGACTTTTTTCGCATGGCTGCATTCGCAGTACTATAGATTTATATTAGAAGCCTGCGACAACTAGACAACTCCGCGTCACGACAGCACAAAAACCCAGTACGTTCCCGATTCGCCTTAATTTATTTTTACCTCTCGATGCGTGTCTACTCCAAATAGACTGAGATATTAAAAAGAGCTTTATAGCCTAGACTTTTTACCCAATTATTATTTAACTGGAGTAAACATCGAGTGGGGAAACTCTATTTTACTCTCGAGGAAAATGCTATGCATCTTTAGAGCCTTTTCGTCTCCTGAAAAGAGGCGCGAGGATTTTTTAATGAGAGGAACTTTGTTCCCGACAGCGAAAGTAAATTGTTAATTAACGCTTTTCCTTACCTTTCTTTTTTCTTTAATTAATTGCTCAATGTCTACTACGTAAAGAGAAACGGTATCTGCCCCGGCGAGAGTGGCGCACTTTGACTCTCGATCGGAGAAATCGATGCCTTCCTTTCCACCACCTCTTTTCCCAGGCGAATCAGCCCTGGCGTTAAGTAACTACTAGGTACCCATCTTTGATCATCCCCTTTTCCGAGCGACCGTCTTTCATTTTTTGTTTTCTTCCGCTCGCGCAGATCTTTCTATCTTTGATTACCGATTCAATCGAATTAGGCAGCGCTGGCTTTTCCGCGAGGAACCCTCGGGAAAAAAGCTTGAAGACTATTTTAGTGCTTTGTGAGTGAGCCAAGAGATCGTTTGCGGTTCGGCATCGAGCGCTAAGAAGTGCAGTACATTCGTCTTTGGATTCCCCGTTGAAAATGGATTAAGTTTACATTCCTGAAAGCTCTCGAAAGAAAAAGCAATTGTTTTTTCTTTAAGATTTTTTGATCGAACGTAGAATTATTTTATTTAACATATCTAAGAAAAAATATATTAAATTTTACCTTAATATACCAATGAACTCCAACACTATCCTAAAGTTTCAGTAAACTACTTACCATTCAACATAAATATTTAAAGCACAAAGAATATTGTTGAGTATTTTAATTAAATACCACTTTCTTTTTTCTCATCTTAAAAAATAGAATTTCACTAAAAGTTATATGTATAATTTTATTCATGTGTGTATTGATATGCATCCTCGAACGTTGAATTATTACATCAGTTACTGAAGTATAAAAATGTCCAAGAAAATACTAAATCGCATTATACATTTCAGGTAGAATTTATGCATTCATCATCATTCGAGGATGCTGTGAAACAATTTGAAAGTAGCCATCGTAAGGTCAGTAGAAAAGTTGTTATCTAAATAGTCTACACGCCATTTAGCAGCAAGGACAAGAGCGCAAACAATCGGCGCCCTGTCGACTAATGAAAAGTCCCGTATTTCGCGAGTCGAACCGTCGGCTCTCAATCACGTTCGCGACATCTATCTATTATATAGCGTCCTTTTATTACCTTCGCTATTGAGATCGCAAGCCAGACAAGCTATATGTATGTATATATATATATAACTGTATATACAGGTCCAGATACCGCGACTCGTTTGCTTCTCCGCGCAAGTTGGCGATATTTCAGCAACATTCTCTCTTAACTGCCTTTGCTTGAGCAGAGTCCGCTGAAATAGCCTTATCCAGGGGACTTTTCGTTAAATTATCGTTTACGACGAGTTGCGCGAAGAAGAATACCTCGGCGGACGTCTTCTTTCAGCGCACAACCACTGCAGTAAATTTAAGATAAATTACATTGCGAGTACAATAATAGAAATGATTGGGTGACTAATGTTTCTGTCGAACGTAACGTATCGCTGTACTTACTTCCCGCTGAAATGTATAGCAGGTTTATAAATACGGCAAAAGGACAACTGCATTGAAAGTCGCACCATTATTTTTTGGCTACTTATGAATGTGTGTATCTTAGAAGACTAGCTTTGTCTCTGAAATAAGGTAGAACGTTTGTAAATACGTCCAAAGAGTCGAGACAGAAGCTAATCATTATTGCAGTCTAATAATAAATAGACTTGCTAAAAGATGAAAACGATTGATCAAAAGCTTCTATCGAGCAGATCGTATTGCCTTTGAAATGTTGCAGGTTTGTTCATATATGACTAAAGGGCAATACGGTTTCGTCATATTATTTTATTTTGCAACATTTTTGTCAATGAAAACATACCACACGAGTTAATTGCCGTTAACATATACATCTGCTTCAGAAATACGGTAATAGGGGGCCCCTTCAGCCTCGAAAAAAAGGATGTCAAAATACCGCACACCACAAGGAAGGCTCGTGGTTACTCACGGCTCCTTCAAGTGTCACCTTCTGTTCCCCCGTCTTTCTTCGCTAGAAACTAGTTTAGTACGCGCGTCATATACACGCGAATGGAATGCCGCGCACAGCAGTATACAAGCAACGCAGGGCGTTCTCTCCTCCGTCTAGGCTCCCTTGAAGTATGCGGCAAAGTGTATTGTGGGTCTCCGCGTACTGCAACTACTGCTTCTATACTTTCTGAAAATGGCAAACTTTCCGGGACGAGATAAACACGATTAATTTTCCGAAGAGCGAGTTCGCGCGTTGCAGAAAAGTGTAACCGTTTCTGGAGGGGATGAGGATAGAGGAGCAGTGGGGGGGGGGGGCGGAGACTGCGCGCGAGTCAGCGGTTCTGCGTATACATTATGATTGCACGCGTACCGTGCGTTATAACGCGCACGCTGCGAGTGTAGGCGCTAATACTGCGGCTTCGAGCTTTACGGGCTTGTGCTTTTTGCGGGCTTCGAAAGGAGACATACTTTTACGGCGAGTTGCGCTTTTGTTTTTATTGTACAGTTTTGCAATGCTGTTAATGTTAATGCTGTTAATGCATTTATCGGCGGGTCCGCTGTAGTAATTTTTTATTCGACGAGGGTATAAATAGAAATTCCCTGCTTGTTTATAAGAAATTTAATGGAAAGAACTTGCCCCGAATTTTCATCATTGCGGAGGGAGGGGGATATTGTGCGGAGAACACTTTCTCTTGTTTGAAGAGAAAACTTTATTGTAGCTTTCTTTAATTAGTTTTCAAATGTGAGGATTTTGTATACGCGAAGTACTATGTCACTTTATTTCAGAACTTACAGCTTATATTTTAATCAAAAACCATTTTTCCGCTACATAATAGTCAATGTATGTTATATTATTAAAATTTTAATCCACTAGCGTAATTGCAGATGAAAAAGGTTTAGATTTATTAGAAATTTTAAGGAATGATAGAAGTTGCAATTTTTTTCAAAATAGCTTTTGCACTTATATACGATCGTGGCTTTATTTATTTATTTTTTTAATTATTTATCTTTTCATACATTTTTGAAATTGAAAAAAATTCTTCAAATTTGTAATTTTTTATTACAACAAATTTTCATTGAATTACAATGATTTTCACAGGTTTAGAGAATTTTTATAAAAATGTACTTGTGCAGCAGCTCTGTTTTCACAAACATACAGTAGAATTCTTTTTGTAGAAAGGTTCATATCAATGCACCGGCAGCTGTTTTTCCCCTCTACAATGCAGTTCGATCGAATGTCAAAGAATTCTCAAATATTCCATTGGGAAATGCTTCTTATACATGGTAATGAAAAATCTATAAAGCGACTTTATTTGGCGAGTATAAAGCGGTGTAGACGCAACGGATATATCGATTAAACGGATATACAGCGCACGTTGTGACGAAAACGCATACTAAAATTATTGGCTGGAAATTCGCTCGCGCTCTCCGCTCTGCGCTCCGCGATTTGTTCGTGGATTTCATTTTTCTTCGCATCCCTCTCTCGGCCGCGCGCGACACACACGCACATAGTTGCCAGACATTTTCGGCGTTCAACGAGAAGAAATTCCTCGAGTCGCAAGTTATACGCGAACCGCTCGATAAGCTGCATTTGATTTGGCTGTCGCAGCGAGACGTTCGAGAGGCAATTTCGCCTCGACATAAATAAACATTGATTTTGTACTATCGTAGGCAAATACACTCCATTGGGGCGAGAAAAAAACAGGACACGCGTCGCTTACAACCGTGCGTAGAGTTCAAATAACAACGGGCGCAAGTTTTTCCCTTCCGCAAAGCGCCATCGAGTTCGAGTCTCGTGTCAAAAGGGACATGTGCGCGTAGTCAACCGCAGCTGGAACACTCTCCCACTCTCTCTCTCTCTCTCTCTCCCTCTCCGTCTCACTCTCGCGAACGAGTGGCTATCCAAAATTCCGTGGCGTCGAGACAAAGTGGATCGAGCCCAGTGCAATTGTTGCGATTGTCAGGCGACGAGTCCGCTTTGATCCTCCGAGCTCACTTCGCTTCGTCGGAGGCGCATCGAGTCGAATAAATAATTGCATTAGACGGTATACGGAAGCCGATGGACCCAGAGTAATTCGGAGCTCCTATTCGCTGCGTTCAGAGCGAACGGGCCGTGGATATCGTAAAATTTTCCTCTACGCGACGAGGAGGAGCCGTATAATCTAATCTTAGATGGTACCTCGTCTGCCCTGTATTTCTGCTTACATCGCGATCGTGTTTGTGTTGCGTTCGTGCGCAGCTTCGTGGAGCAGACGCGGCTCATGCAAATGCGCAGGCGGGAAGATCTCAGTTTAAGGGCGCATTTTAACGGATCACGCTTTTACGCTGAGATACGCGCGTCCTGCCTCCTGCGCGTCAATCTCGACGTCCTCGGAAGATGCGTCTTACGGAAAGGGAGAGAGATGACTCTATACGCCCTGCATATGTAAGCGAAAAAGGCTTTGTTGATGCTGGTCTGAATAATAATTTCCTGCGGGGAGACGCCTTGTTTTCTTGATTTGCGCAACTGATTTGCTTGCACCCGTATATATTTTTGAAGTGAAGAATGAAAAATGAAAAATGAAATCCACGAACAAATCGCGGAGCGCAGAGCGCGAACAAATTTCCAGCCAATAATTTTGAAAATGTGTTCTGATGTAGAGACTTCCTAATGCTTCAATATTTTTTTATTCAATCTAGATAAAAAATGTTGATGCGTTAAAATCTTTATTTATGTAATTCAAATATTAATGTGTTAACAATTAATACATTACTTATTCAAACCAATGCAACATTCAAATGTTTAGATACAATGATACTGCGTATTTAAAGTAAGCAATTATTCAAGTGATATTATCTAATCGCAAAATATTTTTTAAGTCCAGTTTGAATATTTTTAAATTAATGAATATACATTTTATTTGTGTACCGTGATTAATTAATCTTTCAATCAATTTTAAAAATAAAATAACTGCTAAGAATTCGATATCAAAAATTTAAATATAATAAATATTATAAATTTATTTATATATTATCTTTATTTATATCTATATTTATATTTTGTTTTATAGTTGTATAAGCACAACAGTTGGAATAAAAATACTTTCGAAATAGTTTTAATTGAAAGTAAACGTTCAGTTCAAGTAGACATTGACTACACTGTTTGATTAAATAATCATAAAAATATAAAGAGTATTTTCATGAATTTTCATTAAATCTGAATAAATATTTACGAATAAATAACCATTAATTTGAATGCTTAATGGATGTTACAACATCAATCGATTCAGAGCGTATAACAGAAGATTTGCATCCGTCAATATTGTTATTGAACTGTGCAAGTATCATGAAAATTTAAGCAGAATTGTTAATGCTATAAGTCAATTAACTTTTCGTACAATAAGATTTGTGAATTTTTTTATTGTTAACATAATCGCTCCTCATATTTCATTCATAAAATAGTATGACAGTAGACTAAGCAATGATACTTGTTTGAATTAAAGAATACATTAATTTTAATAATTCTATGAAAAAATAAAAAAGGATGGATAAAAAAGTGCCTGAAATGGTTGCTTGATATTGATGCAATTTGCATGGCGCCAAAATCCCCATATAAAAAAGTCATGATCGGATGTTTCGAATTATCTGAAGGCTGTGATTAGCTCATGTTGTGCGCATGCGTCGAGGCTGGTCGAAAGCTATAGACTTCCGCTTTCAATTATCTTCATATAAAATATTCATGACTGGATGTCTCATGTTGTGCGCATGCTTCGAGGATGGTCGAAAGCTGCAGAAAAAGTTGAAAATTTAAAAAACAAATTCATAATAGAAATAAAAAAACAGGCAAAAATGGAATCACGATTTTTTGACCATAACTTAACATTAACATTAGCAGTGATATACTGAAACTATGACTAATCCAATGAGGTGAAATTGCAGTATGTTTTCTTAGCTTTGAAAATTTGTTAAGAACGTTAAATAAAAATTAATATTAAGGTGGATCGGGCGTGATGAGCCGTATCCTCAAGGGGTCCAGTAGGTGAAATAATAATTATCTCTTTTTAAATCCGAGTATGCATACTAAAATCGTTAAGTTTCTACCAAGGGTGTTGACTACAAAATACTTTTATATACATAAACATGATAATATACAGCAAATAACAACAAAATCTATACACAAAGCTTTTCATTAGTCCTGACTAGTGAGCCGTCCCAGAATGCGTATAACTTTACAGGCATCCGGTTTTTTCTAAGATATAAATCAAGATTTCTCTTGCATTTGATCGGCAAGCAATATATTTTTTATATATTCATAATCTGCGATTCTCGAACTTTAAAGTAATACCGTTTCATGGTAATCTCGCGTTATTTTTTTTTTTATGTTATATTAGTGTTTTAGTGTCTCGATTGAAATTTTTCCAGAAGAGCTTATGTAAAAGTATACACTTTTTTCACTTCTATATAATCGGTAACCCATTCTTTTTAAAATCTTTAAAAAATACTTGAATCTTGTACTTTTAGAAGGTATTTTTAGTTTTTTTCTAGCCTATTCGACAATTCGCCCGATACACCTTAACATGAATAAGAAAGGTTATTAATTCTTAAATAAAAAGGTTATTAAGTCTTAAAAAAAGTTATTAATTCATGTTTAAGAAAGGTTATTAATTCTTGACTCTAGAAAATATGAATTTTTTCAACTGATGCCGATTAATATAATATAGGATAAGACGTTTCATGCTGTAAAGATTAAAATAATCTATGCAAATTAATTGCAGTACATAGAAAGGGATTCTCGCTTTAGTTGTGTGCAGCAATGGAAAGGAAAACAGAATTGAAGCTTTTTATAAACAGTTTGGTTTTAGAGTTATGAAAAAATTTGCATTATTATACAAGCAGGAATTAGTCAGTAACTTTATTTTCAAATGGCCAGTTAGTCTTGGGCAGAACTTAGTCTATACTCTAGTTTGATTGCTTTATTTTCTACCAGGGTTAGTTAGTTTGTTTTTTCTTTTAACTAAAAAGACTTGTGAAACAGATTATAATCCAATGGTATATACTGTACCCCGCAGATTTTTTTTAAATTCGAAATGACGCTCAATGCACTTACACTTGACGTATTCGCATTTATTAAAGCGAATCCATATCGCCTCTCCTCTTGTCGCAAGATAAATATCGTGCGTACAAGCTTAATTTTATATCGAGAGTTTTAACTCTGCGCGTGCTCGCCAAATTTTGCCCTTGGGAAATTTATCAGGGGCACGGCAATCTTACAGCGTGATAAATAGTCCGGTTAAAAAGCGCCGTGGCGGTCCTTGAGCCGTTGAGGCATAACGGAAGGCGCGGAAAAAGCGAAGAAGGAGAAAAAAGAGGGCTGCGCGAAATAGGCAAAGAGGAAAAAAAATTCCGAAAAAAAAGTTAGGACGGAGTTGGGGAGGTGGCGCGCGCTGGAAGGAATCGGTTAGGCGCGAATGTATAAATTTCAAGACGTAGGAGGAGACGACGATAAAGTTTCTCCCGAACGAGCGAGCTTCTCATGACAGAGATATGCGAGAGAGGGAACGCGAGACAGCGCGATATGCAGTTCTAATATTTCTTCGGCGCCGCTTTTTGTTTAGCGTATTTATTCGCTACGCGACTCGTACTCCTTGTTTCTGCGAGTCAAAATTAAGGACTTGACGCGGATGTTTATTTGTTGAATTGCCGCCATTGTGTAGATTATGCTATTCGCCGTTTTAATTCAATATAACGAATTTACATAGCGGAGATGCTAATCCGAGCGTCTTTTATGATAACGAGCGTTGTTTTCTTTCCTTTCTTCTTATTTTATTTAAATATGCGCGTACTTTCCCGTTTCGAATATACGTATATTTCTGCTTGAGCGGAATGCGAGATTTAAAATAATTATTCTTCTTGATGAATTTACCGGAGAAAATAAAAGTTTTTGATGTGTCGTTTATTTTTTTATACATGCACGCGGCGTAGACTGGGAATCTCGCGAAACACGAGAAAAATTCTGTTTACCGTGTTATAAATCCTCGTAGGAAACTGAAAGTTATTATGACACTATTACTATACATGAAGTATAAAAAAACGTAAAGGGAGTATAAGAATTTTTAAGGAAAAACCTCATAATATTTGTCTATTTGCTCATATTGTATAATGCGGTTTTGTTGTGTTACTAAAAGTTGTTTTGGTTCGAGATCTGTATCAATCAGTTAGAAATTAAGATTATTAACTAAAGTGCAGATGTAGATTTTTGAAAACTAAGGGCATCACCTGTGTCTATTTTAAAAGCTATTTTTAAATGCATAACGGGGTTGATGTATAAGATTTAAATTCCACCAATTTTTTATCCAAAAATCGAAGAAATATTTTTATTCTAATAGATTTTTCAAAATTGTATGGAAACGATTAAAGTCGGATGCATACAATAAAGAATAGAGGTTGCTGTTCGGGTAATTGCACAACTTAATTATTAGCACCCTTTTGTTTCAATTTAGTCGTAGTTCTCTTATCAGTGAACCTCCCAGACAAGTACATACCTCCTGTTAGTCCATAAGAAAAGCGTTGAAAGCTACGCCAGCAGCAGCAGGACACTGGGGGATAGCTACTCGTCAGGTCGTTTCGTTGGCTCGTCGGATTTAGCAGTGGGCCTGGCGAGCGCGAAACGAGTAGCGGTTGACAATGATTAATTAGAGGGGATCCCATACGCGGTCAGAATTTAACACGTCTCTCTCACTCCTGGAGCTTCTATTCCGGTTTTGTATTATTAACGGCTTGCAAATTACCTCTGCTCTTCGTCACTTGGACTCTTTCGTTCAGTAAAGTGGAGCTTGACGGACAATAGTAAGTGGCTGTAGTTTGAAAGGATTATAGAAAACGCAGTGGACTGATTATTTGGTTATGAACGCGCGGGAACGAACGTGATATACTTTTACTCGTGAATGGGATCCTCACTTAAGTTGCGTGCAGCAACGAAAAAGAAAACGGAATTTAAGCTGCTTATATATATATTACGGGTCGGCTTTGGCTACGTAGAAATTCATAAGACGATCTTATCTACTCACTGATTTATTATGTTTATTATGTTCGTAGTCATTAGTTAGTTTGGCCTTAGTTTTGCCTTGGGGGAAGTTTATTAGAGTTTACGCAAAATTAGTTAATATTCGATTTATAAAATTTAGACTTAATCCAGTTGCACACAAAACAACATTCATGTGTACTATGCACAAACTTTACTGTTCAGACCCCTGGATATAGATTATGTCTACTTATACACAACCATATACAAAAATTATGTATAGTTTGCATTGGATCGTAGTAAACTTAAAATGTAGTTTTGAAAATAAAAAATAATAAACGCATGAATGTATTACTTTTACCTTTAAAGTATATTATGTAATGCATCATTTTTACTTCTGTAAGTTTGATAGTTAATAATGCATGCAAAGCTATATTTCAGTAAAATTCCGTTTAAAAAACAGTTTACCAATGAAATGTACACCCACAAAATAGAACTTTATAAACATCATTTTTTGTGTACATTTTTAAGCTCACGTTAACTTATTCTTGTGCATAATTCATAATATTTAGAAGACCAACCTAAATACAACTGTTCTATTTACAATAAACATGTGTTTTATCAGTTGATAGTGACTGAATCAATAGCTACTACTGTTTCTTATTATCAAATTGAAATTCCGAATCAGCAAACTTTGAATTTGAAATCAGACGTTATCTCAAAAGCTTGAACGTCAAATTCCACCTAGAGCAAACGTACAATTTTCCTGCTTCCCCAACGAGCTATTTTATTCAAATTCTCAGTAGCGGCTACAGAGTTCACTGCTTTGAAGTGGTTAACCATACATGCAAACTAAAGCAAATACTTAGCATGACTATCTCGTGCTCACAATGCACATAGTCACAAATACACTTACTAAAGAGAGGGAGTAGAGAGGGAGAGTGTATTGCATCAGAATGAATTTCAACGTGTCTTATCCTTGAGACAGAGAGGTGATGCTCCTGGCTTTCTTTATCCCCTTCCTCATCACCACTAGGTGTGTCTGTCAACCAATAAATACATTATATAATACGCCGCGTATATATCTCAGAGAGGAATTCCGGGAACAGTTCCGAGGATTCCCTAGAGCCCGGACTACCAACTTTTGCCTGGTTTGATCACTCGGGGTCACGATTGAGCCGCGACGCGTCCCGCTCTATTTCACTTAGCTTCATGGCCACATCACGCGCACACACGTGAACACGCGCGAATAGACTCCGGACGTATCTGAATTTCCAGGGGAAGGGACGACTAGTTTGCAGCCATCGCTAACTTTCGGTTGGATTTTCCGCAGCGCTCAGGGGAGCGAAGATAGGGAGAGCTGGAACCAACGGAAAACCAGTCGATTCTCATCGCATATGCAATTCGCCCTGGCGTCATCTTTATTAATCGAGTCTCTCGAGCTTTCGAAGGACTTGTGTGCTGCTCGAGAAATCAGATTTTATATGTATGTGGGTGATTCTCTGTAAGATCGCCTGGCCGAAATTTTTTGTATTCCACTCTAAACTAAAAATCGCAACTTCGTTTCCAATTTTCAGATTAAAGTAAAATTTCGTATAGAACTGGTACGTAAAGGATTTTTTACTCGCTACGTTCATGTGGTTATACACGTCGTGCTGAAAAGAACTACTTAGACCACTTGTATCGTAATGTACTATCTTGAGATTTTTCTTAATTTCGCTTCGTTTCCAAGCTGAAAATCAATAAAAATATCAAATTTTAATAGTAAATTTTATGCTAAAATAGTTATCGAAGGGCACTACAGACTGCTCGACGTGTCTGTCGGGTGGGAGCAAAATCATCCTTCTGGTTAGAGGTTAAAAAACCGCAAAGAATCTCCGTTTGACCGAGGACAGCAATACAATTTTTGGATCAGTTGATTTACTTTTTTCAGTATCAAGTAGAGTAAAAAGCAAATAGAGTAAAATCTTAATCTTGAAGTGTCACAGCTTCTATTGGTATATAAAGTATTTCCGTGCAATAAATATTTGTGTAAAACTTTTTCGTGTACAAAGTATTTGTAAAAAATGAATTTATATAGATTTTAGAGTTTCTTTTCAGAAAGTTTGACCAACGTCTATGATATATACACACACACACACACACACACACACACACACACACACACACATTTACAGTACCTCTCACAAAAATTTGAATTTAATTTTTTTTAATTTATATTTTTTTAACGATTTCATGAACATAAGCATTAAAAAATGGTAATAAATTGTTATTAATGATAATAAACAGAATTACTTATATATATTAAAAGAGAACGGTTTTCAGTACATCTTCTCTTTAAGAAGTCTCATCGCGAACTGCTAGTTTTTCGAAAAATTTTTCTGAATGAATTATATTGATGGTATAATTATATATAACTTCAACACGTTGCCAAACTGAAGTAGGATCGACTTACGAAATCGGATATAAAGGTCGGCTCTATGTATTAAAATTCTTATTATTTTTTATGTATTATATGAAATAATCCTTTTTCAATATTAACGGAAGTATACGAAAAAGAATACGAACTATTATCAGATTTGTTCTACAAAAGTTAAAAAATTCCAGAATCGTAAGTTTCATAAAAGTGTAAAGACAGTTAGGATATCAGCATAGTTTTAGGACAGAATTAAAACTGAGATTCGAAGACTAACCTTTATTTTCGTAAAATGATGCTGAAATAAGAATCCAAAACATAAAAATAAGCTTCAGCTTAGAGTTCGATTTCTGTGACTTTTAAAACGTAACTATAGTGATTTTAATATTGAGTTACCAAGCTTTAATAACAATATCTCTGCTGAAAAATATCAGGCGATTTATACCGAAATTAATCATTGCGCTACTTATCCCGCGATTAAAACCATATAACTATGAAACTGTCCATTATTCGTTTAATTGCACGATTAATGGCGCATGAACAGGAAAAATGGATAAAATTTAATAAATTGTTCAATGTGAATTTAAATTAATTTTTAAACTATATTTATGTGATGCCATTTTTCTTTTACTTTTAAAAAATAAAAATTTTTATTGTGTAAAAGAATATGAAAACGGATTTGTCATTATCGAAAGTCTTGATTAAAATAAATAATGTTTATTTATTTCAAGTTAACATACATTTTTAAAAAACTTAAAGCTTTTCTTTTTTATTTTGATATTGATAACATTTTAAAAACTTTTATAATTTTCTATATTATAATAATTATTTATAATATTTTCTTTGTGCAAAAGTTTTCATAATAATATTTTTGATTAAACAATCGATATTCAAAATTACAAAAGATTTTTCTAAATTATTATGTAGAAACGTTTTATGCATGCATGATTTCTTCTTAAAAAAAGAAATCGTCCAAATACAATTCAATGTGCTCAACAATCAGTAAAAAACAAACAAATGCCTGTTAATGATAGAGAAGCTTTTTCTTTAATAATTCTAAATGGCTTTATTAATTGTATTTTTCTTCACACTGCGCCGAAAGTACCACTTTCGCTCTCGGGCGCCAGGAGCGCAATTGGTAATTTCGGCGCTAGTGTGAAGAAAAATAGTATACGCACCACGGGAGTAAATTCGGACAGCCCATATCTCGCGTTTGTCACCCTCGCCTTCGGCTCGGGTGTCAATATACCCGAGATATGGACTCTCCAAGTTTTTTCCTCCCTAGGCACGTAATATACTATTTATACTTAATTATATTGTAATAAAAGTATATACATGTACTATATAAACCGTTACTGCAAATTTCTAAAGAGAATAATCTTTGCTATCCATTTTTTCTTGTATTCGTATTTTTTAAATCTACATTTGTTAAGATTAGAAGTTAAGGTATGTTGGCAATTCATGCGAAATCCTGAATTGGAATATAAGTTGTCTCCTCTGTCTTAACAAAAATGTTATTACTTATAGTTTTAAAGTTATCAATTTATAAAGAGAGTACCAATACTGAATCAAATTTAGGTATATTTCAAATCCAAATCTTCTTACGATATTAAAAGGTCATCTATTAAAATTAGGAATGCATTCATAGGCAGGTATCGTAAATGTTTTTTTAATAATAAGTATTTTCGAAAAATTTTCTTAGATCAAGACGGAAATGATGAAAAAAGAGAAAAAAATCAGGTCAATTCTCGCTTATACGCGTACTCTGCACACAGACACATATGATGAATCACGCGTCCGCAAACCCTCAAAAGCCCGTCGTAAGATGGAGCGCGTATAGAAGAGAGGAGGATAATTCGAGTAATGGTCGTTCGCGAGAACCGACAGCGAGGACTGCGGTAGGAGCGCTGCCAAATCCGGAAATGCTTTTCGCACGATATATTACCGAGATTATCGGCATAACAGAAAATCCCTCTACCCCATCACCCCCCTCGCCTTCCTCTCCCTCAGTTCGATTGCAATCCAGAAGAGCTTGATGATCTTCGATTTATGTCAGCATATGTACGATGTTTCCGGATCGTTTATATCGTCGGTTGGACACAGCTCGATTTATCTCGGCTTGTTGTCGCATTAAAACGATGGTCTGTCGCGCACGGCACCACGACATCCTTTTTCACGCTCGCTTGTTGCTCGTGTGTTTACTTGTGTGGTATACTTTTATACCTTAGTGGTAACGACAACACCTCATGGAGGGAGCACGTGATTTCCTTTCTTTTCTATGGGGGATCGAATTAATGATTCGCTTACCCTGATCGAGTTTATCATACGATTTTATCGCTGCTCTAACGAGTACCCAGGGTCTTTGCTTTTCAAAACCAATTATTCCAAAAATCGAAGAAATATTTTTATTCTAATAGATTTTTAAAAATTGTATGGAATTATATAGCTTTGAAAAGTCTTTACTTCTGTTCCCAAATAAATATGATTGAAAGTTTCATTGAAAAACCCGCTGCTAACTGAGTAACAGTACGCTTTCTCAAAGAAAGTGCGTTCCTTTAACTGTTTACTATTGTAAATTATTGTGAACTAAAAATATATGTAATTAATTTTGAGTTACAAAAACAGGACCAGTTAAAATATTGAAATGAAGAATTTTCGATTTTATAATTTGCACCGTTACAAAGCTTTTTTGAAAAGCAAAAATTCAATTTTGCAGGCAAAATTAAATTAAAAAGTACACATTCGATGCTTGAATTTTAGGTATGTTTAGACAGCCATATTTAATTTTTGGTGTCAAATTGTTCAAATCCGACCTCAGATTCGGAAAGAGCAGGTCTTTTTTACATAAGAATAGGTTGCTTTTTATAATATTTAGTTAATTTTACGCTTGTATAGATCAAAAATCAATCGACTGTGAAATGTTCGCGTGGCCGTTAATGGGTTAAAAGCCAACAGTAATGATAAAGTGGTAACAAGTAGACATAAAAATACGGTTAAGCGGTGTTGTTTTGTGAAAAAGATCCCTAGGCTTTCGATTCGCAGCAATAGCAGTGTAATCAGCTAGTTCACATTTTCACATCACCTTGGCACTACATACGTAGCTGCGTCAAGATATGAACGCACGAACGGGTAACGCTGATGCAAGCTATAGGATGCTAACGATTTAAGAGAGCCAGGGGTAGGCGAAAAGAAAGATAGAGACTGCTACGTCTCTATGCGCGTTAGGAAGTTGTGTGGATTGACTGCATGGGAGAAAAATGGGATGGAGAAGGCAACATGTTTATGAAAGTATTCGATAAATACTTTGCCGATTCAGCGAGCCGGTTATCCACCGAAAGTTTATGTGGTATGTGGTTGTCCATATAACTATCGTATAAATTAGCGAGCCTTTGGTAAAGGTAAATTTAATTTTGGCTGCTGGATATTTCTTAAGAAGGAATATGATAAAATGCTCGACGTATATAGAGCATTGTATGTAGAATTGAAAAAAACCTCTTTTTAAACTCTTTTTGAGAAATGGTCTTAGATTGAATTGTGAGTGTGAATTTTTTTTACGAGAAATTAATTTTGATAAATAGAACATCGATTTGCCATTACGCATGAGGCTCTGAATTGATCCGTTCACAAAAAAGCTTTCAATGCAGGCAAGGAGAGACTGGGAATACGGAAAAACAGTGGTATGAAGTTTTGTTAAAAGATCACTTGTAACTAAATAAAATTCTGTGCAGCAGTTACATCCCGCAGGTTATGCAACTCTGATTTCTGATTTATATTCTATACAGTATCCCATATATAAATATATTGAACGTAAAGAAATTCTGAAGCGCACTAAGACGTATGAACGCTCGATAAGAAATGACACAAAGTCACATAACATGCAAAATGGACAAAACAGCGGTATTATCAGTACAAAATAAGTGAAACTAGGTTCAAGCAAAAAAAAAGATAGATAAACAGACAGGTCAGCAGACACAGAAAAGCCCGTAGGCTGGTGATAATCCAAGTGAGTAACCAAGTGATTTTAGGAGTTTACAATGTGAGAGGATTTTATGAGATTACTGTATGAGTGACGGTACGGCGGAGGGGCAGTTAAAACCACGTGTATGCAGTGCGGTTATAGACTAATTGTTTAACAGGGGACATCCCAATAATGCATCAGAAGGTTGCGAGGGGCTACGCATTTCGGAAATCTTATAAAGATTTCCGACACTTCCAAAAGATTTCCAAAAGATTTCCGAGAATTCCTAAATATTTTCAAGATTTCCAAAACATTCCGAGACTTCCAAAAGAAATTGCAGACTTACAAAATCATCAATATTCATAATATTAACCGCGTTTTGCGTTACCGGGGCCACGAACGGGGACGTATAGCTAAAATTATTTTAATTATATTTAATAATAGAAACGTTCATGCAAGATACACATAAGGTTTGGATGATGTGGCTTCTGTTTGTTATATACAAACTAGTTGTTTTTTCTCCCAAATTTATTGTGAAATATAGAAACTTATATTTATTGCTACATAAACATGTCTCTGTTTATGTCAGTGGAAATTTGAATAGCGCTGTAATATCCGAAATCGAGCATTCGAACGGTCATTATTTCTCGTTATATATTTTGCAGTTTGCAACGACACACCCGTGTATATCCAGAGCTTGAAATAAACGTCTCCTCCAAAAAAGCCATCCAATCAGCATATCTTTCAACACAGCCAAATGACAATCAGTACTGCTGCCCCATAACTTGGCATTATCAAGTATGGGTTTAGCGAAATTCACTGCAATACAAAAGACGAGGGTGAGAGAGCGAGAGATAATCAAGTACAAGGTAAGAGAGGATCGGAGAATTCCATCGGGTGTTCAGGATCCCAATGCCTTATCCCGATATATTCTCCATAACCCCCCCTCCAAACAATCGCAGAGAGCGTGAGAGGGGGGGGGGGACTTTGTCTTTCTTGATCCCCCAGGCTATTTCCGAGATTCTAGACTGCAGTGCGCCAGCGTTACAAATGCGTACATGTATATACATACGCGTACAATAAGCTTATACTCTCGATATACGTATACAGAGGGCCATGGGATTATTTGGTCGCGAATGGTTGAGCATAAGTGGAAATCAAACGTGTGCGCGTATCCGATGTGCAATTTGTTACAATTTTCCGGAACACTCGATTTTTGATAACAGAGCCTGTCGCTTTACGACGAGCGCATCACACGATGGTACTTCTCTTATTTCATACGTGGAAATGCTAATTTCTGAAATGCCCACCTCCTCCTGGCGAGGCAGTTCTTTTTATTAAGTGGAGTTATTTTACTGCGCCTCTCGAGCACGGGACTGTTTGTTCGTGAAATTCGTCGTTTTCGCAAATGGGATATTCATTTTATTCGGTCGTTCGAGCTAACACATTTTTTCTAGAGAGGGGGTGGGGAAGAGAGATAGATACCTTTATCATCTCTCTCTGTCTCTCTTTCAGCAAGAGATTTATTCGAGACCGACAACTGCCACGACATATTGAAATTGCAAGCGCTTGATCATTTTCCAAGTAGAATTGAATTAAATTTTTCCTCCGACGAAATCATGCGTCACATTGATATTCCGAAAGTTTAACTTTTTCCTGCACTATTATATAGCTATATACAGATAGGAAGTCTCTTCTTTGAAAACACTGACTTGCTATTAATTTCATGGAACTACCGCCGAAATACTATGAAAATTTTTTCGAAATATTAAAAAAAATATATAAATAGTGAATATCAATAGGTTTGTTAAAAAAGTACAAAATTTGCGATCCTGTATTGAAAGTGCCGAGAAATAGAAATGGAATCTCTTTGATTTACTTTCGTCTTATAATTTTTTAAGACTTTTTAAAGTTTCACTGTCTTTTAACTTTCATCAAAATTATTTTGTGTATCCTGATTTTCGGCATTTCTCAGCAGACTCTATCTTTAGAAGGTCCAAACAAGTTTATAGTACATTACGATGCCAGTAGCCTAAGTCGCACTTTATCGCACGACGTAGTGTATAGCGCACGAGCGTCGTAAGCGAAGTTAGGGTTTTGCATATGGAAGGCGACTCTGGGCACGACTGTCGTACGAATTTTCACAGCCCTGACAACAGCTAAAAAGCGTAAATCCACTGCCACCGCTATTCGTGTCATTAGCAGTCCATTCGGGCACTGTGGGGTTAGCGCACGAGCATAGCGAGTGCGATAAACACGGTACCATAATGAACTTTTGAGATCGAGCTTAATTGGTTATGCCATCGATAACCGTAGCATAAGTGCGGATTTACGCCACCCACTGCTATAAAAAAAAAGGTATCGTGTAGGCAACGATAAGCTATTGAAGAGTGTTATTCGCGAGCGCCATGCATATGCGCACAATGTCTTTTATCAGAATGAGCTTTTATGAATGCAAAAAGCCAAGCCAGGACTGCGCTCTGACCGCAAACAATATTGCGGTTATACACGGCTAGATGTGGCGAGTGCGCCTAGCTCGTCCCGCGAGCGCGTGACCCGAATTCAAATTTTGCATAAACATAAGCGCGACTACCCTATACGTTACGAGCGTTTTACTCGCTTCCAGTTATTTACGGTACTTTGTGCGCGCGTAGGACATTTTGTTGCGTCAAGTTGTATAACTGCTTTATCGATGTGCCACTGGCCGGAAGGACGAGTTACGTACACGCGATATGATAACGCAGGATGCGATTTTCACGCTAATAGCATTATCGTCGGCTGCCAGGCTCAGCAGCGCAAAGCACTGGATACTTAAGAAACACTGTAACCCCGGATCGAAGATCGGACTATTGCTGGACCTATGCGAATGTCCCAACATATAAATTCATTTTGACAAAAGCTTTGCTAAAAAATATTCAACTTAAATTATCTTTCTTAAAGTATCGGAGAGTTAATAGTTGTGCAGCAAATTTTACTTTTTTGAATAAGAATTTTTATCAGGCTTCTCATCAGATTAGCAATAAATGAAAATTTAGTTATTTTTAGAATGTGTAGTATGGTAATTGTGTTGGTAATTTTAAATTATAGCTCGATCCACCCAATTTTAATGTATAGTTTTTTTTGGATATTTTATATACTATCTGCACAGCCAATAGAATATTCGTACAAAAACTGTGCAACCATTGTCGAAAAAGATCAAGTTTTAACTTTACCGGCACATGTAATACGATTTGTCGTTTTAAGACGCAGAACAGACGTAAACTCAATTCGCTACTAAAATGAAATGAAAGTAAGTGCAAATCTAAAGCTCAAAGTGCGTCGCCGAGCTTGCGGTGCTCTTCAAAGAAGGAAGCGAAGGAAGCTAGTGAGAGAGAGAGAGAGAGAGGGGGGGGGGAGACGAGACTACTGCTCAAGTGAAAGGATATTGACCGGCTTTGAAGCTCCTATCCTTAGCTGCTGCTGGGCACACAGCCTCCAGAGAACTACTTTTGAGATCAAGCTTAAGGATTCAAAATTGTACTTGCACATGCCTCGCTTATCCAATTATAAAAGCGGTCATCGCTTTGTTTGCTAAGCTAGTTCTCTCTCACTCTCTGCTACTCTCTCTCCCCCTCTCTCTCTCTCTCTTTCTCTCTCCGGATCTCTCTCTCTCTCTCTCTCTCTCTCTCTCTCTCTCTCTCTCTCTCTCTGCATAGCTACGATATCTAGAGAAGACTTCTATGAGCCAATGGTCAGGGACCCATTGTGCGTAGTTGAACTGAGGCACTTTCAAGGATCTTCTGAATATTACGACATCTTACTCTTAACCAATTTGTCGACGCCGATGGAACAGCGCGATAATAACTGAGAATTAATTTTGGAATCAATCGATTCGATACTTTTTTTCCTCCTCGAAAGTATAGTCCCTACACTGGAAAGTTGTAATGTAATTTGAAATATGCGATATATTGTCGAAACTGTGATACAGTGATGATGCGATATGACGAAATTATGTGATATAATGATGAAACTTGCGTGATATAATTGTATTTAATGTAAACTTATTTTTTGACAACGTGCAAAATAAATCTTCATCTATCTATCTATCTATAAACCAGTACCTTGAGGAAACTCGTATCGCGTGAAGATGCCATTAGAGCTTAACTAGACGAGGGCCGTTTATAATGGAATCGGAGCTTTTTCCTCGACGTCAAGATTATTCGTATGCTCATGAATGTTTAAGAACATTTTTTTTTCTTACTAGGGATATTTTTTCATTTTTCACAAAGAAACGTCCTGCAATAAATATAAGTAATTTAAAAAATACAAGTAATTGGAATTTTGTTGTTTAAAATCGGCAATTACGTATCTCTTCTGACGTTAGACAAAAATTCATAAGCTTAACTCGACCTGGAATTTGCCAATTCTTTCAAGCTTGTCAGGTACTTTGGAGGAAGAAAGATCTAAAGTGACGCTAAATGACTTGCCAAAGTGTCGTGTAACTAATGCCGCAGCAAGAAGAAATTTTTATAGTTCCCAAACTCGGTGTCACTTGGAAACTCGTCGACGCAGAGAAAATAGACTTCGTATATACACGTAGCATTTGATCTAATGTTGCTGAAGTATCCGAAATGATTCTGGCATAACCTTCCTCTTATTCGCACGCAGTTTGAAATCGCAAGGCAAAAAATGCAAGTACTCAAGAAAATTCTTTCCGCGTCACAATGGCGAGGAATACAGTTCCGAAGGCAGTTTCCTCTGGTGCTTGTTCGCGGAAATGACTTTCAGAATCTTAACCCAGTGATAAAATCGTGGCTTTGTATAGAGAAGATGGGCGTATTCCGCAAACATGATACAAGAATTTCCTCTCGTTAAGTCAGAAAGTGCACATTGAAAAATGATTACACTTTGATGGCTCCTCTCGAGCGTCGATTTTTTTCTTTTTTTTTCGTACGACAAATTCATTTTGTTTTTTGTTTATTCCAGATCTGAATTTTGCAATTGCGGGGTATACGATCGTGAAAAATGTTTATGAGCCGTATCGCAGCCTCTTTTGTTATGTCCGCAATATCTTGGACCATAAGGGAAAAATAATTTTCTTTTTATACCGCTAAAATTGTCACTGTAGCAGGATGACAAAAAAAGGAGCAAATATTTAATTTTCTGACGGTTTATTTACCAATAAAACGAGCCTGCAGTAATTGAAGTTAGTATAATAAAACGTAAATTAAAATGCGTAAATATTACAAGCTTTTAAAATTGAGAATCGTTAAATGTCCACTGTACTCAAAATCGCGGCCTGATCACAAATTCTTTGTACTGAACAACCAACTGCTATGCAGTTGAATATTCTAAGAACATTAATTGCAGTCAATACCGACGATCGGTACAGTATATTTCAGTTCATACTTTTCATTACTCTTGCAATTAAATCATGCAAAAGGTGCAGTTATCGTGCCAGTTCATAAACTCAGCGTGTATCAATAGTATTTTTGCGGTAAATTGAGTCCTATTTATACTTCGAAGGTAAATCGTATCTTGGGGGAGACAATGCGAAAATCGGAGCACTCGCGCGGAATATACAAAAGAAATGGACCGATGCATCCTCATATCTCTCTCTCTCTCTCTCTCTCTCTCTCTCTCTCTCTCTCTCTCTTTCTTTCTCTCTCTTTCTTCCTCGTCTTTCAATAAGATTCTGTCTGAGCGAAGAAGGTCTGCGGCATACCCGATCATATTGAGAATTCCGACTGCCGCGTCCGTAACTACTATGCTACTGCGCGCCTCGAGCCAAGTGGAAAATATCCGGCATCCGTTGGACGTACGTGTAACTACACTTTCCGTCGTATTTTGTTTCTTGTCTTAGGGGACAGGTTGATGCTGAAATGCGCACTGCGAGCAAGTATCTGTGGTGGCCTGTAAACAAAACATGCGATTAGTTTGCATTGGAACAAGTTCCTCTACTGAGCAACAAGAAATCTTCTCTTTGAAGAATGATGCTCGGCTTACTTCGAAAAGTAATTTGTGGATTATATGATTTCTAATCGCAAAAATTAAGAATCATATATGATTCTTAATTATAATTTATGATTTCTCCATCAAACATCATTTCCTTATGAGACTCGAAAAAGGGGTTGGGTAGGCGGTAATATTATACATAAGAAAAAGGAAAAAAATTCCTTGAATCAATGATGAATTATTGCGCATCTAATGAAGTATTTAATGAAAAAAAATTTTATTGAATGAATGAATTCACAGAAAATCACAAAATACTTTTTTAAGCAGCATACGATGAAAAGCAGCTTGGAGAAAGCTACTTTAAAACCATGCGTACAGACTCTCGACAAAGCAATCGCGCACTCAATCTCAGCATGTTAATTATTTAAAAACTACTCTTTTCGAATCCTGCTTGAGCTGGTAAGAAAGCTCGGGAATTATACGACTCGGCATCGTCAGACCGCTGCAGAAAGAGTCTTTCGCGCTTATATAGCTACACATAAACTGTGCGCACATACAGGTGCTCTCAGAAGAGCACATTACAGCCGTACACTCTATCCCAGGGACAGGACTAAGAACAAGAGTAGTATATATGCGAGGCAGGAAGTAGCTGAGTGCTTGGAAGCCAGTGCAGCCTTGCCGAAGAAGCTTTAGCTCCGGCATTCGGCGCTAAGTCGCACGAACCGAGCGGCTCCAGTCGTTAGCCAAACATCGCACATTACGCCTATTATGGGAGATCAAAGTTCTAGCATGTCAAAATTTCGGAAGCTCGGCTTTCGGATGCACCGACACCGTAGCTGCAGACGCTTCTTTGGAATTGGTTCGCGAGAGATGTGAGACGCGCTCTACCTACCCCTAGTGCTGCTACTGCGCTGCTGCTGCTGTTAGGAGAGAATGCGAAGACGCGATCGGAAACCATTGATGAACTTACCCGGGAAATTCTAAACAGTTGACGGTTGAATTTTACGGGTCATGTTTGTGGGAAATTGTGCAGTATCGTTTCAAGATCGTCTTAAAACTTGTAAAAATTTTTATTCAGAATTATTGCACTGCGATTCGGAAGCCAATATGGAAGAAACGCGTAAAGAGATTTGTCTTGCGTTCAAAAATTTTTCAGTTTTATCGTTTGAGAAAGATACTAACATCGTAAGGATTTACAGAAAAGAAAATAATTAAAGTGAATCTTCATAAATTGAAGCTGGAATTGTAGTTCTTATATAAATGTCATTGACCTTCTATGAAAATCCAACTATTCGTACCTGTATACAAACTGCACATAAGTTCTGAATACATCTTCGGAGCATTTTATTACTAAAGAACATTTTCCCTGCAATAAAGAATAAGGCTGCGCGAAAAATTGTTCATAGAGAGGTCTTTTATGATATTAAGTATTATAAATTGTTACTTCAAAATTAAAATATTATTGAATTTTTCGTGATCGATTTGCGCTTCGATCAAATTTTTACGTTGATAATTATTTTGTATATATATCGTACAATTGCGTTGGCGGATGAAATTCGGTATTAAAATCGTTTATTTTATTTATTATTTGTTTACATAATTCTTTATGCTAATTTGGCTATTTATTTTGCGCAATGCGATTGTATTTTTTAAATCTTCGCATCAATTGCCGATTAACCTATATGAACGCGAATAACGAAATAGCCTATAACTTTCAATTATTTATCTGAAAGCTTCTGAGACGTTTACGAAGCCGAACTTCCTTAAATTACTCACAGACATTCAATACCGACAGACACGAGTCCTTGATCTTGTACTCGTCCTTCGAAGCATCATCTGTCCGAACGCAGATCAAATAATTGAAACTCGAGTTGAAAACGACTCCCCTACAGAAGTGAATTCTTCAACACGATACCGCCGAAAAAAATTATATCCCAGCGGGGTCCTCCCGTAAAACCGCCTCGAACGTCGAGCATGTTTCAGGACAGTTAATCATTAAGTATATGTGCCGTATATGTATCGACCCTTTAAACGCTGTTAAGAGGTCATATATATCTTCAGACCTTGGTTTTGGCGCCTGAAGATATAATTGGAGTCATAAGACCTTCAACAATTTGATAATCATTACATTAAGCCTTAAGGTAAAAGACCTAGTGCCTAATAATACCTTGAATATTTTTGCATTATTAGTATAAGTTTTTTATGGAAAAATATTGTCTTAATTTCACATAGAAATAATTTATGATAAAATTAGTTTTGTGAACACAAAACTAATTACTAAAACACCGAGGAATAAAGCCATTTGAATACAGTGTATGACACTTATTCACATATATATTAATTTATGATAAAGCTTTAACATGTATAGTAGACACGTGCTGCCTATATTACATATGTATTGAATGCACACACAAACTTTTATTTTTTTTTAAACGCAAACTCTCGTACTTTTTTATGTTTTATTGAAGCTAAGTTACGGAAATTAAATTGTTCATGATTTTGATGGTAAATGAACTTATCTAAGCATTAACTTTGGCCTAAAATATTAATAACAATGAAAATAACGTACTTTTTACAAAAGATATTTTAATATTAATCAAAATGAAGAAGCAAGTTTTTACTAAATCAAAGTTAATAATAAAGTTATTTTAATAAGTTATTTTAAATAAGTTATTGTGATTTTTAGTTTATTAATGATATGTTATTTTGAGAATTTTGCAAAAACTCGTAATACTGATACTGTAAAGAGAAAATTATTTAGTGCAATTTTCATGTAATTAAATTTCTTACAGTATTCTGAAATTCGAAGATTGCAAAATTCTTTGCCTTAATGAAGCTTTGATGCTACATCTCGAGATAGACATTCATAACAGTATAAATTTTCCGTTCGCTGTCCTAAAACTTTTGTGCATATCTTATTTTATTAACGAAAGCATTTATGTAAACTTTGAAAAATTCCGTATACTCAAGCAATGCATGTATGATTGCAGTTCAGAAAGAACAATTAGTTTTTCTCCTTTCAGATTTATCAGTGATACGTACATCTTGCATCCTCACATATTATTTTAAAAATAATAAAATTATTTTAATATAACGATTATGCACGTATCCCTCCAATTTCTTAGTAATTTTTGGTACAACTTTTCAATATGTTTGTATGTATAGAACCCCGCATCCCCCTCACACTTTGTTGCGATCGGCAGTCAACAGCGCCCTATGAGTACTCTATTCTTCCAAAAACATTGGGCTATGTATCGTTTTATAGCGCTGACCCGCTAATATAAGGCGTATCACGCAGATATACTTAGTGAATAACTGCCCAGCGGCTCGCGCCTCATTCTCTAAACGATATAAAAATATCAGTGCAGAAAGCTCCTTACAAGTCGCGATCAGCCTAATTCCATCGTAAAACTCGAAATGAGACGCGTCCGCGTAGGCGCGGCCGGGCCTGTCCGATCACGTTCCTCGTCCCATTTTTTTCTCTCTTTCCCCTTTTTCATATATACGTATCCCGCAGAGTGCCCACACCCGCACAGCCGACTCTCCGCGCGATATTTTTTTCGGCGCGCATACGCGGCGGTGGCAGTGGGCGCTTGGGACAAAACGAAGGCGCTCGAACGCGAATAACGTATCACAGCACGCGAGGGTGCGATAAACGCTTTGTTCTCGGAGGGGTGGAAGGGAGGTCCCGACTGCCGATGAATAACGGCTGAGCATACAGAGATTGGCGCTGCTGGCAAAGCCGCAGGAAACGAGCAGCAGGAATTGTCTCGCCCTTACGGTCCGGCTGACAGGCGCGTCCGAGCGATAAGCGCTTGTTCCAACCCCTTCCTCGTGTTAACTATCCCGCGAAATCACCGCGTCGAGAGGACACACCGCACAGAGCGTGGCTCGATGAGTCTGTGTGTATGTGTGTGTGTGTGTGTGTGTGTAGGAGAGAGAGAGAAGGGGGGGGGGGAGTAAAGACTCGTGCCGCGTGCGTAGAAACGGCTACGAGAGACTTTCGTCCTGTTTATCAGCTCTATACGAGCTTAATCCTTATGGTTGTTGCTTATGTAAGCGCACGATGCATTTTAATGAGTTTAAAGGATATTCTTGGGGGGAGGGGAGGGGGCTAGTTGTTCCGCTACTGACGTTTCTTTATGCGGGACTAATGGTAATTACGCGGCTTCGCGGAGATTAGTCGATCGTGTAGCGAGGATTTGTCGTTGCTTCATTTAGACCCGTGGTGGTGCACACGCCTCTTTCGGACAGAGTTATTTACACGAATGTAGAACATGGCTCGTCGCGACAGCCTCTGGTTTATTCTTTCTTCAAATATACGAGCTCCTCCTTGCCCAGTTCAGTTGTGTTTTTAGTTTTCTTGGACAATTAGCTAGAGCTGTATAAATATAAATATATATATATATATTTATAAATAAATATTTGATTTTCAACATCGCGCCATACAAATAAAGCATTTTTCACTTTTTTATTCGATTGTTTAGAGGATGTGATATCAGGGAGCATCAATTTTATTTTACGTTCTACATCTATATTCCATCTACAAACTTTTTATTCTGCAGTTAAAAGCTGAAAAAAAGTCAATGCAATAATTCATGCTATTTCCCAGAACTTTGCAATACAACATTAAAATTCAACAAAACATCGCTGTTGACGCAACGATCACAATAAAATATATTTTCCTTTTCTCCCAAACTCACGCATCTGTTTGCAAAAGTGTACGGCGCCGAATTATTATTTCGCGGCCGTTTGTCCACGCTGAAACAGAACACTCTTCCAAACAAGCTTGCGAATCGATCGGAAAAAGCCGGATAATCAAATGCGGCATTAATCCAGCAATATTATCTCAGCGCACGAGCTCCGAATCATAATGAGCATCAGCTCTCGCTACATTATCGGCGACGCACACACGTTTGCGTGAAAGAAAAAAAATCCGAAAAAAGAGAGGACATCGGCGGGAACCGTGAGCGTGCGCACGAAACGATAATGATGTCAGCGTAATACGCGAACGTCCTCGACATACCTCAGGCGATCCTTCATGCACCGCACAATATCGGCCTAACGAGCGTGTGTTTCGCGACAGATTAACACGACTGTGTTTGCCCTCCGCACAGCAGCGAATGCGTACACGCGCCTGCACGCGATCTTGTCAAATAGCTGGCGCGAGATTTCCATTCTTTTATTATTTGTCTAGTATACATCTGCGCAATAGGGCTTGCAACGAGATTGAGCTCTTTTCGTTTATTGATGGACACATTATTAATTCTTTTAATTTTTTTTATTCATTTTTTTTTCAAAAGCTGGAGGAGCTTAGTCGAATGTTTGAAGCGTGATTGAATGGGAAGGACTTTTTACAATGGAATGGAAGGAGAATTCTTTTCCAATTAATTCTCACAAAATAGTTAACTTTAAAAATATTCGCTATGAATAATATACTATTTAGAAGTGTTTTTTTATGTATATGTGAATAAGTGTAATACACTGTATTCAAATGGCTTTATCCCTCGGTGTTTTAGTAATTAGTTTTGTGAACTTTGTCGATCTCTCCGAGGTAAACTTTGTAGGAAAAAGGGGAAAAAACTGTCAATTTTATTAATAAATAAAAATAAATTAATAAACACAAAATATAAATCAATAAGCAAATGGACAAATCTAAATCAAATCAATCAAAATGGACAGTCTATCGAATGTTCTCTTCCCCGGCCCGTCGTGGCGGGGGAAGGAGGAGCGAGAAGCGACAATACGATGTTCGATGTATACATATGCGAGAGAGCGACAAGTGGGACATCATTGTAAACACACTGCTCGAAAATTTGCGAGACTCCTCGCCGATATAAAAGCGCCGGCTAATCCTATTGTATTCTCATTATCGATACAGTAGGTGAGGAAGCCGGAATCAAAACATCGTATTGTCGCTTCCCGCTCCTCCTTCCCCCGCCACGACGGGCCGGGGAAGAGAACATTCGATAGACTCATTGTTGTGCGTCTTTTACATGTAAGAATGATTTGTCCATTTGCTTATTGATTTATATTTTGTGTTTATTAATTTATTTTTATTTATTAATAAAATTAACAGTTTCCTGAAGAGGGTGACAATGTTCACCGAAACGTTGAAAAAGGAAAAAATGGTGTAAGTTTTTTTCACCTTTTTCCTACAAAGTTTACCTCGGAGAGATCGACAAAGTTCACAAAACTGTTTTTTTTATTTTTAAATTCAATTCTTTCTATAGGATGAGAACATTTGATTTGAAACGCTTGATTCCATCCGCATGTTTAAAAGCCTTTTTTATGCCTAATATTATTAGATATTATATTTGATATTATATTTGTGATATTTTTTACCTTTTTGCAGTTATCAAGTTTTATATGAATAATTACACGGGATACAGGTAACTTCTGGAGAACTGGAAGTCGAAAAAATTTTCGCGAGAGCACACTAACCAGACCTATTTTTTAAAGTTTCTATAAGGACTCTTCTGAATGAGAAACCGTGCGAATTATTTAATTATCCGGCTTTCCGATCGAAGAAAGCAAAAATATTGATACATTGCCTTTAGCATTTTTACTATAAACCGTATTTTTTGTGTATTTTGAATCCTATTAGAACTGGCGTTCAACTTTTTATATATACAGAATGAAAGTGCAGTTCAAAAGCTTTGAATCGCTTTGCTCCGAATTTTTTAAAAATTAGGTGCCTTACGCGCGTTGGAATACAACTACTTATGGGACTCTCGGGATTCTCAATTTTTTTTTC
This sequence comes from Philotrypesis tridentata, assembly GCA_018906965.1. Lineage (NCBI taxonomy): Eukaryota > Metazoa > Arthropoda > Insecta > Hymenoptera > Pteromalidae > Philotrypesis > Philotrypesis tridentata. Next base: position 876,848 of record JACCIB010000048.1, read on the forward strand.
AAATCCTCGTCACTTTTGATTTAATAATTGGATTTTAAAGTTTAATAGCTTAAATTAAAGTTTTTGTCTTCAATTTTTTTGTTGACAAATGTTTTCTTACGTAGTGATCGGATTTTTAAAGCATATATATAGCTCACTACATACTAAAATTAAAAGTTAGACTTAAAAAATAAAAAGTTGAGGAAAAGAGCTTTAATTTCAGCTATTAAACTTTAAAATCGAATTACTAGATCGAAATACTAATGTTTGGAAAATTTATAAATATTTTTGAATTTTTTTGATCTAAAAGCCGGGTGGCAACTCGCACGGTTTTTCATTTAGAGAAGTCCTAGAAACCAAAAAAAAAATGGTCTGGTTAGTGTGCCCTCGCGACTTCCAGCCCCCAGGAGTTTCCTGTGTCCCGTGGAATTACTCATATAGAAGCATAGTTTTTATTAGAATATACAGACACGAGTATCTAACAACTTTCATCGTTTCGGCGTGAATACTGATCGTATTCAAATGTCGCCGCTAAGTGAAATTTCTTTGAAAATTTTTAAAGGTTCAGAAACGCAATTCTGTTAAGGAAAAAAATAATTATCAACTCTCCGTGCAGTTTAAAATCTACAATGGAATTTATGAATTTCAAAGAAAAAGTTACTGCTAAAGCTATACTTGATGAAGTTACTGACAAAGCTAAAATTGCACTCCATTATATTTAACTTTGAACATCCAACAAATACGCGTAAAACCATCGAAAAATAAAATAATTAAAATAAAACATAATATATAATGAAAAAAACGTGTATCAGTCGAAAAATCATCGGTATATTTGTTAGATTCCGCGTGTATTCTAATCGGTTCGAAAGAGGTTGCGCACTCGTTAACCTCGCGTTTTTAATTTCTCCCTTTCTTTTTCCACTTCACGTTGATGATCGATCGTATGTAAATTCGTTTGTCAACACACATGAAAAGCACCACAATTTGAATATAGGTAGCGTGCGCGATTTGACGTTTGATTCGAAACGTAACTGAATTGCCTACGTCGTCGGTTAGCTCCAGGTGTACATGCATATACACACACGCGGGTACATAGTAAACTGAATTTGCATAAAATGAAACTGCCAAGAGTGCTGAGCTGCTAGATCGAAACTGTAAAATCTGCATGTGATTCTTTTTGCTTTGTAATAGTGAGAACTCTACTGAAAGCATCTTCGGAGATCTTAGAGGCTCGAATAGACCAATTTTAGTGTGTATTCGTGTTCGAGTTTTAAATTTTCCAAAAAATGAGATTTAAGAAAAGAAAAAACTTATTTACGGGAAACAATTTGTTTTTCTAACGCAAACGCTCTGCTCGCACAGTGGCGCATAACTCATAAACATAGCGATCAGTTGCTCGGAAAAAATTCCCGGCTACGCAAAATTATAATAAGCATGCAATGTTAATAAAAAAGTATACCGTGGAAGTCAAAAATATATACACACGTTATTTTGGTGTATCCGTATATAGTAGCAGTATAATCCGGACGAGAGATGCGAGCGAAAGTCCATAAATAAGCTGAGAATAAATTATACGCCGTCCGGAACGATGCGTCACTGTCCTCCTACTCGAGCAACGACGTGCCTCCGGACGTAATAATGCATAATGCTAATTGCATGCGACGTGCACTTAGCTCTCGCTGATACTGCGTATAGCCGGGCGTCACTGGGACGCGCTCTTTAAATTTGAAATTTAACCCGGTGTGTGCAAAGTTTTTCTATGTTTCTACGCTCGTCCGATTTTTAATGTGCAGTCACTTTTTTCGTAGATTCGTATTGAAAGGAGGGTCCCGTAATCGACTCAGTACCGCGACGTAGAGCTTGCGCGACAAAAATAATTTTTCACTTTCATGAACATTGGGATTATACATTGGAATTCCAGAAGCGGCCTCAGCTTTTCACGAAGAGAAATCGCCGACTGACTATTAAAAATGTGCGTTATTTCGGTCAACCGATTATTTTCCCTAAATAGCCTCGGCGTTTTATTTATGCACGCGACGCTGGGTATTATATGAGCCGTAAAGCTCGTGTATGCGTGAAAATATCGTGTCGATTAAAAAAATGTTTTCAGCCAACTTAACTTTCCACTTGACGCCCCTAACGATTAATCTCCAGTGTCGTGACGAGTGGCTTTAATCGAAAAGATAATCGGGTGTATAGCCAGTTTTGTTTTTCGATGACGTCGCGAACGTCAGACAGAGAAAGAGAGAGAGGATATAATAATGGCAGAGTGAGTGAGTGAGAGAGAGAGAGCGAGAGAGACGGGATTTAATAAAATGCCACTCGAGCAAAAGTTCAGGCTCATCGGCTTCCGCGCACGTTCAAAGCGCAAAAGCTCGAACTTGAGCTTTTATACCGGAACTCTTGTCTTAATCCCTTTTGTGAAGTAACTTCATAATCTCGAGCGTTTACCCTTAACATCCGACCCAACCCCAGGAGTTGTTTTCTACAGCTTTGCCTGTTTGTTTTTCCGATGATCCTACTTCATTATACCGTTCGCTTTCTTTGTCTCTCTCTCTCTCTCTCTCTCTCTCTCTCTCTCTCTCTCTCTCTCTCTCTCTCTCTCTCTCTTATAGACTGCCTCCTGCGACGTCATTTTTAATAAAAACCCAAGCTGACGCACGTAACTTTTTCTTTTTTATTTTCATTTTCGCGTGTTATAGTATATGCTGGGCTATGCAGAAACAAAAGGGAGAGAGGGGGAGGGAGAGGGAGAGAGTACCTTTGTGAATGAATGCGGGGTGACGATGTCAATCTCAAAGGAACTAAGCGCCAGGCAAAACAGGTGTAAAATAAATTTTTAATCAATTCGCATGCGTTATTAATTGACACCCGAGGCGGAGATTTTCTCTCCCCCATTGGGGTCGCCGCCTGTGAATGCATGAGCAATTTATGCTTTAATTTTCTCCGCTGAATAATCAGCTTCCGATTAATTAACGGGCGCAAGTACTGGATTCCGTAATTATTAACGCTGGCGCGCGTAGATGAAGTCAGAGAAGAGGGAAAAAGCTTGTGCAGCATCTAATGTCTCGGAATAAAAAGCTGTCACATTAATGCAGATGTCAATTTTATTTAATGACTCAAGAATTTCTTTTTCAAGTTGTGATTTAAACGGAATCTTTTTGAGGCAAAATTATTGTTTCCACGCAAGCTTTTTTTCTCTCAGTGCACAATAAAAACTAAATAAACAAAAAATATCACATTGCAGTGAAGTACAGAATTCACATATAACACATGTCCTTACAAATATTTTCCAAAAACGCCAAACACACACACACACACACACACACACACAAAGTTAAAGAGGATACGTAGCTAAAGTGGAGGCATACGATAGAATTAATCGGTTGGTGGTTTCGTTCAACGTGACCTATCCTAACCAAAGCAAGTTATAACGAAAGTTTGCTTAACCCGATAATGAGTTACACCGCTGCGTTAACGATGGTCCATCCGAGGCTTAACGAAACTTGCTTGTCTAGCAACTGCAAGTAGTGGGAGCAAGTTTCTCTCTTGGTTTCTATGTATATGTAAGTATCTGCAAGCGTGGGTGTGCTTGTGCATTTGTGTACCGGCCGTAATATAGCTACAGTCCATCAAATTGACTTGGGCAAAACGGTGGGCTGATTGAGTCGTGGTCGTGCGACACGTTAGTTAATTATAATTACTCGATTCGACGCTACACTTGAATGTCTGCATGTGTAGTGTGTGCCTGTGTATATCTCCCGTAGCAGATGCTTCTCCAGGGACTAGTTGCTGCTGTGATGCATTCTCAAAAGAGAGGGACGTCTAAGAGCTAAGAGATTTGATCATGATATTTCAAGTTTAGCAATTTCGCCCACTCAAAGTCGAACATTACGAATTTCCAACAGATCTGTCGTAAAGGATCGATCTCGATTAAAGCTGAGATTATACAAGATGTCGATCATCGAGATTGGAGGAGCGCAATTATAAAGTTTACCATGCATAGAAATTTTAGATGAGAAATACAGAGAGAGAGAGAGAGAGAGAGAGAGAGAGAAACAGAGAGAGAGAGAGAGAGAGAGAGAGGGGGGGGGGAATAACGCAGACGCGCTGAGTCAATGGAGTAGACGAGTTTCTCGGCTAAGAGCCTAGTGTAAGAAACTAGGGGATTGTTAAATTTCTCAACAGCACTGAACCGGCTGCACAAGCAGACACATACTTGAAACGTTCGAGCATCACAGCTTGTGTTCACGGAAAGTTCGGTGAGTGTTAATGATTTCGACGCTGCGAACTAATTCATTAATCAAACATGCCAATGGAAAATCGCGTGATTAATGGACATTGGAAATTCGAAGCTTTTGTTAATTTTTTAATTTCATTATATTACATATGATATGTCAGTACGTACATCGTACACAGAAAGAAAAATTCTAAGACAGCAAAATTAACAAAATTATATGTTTGTAACGACTCATTTTTCATTCCCAGCTGGAAAACTGATGGCTTAGAGGAATAGTTTTTAATTTAATAGTTTATTTTATTATTTAAGTACTATAGTAATATAAAATTTCGTTAAATCAACAATTTATGTACATATTAAATTAATGCATACTGCGACATTATTTCTAATATAATAAATAACCTAAATATGAATAGCGTTTTAATTAATATTTTATTCGCGAAATAGCCTATTAAATGAATTGATCATAAATTTGATTCTGTATTTTTTAGTTTGAAAGGTATCATTTTTAATCAAATATTGTCCTGAATCGATTAAAAAATATGTTAAAATGTGTATTAAAGTACAGCTATTGCACTCAAGAAATTAATATAGTTGTTGAATAAGAACGAATTTATTATTTCAAGCTAATCCACTGTATTGAACTCCATATTAAAATGAATTAAAAGGTATGTTATCTTGGGTAAATAATAAAATATTTGAGTATTTTAATCGATTGTTCTGGTTTAACTTATTAAATTAATTAAATATTTAAATATTTAAATTTGTTTGAATTAATTTGTTCTATTAGGTTATTAATTCAGCTACTCTATTTTTTTATTCCGGCAATTACGATCTTTCGAAAAATATTTAGCAATTTGCAGCAGAGCCGTATTTTGAAAGGACATTTTTTTCAGCTAAAAGGAAATAATAATCTTAAGTAGCTCAAGTAAATCAACTAAAAATCCTTTTGAAGTGAATGTACATTCCGCTCTTTTAATAACTAGATATCTCTGTGACAAATATATTTTAGAAATATTTCTCATGCAAGCGCAGCAATGATAGATAAACTTTCGTCCATTTCGAGTTCAAAAATATCTAAGGTAAAGTGGCCCAAATTTTCAATTTAAATTTTAAAAAGCTTTTACGAATTTTTTTTAAAATTCGAATACTGCGTTTCACGGCAGAAAGCAGGAGAGCGTCGAGTACACAGGATGCGCAGAAAAATTCTCTTTAAAGCTACATGTACATGGCGTAGTCTTTAGAGCGACATTTAAACTCGTTTCGTGGTTCCGTAGCTCGCTTTTAATTATCGTCGATAGTTGCTGTATATAGCATAGTAGCAAGTAGACCATCACATGGGATAAATACGCGTATGGCTATCGGTGTTGATGCCTTTGGGCTTTATTTTCAGGGCTCATATTTTATTCTCTAATTTAAACAATATTTCCGCCAACTAGAGTGGATCTTGTCGCGTGTTAACCTTTCGAACTTTAACGGTATTATATTTGTATACCATGGTGGACTGAAATTTAATCTTTTGTAATGAATTTTAATTGGATGAGTCATCGTACTAGTAAAATTGTAACTTTCGTTAATTCATTGAAACTCAAAGGAAAACTTTTTCAAATTATTTTTCAGTGTTTTTGCTAAAAATAATGGCTTGTGAAAAAATTTCGTAATTTATTTTTAAAGTGAATTTGTCTGGATTTACATTTTTTCATGATATTTCCTTTGTTTTTAACAAAAAAGTTTTTTTTTTAAAAGTTGGCTAATTTCCAAACTAGACAGTATTAACTGCTCTGAGCAGAATTGTGATAATGCAAAGTTATTGCATTTTGGTTGAATGGCCAAACACGAAGTTTGGGTAAACAAGGGGCACTTTGTTCAATTGGTTAAGAAGTACCTTAATAGTCAGGAAACTGAGAAATTTGCAGAGGAAAATGAAATTTCAAACACTGCATAAAAAATTCATTAATTTTACATGCCTCTGACACTTCTCTCCCACCAGTTGCTAACATTGCACATGAGATTTAAACTTGGGCACGGTATAAGTCGTACTGAACAAACTTTATGAAGTAAATAGCTAAATATGTTCATAGCATACCAGAAGCCGTTGATTAGAGTTTCTTTGAGCTTAAAAAGAAAATCTACGTCATTAGTACGCACCTCATTCTAGCATGGCATACATTATTAAACAAACTACTACAGAATTAAAAAAATAAGATTTTTATTTTATTTTAATTATCTTTTATGACAGATGATGGAGTTAAACATTAGACTTTTACGTCTTGTGCATTTTCGAATATCAAATTTCTTCTACAGTAGATGTGCGCCTTTGATAAATGCTATATTAATTGTTTTATGCTAGCCTCTCTTTGTGAAATACGTATAATGGGAACACTAATTAAATCTTTTTTCATCGGGAACCCCATAAAAAGTTGCACTGTGTCATAATATATTCTCTTATATTGAAAATTAAAAATCCTATTCACTATAATGAATAAAAAATCTCTTTAGCAGCAAAGACCCGCTTTGAGAATTGCCAGTATTGAAATTTCGTCATTATTAGAGTCACGTTAGATTTAGCTTTAAAGTTAGCCTTATCAAGATCCGTATCTTCATTCGTGCCAGTAATGGGCTTCGTAAATGAAACATTCATTTATTTAGGGGCGCGGTAGCGCCACGATGGCAAGTATAAGTACTTCAGTACGTATAGATTATACTGATATCAGTAACGCTAGTAAAGACCATAAACTTCGAAAATTCTAAACATTTTGCAATTCAAATAACGTTATTGCAAAGAGATAACGCATGCAATCACAGCGCTTCTTCCCCTATTAATAATCCGACACTGGCAAAATTTGGAGCGACGAGACGCCACATAATGATTGTCGATTCCAGCTGCACTGTATAAGCACACTCGATAAAAGAAGGACCAGAAACTTGGCTGCAAACTATCCGCGAAGGTTACTTTACGAGGCTGTTCGTCAACAATGTGAAATATCTTTTGTGCTCGCGTTAGCTTAAGGAATGCAGGCAATAGCGGAGCAAGCAGACCCCGGCAAAGAACAGAAACCGAGGCGCGGATCCCAAACATTGCGCCGACACTCACATTACTGTACGTCATTTCAAAGACTCCACTTGACTGACTGTGGAAGGTAAATTTGCACTGGCTGTGTATAGGTAGGATTTTAGCTTCAAATTTTTCATGATGCTTTTGTTGGACGCGCACAATTTGAACAGTTTACACTTCGTCGATTCTTTATACATAACTGGATGCATAACTTATACCTTTCATATTTTTTAGTTCATGAGTATAAAAATTATAATTTCCTTCTGATGACAATAAAGTGAGTCCGAAGGTAATAAAAAATGATTGAATATTTTACTATTTACATAAGATGATAAATTTTAGAATATTTTTATGTATTTTAATATATTTTGATCAAAATTTATACTGCCCGTATTAAAACTAATAATTTTAATTTTTAATTCATTCATTTAATGCAATGTTTCATTATTAAATTATTAAAACAAATGTAATGAATCTGAGTAATTGAAGTAAGCTATTAATAGTTTGATTCAAGAATTCGGTTTCATTCTATATTCCAACCTTTTGAATGAATTTTGTATGCTTATCATAATTTTTATTTCGTCTATGCATAACAAATAAATGTTGATAACATTACAATTGTTATTTGCATTCATTAAAAAATAATTTTTTTATTTTATTAAAATATTGTATGCAAGGTATAGATAATCGGCAATTTTTTCAACTTAATTTAATTACCAATATGTTTATTTTTATTACAGAAATTTATCGATTTAATGAAATATATATAAATTAATTTAGTAGTTATTTGATTAGCGATGTTTAGCGTGATTCATGCGAATTATATATTCTTTGTTCAAAATTTCTGATCAATTTGGAGAACCAGCCACATTGTGTTTCTACTTGCTGCAGTATGTCAACTTTCTCATATTTAATAAAAAAAATGTATAAAACCAACTTCAACATGTCTTAAACTGCTACAACATGACAGATTTCTCTTTTTTAACGGGTGATTATTTGCAATGAATTTTTTTAATGATAAATCGGTTTAATTTTCAATACGTAAAACGTTGTCATACATTTAAACATGTATGTCATAACTGTTTATACACAAAATAGTTTTTATTTGTTAATTGAGTGCTGGACGTTCGAAAAGCTCGAGGGAATAGTTCTTTGATATTCACCGGCAGAAATTTATACGCGAAGCTCAGCGTATACACGACGCGTGGTGTCGTAGACCTGCGCGACGCGAGCGTGTTCGAGCCGACGATACACGGGATGTGGCTCCGACAAATTGCGCCCCCCCCCCCGCTGTCTCTCTCTCTCTCCCTGGCATGAGCAGTTCGCTGCGAAATTGCGGATATGTATATGTGGCCTCCGAGCTTTGCTCGTGGCAGCGCGAGTCGCTTAATATGGTGCGCGCGAGGTTATGGCTTCTCTGTATTGAGCGCTTCAATTGTAGGATGAAATGACTGTGTTGCAGATGATTGTAACACGAGCATAAAGACGGGGTGAGAGGGGGGGGGGGGAGGATTTCGATTTTGTTTTTGATCGCCTGGAATACGCGGTTAGGATCGAGAGATGAAACCTATCGCGCTACCTGGGATTAATGATTGCTTTGATTTTTGTAATTCTGTTGGGTGTAGCATCATTTGTTAAAATTAGTAAATTTTGGAGAATAATGCGCCATTATTATGTATATGTAATTTTTTTTCTTTTGCAAAAACTTTTTTGATTGACAGATATTTATTTATTTTTTTTATAATGAAAAGAACTAATAAAAATCGAATTTAATATAATGATAATTAATTTGAAAAGAAGGTATTGTTTTAAACGCTAGTTATCTTTCAAAGTTTTAGTTTGAAAAGCCGGGTAACGTTCCGGAACTGTAAATGTAAAACATTAAAAACATAGGAAAAATTGTACTTGTGCTGAAGTCGTTGAAACGATTTACAAACTTTTTTTTTCTATTATTTCTTTACGCAATGATCTCTAGAGAAACATTGACTAAAAAAAAGTTTAACTAAAAAAGTTTAAAAAGAGAAAATGTTCGCCAATGTTTGTTGTATGTCCCGTTAAGGGGGTAGGTCTAAGTTAAACAGTATATAAAAAGTCATATATACGTAGGTTCAGTAGTCTGATTTTGCAGATGAATAAATCGTTTTCTGTTATTTTCAATGCTTAACTCAGGCCCACCCCCCTTAAAAAAGTCCCTAAATAATTGTTGAAAAATTGTCTTATGATTTCATCTTTGTAGAATATTCAAACAACCACCGAGCAGTAATCTGATCTAACTGCACGAAACTCCCCATGACACAGACGACTTTTTTCAAAAATTTTTTCCCTCTCCTTCCGATATGTCAAACTTATCCTTCTCGAGGGGTATGTCGCTGGTACATGACTATGGCATCCAGATCTCATGCACAAACTCGGTAAAACAAAGTTGGAATTCAATTTTTCATACGTTATTTATGAGAGAAAAGGCTAGACTACCAAAGGGCAAATATTATTCCAGTCATCTTCTCTCCGATGACTCGAGGCTCGGCCAACTTCGCTGAGCTTTAATTTTATAAGTCGAGTTGGATATTCCCTGCGATGTTGCATATATCGATAAAGCTACTTCTAAAATCGAATTCCAGATAAGCTTTTGATAAAGTGATGTTATTTTATGTAAAATTTTTATTTTTTAATTTCTATCTTTTTCTATTTGTTATCTAATAGTTAGACATTAACAGAACCAGAGATTTTAGATTGTAGATATGTATACCTGGGGTATATCACAAAAATGATCAAAAATGCTTCAAAATAATATTAATATTAATAATCTTGACAAGATTCAAAATATGTAATTTACTTTTAAGTAAGATTCTCTGAATCATATGTATATAATATTTTATTTTATTTAATATCTGAATTCCCAAAATGCGCGATACTTTTTTTATATTTCACTTACGTACTTGACAAAATTTCAAAAAGATTTAAAATACCTATTAATGGTTTCACCTGGGTGTTGCCCAGATATTCAATGAATATAGGTAAAGTAAGAAGCATTGGTTTCGTGTCGTTCGGTTATGGGAGAGGCTTGGAAAACTTTTTGCAAGTCAACGAGTCTTTTGTATTATTGCAAATGAGACAAGATAAAGTTTGAATGTTTAGAGGAAGATGCATTTTTACTAGGTTCTCGTTCCGACTATGACTGCATAGGTGGAAAGTAAAAAGTCGCACGCAAACTAGTTTTCAAACTCGCTACTCTCCTGTTTGAAATCTTTTTCGATTTATATCATTCGGGGCTTTCATTTCATTCATACGAGCCAAGATTCCAGTCGAGCCACTACAATCCTCTACAAAATTGCTGCGAGTCGAACGGAAAGTTTTTCAAATAATTCGTTTCGACGAAACAAGTCTGCGAGCGACTCTCTTAATTAAAATTGAGTATAAAAAAGGAAAGATTTACGTATTAACGCCGGAGCGACGCGACTTACTCACGAAAGTCAAGCTCGACGAGCGTGAGATTCAAACTCGGCGTCAAAATTAAGACAAAGTAGAAAGAGAGAGAGAGAGAGAGAGAGAGAGAGAGAGACTCTTAACTTGGAACCAAGGATACAGTGAGAGAGAGAGAGGGGGTGGAGAGAGACCCTCCCGGACACCTCGAGGGAATTTGTGAGAGTCAGAGTGCGCGCGTATAACGACGTAATTAGCTGGTCGTCGCGTTTTATTAAGTCGTCGACGTCGGGAAAAATAAAAGAAAAAAAAAGAAAAACGAACGACGCCACGCAGTGCGACAAATGCGAGAGAACATCGGATTCGGAGAGCTGGTGAAAGCCCGCCGCGAGAACGGCTGCTGCGCACCGCGAGTCATTAGGGGACGTAATGCGACGTATGAATTTTGACGCAGGCGCTTCTACGGAGTCACTCGAGGGCCAGCTACATCCTCACATAGCCGCGACATCATTTTCCCAGGCGCTTTTTTTTCGGGCTCCAGGAGCTGCAACCCCCCTTTCAGAGGGGGCTCGTTACGCCTTCCTGCACTCACGACGACTCGCTGTGCACACGCCTTGATGCTCGAGTCTCTTTCTCTCTCTCTCTTTCTCTCTCTCTCCCTCTCTCTCTCTCGCGAAATTCATTCCTGGGACTCGACAGAGACCTTAGCGTCACTTTGATTGCTGAGAGATCTTGTTGAATGTGAAGGTTTTGGTTAGCGCTGAGGCTTTTAAACTTTCTGTTAAAATGGTGTATACAGGAAATTACAATTAGTTGCATGATTTTAATTTTAATTGTTGCCTGAGAAAAAATTTTCTAAATTATTTGCTATTGAGAACCATTTGATCACTTTTAATTTATAGTTTTAATGATCATTGTATACTATATTGAGAAAGCGTGAGAAAAAAATTAGATTTTTTTGAAGTTTTTATAGCCTCGATTGCCATTCGTATTCATTCGACCGTGATTAGAGTTTGAAAAATTTCTTACCTTCACACGCAATGTGCTTCTGAAAAATGGTGTGACTCTGAAAGGGAAGACTTTAAGGGAGGAAAGCCTACTAATACTCTTTTTTGTTGGATACTAATTTTATTTACGAATACTCATTTATTCTTCTAAAAATTGTTAGAATTTCATGTAATTCATTTCGTGAACCAAGAAATAGTTGTATTTCCTCTCAACATTACCAGTCATTGTATGAAGTTTCGTGCAGTACTCCAAACAATGCACGAACGAGTTCCGTAGCTGCAGTGCGCTTACGTTGGAAATTGTGGTTATAGCAACTATATCTCTGAATTGGTTCTGCGAAACTCATTATATTGTAAAATTGTGCTTTCGAACTTTCCTTCCCTCCATTGATCCCGTTTTTCTTCTGCACCGTCATATTAAAAAAAGTCATAATAAAACTGCCTCGTCACAAATCTATCTCGAGCGCAAGCTTGCCTCAACCGACTCAGCTATTTCTCACTAACCGTCAGCTAAAATTAAAAATAAAACTCGAGAAGATTTGGACGCGGGGTGGATTCGCGCTTTAAAGGAACGTCGATTATCGGCCCGAAGTCTGATCGCTGCGCATAGCTCTTAATCCCATATCGAGTATCGCTTGCGATCCAAGATACATATCGGATGGACCAAAGAGGGTGTCCGGGGCAATTTCGCATATCCCCCTACAGGAATGGTCGAGCAGCGGAGCTCGGGAGTAAGAGCAGCGGCGTCCAGGTAGACCGGGCTGTAGCTACCAAGGAGATTAAGAGGGATGATAGTTAGGAAAGCGCTTTGCGCCAAGTTTCCCCAGGCGTTGTTTGTTAATGCGATAGAGCTTGGAGCTCTGCGCTACGTTACACACTCCCATGGCCTCGTATATACTTGTAACTTTGCCTGTATGAGTTAGCGCTACACGTGTTTTGTCGACTGGGCCTCCCACCGCAACAACAGCTTGCGAACTTTCGGTTTTCCTGTAGCCGAATCCGCGCGACACTTCATTAGCCGTAATCTCCCTTTCGGGACATTCGCGCGCTGAAAGAGCGCGCGGCCTGGAAAAACCGTCAAAATGTCCGTCATCTGGCTAATGGCTGTTGCTTGCTGCTGTTGCTGCTGCTGCTGCTGCTGCTGCTGCCATATTGCTGCACTGTGCCATGACTAGCTTTTTACTGTCACATGAAATGCGCTGCTCTGGGACCAATAACAAACGCTCGAGTGGGATGGGCAGAGCCTGATTGTATTGCAGTACATTATATGAGTAGATTTTTTTGTTTCAATGGCTTATCGTAATGATACAAAAACGATAATAATGTTATTTTTTGATTGCTTTTCTTAGGAGAAAAGAAAATATATTAGGGTTATTTAGAATTATTTTTCCTTTAATGGGTATAATGGTGATAACCGTTTTTTTTAACTCTTTTGTAGGCAATTTTACCGGGAAACGATAATTTGATCTTTTATTTGCTGTCTTGGAATTCAAATTTGAACCATCGCACCGTAGCTAGATTTTTTTGACTTCGACTAGGAACAAAGTGAAAAATATTTTAAAACGCTATCATTCTCAATTCCAAAACAGCAAATAAAAGTTTATATTATCTAATTTTAACATAATTTTATATATTATTGTATTTTTCAAGAAATAGGATTTCCCCTTAACTCTTAATAAAGAAATTGTTTTACCTTTATGGCTGCAACTTTTGAATGGCTTCGAATTTCGAAAAATCGTTTCACATGCGTATTCTACATATATTTTAGATGCGATTGAAGCAATAACAAAGAAAATCGATTTTTTTTAATTGGTCACACTAGAATACCCCGTTAATGGATTTTTCCTTGAATATATCAGTGTACTGATAAATTGAAGAATAATAAAAGTTTCTTGGTTAAAATACGTTCTCAGTTTTAATATTATAAAAAATGTTCTCTTGATCCTTTAATCAATGTATGAATTTCTTTATCAAACCAAACGAAATATGACAAGAAAATTCAGATTTTGATATTTATTTCACATTTCACGTTTAGGTTTTCAGTTTTGATTATATAATTCAATGAATATTCTCGGTGATGTGGAGTGCCTCATACTGCTTTCTAAAACTCTATAGAGAAATTTGTATCGTGATGTATACAATTGTCGAGTAAGAAGCTTTAATAGAACTGAGAGTTTCGCATTTGTCTAATCAGGCAACTGCCAAACATGCTCTTCTATGGAATCCAGATTTCATGCTTGACTTGTCAATTCTCTCTGTCTCTCTATCTCTCTCTCTCTCTCTCTCTCTCTCTCTCTCTCTCTCTCTCTCTCTCTTCTCCTTCCTTTACTTGGGCTACGTGTATACACTCAATTACCGTATCACGGAAACTTGCTCGCAAGGCAAATATAGCAAGAAAGAGACAGAGTTTTATACATACGTCGACTGATTTTACTTCTCCTCTCTCCCCCACACGTAATTCAATGTTTGCATTTCTTTTTACCGCGTTCGCCGTCTCTTTCCCCTTTCTGTCTTCCGCTCCTTCAAGTCAACCATCTGTCTGTTCTCTTGGTCTAACGCTTAAAGTTTATAACTTATGTACGTGTAATTTATTTTGTGAGCTCCCAAAGTTATACATTGTTAAACTGTTATTTAAGCTCTTAAGCGGAAATTCATTAAATGCATTTTTTTTGCCTTTATTTTCACTGAATGAATGCGATAGTGCTTTCTAGAGACTGAAAGGTTTTGATAGGTTAGAGAAAGTAAATTATAAAAGTCGTGAGCGCAAACAGCAAAAGATTCAAGAAAACAAATACAATTAAACAAAATAAATACAAGAAAATTTATTTAAATTTTTTATTCTATTTTAAGAATTTTCTTTTCATTTTAGAATTTTTTTCCAATAATTTACAAAGGTAAACATTACCTGTAGTCATATAAGGTGAACAATATTAATCTCACCGTGTGTGCTTATTACACAAAATAATTCTTGGCTATGCTGTTGAAAACGGGAGTTCAAAAAAAAAAAAAAAAGAAAAAAAAGGAAATAATCTCGGACGCAGAAGAAGGAAAATGAATACGCTCTCTCGCGGCTAAAAAGGACAAACAAGCTCGCGTAATAAAATTTACTTCCCCACGACAGCGGCAGCCGCATATATACGTGACGCAACTCAAATCCTTGCTAAAATACACTCTCCGTGCACGGAATATGCAATTCGTTATTAAAAGTTGAAATACATAATTTATTAGCCCCGCGAAGGCCTGTAGCTGCCTCTCTATTTTTCTTTCCCGTGCGCGGTCGTACTTGTCCTTTTTACACATTTTTAAAAGAAAAAAAGTGAAACTGGAATGAGAGAGAGAGAGAGAGAGAGAGAGAGAGAGTTGAGTAGCGTCGAGCAACCTGATTAGCTGAGAGAAAAAAAACGAGGAGAACGTGTTTCTCCATCTCTCGTGCATTTTTCAAGGTAAGGGGAGGGGGTACCCTTCTCAGACGAAGACAGAGAGCCGCAAGGTAGGGAAAGAGACGTCCAACATGTTGCTCGAAAAAATGTCGACCAGCAGTTCGTTCGCCAAAGTCGGAGTGAAAAAGTGCAAAAATAGTCGAGGGAAGCTTCTCTCTTGTCTTTCGTCGGGCTTCTCTATCTCTCTGACAAACTATACGTTTCCTTCCTTCCTTTACCCAGGCCGTAGAGGGAGAAATATGCGAAAGAGAAATATTACCGTAGCTACTGCAATGTCGGGCATCTCTCACTCTTAACTTTTCGCTCTTTCAACGAGTATCTCCCCCAACGCGTTATTCCCTCCCGTTTCTCTGTTTACGCGTTCGTTCGGTAGACACACGATTAACTTTTCAAAATCGTGATCTACAAGTGTCCAGGGTCGCTGGCTTGAATAATGAAATTCTCATTACTCGCCAAGAAAAACAAAAGAAAGTTCTCTGTTTTCCTCACACGATTCTCTCGGCCGTTCTTGGAATGGAATATCTTTAACATCGAGGCAAAGCACTGTATATACTGCATCTTATCATAGAAAAACTTACTAGTACTTTTTTTTAACTCGAAAATGAACAGTTAATTTTTTTAACTTCTATATATCTGTCTGCCTACCTAGATACTTTTATATCTAAATAGTTCTGTTTTTAAATAGTCATATGTTATTTGAACACGTTTGTATCTAAACGCAATACAAAAGAATTCTGTTAATATGCGCTGATTAAAAAGATACATGTTTTCATTGTAAACCCTTATTTAGATAACTAGTAAATATATAATTTCTTCTCTTTTTGGGAGTCGCTAAAAGCGTAAAACATTTCGTATTTTGTGTGTCTAGATATAAAAATAAAATTTAAAAAATTTATAATATATTGATAAAATTTATAATTTATATTATTTATTTATTGTTATTATTTATTTTTATTTATATTTAAAATATATTTAGAGATATATTTATAATTTTTAAATATGTTTACGAAAGCTACACGAATATCTTGTGTCTTGTTTGTATTTTTGAATTTCTTAGGATTCCAAAATTATTAATTATCTTCAAAATCAAGCTCCTTTTCGTATCTTTCGCACAGGTACTTACCCGCGAGTGTTCTTGATTCTTGACCTCCGCGGCTTTTCTGAAAGTAACATAGCGGCGAGAAAGACGTGTATACATATCAAATATAGGAAAAAAGGACTCACCTTTGGGCCGCACGCGGTCGTGCTTTTGCAGAGATGAGAATGAAATCCCATTTATTCAGCGCTACACACACGGTACTCCTTGCCTCCCAGTGAAACGTGGAGGTTTTACTTAGAAGCCTCGAGGCTCTTCTCTATCTCTAGCTCAGCGGCTGCTGCAGCCTCCATCTCTGCCAGTACAACTATAGGTGCACACACACACACACGCCTTTTCCTCGCGCAGATTCTATTCTTAAGAATTTATTTTCCTTTATTCTTGCTTCGCGCAAAGTTGGGAGCTGGAAAAAAGGCGCGAGCGCAAGAAACAGCATATGGGTACGTGTGCGCCGATGTATTACCAAGCAGCAGCAGCATCTTTTTCCCTGGGCGCATTTCGCGTTCTCCCCCCCCCCCCTCCTCTCACTCTCTCGCTCTCGCTTCGCGTATATACATCTATACTTTTTGCTCTGCTTATCGTTTCCAGCTTGTACCTACTACGCGCCGGGGAATATATACGACGCTTATCTGCGACTGCCGTCTGATTTAGGGTTTTATTCGGGCGGAAAAAGGCGCGTCAAGTGTCGTTAATTGCGCGCACGCGACGCTTTTTTCGCGCGCGCAGGTAAACGAGGCCCGTCATTTTTCATCCTAACGACCCCCCGACGTCTTCCAATGGTCTTAGCTGCCGCTGAAATATTTTTCCGCGAACCTGCGCGAGCAATAAGAGCATCTACACGCCGGGGATGTTCACGCGTTATGGGAGGAAAAGTGCGAACGTGCAGTGTTCTTCGAGGCTGAATCAGCGAGAGACTGAAGCTCCTTTCTTTTTCGCCGAGACACCCCACTGCTGCTGCTGCTGCTGCTGCTGCTGCTCCTGATGCTTATGGTATAGCGGAATGTATTTTTGCTGGGAGAAAAGACGAGCTCAGTGATTTAGCTTCTATCAATGCAGATAGCGCGTATCGATTGCTCGGTGTTTCTTCGAAGCGTAGCATCTGTCGGCTGACTACAGTTCGACGCTTTCTACTTAACCACCTTTTACTTACCTACTTTCTATAAGCTCAGCTTTGTTTGCTATATTTAGGAGAGGTTTTTCTTTGAAATATAGCTTTCGATGTAGCTCCCTACTCGATTTTAATGTCGCATCAAGGAATGCTTTATTATTGACTTTGGCAAAAATAAAAAAATTGTTTATCCTCATGAAATCAGAAAAAATTGTTTTGGGTGCTCGTCGGTGAATTCGTTCATCTATTTTATGTATTTAGACATAAAGCGAAGCATCATCTACATGCATTAGTTTATGTCTAAAAAAAGTTGAATTTTTCGGTGAAATGTGTATGTTTCATAACTTATATGTAATATTAATTGAGTACGTTCTTACGTATTATACTTGTGAAAATATTAAATAATATGCGTATTTATTAAATTTATCAAAGCATCAAGTTAAGATTTTTTTTCTCCACAACTTTATTTTTCGGAAGCGCGTCGCGTCAATGCCTCAACATAATATAAGCGAAACGTGCTAGCCCGACACTAAAGCAACTTTGCCTCATAATGATATTCGAAGACTGCAAGAAATTCTTTTGTGAATGCCGCATTTGCGTGCGGATTTCATAACCTCGAAGCTCGAAAAATTGTACATAGGCCAGACTAGCGGTGAATTCCGTCCGCATGGCCGCTCGCAAATTGTGATTTAACTCAGCTCCAAAGTCACACATGTACACATTTACTTTGGCGCAGTTTTTCCCTCCCGCAGGAGCTTTGCGAATTTCTCCAAAGGATTCTTAACGTAATTAATCACAAAACGAATCGCGCAAAAAACTGCATCGGGTGTGGTCCGAGTATACAAATTTTTTCCTCTCACGCAGCTGCTGTTGCTGTTGCTGCTGCTGCTGCTGCTGCTGCTGCCTGCTGCTTACTGAGCAGTGGCACGTCGCGTGAAAGATAATGCGCAAAGCTTTTTACGCCTGGGGGTTATTTGACTTTTTCCTCGCTCCGGCCCTTTTCAAGCCGGGACAGGATATCTCGGTTGGATAGCGAGTAAGGTGAGACGGGTCGCGAGGAGGAAAAACTTCACGGAGCTCTGTGTACTGCTTGCGAAACTACAGTCGTGCCGGCACAACTGTTCTCCTGCTTTTTCGGATCGTTAAGGACGCGTTGCTTGGAAAAGTGTGTGACGCACGATTTGTTTTGCGCGCATATCCAATTAGACTTGCGTAAACTGATATTAATTGAGCGTACTCTGCTTTACATTGGTGACTGACTGACGCTCGTACTATGCTCATTTACATCTCTAAATATCTGCGTGTGACTATGCAATGCGTTTGTAAAAATTATTTTGTTAATTATTTCTAAAGGATATAATTGATTTCATGATTTTTCGCAGTTGATTCAATTTTGGGAAAAAAATTGAAAAAAATTGAAAAAAAGGTCGTCGTTTAAAAAAAATCCGAAATAATAATAGGGCAAGCGCATAAAAAGGGAGATTATGAAAAGGGAGGCTTTTAACGGATAAACAATGAGAATGTCAAAGATACCAACGCATCCAGAATTTACCTATAGTGCGTTGGAAATCCAAGAAATAGTTAACATTCATCTCGTTCTTGGTATTGTAAAAGCGTTAACACTTTATAAAACTTCCGATCAAAATATTCCGTCATTGCAAGGTGGTTCCCTTGGAAAGCACACTTTTCCATGAAATTCCTTGTCACGTGAATCGACGCGATGCGGGAATGAAACCACGGGCCGAAATCGGCGTAGCGGGAAAGTCGAGTAAGTAAAAGAGACGCGGGATATCGCGTCGAGCGATGCAAAAAGAATGCTCCCCCTTAGCCGCGGTGGCATGGTTTAAGCGACTTTAACGAAGTGTGACGTACGAGGCGGCCGTTAATGCCAAGCGGTTAAAGCCTTATCTCTTAACGCCCGTGCGAATAGTTCGTCTATTTGCGAGCAAGCTCTTCGGAACAGTTGACAGCGTTGGCCGTTGGGCAATAAAACAGTGGGCACAAATGATTCCACCTGCGCTCCTTGATAAGGACACGACGCATCTCTATCTCTCCTCCATGGATTATTCGTTTAACTGTTACACAGACAGCTCTTGTTATACGCTTACAGTTTTGCAGGGTTATCTCGCGCTTTTCAACCTTATCGCCCTGACTTTGTGCGTGCGACTTCGTTTCGCAAACTCAGTACAATGAGATTTCAGCATGCAGCTGTTGAGAAAATTAGTGTGTCGACATTGTTGATAATTTTCAATGTGAATTGCCAAATATTGTAGGTTTTCATAGAGACTTAGGTTATGGGAATGTCGGCAGCCGCTAGACAGCCCTGTCAGTCAAGTCCTCCAAAGTTCAATCAATAAAAGACGTTCTACCTTATCGAAGCAAACTTTAACTCAACACATCTATCTTAAATATCTACATAAACTAAATACCCATTGTATTTATTTATGTAAACCTGATCCAGTGTACAATCTGACAGGACTCATCAGATCGTAATTGTATCATTACTTAAACTAGAAGAAGATTGTCGATAATATTCGGTCTCAATTGTTTTTAACTAAACGCTGCATAAAGTAACTTAAAAATGCGTTTGTAGACCAAACCAAAAACCAGCACACAAAAAGCAGATGAATTTCTCGGAATATCTGAGGAAGCATTACTCTCAATCAAAATCAAATGCACGGCATACGCACCTATAAATAAAGAGAGAAAGAGACTGAAAGAGAGTGTAGGGTAGATACGTGCAGCAACGTCAGAAAGAGAGTTGAGAAATCGCGACAAAGAGCGAAATTTTTCACGCGCGATCCGGCACGCGCGAATGCGGGCATAATAGGCCCGAGTGAAGGGGATGAAGGGCTTGAAAAATCTGCGACTACTCCTTCCTATACTCGCGTACGCGCGCGCATCTGCGCTCGTAATACTTTCGTGTAGGGAGGGGAAAGCGGGAAAAGTTACGCCCGGCAATATGCGCGCGCGCGTCATGTGGAGGTTCGACGGCTGTCGCTGCTCTGCGCCGCCTCGAAAATAACGACCCTAATTTTGCATTCGGAGCCAATTGAGAGGAAAAGTCGCGAACCAGGGGTAGCTCGTATAAGGAAGACTTCTTTCCACCTTCGGCGAGAGTATTTGAGCGGCTGGCAAGATTTTTCTTTTATTTTCCGGCGGGAATTCGGCTTCGCTCGAACAATGAGGAGTCGTTTCTTGCTCTCCTATTCCCATCTCTTGTCCTTTACTTTTTCTTCCTCGTTCAACGCATTTTCCTTTATTTTTCTGTTGATAGGAGACGCGCGATTGGAAATTGGACATTTTTGTCTTATACCACTGTGAAAGGCTCTTCTCCGAATTCCCTTCCTCCGTGTCGCCGGTAGAAACTACAGAGGATGACTGTAATGATGGATTATGAAAAATGAAAAAGCCGACAATTTTTCCTTTCTCTTTTTTCTCTCGCGCATCACTCAATTTGTCGGGAACAAATCAAATAACAAGTATGAATCTTCAAAATAGAACAATGACATCGCAACAAATATCGCTAAGATGCAATAATGCTTTTTAAACCGTACGCTTATTCATCGCGCGGTATTCTTTCGAAGTTGTGTCTCGCTAGCTGACGACCGTAAGAAAGGAAAAAAAAATATGCACATAACGTGCGGCCAGGTAAAAAGGTATACCATATACGGTGACGTCAGCGTGCTTCTCGTCTTTGTTGTCGTTGAACTTTAAGTTCAGTCTTACTCAAGTCCATTACGCGAATGCACATTTGCGTATGGAATAATTAACCCGGCACACACAGCGCTTTGTCCCGCAAAACTCTTACCACGCTACCGTACAGCATTACGAAGGAGAGAGAGAGAGGGGGGGGGGGAAGACTGTGTGATGTGGTAGTTGGCTACCTTTGCGCACAGTACCGCGGATGATTCGTACTGCCGTCTCGTGCACTTTGATAGCTTTCCTCTCGAGCGAATAATCATAGCTTACGAGATCTTTCGCTTTATTTCTCAAGTAACCACTTGATTTAGAAATTGCGTTTGGAAGTGACAAACTCGCGCTAAGCTTTGCTTCGAATTTTATTAATTTTTTTTCTCATCAAAAATATACAGGAGTATTTGATAAAAATAATGTTTAATATAAATAATAGAAATAAATTAAAACTTTAACTTTTTATGCAGTAAATTCATCATCTTATTTTAATGGAACTTATATAATTTTCAAATCATAACTCATGAAAAGTTGTTCTCGTTTTTATTCAAAAGTTTAGCCGAAAAGTTTTTAAAAAGCTTTCGTTCTTACCAAACTGTAAATAAGATTTTTATTATAAATAGTAGGTTATGCACGTAGGGTATTAAGTGACCAATGTACTCATTGTGTAAAGTTGTTGCCCGAGTGAAGCAAGAGCTGTATTCACTTAATGAATATATATACTTGCCCATTTTACTCCCACGGTCATATACTCTTTTTCACCACATCAGGCTGCGTTCGCTAAAAAGCAGTAAATAATAAAATCTTAAAATTTTGTTTGAATGAAAACGAAGCCCACAGCCGACGGTTGAACGAGTACTTAACACTATCTTCCGTGTTTATCTGAAGAGTCCTGTATATTTTTCGGTGCCGCGGCATTTACGTAGCCCGCGATGCCAGAAGTGGCAGAAGGTGCTTCTTTTAAAAAAAAATAGTATATTTTAATTTTTATTACTTATATAGATAAACATAGCATAATAATTAAATGAAATTTTAATTCAATTTTAAACTTCCTGACCATCTTTACATAAACAGTTTACTAATACATTTTTTATACCAGATAGATTTTTATAGTATATATGCATGAATAGACTAAATATTGTACTTAATATTGCAAAATAATCATTTTAAACAACCGCTACTGAGTAGCAGTATGCTTTCTCAAAGAAAGTGCGCTCCTTCAACTGTTTACTATTGCAAATTATTGTGAATTAAAAATATGTAAAATTGAGATTGAGTTACAAAAACTAACAGAACCAGTTAAAACATTGAAATGAACAACAATTAAAAAGTGCACAGCCGATGATTGAATTTTAGGTATGTTTACGCGACCATATTTAATTTTTGGTGCCAAATTGTTCCAACCTGACCTCAGATTCGGAAAGAGCAGATTTTTTTTACATAAGAATATCTTGCTCTTTATAATATTTTTAGTTAATTTTACGTCTTGTACAGATCAAAATATCAATCGGCTGTGAAATGTCCGCGTGGCCGTTAATTGGCTTAAAATTAATAGTAATGATAAAGTGGTAACAATTAGTAGACATATTTTTGAAGGAAATTTAATGATCTTTTAGAATATAAGATTAGATTTTGTCAGTACATCTATGGTATACCTGGACGAAAAATGTAGTTCCTTGAAGAAAATAACTTTTAAAATTTCGTATAAATTATAAAAAATACGGTAAATAGTTGCCGATTATCTCCAAATTGTAATAGGATCTAAGTTGAGACACAATCAGTCTGCACACAAAATTTGAGTTTATTCTATCGATTCGTTGCAGAGATATGGTCTGGGTAAATTTTAGGCACGTACGTATGTACATACATACGTACATTCATATATCTTTTAAAAATATATTTTTCTCACTGAGAAACACGTAAACCGTGGAAATTCATCGGAATTTTCAATTTCAAAATTTGCACCGTCAAAATCGACATTTTGACTGATACTCCAATCCGAGTAATCTTTAGTCCGTTAAAGGAGGAATTATGATATGCGTACTTCTTAGTCAAACTATTTTGCAATGAGGTTACACGAGTATAGTTATGCATTAACTCAGTAAAATTTTACCTAGGGATTACATGACATAGTTTAGCTCCCGCCATGAGGTGCTACAGTATGCTCTTTACGCGTAGTGCACAATTTATTTTATGCGCATTGCAATCATACTCATAAAAATTAATTATAATTCTAATTAAAAAGTATAGCCAGAAGATCTGAAATCTTGAAAACCTAAAATTTATAAATTTGGCTTGAAGGAATCTTTGCATAAAATACAAACAATTACTTTGTCTCTACTCTTTTCAAGCGACGGTTATTTCCATCGCACGAATCGTCGCTGGAAATCTCTCCAATATCGGCGAAAGAAATTGCGCTCTCTACCCGAACAAAATGAATTCACGTATAAAGGCTCGCGCGGGCTCGACATGGACAAGAAAATAATTCAGACCTCGTCGACGACAGTCCGTCATATTTCATTCCGCTGCAGCATTTTTTACTTTTCCCTCTCCTCTCCAGCGCGCCAACGGATCTCAATCTCCAAGGAAAACATAATTTACTCTCCTCCGCGTGTAACACGCTTCTCAATTAAAGTAAGAGCGCGCCGCGCTAACGAAGTCTTAATTTCTTGATAACGATAGTCATTATGCGAAAATCCGACTCAGAAGTGTGTGTGTGTGTGGGGGGGGAAGAGAGAGAGAGAGGAGAGGGGAACAAGTCGTGAGCAAATAAAACTTTAGCGTACCTTCTGTCCCGTCTTTGCAGCCTTCTTTCGGTGGTGCACTTCCTTCCTGTTCTACACAGTCTGGGGGGGTTGAAGCGGGGGTGGGGGAGAGGAAGAATATGAGAGAGAGAGAGAGAAAGAGGCGAACGAGGCGAAAAAGAACGACGGCGTATTGCTATGCCGGGAGACTCGCACGCTTCGTTATGCTATGGAAATTTTTCCGGTCATACTCCGGCATATCTCTCGCATTTGCACGTAGATCGATTCGTTTCACCAGTCGATTTTCAAAACTCCTGTCGGGGCTTCCGCGTCCATGTATTCTGTAAACTTTCGTATTAATTAAATTATATTCGTCCTACTGCTTGGGCCGTCGCTGTGATGGCCAGATTCGCTTCGTCGAAATTTATTTTCTTTTCGGAAATTTTTACCACGCGCCCGCACGCGCTTTTCTGTTATTTACGCCGAGGAGGCCAAGATAACTGCTATAAATTTGCCCCTAGAAGATGCTACCGCCTCGGAAAATTCAATTCCCTCAAGAAGGTTATTGCGTTCAGGGTATATGCGCGTGTGCGTGTATCGGTGTATGCCTGTGCGCATTATTACGTGTACCTGTGTTTATTTGTATTTGTATCTTTGTACATTGTTGTGGGTATCTGTGTATATATACATATATGTCGAAATCAATGAAAAAATGCACTTTTCTTTGGTCTAGAAATCGAAATATTTTTTTTAAAGCTATAGAGGTTTCGGACTACCGATCAGACTTTCTTCTCTGAGCCGAAAGATAGTCAAAAGTGCAGAGGAACATGGGAAAAGATACTAGTAACCATATTTTTGAGCCATTTTACGCTTTTTTTATAGAAAATTAATGCGTAAAAAGACTGGAATAATAACAACTATACGAATGTTCTCGAGGCACCAATAAAATTTCGCATAACACTATAATAAAGTATTATAAAAGAGCTTTAATTTAAAAAAAAGTATGCCAAGTTTCGACGCTCTGATCAAAAGTTATGCCCATTTAAAAGAAAAAAATTAATAAAAATCCGAATAGCCAATTTTTTCTCTTTCCTCCATATGCCTCCCCATGTTAAATTTTCATATTCTATATTTCGCATGTTCCTCAGCATTTTTCATCATCTTTTGGCTTACAGAAGAAAGTCCCATTGGTCCGAAAGCTCTAGCTTAAAAAATTTTTTTGCTAATTCTAAACCAAAGAAAAGTGCATTTATTTTTTTGAAATTCGACATGTATGCGTAAATGTGTATGTTACGTGTTTTTAGATACTCGCCGCAAGTATTTGTTTACCGAGGTGCACTAATTTGAAATGTAAATTGTCTTGTAATTACAATGTATCGTTGTACTACGCAGTTATGTTTTTATTTCATTTAAATATCTGATGTTCATGTGTAATGAATGAGACTGCAGTATGATATTTTTCCAAACGGTCTACTACAATCAAGTAAAATTCACTTACGGGGAGTATTTGCTTCTGTATGTGCAGTTTGGATTGTTTGTGTGCTTTTGTGTCTGTGCCTATATGTACGTGTGCAAAGTTATGCTTAAGTGTGTATGTGTGTATGTGCGCTCGCGTGTGTGTGTGTGAATGGACGTGTGCCTGTAGCGCATAGGCGACAGCTCTGTTTTGATAACGCGGAGGCAGCATTGGCCGTCTGGCAACACGGTAACGCGCACATCTCGCTCCGATTATCCTCAGCCGTTGTCTCTCTCCCTCCTCGGCACGCTTCTGTCAAACAATACGAGTTGCATTGGAGTGTGCGTCGCCTCGAAAACCGTATATAACGCGTGAGTTTGCTGTAGACGCCTCGCATTGATATTTAGGAGGTGCTAGTCCGCGAACACACTAGCAGCAGCTACTTCTCCCTATATATGCATATACACATCAGTCCCTTCCTCTCTGCCCCCGTCACAATGTGTACATTACACGTCTCGAGGACAACAGGGACCTCTTCAAGTCGAGTGAATGAACGCAGTTGCAACGACAGCCGCTTCAATGTACACACTTTCTCTCCGTCGCAAGCTCCCATATAACTGATGCGTATCTTTCTCGGGCATCGAATTTACATGAGAACCTATACTATAGCGACTTGTATCCATGACTCTCTCTCTATATACAACTATGAAAAATGCTCGACTAGAAATTTTCACTTTTAGAACGATCTCCGTTCAGATTAATCGTTCGACACTCGTTTCGTTGAATAATCAAAACAATGGGGGAAAAATGCAAGACGCAAGGTATATTGAGGATGCGCCTGTGTACAAGCAGATTCAAATCGATCGATGTCAAAGCATCTGCAGTTCTCATCGTTGCATATTAACTCTCTGTCTCTCTCGCCTATCTCTCTCTCTCTCTCTCTCTCTCTCTCTCTCTCTCATCGCGTCTTCGTCGCTGCAGACAAAGGATATGGCCAGGCGGACGTGTATCGCGTGTCTCTCCCCCCCCCCCCTGTATATTCACTCATTTGCATTCGCTTTGACTTTTAAATAGCGCGCGCACGCGCGCAATCGCATCGAACATCGGCTGCTTTCTGGGAGAACAAAGTAAGCTTGTACTGCTTTAAAGGACGTTGTCGTTGCTTCTTTCCACGTATTTTTTACTCCGTTATACTCAGCGTCCCCCCTGCTTTGTGTTTGCATCTGTTGGCGGAGTAATTTCTCTTCTTCTTTTCTTTTGCAACTGTACGCTGGCTTGAAACTCACTGATGAAATGCAGAGCATCATTTAAACGGAGAATCGTTTTGTTGGTTTTTCCCGGTAAACCATGTCACTTTTTTTCGCAAAAATTAAACTTTTTATTTCAGAATTCAAAAAATTTTTCCAATTTATTCAGTTCTCGAACATGAAATGAAAAATTATTGTTCAGCTAACTGGGCTAGTTAGGTCACAAGTATATCGTATAGAATTTTACAGTCCCGCGGTTAAAGTTTTATTTGAAAACAAAATTTCTTTTCTGTCAATGCAAGCACATATTATTTTCTTGCGAGAATAGCTTCGATTATAAGATTTGTAGATGAAAAGGTCAGATTGAAAAACCTGGACATTGTTGAGATAAATATGAGGAAATCTACGGAGAATCGGACTCTTTTTGGCTCAAAAGTGGAAAGTGAGTTCTGAAGGCATACTAACCGGACTAGATTTTTCACACTCGTTAGAACATATGAAAACAGAAAAGTGGCCGAAATACATCGGCATCCTATGGCAATAAAAAGTTAGGGACGGACAAAAACTGAAAAAAAGTTCAGCAATTTTTGTGCTTTTTTCATTCTCTTAACAGTTTAAGAAGTAGGCCGTATGTTAAATAAAATTTTCAATCAATAGAAATAAAGTATTTAAAAGTCCTTTCATTTGGATGTAAATTTGTCTAAATCGGATGCACCAATCAAAATTTTCACACGTTTGAATACAACGATCTTTGCGTTTGCGAAAATAGTCCATTTTACCTTGTTTTAAATCCTACTAACTTTTGATCGAAGCATCCGTTCGCACCGTTCAATACGTCAAATTAAATGTCTTTTTTTTTATTTTTCATTACTTGAAGCGAAAAAAGAAAAAATGCTATTTTCTATGAAAAATTCGAAAAAGTCCAGCGATATTTCCCTTTCTTTAAATCTTTCTAACTTTTGGTCTAATCGACAATTTCCACGGTCTATAGCTCAAATTAAAGCTCTTTTCTTCTAGTTTCTTTTAGTTTATTGGAAATTTTATTTCAAATACAGTCTGGTTCTTAAATTGTTAAGAACATGAAAAAAACACAAAAATTAACGTAGTTTTTTTTTCAGTTTTTGGTTCGTAATTTTTTATTGATATATGTTATTGATGTATTTTGGTTATTTTTATTTTTTCTATGTCCTAATGATTGTAAAAAAAACCCAGTCCGGCCAATGGCCCTCAAAATTACTCACTTTCTACTTTTGGGCCAAAAAGTGTCCGATTCTCCGTAGACTTCCTCATATTCTTCGTTTTGATACAAATGACGGCAATGTGAGCTTAGTATTGTAGCAACGTGGATGAGTCTGCTCTTACATGGAGCTTCACGGTTTGTAAAGGGAAGAAGATATTTTTTTCATAATCTCGTTTTTCAAAAAACATAAACTATTGAACCATTCTTTTCACCTCTTCAAACTGCTAATTCGATAAAACAAATACTTAATTACGTAATAAAAATCAATTGAAAAGTCTCCTGGTATTTAAGTTAGCAGTATATTTTTTATTAAGGCTTGTCTCGAAACGTGCTTTATACACGCAATAGAATTTATCACAAGAAATTGGGTGATGGATATCCGGTAGCACAGCGGTAAACCATATTAAATTAATTTATTAGAATTAATTCAATTTTAATAATGGATCTCTGAGACATAATGCCAGTCTGAATGAGTAACAAAACAGCGTTAATTATACATAACTATATACAAGTTATAAATATCCGTTCCTAGTTTGCTCTCTGGGCTCATTCCGCTTCTGCAAATAAACTCAAGTGAAAAACAGCTGTTTCACAGTGAATACTCACTTTTATAAAAATTGATATCTTGCGCAATCTTGTAGAGATCCACCAATTAAATTACTAATTTAAAACTGTCCAATAAGCGAATAAACGCGGTTTCTCTTAGCGAAAATTCACTTTTATAAATATTAGATATAAAAAAATATTGAATTTCAAAAATTAAATGCACTTCTCTTTGGTCTAGAATTAAAAAAAAAAAATTTTTTAAGCTAGAGCTTTCGAACCAATGAGACTTTTTTTTGTAAGCCGAAAGACGATGAAAAATGCCGAGGAACATGGGAAATATAGAATATGAAAATTTAACATGGGGAGGCATACGGAGGAACAAGAAAAAATTAGCTATTCGAATTTTTATTATTTTCTTTTTTTAAACCGGCATAACTTTTGATCAGAGCATCGAAACTGGGTACATTTTTTTTAATTGAAGCTCTTTTGTAATACTTTATTATAGTGTAGCTCGAAATTTTGTTGGTGCCTCGGAGTTGTTATTATTCCAGTACTTGATGCATTAATTTTTTGTAAAAAAAGCGTAAAACAGCTCAGAAATATCGTTACTAGTAACTTTTCCCATGTTTCTCTGCACTTTTGACTATCTTTCGGCTCACAGAAGAAAGTCCAATCGGTCCGAAACCTCTAGCTTTAAAAAACATTTTTCGATTCCTGACCAAAGAAAAGTGCATTTTTTTTTAAATTCGACATATATATAATTTAATGACAGAAATAATAAAGTATTTATTAATAATAAATTCATTACGAATTGTTAAAAAATGGATCTAGCAGTTGATCACAATTTCGTCTAAAAATGGAATTATGAAAGGGATAAGTAATGGTAGAATTTCGGTTAAAATGTTTTTACAGCATTTTTTATAGAATTAAAACTGAAAAAATAACAGTAAGTAAAACAATAAAGTTTTTTTAACACACCCTGACTTAAAGTGAGAACTGAGAAAAAAGTGATGCGTTCAATCCCTACCCCGCTCTCGTCTCTAAGCGACACGCGTATATAAACAGCGCATGTCACTATAGAGACGAGAGCGGAGTTAGGGTTTGAACGTACCACTATTTTTTCAATTTACCGAAGATAAGTGTACGCACTCTAATTAAGGGTGTGTTAAAATATTGTATATTTTACCCGGGAATGAAGGTGAGCTGTTTAAACCTGCGAATTTGTCGCCATCCGCAGGGTTTCAACGGCCTATTTCATTCCCTAGGTGCATAATATACTATTTTTTACAAGATTCAATCCTACAGTATTATTACTGCAAACCAAAGCAATTGTTATTCAATTATTAATTATAACAATTCAAATTAAAAAAAAATAAAACTAATCGACCTCCGAAGAATCAGTCCTTTCTTCAAAAATATCTGGCATTGTCAGCAAATTTATGTGCATTGCACCAAATTATGAAGGTAGCTCTTTTTAATGCAGATGCATCTGCGCTACTACCGAAATGGCACTCGACCTTTTTCTAACCTCAAAAAATCAATTAGGTCATTGAAATTTAAAAAAATAGCATATGCGCCTTGAAAAATATACATTTGAATTATAAACAAAATTCTAAGAATATAAGTATTTTTGACATTTTTCATAATTTTGATTCGTTTCTGAGTTAAAAATCATAGAAAATGACAATATTTAAAAGCAAATTAATTTTTTTAGCAAATTTTTTATTCGACGACAACGGTCTCTGTACCGGCGCGAACATTACCAACAATTAGAGAAGGAGTAAACTACATGACGCGAGGAAATGCGTAATACAAGCCCGCAAAACATGTCTCTTTGTAAAATCATTATTCCCTACGATAATTTATTATGTTCTTATATGACAAATTCCATACTTCTTGATATAGTGAACATTCACTGGATGATTAGCATTAGTACTAGCACCGTTTTATAAACTGTATGTCACTATAATAGGCAGTGCATATTCACTAATTATTTAAGCCACTGGTTTACTTTCAAATTAGTGAATATATACTATTTTGAAAAGTGAAATTAATATCATGAAATTTTTCACTTTTTAAATAGTGAGTCACAACTTTTCAATTAACCAAACTTTGATTTCGCTTATTCATTAGTAAAAATTTTACTGTTCTGAAAGTTATAAACAATTAACTCATTCAAATAGTGAAAATTTCACTCAAATTATTTTATAGATCGATAAACCACGAGCGCTCGAGCGAGAAAATGAAAAAAGTCGAAAAAAGACGAGCTTCCGTGGACACAACAAGTCGCGTCTCTCCGACACGCTCGGCGAGGCTACTCGTGCAAGTGCGAGCGATCGCAGGCATTTTTGCCCCAGAGCCCAGAAAGATCAAAGGTGGAGAAACGTGCCGAAACGTACTTATACTCGGGCGCGGCCGCAATCGCGTTTGCCCCGAGCAAATATGCATTGAACGCGCCGTGCAGTGTGTTGCTGCCACTACTCTCCCTTTTCCTTATGCTCTTGAAAGAGACGGATACGGTGTCTCGAATAAAAGTGGCTCAAGCTGCTACTGCTACTGCACATATATGCGATTCTCGCCGAGCCCTTGGAATTTCGAAGACCGAAGATGTGCCCGCTGATATATAGATATTTGTGGTTGGCGGTTTGTCGAAGATGTCTCATAGGAATAAGCACTAACATCCAACGTTGTGGTATATATATATATATATAGATGTGGGAGAAATGTTTTTCTCCCGTCAATTTTCTGTGCGATTTTATGTCTTGAGCGGACGCGTTGTTACAGCAGACTTGAAACTAAATTGCTTTATTAAAGTGTTATTGGTACATGTTGATTTGATCCATTTTGAAATGTCAATTAGAATTTGCCACGATATAGCAGACGAAATTTCAACCAATATAAGTGGCTGCTCGCATAATTATTTACTATTTTACCTTTGTTACCGGTATATTTGAATTGCGAAGTATATATTTATGAATAAGTTTAAAACGAGTAAAATAGTAAATATTGGCAAAGCGAAGAGTAACTGCACCTCGACTTTTCATAATTTGCTTTTTAATACTACTTATTGCAAGCCGATTAGGTTAAATTCAAATCCTTAATTGATAATTATTATTAGTATACTAATGAAATATTACAGTACCTTACAAAAATTTGGTTTAAAAAATCATTCATCAACGTCCAACACAGAAAATATTTCCGGAAATCCTTGCTTTTTTAGCTGAAAAGCTCTCTTCGCCGAAGGTTGAGCGCAGCACAATAGAAATTGCGGCTTCAACTTTCTCCGAATAAAGCATTCGGAACATTTAAAAAGGCCAAGTGTTTGCGACGTAAATCCGCGGGGAACTTCGAAGAATATTTTAAAGGCGCAGCTCGAGTCGACACTATTAAAACTGGATTCCCGGGCGACCTTACGCAAGCGCGCTCTCACCTTTTCTTGCGTTATATATACGTAACACTGCACCGGCTCACTAGTATAGATATATAGACGGGCAGCTAAGTGAGGAGGCCGGCAGCTCACCGCGCTCGCGCTCCACTGGAACTAAATTAAAGTCCTGCAGGACTTTGGGATTACATCAAGGATTTATCGTCACGTCCCTGACATCGAGCGATTGTTGTGTGCCGGCTTGCAGCGAGCCACTTGTACTCTGCTCTTTCTATATATAGTTTCTCCATATTTCTCACGTCTTTCTCCTCGCTTTTCGCGTCGCCGCCTTTCGCCTGGACAAATAAACGCCCCTAGATGGCGCCCGAACTTTTCGAATATAGGCATACACACAGTTCGCCTCAACGAAAGTCGCGCAGAATATAGCTGGAAGTTTGAAAGTGTACGATTCCTTATCGCCTTCTCTTATAGCGATAGGATTTCATCGTGGCGTTGCGACAAGCCGTTCCGTTGATCTGTCAATTCCGTTTCAGTGAATCGATATGCTAACGCAAGCTTAGTTCTGAGATCATATAGAACTTTGTACAATGAGGTTGGACAGCTTTTTCAAACCCAAAGTGATTGGACTCAGGCTAATGTTTTCCATCCATTCGTTAATGCTGTTGACTAACCTCAATCACCGAGTGCCGTAAGTGTTGATTGTCATGATCGTCGGTCTGCAACTATTAGAGAATCAAGAAAATCATCCATTTACCCCAGTTGAGCTTGACCTTGTTGATTATTTTTGAAGAGCGGGAAATTAATTCATATGGGCTTTAAGTGACTCAAAATTTCTTCGAATATTTACTAACTCTTCCATCAAAATATCTCGACTCGGCAAAATATTAATCAAAAGTTAACTTAGGTTTCTGCGCGAAGAAAGTGTGTAAAATACTGTTCTAATCACGACGTGCAAAGTGGAAAAGTCCGTTTGCACCGAGGATCCCCTTTTTTCAAGCGCATGAGCTACAGTTCGGCTTAATGGTCGTTCGAGTTAACTCGTCTGCTGCTAGTGGTTCTCCTCTGTCTCCTCGCAGCTGGCGTAAAATTGGCTCACTGCTATTTCCCATCGTCTTACGTATACCGGACTACCACCTATATGCACGTCTTTCTTATAATTTCCAGATCCGAGCCTCGACATGCTCGCAATTGCTGACAGTAGATTTCCCAAACGTTAATGGCCGAAATTTAATGAGCAGAAGATACGACGGTTATCTTCTTAGGCTTCCTCCAGATTAAGGCACTGCCTTAATTGTT
Source organism: Philotrypesis tridentata (assembly GCA_018906965.1). Taxonomy (NCBI): domain Eukaryota; kingdom Metazoa; phylum Arthropoda; class Insecta; order Hymenoptera; family Pteromalidae; genus Philotrypesis; species Philotrypesis tridentata. The sequence goes on from JACCIB010000048.1 coordinate 909,800, forward strand.
ACGGCTAGCGGTTATCGCAGCGACGATACGGCAATCGTACCTCCGCGCTTTGAATCACTCGAGAACGTGCCGGAGTCGAGTGTATGACTTTAATAAAATACGAAACTAGGCACAAAGAAACAGCTTCATCATTCACGGGCCAAGGGTCCATAAAAATCACGATCAAGGCTCAATCTCATTCCTCAGCCCAGTAAATTCGACAGGGAAAACCTATAACCAGATAAATACGTCGATTTCAACCGAGGCGAAGTCCATTTTGCGCTGCGGGAGCGAGAGAGAGAGAGAGAGAGAGAGAGAGAGAGAGAATCCCTTAATTTACGCTCTCCATCGCAGCTCGAAACTCGATAACGATCACTCGTATAAGTTAGCGATTACGAGTCGTTCCACCTTCGCGTCTTGCCTCCCATCCCTTCAACTCGCGCCCAACTCTCAATCACGTGGGCTATATATACACTTCGCGCGTAGATACGCAGAGTGAGAGAGAGAGAGAGAGGGGGGAGCGCATTCCGTGGGAATCGAAGCTGCGCCAGTGGTTACAGTCACAATTACGAGGAACTTTAACGCACTGCTGTCGTCGCAGTCTCTTCTTTGTCTTCCGCCCGAGGAAATTACTCAAGTATCATGTGCGCTTTAATTCTCCTTGTTCGCCTAGTTAGTATCTCGAAAGGCAAATTTGCCTTGGGTATAATATAACTCGTGCGTGACTTTGCCCTCGGTGTCGAACGAGCCGCTTGCAAAATTGCTATTTGCAAGGATTCGACTTTAATGGCCTCAACCGCCGAGCTTCTCTGTGTAGTTGCTGGATTTTACGGCGGATTTATTCTGTTGGCTTTGAAAGTTAGACGAACCGTGCCATGTATTGACGCTCCCGGTGTATTTAACCACTGCTTACGGGTCAAGCGCGCCTTTTTCCTGGCTTTCGAAGGCCTATCACAATTATTTCCTTGTTCACTTTCTTCGCCTTCGGCTCGTGCGTGCTCGCCGGCGACTCGTACTACAAATCCACGCTCGAGCTGAAAAGATCTCCCTACATAAACAATACGCTATTCACCTTCGGAGACTTATTGTTTCTAGTGTAAATTAAAGATTATTGTGAATTAAAAATATATGAAATTCATTTTGAGTTACAAAAAACTAAAAGGACCAGTTAAAACATTGAAATGAATAACAATTTTCGATTTTATAGTTTGCACCGTTACAAAGGTTCTTTGAAAAAGCAAAAATTCAATTTTGCAGACAAAATTAAATCAAAAAGTGCACATAGCTTGAATTTTAAGTATGTAATCTGACCTTACATTCAGAAAGTGCAGGTCTTTTTACATAAGAATATGTTGTACTGTATAATATTGAGTTAATTTTACGTCTTGTATCAGATCAAAATATCAATCGACTCTCAAATGTCCGCGTGACCGTTAAAAGACAAAAAGAATGATAAAGTGGCAACAAGTAAACATATTTTTGAAGGAAATTTAAAGATCTTTCGGAATATGGGATTAGATTTTGTACATCTATGGTATACATGGACGAAAAATATAGTTTTTTGAAAAAAATATCAAAATTTCGTATAAATTCTAAAAGAAAATGCGATAAATAGTAGCCGATTCGTTCCAAATTCTAATAGGACCTAAGTTGGAACTCAATCATCCTGCTCACAAAATTTGAGTTTATTCTATCGATTCGTTCCAAAAACTTATTTTTTTCACTGAAAAAGACGTAAACCGTGGAAATTCATCGGAATTTTCGATTTCAAAATTCGCACCGTTACAAAGCTTTCTCTTTGAGAAAGCAATTTTCATTTTTTAACAATTTAAAACGGTTGAATCCCCTAAAGCAGATTTTGGTCATTTGGAATCAGGTGTTTGTTTCTGTACTAAGAATACATTAGTGATTTAATCTCTCATCGTGAATACTAAATATTTATTCTTAAATTAGTGATATTCAAGATGTTCTGACTAATTATTCTTGTGAAATAATAGACAACATTTCTGTCAGGCAGAATTTCGTTGATTTAGCCGATGTTTTCCATTACTTTAATTATATAATATGTGAACTTATTAAATTCCTTTCTTTAATATAGCTACTTCAGCTCCATTCACTGACAGCATAGTCAAACGATGCACGAGCATCTAGTTGATTGGAATTCTCGGTGGCTTCAGAAATTCCGCGCAAACGTTATCATCAAGTATTTTTCCCACAGTATCAAAATGAAAATTCAGAAAATGCCGGGTTGCACCTCTTGTTAACGCTTTTGTCAGAAATTTTGGCTCGTATGACAACTTAACATTTTTGCTTGTAAATTGTCTTGTTGAAACAGTACATGCTCAAAGCGAAACTTAAATTCTCTTTCGTGAATCATGTTATTGAAAGAAGAAGAGCAATTCTTCAAAACAGTCAAAAAAGGGATAACCAAAATTTCTTAATTTTTTGGAATCGATTGTTGGCTTGAAGCATATACTGCTACAGAATACTGAGCGACTCCCGTACACATGTAACATTGATAATTTTGGTACTGCAGCACTTGCGTACAGGTGCTTTTACATTGCGTAATCTGGGAGCGTATAACTTTAATGTAACGCTCTTAACATAGTCGTAACCACCGCAAGCTCACGTAAATATGCTTCAACGAATACATTTGAGAGAACGCAAAGCTATTTAATCAGTTGAGCTTAAGTACGATGTACGTTTTCGTACAATACAATAGAAAATGAACGATCAATAGTTTTGAAATGATGACAGGCTCTTCAAAAAACAAACGTTTTAACAACAGGACTAGCGAACGACTAGGAATATCGAGAAAATTGAAGGTGGCGTTGAGTGAGCTCCTTAGCCTCGAAGGTGACGAGTGTAAGTAGAGCAAGCGAGAAATTTTAACAAGGTCGCAAGCGATGTAACTCAAAACCTCCCCCTCTCCTCTCACACACACACACACACACACACACACACACACACATACACACACGCACACACACTCGCTTTATCTCTCTTATGCGAGCTACCGAAATTACGTGGGCGTGTATGAGGGGCACAGGACGTAGCCGAAGCTTCTCTCTTTTCGAGTCCCGTGAATTTCTGCGTCCTTTCCGCGGCTTTCTCATTAAGAATCTATTAAGGCCTTGAAATGTGCAACGAGTTTCAATTGATGTCAAGCCTCTACCCGTGAAAGAGACTTTTCATTTCCTTTAATACGAACCTGATAAAAAAGGAGAGAGAAAGGGAGAGAGAGAGAGAGAGAGAAAGAGGGAGAGAGCCGCTGGGATTCTGGGTCGCCCAAGGGAAAATGCCAGGGCGATGATGATTAAACAGCTCGAAAGTAACGTCGCCGACGCTATCGATTCCCGACACGTGGGAGTTAATTGTTGCGCGGTTGACGCTTGTTTTCGCTTAACGACTTTTCATTGATTTCATTACGAGGCACTTCGCCGCGATATCGAGACAATTGTTGCTCAGATGCACGTAAGTGCGCTTCGAGAGGAAACGTGGAGAATGTACCCTGTCTGAGCTGAACTTTTAATTAATTAACAGATTGGTGACGAAAAACTTTTACACGTACGGATGTATACGTCGTGATTTGAAATCGCATCCACCTCTTACACATGATTTCGAAAACGAGCCGTACCTCCCCCCCCCCCGTCTGACCATATCGCGACATTACCACTAGACTCGAATGCTCTCGAGGCCATTCCCCCTGCATTCGACGCGATTACTCGGAGCAAGACAAACGTTTATTCGAGAAGTTTGGATGAAAAGCAGATTTCCGGAAAACTTTAGGACAAAAACAAGCTTTAATCTCAATTACATATTGCTAGCTGGCGGCAATAGCTCGTCGACGTTCGCTACAGTCGCCATGCATTCACAGACGCTCTGCTCACACCGTACAATAGACATGCCTCGCGCAGCGGCTCTGTTTGGTTCACGCGTCTCATCCTACGCGTATATACATTACACACATGCTTGCATGGCCGCACATACGTACGCGCAGATCGTATGTATAGTTGGGCATACGGCTGTTTTCAAAGGACACCTTCCAATTACGCTATACACAACGATCTCGAGGACAGGGACGTACGTCTTGCAATAGTGTATCCTTTGGAATTACAAACTTCTCAAGTTTTTCCTAACTGTCGAAGCTTATTCGCGGAAGCCCAGTGGGGTAGCCGGCTCAAAACAGTACAGAGTTATTTCCAGCGCCTGGCTTCCGCCAAGATCGCGCTAAATGAGGTTGATTGGCTGCAATCACAATTAGTGAGCTCGTATAATCGCTTGGCGTAACTGCCCAACTTTCGTGGCACGCGGAAACTGCAAATTCAGCGTGGAATCTCGCGCGAAAGAAGCACAGTAGGCCTCTCATCAATAAGCCATACGAAAACAAGGCTCTGCTCCGTAGAGAAGAGCGAAGAAAAGAAGAGGCTAGTTCGAAAACGAGAGTGAGCAAGTGCAGCGGCAACGAGCGGAGCAACGGCCACGTTGAATCGATCCAAGAGTCCGTAAGAGAAGCTCTTTCTCTCTCGCTCGCTCGCTCGCGCACACAAACACACACACACACACACACACAGAGTGGAAGGGGCGACGGTCCGGCCGTAGGGTGGAGGGGGTTGCGTTTCACCCCCTCTCTTTCTCTCTCTCTCTCTCTCTCTCTCTCACGCGCGCGCGCTCGCAAGATACACATCGGGGGACCGAAGGAGAAGCTGCGCAGGGGTCGCTGACTTTCTCCTCTCTTGCGCTCTTCGACAGGCTGCGAAAACAAGCCGCTGGGGGAAGGGGGCTTGCGCGCGTCGTCTGCTAGAGAGAGAGACTGCTGCAGTCGTCAGTGTGCCGGCGGTGTTGCTGCCGAGAACAGGTGCGTGCGCGGTGGTGCTCGCTTTGCCATAGGCTCTGCCACTGCACTACCACTACTACTACTACTACTACCACCGCGAGCCGCAGGTGATATTCACGCCCTTGCGCGAAGGGGGGCTCTGTCACTCTCTCTTTCTCTCTCTCTCTCTCTCTATCTCTGTCTCACGTGTTCCGCGTGTGCGTGTCTGACTGGAGCTCGACTCTTACTACTTGGTGCGTGACTTGCTTGTGTCCGAGATTGTGCTAGGTCGCGGAGAGGATGGACAACGAGACGGCGATACTCGTGCCGTTGGGTGCGATTGTGCGTTCACTGTGAGGATGTGGTTCTTCCGCTGTGACGCCTCCGGGCAATCGCTGCCTTGATATTCCAGGTAGGCAACGCTGACCTTTTTTCTTCATCGCATCGAATAGCTGCACCGGTCGGGACGATCTTTGGCGTCTGGTTGTGTGTGTGTGTGTGTGTGTGTGTGTGTGTGTGTGTGTGTATGATCGTGTGTTCGCGCGCTCACGTCATTCCAAAGCTCTTCACGTACGCGAGGGTATAGCCACGCGAATGCGTGACCAATTACTTCGTCCCTCTCTCTCTTTACATCCGTGATCGTCGCTACGTCGCTCGTGTGCAAATCCGTCGCTGCTGGACCTAAATAAATCTCCCCGGCGTTTGTCCCCTACTGATTCGATCAATTCTCTGAACACGTTCCCTCTCTCTCTCTCTCTCTCTCTCTCTCTCTCTCTCTCTCTCTCTCCCTCTTTGTCGGTTCATCTATAATTAAACTCCTTCGAGCAGAGGCCGACGTAACTCGTCGGTTCTTGAAAATTGCGGCATTTAGCTCAGAAATTACGTCACGCAGCTTCCCGCTCAGACCTTCGAAATTTACGGATCGTGCGCTTTTTTCGTGTCCAGCCTCGCCGAGTCGCGAGTTTCGAATTAACCGACCAACGCGAGGCGCAAAAAGAAAGGCAGCATTCAGATGTAACACTGATGAGGTTAGACCGAAGTTCGACCTGTCTAGATCCGTATACCGGAGTTTATATATAAGCTCAAACGGCGCGGAGAGTGGGAAAACTCCCAGCTGCTGCCAGTCTGCAGAACGATAACTGGTTAAACTAACCCACTGTGTTTCTCTCTCGCGCCCCGACTAATTAAGCCACCAGAACTTTCGAGATGGAGGTCTTGCAGGCGCGATACACATGCACTACACACGCGTACACATACACACATACACACACACACACACACATCCTCGGCGTCTAAGCCAGAACCTTCGTAGGTAGTTATAAGCGCCCACCCTCGAGTTTTAATCTCGCGCGCGAACTACTAACTGCACAGGGGGTAGAGAGAGTCACAAAAAATCCGATTTCGTTTATTCCAGTTCGCGCTCCCCTCGCAATGCTAATGCTTTTCCGCAGCGCGTCGACTCGACTAATCGTTTTAATAATCCAATCGCTGTGCTAAAAAAATTATCTCAAATCCCGTTGAAAACGCGTCGCTTCACAATTCGCTGGGGGGCGGAAAAAGAAGTTTCGGTGGTAAATTTCTCATTCGAGAACGGCAGATGTTCAACCATAAACGAAAGATAAGAGAAAAGGAGGAGAACGCGAAGAAGTATAAGCAAAGGATCCGGCTTTAGCGTCCGCGGCTTAAAAAGTATCTGTACTGTCTTCTCGGGAGGAAGCTCTAGAGCGTCACTGGTGAAGACGCAAAGGAAGAGCTGTGCGAGAGAAAGAATCGGATGGTAAAAGGTAGGACGGGAGCGCCGGGAGTTGCGAGAGAAATGGGGAAAAAAAGAGATACCCCTGCTCACTGGAGTAGAGTCGCACGGCGCGTTAGCTTTGTTGGGTCGTCCCAATATCGCCAGGCTTCGTCTCGCGAGTCTAGTCGTTGCCTGTGTATCAAGATATATATATCTCTTGATATATATATATATATATATATATATATGTGTGTGGACTTTTTTTCATAAAGAAAAAAAAATTAGAAAGGTATCGAAAGATTAAAATTTTTAAAAACTTCATATCACGCGCAACTTTTCTGGACGTAATTTCTCCTCTCTTGCAGATGAGGAAACAAAAGGGAGGAATAGAGACGGGCGCAAAAAGAACGAGCGACGCACTCATCTCAATAAAAGAGACCCTCGAAGCTATACACACCTCCGTGCACAATGCTTGGTACGACAAAAAAGCTCCACACATTCGCGCGTGCACACACACACACAGGCACACCCACTGGCCTTTAGAGCAATCTGGCTCGTGTGTCCGACGTACACGTTTCACGCACTCTGATTTTCACTCCACTCATTGTCCTCGACGCGCTGCTGAAACACACGTTTTTTTCCAAGCCTACCGCGCCCCCCCCCCCTCTCTTCCTTATATAGTTGCTCTTTGATACTGCTGGCGCTTTGTTACGGGGATTCGCGCGCGAAAAAGGATTACAAGTTATAAGTCCTCTGACAACCGCATAACAAGAGAGGTGTAACCTGAGAGGAAAGAGATTTGGCCATGTCTGGTAAACCGTGTTTTCATGCGGAGGATCGTCCATTCAAAAGTTGGTAAATAACGAGGAGCTCCATTAGGAAATTAGTGATAGCAGAGGGAGATCGACGCAAGTAATGGAATTCACTGGCGATTCTGTTACAACTGTGGTAGCTGATCGTCATCACGTTCATTCACAATCCAACGAAGTTTCATTGTTAATCTAAACCTAAAACATAATTGTGAAGCACTAGCGACGGTTTGGCAATGAAATATTTAGCAATAGCTAACACGAATCGCGTTTTACACAAAAAGCTCTTCTCCTCGCTGAATAATTAGGCACAACCAGCGACTAGTTTCAATTTTCAATAGCTTGAAAAGAGAAAGGTTGTTCCTTACGAGAAAGTTTAATTAAACTCTCTTAAACTAAACAGCGTTTTTAGACAACTTCTATAATCATCGATCAATCCCGCCAACTTGACGATCGATCCTCTATGTCTCTCTCTCTCTCTCTCTTTCTCTTCTCTCTCTCTCTCTCTCTTCTCTTCCTTTGATCTCTCTTTTCGCATTTATCGCGAGCGATCTGCAATACCTTCTATACATATATCTCCTAAAAGTTCTCTGTCGCCATCGTCGCGGCAATAAAGTTTTACGCGACGATGGCTGGCCTCTTACGGATTTTCCTCTCCCTCCATATATATGTATATCGTCACGTGGATGTATGCTATCGAATGTAAAAATCTCCGAGCCTTTTCTTTCTTCTAGTGCCTGAACAGGCTTTTTTACGTCTCTCTTGTGAATGGGAGAGAGAGAGACACAGAGAGAGAGAGAGAGAGAGAGAGAGAGAGAATGCAAAGGAGGTAAAGTTTACGGACTCATCCTTTATGATTTAGCTAAAATTCGACGTGTGCAAAAACAAATGGATTACCTTCACGAGATGGCACTTGACAGATTGAACAAGGAAAGGAAAAAATCTCGGAGTAACGGACGATCTTTGATAAGAAATTTGTGCTAAAGCATGGGATAAAAGCTTTGACAAGGAATAGAGAAGAGACAGAAGGACAGGAGGTGGAGGAAATGAAGCATATGGATAAAAATGAGAGAAAATGGAGCTTGAGATTCGAGGGTAAGGCTCTTTGCAAGTACAACGAGGGGTGATCCATATGGAGACTAATGAAGCGAGGATAGAGGCTTTTCGAGAATCGTTTACACGTCGTGTTACCATTTATCGTCGAGTGTCTGCTTGGATTCGGACTTGTTCTTAGAGGGTCTCTGCGTAGCTAACCATCCTAATTCGAATCACGTCTCGATCACATGATTTTTCTTGAAGCGAACTTTGTATTTATCCAGCTTTCATAGGTTTCAATTTTTCATGGTTGACAGTATGCAATTGCAGCATTGGAAATCGTATTGAATAGTATGTTAAAAAGGAAAATTAGTAAGACGGAAAATGATTGTTTAAAACCTAAAATAGTTAAAAAATTTTGGTATTATTCAATTTAGGATAACATCTTTTACCCTCAAACGGTTTCGCTGGCTTCAAAAAGAACCATTTTTCTTCAAGCGGATTTCTTTATGAGAGATCTTTTCCTTAAGGGAAGTTCCTATTGCTTCGAAACGGTTTGATTATCTCAATGTTCTATCAGAGAATTACAAGAATGGTACACAAACTACGGTAATGAAAAGAATTCGTGGTTTTATCACTCTTCTTGAGTTTTGATTTAAACCGCAATTCCTACCAAATCTGTCGAAACTCATTTATGTAAAAGCCAAACGACGTTGGCACGAAAATTAAGTATGAATAATTCGATGAACTCGAGCTTGCATGTGCGCAAAGCTCACGCATAGTCAACGCAGGTATGAAATACCATTGTAATCGTTCCCGGGATATACAAGCGCAAACAAATTACACGTCGAATCTCGATTATGGCACGACAATCGGAGAATGTCGCTACTAACCACATACAATAGCTCGGTTCGCGCAAAGCTGTTTACCCGTTCGAGTACACGCACAAACCACATCTCCGCATATATACACAAGCGTATATATAATTTTCACGACACGACGGATATTCGTTTTCCACGGCGATCTCGTTCGCAGATCAAAGGAGCAGAAAAAACTTTTAATCTCGTCGAAAGTTATAGCTCGCGATTGCCACGAGAAGGAGAAAGGCTCGGTTCCATTATTCTGCAGTGAAACTGTAGCCACCGTGAAAGCGAGACAGAGAGAGAGAGAGAGAGAGAGAGAGAGAGAGAGAGAGAGAGAGAAACAAACAAGAGCAGTTATATAATTGCGCGACTGAAAAGACCAAATACACAATAACGAGAGAAGAGGCCAAATTCGATTGTGTCGTTCTCGCTAAGATCATCCCCTTGACTATATATATGTATGTGCGCGCGCTTATATGTACGACAGAAGCCAGTGGATAATTGCTTGACGTATCTTCGCTCGCGAGTCTTAACCGCAGAAACTGCTCCAGAGTCGCCTAATGACGTCGTTACCGACGATATCTCCTCGAGGCACAATGCCATACGACTTTCCTTGCGATGTTGCCCCTCTTGCATTGTATATGCGCATAACGTGAAATGATTTATACTCGCCAAATTTTTCGAGAAACAACTTTTCCTCTTGTACCGTCAATAATTTCGAATTAGAATAATAATTAAATGCACATACCGCCGCGCCATGTGAGTCCCATGACACATAGGGAATTCCTATATAACTGCATTCAGCACGTTATACATCAGAATATTAGTTGTAATACAACAGTCGTTGATTCCATGCATTCCGTTTCTAAGCCGTTCTAAAAATACTCGAGATCTGTGACAATTACTTTTGATTTCAATTTCAAATTTTTTTTTTTTCTTCTAATACGGGACAAATTCTTCACTAACATAACAGTACTTATACGCGAAAGGAATTGAGATTAGGTTTCCAGTCTTGAAAAAAAGATGTTATCATGGTATGACTCCATAAAAATGCTATTCCAAGTAACAAGTGAACTGAAGTCTTATCGTCCAAAATTCATGATTCCGTTACAAAACACCGGCAGATACAATAGCGTATCACAAGCCCTTATGTTCTCGAGTTTCGAGTCAAGTGCACATGACTCAATGCATACATATCCGTTTCAATCACTCGTCTTCTCTTATACTTTATACACGTTGCAATCTAGCTCTGTCGGCTCTTCCACGTATAACGTACGACAGAGAAAGTGAAAGAGCGGAAGGGAGAGAGGCGGAGAGAGAGAGAGAGAGAGAGAGAGAGAGAGAGAGAGAGAGCTCGCACACGAAGGAGAAAATTTTCCCTTGCTGTATCGAGGACAGAAAGAATAGGCTGCGGTACGGGCCGCTAAAGCTTTATGCATCTCTAGTCCACCGAAGTAATCCTGAGATATCGGGTCGATAATGGCGCAAAAATTTTCCAGCACCTCCAACTGGTTCCACTACTTTAATTTTAAATCAGATGCACAGAGCAATTGCAGTTCGCGTATTAAACTTAATCAAGTTCCGAAAGAGGGGGGAGGGGAGGGGAAGGGACAGAAAGAGCCAATCGAAAACTCAATTTAGCGCAGAGGCGCAAGTTTTAGGGAACAGAACGAATTCAACCTGCCTCGAGTGAGAGAAAGGAGCGGACATGGGCGAAAACACAAGTGTTGCGCAGCGGGCTAACTAAACCTGACGCGCGGCCAAGTGTACTCGTAAAAGTAATTAGCATAATAAATTAAGCCGCAAATAAAAGGGGGTAACGACGACGAGCCTCTATATATAGCCTGTCGTGTAGCGAGCATGTATCTACAGACAGCTGCGCTGGACTGCCAGCGCGCACACACCGGCTGCGAAAAATAGGGGAGGTACTACTGTTGCTGCTGCTGGTACTGCTGGTGCCGCAACTCGTTGACCTTGTTTCATTCGTGCGCCAGCATTTGGCGTTCGTTAATTTTCTCCAAGGGATTTTTTCTTTTCGACGACTCAATTACACGGTATGCATCGCGAAGTAAAAGTGTTAGCTCCGAGAGAGAGAGAGAGAGAGAGAGAGAGAGAGAGAGAGAGAGAGAAAATCGAGTCGAACCACTCTCGGTCTTGCGCAGTGATAAAGAGAACAGATAAGGAGAACGACGAAGGGAATCGAGTCTCTTTGGTTTTACGAGTTACTCTGCTACGTGATTGATCTGCTCGTCGGCCGTATCTTCGCTTTGACTAAGATACGTCGGGTCTACACTCTTGGATTAGCTTTCTACGGTGATATACAGTGCTGTACTTGCCGATTTTCGAGGCCGAACTATCCCTCGGGTTCTTAGCAAACGAACCGCTCGGAGATAACTTTCAATGGATTCGCGAGACACGCCTCGGCTTTTCGAGCTCCCTGCTTGTATATATGCAGCGAACTGTGAGGCTGCGTCCAAGAAAGGAAATGAGATATTGCTTTGACGTGATTCTCCGAGGCACGGAGTGTCGCGAAATTTCTTTATATCAAGCAAATTCGTGAGCTACTCTCGCGGAACTGCGGGAAAGGGATAAGGGATTCCTTGTACATGGCTAGCACGTATAGCCGGGATATATTGATTTTACTTTAGTTCGTGCAGCGCGCGGTTGTTCCCTGAGCGGAAGGAAATATGTAGATTGATGGTCGGCTTTTCCATCATTTGCATGCATCTGCTGATTACTTTAACGTTAATTGTCATGTTTTGCGGCATCTTAAATTGTCTATTAGGTTTCTCGTGTTATGATTTGTGTGAATACTTTTTCACGGTGGGAACTTAAGAAACAGTTCAAAAATTGTAATTTTGAAATAAGACAATAACCTATTCACACGAATCTTTCAATAAGACTATAAATTTAATCATTTCACACATTTTTGGACACAATCGTGGAGCACTTTTGGAATGATTACTGTCAATGTTATTAAATAATTTGACTTTTCGTGTACGTACATGAAATACATATTTTTATAAAATTTTAATGCGTGCTTGAAAACTAGATTAAAATTAAGGTAATTTAATTTTAACAGAATGTATTAAAAAGTACCATAGTACTATAGGTACTAGTACTAAAAATGATTTAAACTTCATGCAAATGTGAGCAAATACTTTGCTTTATTATTGGTACACTAATTTTAATGCAAAATTGCACAGAAATGTACATTAAAAATCCATGACATTTTTGTCAGAGAATAAATCAAATTTTAGAAAGTTTTCTATTTTGATGTAAATGTATTCGATGTAAATTTTCAAGATCTTACATCAATTTTAATTTATATCGATATACATCCGTAATCTATCAAAATTATGTAAATTTTAATTGAATGCTCATGCACATTATTATCTCATTAATATTGCATGAAATAATTTTATGCAAATGTACCTCGAAACGTGCATTGATGTGTTTTACGACTTTTTTTATGATAATTTTCATGCACAATGAACATAAAAATTGCATTCATTCAGCAAAATCTATCTCAGGAAACTTGTTTGTTTGTTGCAATCAATTGACTAACTCAATTGCCACGTATCAAGTTTTAGCATTTTCTAAGAGTTGAAAAACTTTTCCCAATGTCCTTCCAGAAATAATTCGAATTAATAATTCAGTAAAATTAACCATCTCATTAACGATTCCATTCCTTCATCGCGTCCGCAAAAGAGCTTCTCGGATATTACAAAACCGAAAGGGAACGAGAGAGATTTCCGCGAAGAGAGTGAGATTAAAAACTGTCCCAGCAGCAGCAGCAGCAGCGGCGGCGGCGGCGGCTGCACTTGAAGCGAGAGCCTGAAATACTAGGAACGTGCCCGTCCTGGAAAACATTAGGCAGATCCCAAAAATGAGATCAGGCCAAGTAGAAAACTTGGACGGTCATGTTTGCTCTATTTTTTCTCCCTCCTGTCCATCTATATATGCATACATCCCGATATACATCCTACCTCTGCTTTTCGACGTACAGCTTAATTACCGTGATAAATTTGACGACGGTATTAATCTAAGTTCTGTTGCCACGCAGAAAGCCGAGTGGATAAAAATGACGCTCATTTTTTAAATTTTCTCCAAGGACTACCATAGCAGTTAACGGTGTGTGAATGTGCGTTGGTTTTCTTTCTCGATACAAGTAGGCTTGTTGATTTTTTTCTGTTGAAGTATTTGTACAGGGCCGGAGCACGTGCAGCCGCGATTAAATCGCAGGCATAACGATAACGATAACTGTTAAAGTAACGGGCAGACGGCCGTTTAATGCAGAATGACGATCGTCTTGTTCGCTCGGGCGCTGCAAGCTCCAGCCGTAAAATAAAAGTGAATTTTACGCACTTGGTCGTTGTTGCCTGCCGCTGTATGAAGCTTTTCGCGGGTCCTCGTTATCTCGATTGTAAGTTATTATTTATTGTTACCTGCTCATAAGTTAAGCAACATGACTCGAGTTGCGGTCAGGCTTACGTCCAAGAAATATTGTTCGAACGAGTAGCACAAATCGAGCTGTAACCAGACCTTGTATTTTAGTCTATTCGAGAGTCAAGCAAGTAGATCACATAAATCTGAGATCAGACGAGAACTTCCTTCTAAATATATTATTATGAATTTTGAAAAAAAAAATTTCTTTTTCAACAACATCATTAGTCACGAAAATGTAAAACAAATCGACTCGTAAATGAATTAATTTTAAGGAAAAAGTCATTTTCTAGCTTTAATGCTATAAGCCGATTAAGTAGATCAAGTCCGTGTGTGACCAGACTCGAATTTTCTTCACATAAACTAATTCGTTTAGTTAAAATATACCAGACAAAATAGCTTCTTGAGCCAAAGCCAACCATTTTCAAATGGTAGCTCAGCAGCTTTTCAACGATCGTACGCGCGCATTCTTGCATAAACACAATATGTCCCGCTGAGTTTCACTTAAACACATACACGCGTGAGAATATCGTATCTTGCGGTCTCGCGTTACTCGCGGCTGCATGAGGCAATCCACACTATTGGCGTATCATCTAACAAACCTATTTTCCGCGTAGGAAAGCGTCGAATAAAATTCTCCGCACAGCCAGATAAGATTTGGTCGTCCAATTATTTTGGCAACACTCCAGCCGCGGAGTCGATGCTCTTTCCCTCGGGGTGTATACGTATGTATATACATGTCTATCAACGGCTTTAAGAGAGGGGGAGAGAGAGAGAGAGAGAGAGAGAGAGAGAGAGAGAGAGAGTAGGCGCGGAACGAGAAATTACGCAGGAGAAGTCTTCGTCGTAGTAGCGCTAAAGGCCGGAAATCGCACGGTAATTGAAAGCTCCGGCGGGAGCGAGTTTCTGCTCTGCGCTTCGTCGAAATTGAAAGCTTGATACATTTTTTTTCGGGGGTTCGTAGCCAAGCATGTACATGCTGATAATTTTAGCGATATTCATTACGCAAAAGGCTCTGATCCCAACTTTAGTGAGACTCAGTTTTTCAACACAGCTATGAGAGAGCGATTGATTTGGGTGGCGCAGCGTGTGTGTGATTAGCATTTTGCGCTCTTTCATTAAACCGTCAATCGTTTCTGATGATGATCAAAGAAAACCATTGTTTTCAGTTATCTTCGGTAAATAGATAGATACAGTACGTGCCATTTTGACTGTTTCCTTGTTAATACTACAATTGAAACCGAGAACGAGTAAGGTGAAATTATCGCTTTCAATTAATTAACCCGATTAAGTTGGTGTATGAGCACATCCTTCCTCGAATCCCATAATTCAAAACTAGTTAATGCTTTCAATCATCAGAACAAAAAATACCTATAAACGAAATCATTGCCGTGACTACAAGCCGATGTGAGTACATCGGCTTGTAGTCACACCTTTCTCATCAAGAAAGCTTCTTCAACAGACTCGTAAAAAAAATTCATTAGTTTAGCGCACTCGCCGTTGTCAGCCTAAGGGTGCCTGCGTCGCAATTTCCCTAAGAGGTACAGACATCCCATCTAGCGAAAGCAGTAAAAAAAGCAGCAACAGTATCGAAAAGTTAAGTCTCATATACGCGGGAGAAGACCCTTCGATCCTCGAATGCATTGGCTCTCGCGCGGGCTTGCCGTATATATACCCGCGCATTGAGATGATCTTGAAGCTCGAGAGCTCGTGAGTATATGTGCAGCAGCAGCAGCAGCAGCAGCAACGACTGGCTAGACACGCCGCCGTTTCAATATCGTCCGGCTGGCTTGCATAATCCCACTCTCTCTCTCTCTCTCTCTCTCTCTCTCTCTCTCGATCGTAAATTTGAATATTCTCTCGCAGCGCCTTCCGATGCATATATCCTTTTTTTCTTCTCCTATACCTTCGACAATCGAGAAGAATAAATCTTCTCTTTCACTCGATGTGTGTCCACGGAAAAATAAATGTCCACCGTGAACGTAATGCCTATACATGTGTGTGCAGAGATATACATGAAGGTGGGGGCAGATCGATCAGGCTCACACGTCGGGGACCTTCATCAATCGAGGCGAACAAATGTCTGCGCGAGAGAACTCGGGAATCGTCTTGGATATAATCCTTTTCCTGTCGACGCGACAGTTACTAATCCGGTGTGGAAAGCCTCTATATACCGCTCTTATGATGCTACCTTGCAGTGTATGTAGGGGTACATGCAAGTGGAGCTTCGATTCCGTTACGAATATTTTGTGCCCCCCCCCCCTTACCCTTCCTCCCAGCGTTGTTGAGCCGACGTTGACAAATAGCTGCCAGTGTTTTTCCTTTGCTATCCAAGACTCTTTTTGCTCTGTGCGAGCCGTAATCAGGCCACGTCACTCGTAAGCCGCCTTATTTTCTACTGATGCCGTCGTTATGCTGTTTTTGGAGCATGTATGTTGGGCTCGCGGAGCTGTATATTCAATTGACTGCATATTCCATCTCTCGGCTCTCTCTTCCGCTGAATTTAGGGTTTTAATATTTTATTACTGGCGTAACAGGGTGCATCGGGGCTTATTTATGACTTTCCGACGGCGCGTTCGTGGTAAATAGATTCGAAGAAATTCAACACGTAATGCCGAGGATTTATATCGCGTTTCAGCTTTAATTAAACGAAAATTTCATCTTGTTCTGGGCTGCTTTAAAATAGATTAATTAACGATGTTAAGATTAATTTTTTCATTTGAACTCGGATTGTTGTCTAATTTTCTTCGGCAAAGTTGCTGTCGAAGTAATAACTCGTGCTAAACGAAACAAAAGAAGTCGATTTCGTATTTATTATCGATGTATCATGAGTACACTATGCAGTTTATTAGTAATACAATAGATAAAGGCAATTAATTTTGAAATCTCATCTATTTTAGTCTTTGTAGACGATGTGTTTTATCGTTGCAATTCAATTGACTTTCTCAAAACCGATCGACCTAACAAGACTGAAACGGATTGAAATCTCCATTTATTCTCCATATAAAATAACATGAATGTATAAGATTCTATTTATTCACTGTATATGCTATAGTTATAGTTATAAAATTAATAACAATAAAACCACAAATGAAAAATAGCCACGCAATTCTTCGGATTGTGCTCTTTGTTAGACCGCGTCAATGATAAAAACCGATCGATGATGCGCTGCAAGAGACATGCTTTTGTTTCGAAATGAAGGAATTCGAGGTATCCGTGGAATTAGCAGCAATGCACGTGCTAATCGCTTTGAGCGTTAAAGAAATGAAAATACATACGAAGAAGTATTTCTTATATTGCGCACAATGCGTCGGTTCGCTCTAATTACGGGCGTCGCGAAAATGCACTTTAATTACGGTCCTTAGGTCGGACATTTAAATGCCACTTTCGTTTCAAGGTGGTGCTACTACGACGTCTGGATGGGTTAATTTAACTGGAATGCTGGTGAGAAATATTTTTTCCGCTTAATGGAGCCAACTGAGTTTCGTTTACATTACAACATTCAAATACTACGCTATTGTAATATTATTCTAATAAAAGAAAGTGTACAGAATATTTTTGATAGTTAATTTACGTAGAATTTGTATAATAGTGAACACGGACACATAGTACAATAAGAAAGACACTATATAGACTTTATAGTAATGCTGAAAATATACTCGTTAATTTAATGTTTGTTTTGGAAGTTAAAAAGATCTTTTTACGTAGATACGGTAGGTGCAAACGCAATTTTTCGTACAGAAAAAATATTTTAATATTTAATAATTGGACATGCAATAGTGCATTATGCAACTAAGGACTAAAATCGCGGATTATTCCCGAGGTCAGTAATGCATTATGCAAATCGTCAGTATTTTTTTCTTAAAAGTAGTCAAGTGCAAATAGAAGATGCAAAGATCAAATATTCACTGACTTTTCCTGTGGACAGTAGGACATCTAGAGAGCTAAAAATTTGGCTAGAGGATTTTTTTCATGTACTTTAAGACAAAAAATCGGCAGCCTTCCCCTCCCGACTACTTTAAAAAAAATATATTGAAACAACGCATATACATAACTATGAAAATTAGCGGGAGAAAAGTGGAAAATTACTTCCTAAGGCGTAATATTGGATATTTCTCCCGCTAATTCTCAAAAAGCAGGAAAAAATTTTTATTCCCTTAAAAGATCGACTAAAAAAGTAAAAATTTTTTTGAATTAAAAAACAGCTTTTTTACTGAGAAAAAAATTTGAGGAAAAGAAGCTACTTTCAGGGGGGAATGTGAATAAACATATTTAAGCAATTTTTTGAAGCATACTTTTTTTTAGCCTTACAAAAAAATACAATTTTTCAGAAGAAGTCTCAAGGCTTCCAATCTCACAATCAATTAAAACCAGTTTGTTCTCTGACAGACAGTTTCTCCTTCGTTAGCTCGTCCCCTCCAGCTTGGCAGCTTCGTACTTGGCGGAACGGCTGTCCAAGTCCTTCACCGAGCCTCCAGGGGGCGTAATTGCCCGCAACTGGTCAGTCTTCTTTTTTCAACTGGCATCCGTAGCAGAATCGCGCACGGAAAACCACAGGAATGCCGATGCTCGGAATCCCCGGAACGCGGCGAATCCCGAGTAGCGACTGCAAGCGACGGCGCAACTTTCTTAGTCGGCTGTTCCGTCGTCTCTCTCGCACTTCTGTTTCCCGCCCGCGAATTTCGGAAATCCATTAGAGAGAGAGAGAGAGAGAGAGATAGAGAGAGAACCGAATCTCGAGTAGCTAGGAGTCTTGTCGCATCGATAATGAATGAGCAACCCGACAATAGTTGAGTTTCCATACATTTTATTAGGCTAACAGGGAGAGAAGGACATTATTACGTTTTTATAGTTATTACGCAGTTACTATCCGTTTAAAAAAAGAGTGCACCTCAGTTTCTCAGCGAATAACTTGCTGAAAAAAAATCGCATAGAAAAATGAAAAGCCATACAAGAAAGAGAATTTATCTGCGCGTTGATTGGTATAAGTCTCGATTAAAAATAATTATTAGAAGCTTCACAATGGCGAAAAGAAGAGAAAAAAATGCAGATTTTTTGGCACTTTTGAGAGAGGTCAACTTTAGACCGCTGCCATGGGCTCAAAAATGGAGTGTCATTGCCGTAAAAAATCAGGTAGATGCTTGAAGGCTTTGAGAGCGGAAATGCGTTGGTATTTTTAAAAAATTATAAATAGTTTCGTTATAAATGAGTAAATACAAAAAAAAAACTATCTCGGTAACGAAAAGTCGCATCAACATGGGACTAGGCTCAAAAAATTGGAAAAAAATTACAGATACTTAAAATACTCGACTCTTTTTCATAATGTTGTTATCTTCCTTGTGAGAGCCGTCGAAAGTTAAGAATTTTTTTTTTACCCGAGTCGCATGAAAAAAGTGTGAAAATAGCTATAAATTTCCAGATGTGCGTTATGACAAGTAGCCGGCGCGGTCCGAAGACAGTCCCAAGCAAAAGCATTGTCCTTCTCCGTTCGGCCCTTCAACCACCATGTGTCCATCCCATGCACTTTGTTTTTGGTCGGGACTGTCTCGGGAGCACGCCGGCTACTTGTCATAACGAGCATCTGGATTTTTATAGCTATTTTCCCATTCTTTCCATGCGACTCGGGTCAAAAAAAAATTCTTAACTTTCGACGGCTCTCACAAGGAAGATAACAACATTATGAAAACGAGTCAAGTATTTTAAGTATCTGTAATTTTTTTCCAATTTTTTGAATCTAGTCCCATGTTGATGCGACTTTTCGTTACCGAGATAATTTTTTTTTGTATTTGCTCATTTACAACGAAACTATTTATAATTTTTTAAAAATTCCAACGCAGTTCTGCTCTTAAAGCCTTCAAGTATCTACCTGATTTTTTACGACAATGACACTCCATTTTTGAGCCCATGGCAGCGGTCTAAAGTTGATCTTTCTCAAAAGGGCCAAAAAATCTGCATTTTTTTCTCTTCTTTTCGCAATTGTGAAGCTTCTAATAATTATTTTTAATCGAGACTTATACCAATCAACGCGCAGATAAATTCTCTTTCTTGTATGGCTTTTCATTTTTCTGTGCGATTTTTTTTCAACAAGTTATTCGCTGGGAAACTGAGGTGCACTCTTTTTTTAAACGGATAGTAGGTGTATTTTTTTATTAATTAATTTATTATTTATTAATTTTATGGATTTTTCGTAAGAATATAGTTTAAAAAATCTCTGCGTACTTTGCTCCATCTTTAAAATTGTTGGCGTAACTATAATTATAACGCATCAATTATAACATTTTATTTATTTGGTCAATTCTTAAGCTTTTCTACAGTGTAATGCATAATTAATTTTTCATAACACATGTATCAAAAGGGCTCTTTTCGCTGCCTCAAAACTCCGTGGAAAGTCGAGGTTTTCTATACAGTGTCGGAGCGGGAGGTAGTAGTGTCTTACGCAACTAGGGGCGAAAGTTGACTTTTTCAAATAAGGATGAGCCTACGGCGCCCTCGTCTCCCCCTCGTGCTCAATCATCATCCGAGTCTGAAAAAGTCAACTTTCGCCCCTGGTTGTGTAATATACTATTCTGGATATCATAGAAAATGGCATTCAAGTTCAAAGTTAAATAATGAACGAATTTTACAAAACTTTGTGCATTTAAATCGTTCGGAATTAAATTTTTTCGCGTAAAAATACGTCGAATCTCGAATTATTCATGGTGTCTCTGAAGAAAGTACAAAAGCGTCAAAATAAAGCTTAACGCAGCAAAAGCACCGGCGAATCATATTCTCTTTCTGTCAGCCTTATCTTTACCCCCCACCCTCTCTCTCTCTCTCTCTCTCTCTCTCTCTCTCTCTCTCTCTCTCTCTGACTCTTTCTTTCTCGACGTCACGTAAATGATCGCCCGAGTTCGAAAGAAGCAAACATCGTTAAGCGATAATCTAGCAACTCTCTTCTCGACGTCTCCGCGAGGAAGAAGGTATATTTCTCCTCACGACGCGGGGACGAGCCCCCCGGGATTTTCGCTACGCGCCCTGAATTTTTCCGCGATGACCTTCTGCGTACGGTTGGAGAGCCGCAGTGGCACACGACTGCATAATGTAATAACCCTGTGGACTCTGCTGCACAGTTGCTTCGCTCCCGTAGCAAGAGAGAGAGAGAGAGAGTGGGAGAGAGAGAGAGACTTGAGGCTCGAAAGGACTCGAGGGGACAAGATTGTACGCGCATTAAGAATTGTATAAGGTTAAAGGGCTGCGGAAAACGGTGCGGTCGGGGTGCGGTGTATGGAGATGCGGTAGACGCGGTAGACGCGGTGCGTCGCTGACTTAGATTAATGTGATTTTCCTGTATCGCGGATTCGAGATGCTTGAGTGATTTATGAAGATTGTTGGGGCATAGTTTTGACGGAATATATTTTCAATATTGCTTTGGCTCGGGGGGCTTTGTTGGTATTGGAAATTTACATTGGTTTTGCGGCTGTATGGAGACATCAATCTGTTGGCTGATAGTCAATAATAATAATGCGGTCGAATTGGTGTTGGCCCGTAGCCAATAATAATGATAATGCGGTTGGATTTGTACGCTTGTTTGATAGTGAAAAATTATTCGAGTATGTCCAGGAAATTTTGGAAATAACTCGGACGGAAAAGTTGAAAAAATTTTCTTGAAAAATGTTCTCGCCTTCGACTCGAGCCATAATTATATATGCGATTTGAGACATTCTTTATTTTTACTCCCTTATAGGTGCATAATCTATTATTTTCGAGTCGTTTTTGCTCCGGAAAAAATATAGCCTACGATCGGCCATGTACGCGAGCTTTTTCTCTTTCAGAATGACCTAAGGAACGAGAAAAACAGGTCTGGTAGGTGTGCCTTCAAGAAAATTTTTTGAAAAACTTTTCCATCGGAGTTGTTTCCAAAATTTTGTGGACATAGTCATATATATCTTGACAAACAATACTGAACCATTACCTGCAAAATAACAATAATATTTAACCAATATAGAAAACGGTTTACTACTAAAGTTTTAAAATATTGTATGAAATCTTTAATATATGACTTTTACAGTTTAAATTTTTAACTTCTTCAAATGATATACCTAATTATTTAAACACGAGAGAAGTTAAATAACTTTCTACTATTAGTAGTCGCAACGAAGCAAGCAATATTTTGAACTAGACATTGTCCAAGTTGCTAAGATTTCGTCAACTAACAACTAAATAATCGCGTTCGTGTTTCGCGAAGAACAATACATAATCTTTATGCATATTTTTATGTTCTTAGTTCGTAAATTTTTCTGAAAAACGCTCGTGCGCCCAAGAGCGCTATTATCCATAATTACTCTTATACGACTTTAATATAACTGTTTCTCTCATTTTTTTCAAAACTTCAGAATGTATGCTTAAAGTTTGTTGATCAATATTTGCGCGAATTTTCGCCCTCAAGTTCCTCGATCCGTAACAATAAACTACACGTCCGAGAAACTATGGGGGAACGTCGAAATTTTGCAAAACTCAACAGAGCACGAAACTTCGTTAAAAATTTGTAAACCCACAGCCTTGTCGATTCGAAATTTATTAGGTAAGTGATGCCCGACAGCGACGCGTAAAATTTACGCTGATTTTTAATGAAAAGTTCAGCGTATTTGCCGTCTAGTTCTCCGCGGCGCTCTGTAGCTGCGTGGACGTAACAATGGCTCACGTTCGGCACTGAAAAAGCTTTCTTTGCATTAAGCGCCCCTTGGCGAAATCTGGGTATTGCAGCCGGTTACGGTTATGCCGCTCTCGCAATTTCAGCGGCCTAATTTTTCCCACGAGAGCTACCCTATCTGGCGAGCTTGTCGTCTTGCAGTTTGGCGAACTCTCGCTCGAAATTCTAAAACTGCGGTCACGTGAAAAATTGCTCGACGCTCAAGCGAAATAGACGTTATTAATCGCGTTGTACCGAGTTTTATGATAACGCACAAGAACAATTTATTGTTCGAAGTGAGGGAAAGGGTAGTAGGGGGGGGGGGAGGGATCGAGGTGGTCGTAATTTTTGCGATTCATGGCTTAATGATCGATCTTAAAAATAGTCGTAAAAAACAGAGCTTGTTTTGATATACGACCAACTCACCCGGATGAATTTTAATGCTTTGACTGCGCGCACTTGCTCGATACGGCCCTTTTTTTATCGCTCAACTACAGTTGGTTGGCTAGAGTGTATTCCCGTAATTAAACGATTCACGGACGTGCACAATACTGCAGGGAGAGAATGCTCACATACGTACGGTTAGGAGTCAGCAGCGGTTATATACTTATATAAGAGGAGAGTTTATCGCGGGAAAGAACGTACGCTTAGTTACAGCGAGCCTTATATTGCATGGAGGATTCCTTGGCGAAGGAAAAAACGACATCGAGTACACTTCTGGAAAAGAATGATGATCGCTTTATTACGACTCTTTGTGACAGTTTGGAATAAGAGTTGGAGCAAAGTTTTGATAGAATATTTAATCTGAGACTTAGGCGGTGTAATACGAACTTCAAATATACGTATATAGCTGTACTCTTCGTGCTGGTTTGATTAAAAGTGCCCGTCGTCTTTCTTCTCGACCGATGCGCGTGTACACGGTACTACCATTTTCACTTGCAAGAACGTTGCGATGCACATAATTGAATATCAATGAAATGAAAAAGTTTTATGACATTTGGCTTTCAAATCTATAGAAACAACTTTTTTTTATCACCGAGCGGGTTCGGATAAAATTTACGTTGAATCAACGAGCAAAAACATCAAACTACTATGGGTAAATTAATAAATAGCACCAATCATATAGTTTTGTAAAAATAGTTAAATTTTCGTCATACCGGAACTTGTCTCTAAAGAATTATCTCCAAACCGGCATAGTTCCGCTCATATATCTACAATTACATCCATCAAAGCTTTCGGGCGCAGCAGCCCGTGCTAATTGCTTTCTTTTACTTTATACTCTTATCATCCTCGAGATATCGTCGGACAGTCGGGCGACGCGCAGTTTCCCTCTCTTGTGTTCACGTACAAACGCATTGAAACCATATCTGCCGCGGCGCAAAAGAAGGGGAAACAAAGGCCGATAGGGCTTTTGGACGTATCCCGAGGGTGGAATCGATTAATTGCTCCGCACGACACTTCTTTTTTGCCACGTCGAGATTGGAACTGCGAGAATAACGAAAAAGCCAAGGGGAAGCGCTGATTTTTTTGCGAGTTAATGACTTTGTTTGCCGCAGTAACGAAGAAGACCCCGGCTAAACTCTCTTTCCCTTCGATTTATCCAAAAACTTCCAGCCGCACGTCGCCCTGTCGCACGCGCCTCCGCACTAAATCCAATTGGAAGTTGGCGGCTACGCGAGTTCTCTCTCTCTCTCTCTCTCTCTCTCTCTCTCTCTCTCTCTCTCTCTCTCTCTCTCCTTTTTCTCTGTATAGGAAAAACAGAGAGAAAAAAAAAGAAAGAGGAGGGGAATTCACTTTGTTACGACGTATCCAAAGTTTGTATATCGCAAATTGAATTTAACCTTCACACTCGGCGAGCTTTCTTGAGGATAAAAAGACAGACTGCAGTATAGATTTCTGCATAATGTTATGCGATCTTTTTGCCTGATGAATTATCGCATACATAGTCATTAGGATGCATTGTCATGGGGTCTGAAAATCAAATAAAAATTCAAATTTCGACTTTAACTTCTTTATAAATAAATTTTACGCTATTATCCTCCGTTTTAGTTTGTTCCTGTAGTAGAAAGCTGCCTTGAAAAATACGGAAATTACTTTTTAGAGAATCCTTTTTTATGGTTGAGATGGAAAAAATAAAAAATCGTATTTTGTTAAAAATTTAAAGCAGAAAACAAAAGTAAAATTTTCTGCTTTGTCGAAAATTACTTTTAAGAAATTCATTTTTTTTTCACCACTGTTATACTCGAAAATTCAATTACTAAAAGCTATAACTAAAAAATTGAAAACCCTTTTTACTCCGTTTTAGGTAACTTTTTGAAAGATATATATACAGACGAGGTATTTCAAATTTCTAATTGTAAAAGTTTTGGCTCAGCTTTATTGCTCTTTGATATTTTAATCATTTACAATGTTTGAATTTTACTTATAAAATCTCGTAAATTGGAATTCAAGTAATGCTTTTAATTGTTTAATGAAAATTCCGTCAATTCCATAAGATATTTATGTATGCAGTTTCAAACTTTGTAAACCGTAAACTAATTAGTTGCATGCATTAATTTATGAAAAGTGAGGAGTAATGAAGCCAAATTAGTTGGATTTTGCGAGCTAGATTTTTATGCGTTTGAGTTTCCATGCTACTAAACCACTTGAGTGGTTTTATTCAAAAAAAAATTCTTTGTTCGAATTTCTAACCCTGAAACAAAGCAAAGACAAACAATGTCGATAACCTATATTAAAACCGTACACATGAAAAATCAGAAAACATAGAAGTGTAAGCGTTCCAATTCAACGATTCCCTTAACGCAGCGAGAACACGTACCGTCTTGGTGGGTTTAAAACGCGCTCACAGACAGCTCCTGACTAATGAACTCGCGCATTGTTGTCCCGTATATAATTGAATTATATAATTAGCCTTTATAAACTAGATGTAAAAAGGTGGATTATTAATGCAAGCTTGAGTAGAATCGAAGTACGGATAAAGTCGTTTGGAAAACTAATGAGTTAATTAAGGTTTGAGAGTAAGAAAACGACATCTCTTGTCTCGCGAAGAGCATAAAACAAGTTGTACAATACGCGTACAGTTTCGCGTAGCCTTTTCCAAAAGTCCTCCAAGTTCCTCTGTTACAAAAAAAATAAAGCAATTTCTCACAGGCAGATAGCTATATAGGACAAGCACGTTCTGGAGATTTTATTCGTTAGAAGCCGGCTTTGCGTGAAAAAAGCTTGTTCCCTCTGTACCCTTATACATGTGCGTAGAGCCAAGTTGAAGGGCCATAAAACGCGAGGCCACAGCTGCTGATGGCAGACGCAAAAGCTTAAGACGAAGGATATTATCGGAAAAGAGCTTTGTCGCTTTATTACGCGACCTCTAAAATGAAGGGGAGAGGGTACCTTCTTCCCCCGTCTGTTTGCCTGATAGCGCATGCCGCGAAATATATTCTTTTCTCAGCTACAATCGTACATATTCGTAACCTAGCGTCTGCCTTTTCGCTGTGGATTCATGAGCGTTTTTCGAATTTCCGTGTACCTGCAAACCGCGCGGTCGAGCGAGATAAAACGCGCAACGCTCTGTGCACCCTTTGCATTTACATTTTTCCCAGCTTACTTTATGCACTTTGAGAATTGCTGCACGGCAGCCCTGGAGCGGAACAAAAGTGAGGTTACTGCTTTACTTTGAGAACGCGATTTCACCCAGTCTTTTTCCGGGGCAAAATTCTGCGTCCCCAAACACGATAAGCCCGTTGTGTATGTATACCTAAGCATGACTTGCGCGGCAGGAGGACTTCCCCTTTTTCTACCCTTTTCTTTTTTCAGCGAGAAGCTTCCTCAACGAATAATCGTGAACTACCAGCGAAATTCACTTGTTCTTGAAGTTTAAAAGCGCTCCGCAGCAGACATGCAAATTTTCCTCTGTGCATCAGTGGACAATCGTTTGCCCGGCCGCAAATAGTGTATAACAGGCCTTTTGGTTCTGACCATGAGCTCGTGTTATACAACTGGACGTGAGCTCCGCGAGGAGCCATAAAACAACAACGAAAACAACACAGCCGAGATTGGCATTGTATAAAAGTTGCTCTACTCGGGCACGTTTTCGCGAGCGGAACTTTTCCTGCTGTGGTTGGTAAAGCTCGGCTCCCCCTTTTTTTTTTAACTGCCAAGTACCATGCCGTGTTACATGCACAAAAAGTCGAAGACGAGGAATCGCGGTGAAGTCCGGCGTCTGGTTAATCTAAAAAGACAATTGGGTGAGAAGCTGTTTTATACGTTGAACGGTGTAGTGGAAGAAAGATGCAAAAGCTATAGACATAGAGCGATAATAAAAGGGCGTGGAAGAAATTCAGTCAGACGGAAAACTCGATCGATCGAAGAAAAGATGCGAAGAGTCTGTAGAGGAAATCTTGGCGATAGTCAACTGGATTGCTCCTGACCAGATTTTTATCTAGTTATCTTCTTATCTAGCTAGATAGAAGAGTTTTGAATCAGTCTTGTACTTAAGTTTCTACGATCAACCTAAGTTGTATCTAATTCTCAGATAAAATGCTAATAATATAGCCAGATTATATTTAGATATTTAGAATCTAGCCAAATTTTAGCTAGGTTTGTGCGATCAAATCCTACTTAGATAATGAGAACTAAACTGTATTGTATTTATTCGATGTACTAAATAATACAATAAACTTTATGCGCATTAGTTATTTGACATGTTTCATTTTGGAGCACCTTTTTTATGCATTCAAATTTCTAACCTCAAAATTAACATGAAAATGCATTATATCATCACATTAACTAGACATTTTGCGCAGCCAAGTTTTTTTATTTCTGTTCGCTCGTCCTCGTTCCTTTACCTTCTAAATTTCCTTACCATTAATTTCGTTTTCATTGTCCACGACTCACTTTTTTGATAAAATTAAATGTGATGCAAAGAATAATTAACAATTTGCTTGTAAGTAGTAAAACCTATATTACTTTTGTGCAGTATTCCTTTTCCTGCTCAAATTCCTGCTTAAATCGAGCAATTCCTTACATTCAAAAGGGCAGTATTTGTCCTTTCCGCGTGGTTAAATGGGAGCAATAGTTCGCGATTTGTCCGCATATACAAACCCATGTTACTTTTATGCATTATTCCTCGCTCCTTTTTCCTATGCAAATACCCCCATCGACAATTGCGTTTCACAGCGAGCCTTTCCTACATACTATGGATACATACCCCTCAGTTTTTGTTTTTTCAACAGCTCGAGCTTTTGTCACGCTCTACCGCAGCGGGATTAGCGAAATTTCCGCGCAAATTGAATTAGAAAACTTTGCCAACTCGCGCGGAAAACTCCGACTTTTCGGATAGCGAAGCTTAGGCAGCGCGACGTTTCGCTACTCTCTCTCTCTCTCTCTCTCTCTCTGTCTCTCTCTCATATATACATACTTGGAATCGCGTACAGACGGAGAAATAGCTTCAGAGAAGCGGGTATGGGAGTCCGCGGGATTATTTGATTATGCCATCCGCCGCTTCGCGAGCGTCTGTTATTTGGACCTCTCTCTCCCTTCCCCTCTCTTTGCGAGATATTTTTTAGTTTTTACGATACAGTGCGTGAAGAGTCGTGGATCCATTAAAAAAACTCGCATCGATCGATGACTAAAAATTGCAAATAGAAATGGACCTTTGTGAAAAAAAAGGATCAAGTGGAAAGGGAGATTTAGATGCATGTAGGTTACGATACTATAAAACGTCGACGAGCTTCAACGTATGCAAAGATCAAGCAAAGCTATATCGCTCGAAGTTGGAGAGGCAAAACGCGATAGGATAATAGCAATTAGAGCGGCAATTTCAGCCGCTGGTACCTTATCGCGATCGCGAGAGCAAGAGAGATCCGCTAAACGAATCGCCCGGCGTAATTGAATCGGCCGTAATGCGTCACTGGAAGTAATTGCGCGAGCAAACGCTTCAGCGGTTCACTTCTCATTTTGCTTCTCTCGAACCTCTCTTATATAGCCTCTATCGAGATGGATGCCGTTATTCCTGCAGCATCGGCCGCTGAACGTCGATTCTTATCTTACAGAGAGTTTCCGTATAGAATGCTATACGCTTTTCAAAATAAAAATTTTTTTAAGCAATGTACACGTTCAGCTACGCTATACACTGGAGATTGTTTACAGAGCTAATCGAGTGGAAAGTCGATTAATGTTTCGTTCGTATATTTTCCGAGAAATCCAGAGCTCAAGCATATCAACAACAGTCCTGTCAATGGCATGTAATTACGCGAAAGACGCGTTTAAAGCGGAAAAAATTCTTGTTTACCTTCTTTCTTTTTCTTTTTTCTTTCGCGCTGAACAGCTTTGCCTCCACCTCAATTCAAGAGCGCACGGATGTAATTGCGATTCACAGTACAGCGCGCGAGACGACGTCCCCTTCTCTGGGTGCATGGCTGCTGCGACGGCGATAGAATTAAACTCGTTTTCGGTTGGGGTGAGAGAGAGAGAGAGAGAGAGAGAGAGACGAAAGAGGGGGAGGTTGAGAGAGCGAGAAAGTATTTAAGTGGGCTCTATAGAAGGGCAGAAACTAGAGCAAACACGCCCGAGATTGAAATGATTTTCCCTTAATATCCAATTACTTGGGGTGGAAAAGCCTGAACCGTTGCTGCAATAAACCCGTAATCGATCTTCGTTGTGTGTGTGTGTGTGTGTGTGTGTGTGTGCGTATATGTTTGTGCAGGTATAACACAGACTGGTCATTTCAAGCTGTTCTCCGTGTTAAATAACCATCAACGCCTTATTAGTGGCCAATACTGTAAATCTTGAAAAGATATATTTTTTTCTGGTTTAGGAGGATTTAATTGTCGTCGCGAATTATTGAAACTATACTTGGCAAAAAAACCAGCACCATACAAGTTTTCTGAAGGTGTATACTACCGAGTTGCACTAACAGAAAAAAAATTCGGCGTTCAACCAAATGCTTTGAAGTACTTTTCAAGCTCACTGTACATGGGGGTAAATACTTTCAGCGATTTTATACCCGGACAAAAAATGTAACGATGCCTCTGAGTGTAAGACGAGGAGAAGTTAAACATTCATCCGGCGCATTCGACGTACATATTTGCTATGCTGTGCATCTAATAAGCGGACAAATTCGAAACTTCATGGTTCACGGCGGGGAAAGTGCCGCGAATGAAGAATTTGAAATTTTATGACCTCCTATATACTAGTAGCGCCAGCTAACCAGAGAACAACCCCCGTATATCATTCGTCTGCTCCGCTCATGTGCGTTGCTTGTCAAATAAGCCTGAAATTTAATAAAATTTGATTTCAGCAAAAGCATTAATTGGACGAGCGACCTGCGCACACCATCGTATACCGGGACACATAATCAAAAGCTCGTTTCAGTCCGCCAGAACGAGTTTTGCAGCGCATTCTTTCAAAGTCTCCCCCCCCCCCCTCCCACCCTCTGCGAGAAACAGAACCGGCCAATGAGAGAACAGAGACGAGCACTTATAGCGTCACGCAGCATAATACATTTTCCCGTAGCGAGAGCGTTGCCGGTCATTTCCGCGGTCACCCCCAAAACAAAGGCTTTCGTCGCTTGCACCCCGGCACATTCTCGTCACCCCCGCGCTTCAAACACGTTCCCTCGAAAAAAGGATAAAGAAAAAAGCGGAATTTCCAGCGCGGGCGGTCTCTCGTTTGGTCGTTCGCCGCTGCGCAGTAAACGCTAATTTGTAAACGCGGGGCGTCGAAGGAGCCGGCGTTACGCGCCCCTAAAAAATAAAAAGCCCACGAGGAAATCCATTCGCCCCTTGTACAGCGCGTCGTAAAAAAGAAGGCCGAGCGTGTATTGTCTCTCTACCTCTCTCTACCTCTCTCTCTCTCTCTCTCTCTCTCTCTCTCTCTCTCTCTCTCTCTCTCTCTCTCTCTATCTCTCTCTATCTTTTGCCAGGGAAAAGAGGCGTTGAGGTCCTTTGAGCGCGTCGACAGGATGAAAAATTTCTTCTTCGCGCGCCACTCGAAAGTGGGACAATTTAGAGCTGATGTATATAGTAACCAGAGCCTTTTGGCCTCTCTTTTTCTATCTCAAAGGCGAGAGCCTGATTTTTCCAGCCAACAGACCCTCGGCTCGTTATACTCGAACACTGTCCGAAATTATGTGCCTCTGGAGATACTCGTTTCAGTCCTGCATACGAGCCTGAATATATAATACATTAATCGGTCCTTCAAAAAAAAACTTGTATTTATTAAACGGTATACAATGTACGTTCAGGCTAGACACAATATATTCAGCCTATAGATCTGTACGAGTTTCTCGACGAGTTGGCCCAAATTACCACCGCTGGAAAGAGCTTTCGTTCGCTCATGAGTAGGTAAAAACTGCCGAATTCACGTGACGCTATACGCACTAATGCCTCTCTCGTTGATGTTGAAGATTATACATATAGTGTATATCGTGAGCGCCCGCGCGCTCTCTATACATAGTTTTCAGGCTGAAGTGGCTTTCAAGTTTTTAAGCTTTTCAAGTGGCGCGCATATCGTACACGCGTGTCGTTATGCACCTCGTGCAAATACTCCACACTATATAATACAACGGGGGAAAAAAAGAAACGTTGTAGGGATAATATATATATATCTTCCTATATTATATAGTTGTTTGAGCCGAAGTGGAATTTGTCCCCCCTCCCCCTCCGCCTTTTTACGCCCCTCCCCCTCCCCCTCAAAATAACCAAGAAATGTTTCAAAAGTTTCGTTATTTTTATTGATTCCCTCCATCCCCTCTCCCCCCTCCCGCCACACTCCCTTATTTATTAGCTATAGGAAGAGGTAATAGATGTAAGTGAAGGGCTTATGTTAGAAGTCATAGGTGGAAGCACGAGATTATTTATGACGGTAACAGGTAAAACGTAAAAATCATAGGTGGAGTTTGAAGGTAATAAGTGGACGCAAGAGGTGAAGAGTGGAGTTTCTTGGGGCACGATGGAGGAATAGAAGGAGCCTAAAATCATTATGATTGGAAATGATTACTTGAGGGATTTGATAATATGCGGAGATGAAAGCTGGAGGGGAGGGAATAATGATCGAAGGCAATAAGTGAAGGGTGAAGGGCTCATTTACAAGCGGCGATAGATAGAAATTGAAGGAACCATGATTGGAGGCGGTAGGTGGAGGATGTAAGCGATAGGAAAAGAGCGAAAACAATAAGGAAAGGATGGAGAAGATAGATGGAGGCTAACAGATGTGATTGGAGGTGATACGTCGAGGGTGCAGGTGATAGGAGGATAATGACTTAATGTAATAGGTAGATATTGGTGGTTATGGTTGGAGATAATCGAAGGAAGCTCAAAGTCATAGCAGAAGGTGATAGGTAGAGGGTTACATAGCGATTACACAAGGTTATAGGGTTACATAGAGTTATAGGGTTACATAAGGTTATGATTGGCAATAGTAGTTTAGGATGTTCGCTATTGGCTGTTGGGTAGAGGCAATAGGTTAAAGTTAAAGGATCATAATTGGAAATGATAAATGGAAGCTTATGAAAATCATTTGTGAAGGTTATAAGCAAAACGGAAAAATCACAGGTGAAGGTTAAAGGTAATAAGTGGATGCAAAAGGTGAAAGTAGAGATTTTAGGGGCACGAGGGATGGAAGGGAAGCATAAAAACATTATGATTGGAAATGATTACTTAAAAGTGTTGATAATATGCGGAGATAAAAGCTGGAGGATGCGAGGGAATAATGATTGAAGGCGATAAGTGAAGGGTGAAGAGATCATGATTGGAGGCGATAGATGGAGACTGAAGGGATCATGATTGGTGGCGATAGGTGGAGAATGTAGGTGATAAGAGAAGGGCTTAAACGATAGGTAAAGGGTGGAGACGATAGATGGAGGCTGAGGGATATGTTTGGAGGTAATAGGTCGAGGGAGCAGGTAGAAGCTCAAAATCATAAGTGAAGATAATACCTAGAGGGTTACATAAGGATTACGACATAGAAAATATAGGAAAATATAGAACGAACATGAACTCATTATGCTTTGAAATGATAAGTTGAAGGTCTTCGAAAAATTAGAAAATGAAGCGAAAGGGGTTGGCGAGCGGAGCGAGTAGGGGAGTACCCCCTAGTGTATGTGTGTGTGTGTGTGTGTGTGTGTGTGTCTACGTGTATGTGAATAGCGCGACAGAAGCCTGAGAGATGTTAAAATCGTTAAATGTTCCCTTTCGCTCTCTTGCACACGAAATTAAAAGCGGTAATATTATGAGGCCCGAGAAACAATCAGCTTGTTCTCTATCACGAAAAACGAATTAATGCGGTGTACGTACATACTGCTTGCTCCTCTTCGCTCTCGCTACGTGCCCAGAAAGGGGAAGCAGGGATATATTCGAGAGACGCGGAGAAAATCGCACAATATATACATGTATATATGAGCGCGTCACTGAAAAAAGGAGAAAGCAAAAAAAAAAAAAAAAATAACGAGCGGAGACACACGTCGAGAGCTGCATACGTAAAGGAGTCTCCCGGGATTGTAAAACAAACGCTATGCCGAATTCTAGAAGATCGTAAAGGATATACCGATATACTTTTTTTCGACTGCGGCGCTAGCTTGCGGAGAGCTTCACATGTGCATGTGCTGTATATGTATACCTTCACTGTATATATACTTATATGTACGTGATTAGCGAGGTTATACGAATTGCGTGCGGTCACTCGATTGTCACATACTCTCTGCTTTACAATCGATTTTCACTTTTAGTGTGATTTTCAATAATGCCAGGTGTATATTTTTTTTCGATAAACTGGTGTATAATCGGGGCTTTTAGCAGAGAGTGCGAATTCAATTTTTAAGTTGTCAGAACGTGCGGTGAAAATGATACGAAAATTCTGCATTAATACGTGTAACTTTGTTGACTTTGCAACGTTTTAATTTTCATTGCAAATGTTAAAATAATGAGAGATCAAAAGATTGATTTTTTTTCAAACGTATTTATTTTTCTGAGTTGAACTATGTCTTCATTATACGTAAAATAGTTTTTTTATCAAAAAACAGAAGTATTTTGAATTGACGACTAACGTCATGTGGTATAAAAGTAGAACGGATTTTCTGGTCGACAACCATTTCTGAGAAACGTATAGTAACACAGTTCAGCATTAGGAAGTCTTTGTCAAATTTCGTTAGAATAATCTGGCAAATTTGTAAGAAAGTCCGCGTTTATTTGCGGACTTGAATTAGTTCGCTCGATAATCTAACTACGGTTTACCCGAATAAGTTCATTTTAAGTAATAGCTTATAAAATGAGAGTAGCTCTTGGTAATTTCTAATTAATTGGAATACCTGATAGGCGATTCGAAGAAACTCCTCAACTAATCTTATCTCATAGAGCTGCAAAACTTAGCCATGCTTCATTTCATGCCATCTTTACATTTTTTCCAAAATACCTGCATCACTAAATTCTTTATCTACATCTACGTATTATATTAATAATTTCTACTTGCTGAAAAATATCATGTAAACAAACCCCCCTGCCTGTCTATATTTATTTATATATATATATATATATATATATATATATATATGGGTGGTTCTCTGACAAATCGACCGGTCGATTTTTTGACCCTATCGAAAAAATTTTTTAAAAAGTTCTTAAGAGACATATGAGTATCCCTGAATTTTTTCAGATTTTTTGCATCAAGTATCTTCGAGTTACAGAGGGTCAAAGTTGATGAAATCATGTTTTTTTGCTTTTTCTGGCTACTTTCATTAATTTATAGAGCCTCAGGGAAGCATTTTTCATTATAGAGATATATAACATTTTATTCTGAAAATTTTCTAAACTATTAAAAAAAATAGTTTTGCTGTCGTATATATATGTTTTAAAAAAGTTATAAGTCATTTAAGCTTTAAAATCAAGTTTTAGGAAAGTTCGATCATCCGGATCATAACCAAAAAATTCATGAAGATACCTTATTTAAATACAAAAAAGTCTGCGAAAGACCCAGAATGTCAGAGGCCTTGATTTTTCTGTAAAAAATCATTATATCCGTTCATATATGAAAAAAATTTAGTTTTTTTGCTATATCGAAGAATTTAACCAATTTTATCAATTACGTAAATTTTTTTATAATAATTTCAATCATTAAAAAAATGATAAGGTTAGTGAAATGCTTCGATATAGCAATAAAACTAAATTTTTTTCATATATGAACGGATATAATGGTTTTTTACAGAGAAACCAAGGCCTCTGACATTTTGGGTCTTTCGCAGACTTTTTTGAATTGAAATAAGGTATCTTCATGAATTTTTTGGTTATGATCCGGATGATCGAACTTTTCTAAAACTTGATTTTAAGACTTAAATGACTTATAACTTTCTTAAAACATATATATACGACATCAAAAATATTTTTTTTTAATAGTTTAGAAAATTTGCAGAAAAAAATGTTATATATCTCTATAGTGAAAAATGCTTCCCTGAGGATCTACAAATTAATGAAAGTAGCCAGAAAAAGCAGAAAAACATGATTTCATCAACTTTGACCCTCTGTAACTCGAAGATACTTGATGCAAAAAATCTGAAAAAATTCAGGGATACTCATATGTCTCTTAAGAACTTTTTAAAAAATTTTTTCGATAGGGTCAAAAAATCGACCGCTCGATTTGTCAGAGAACCACCCATATATATATATATATATATAATGCAATATATCGATTCATCTTGTGACAACGCTTTGAATAGTAAACATAAAGTTATGGAAGCCACACGTTTTTTAAAGTTATGAGATCATAAAGTTACACTTAAAATCAGACCGACCGTACGTACCGATGGATGGATCATTTTTTAATCATATGTTTGTGACGTAGTATCCAGTGGCTGGACTTTGAAGAAGTCCAGTTTCTGGTATCCGAACTGTGTTACTATTATTTATGAACAAGAGATCTCAAAGAGAATTCCGCAAGAATTTATTCACACTTCGAATCGTGGTGTGACGTGTAGAAATGCTTCGCGAATAAATAAACACGTAAAATATGTTGAACTCGCTCTTTATTTAACACTCTCAAATACACACGTCTCTATAATAATCTAGTCACGATTCTCTCTCTCTCTCTCTCTCTCTCTCTCTCTCTCTCTCTCTCTCTCGCATGTACACGCTAGCGAGCACTCGCTCTCGGCTTCGCTCACTCTCATCCACCCACACGCTCGTCACGCGGCCGTGTTCTCAGCACGGCCCGGCTCGACTTCTCCTCCCGCGCGCTCTATCTCCCGCACCAGCTCAAGCGCACTCGGCTCTCCGCGTCGCCGCTGCGACGCTCACGCTATAGATATACGCGCGCTATGCTCGATATCGAAGTCGCTCGCCGCATCGACAAAACACCACTCCCGCGACTCTATTCGCAATCTCGCGTTCACAAATATCTCGCTCGGCTTTTTGACACTCACTCGCAATCGTACAGTCACGCAATTACACGCATTCACAATACACGCGCTCGGCTTCACGATCGCGGACAAAGACTGGCAATTACACTTACCATCTTTAATCCTCTCTCTCGGCCTCGGCTTCTCGGGTCGTCTTCTTCCTCGGCACTCTCTTGACTCTCCGCTCTCCGGTGGCTCGTTGGCGTCTAACTCACCGTCGTTTCGTCTTCTCGCAGCTCGACTGGATCTCGGCACTGTACCGTCCTCGCAGCACTCTCACAGTGCGCGGATTCACGACACGCGATCACGAAACCCGGTGGCAGCTCACACAAAGACTCGATTTACGATGGCTCGGTGGACACATCCGATCTCACCAGCTCCAAACGGAAAAGTGTCGCCACGCGGTGTTCGCCTCGACTCGATCGCCTCAGCGGCGTTCGCGTCGCGGCGGACCAATCACGGCGCGTCTCTACATGTCTCGCTCAATCGCTATGCTGTCAGGCCCTTGTGGCTGTCATATTCTGTCAGCCCGGCCCCTCCTAGCTCCTCTATCTCGACGCGAACCAATCACACATCTCATTCACTCCCTCCCTCGCACTCATATACTCGTACGCATTTACAGAATTTACGAGCTTTTCCTGTCGCAGCAGGAATTACAATTCTCAGAAGTATTTTTCTTGCACTGTGAATTCTTCGGCAGGAACGGCTTCGCTGAATTCTCAAATCTTCTCTCGTATGCTCGGCTTCTACAGGCCTTGCTCGGCCCGACTTCTCGTTGATACCTCCGGCTCGTTCGCGTACACATAATTAAAAATTTTGAATTAGTCCTGGGTAACGTAGAAAATGTCTATGTTGCCAATGGACTCGGGGTTCGATAAAAGACAACTCGTCTCATGTTATACAGTATATAAAAATTATACATGAAATTTGTTTGTCATTACGTAATATTTTAAATATAAACATTATGTACGGAATTTATTCATCTCAATCTAATCTTTCGATTGATGATATAAAATATAGTTCCTATCATGCTCATTTTTTAGAAACAAGGTTTTTAAGACAACGCATATATGGTTTTAACGTAATATATGTATAGAAAAATTGTTATTTTGACTGGTTTTATGAAATATAAATAATTTTATTATTGTGAGAGAACAGTGGAGTTAGGGAATGGTCCAAGAGTCTTTTGCAAGATGTCATCTCAAGATGGGGTCCAGATGATCGAGATGCTGCGAGATATTTTCTACAAAAATAGTGGAGTTATGGGATGGTCAAGGGGTCTCTTGCGAGATGTTATCTCGATTTGGGATCCAAATGATCGAGATGCTACAAGATATTTTTGACAAGACTAAGATATCTCGAAAAATATGTCTATAAACAAAAATGGGAGACAGTCCCTATTGTTGGAACAAAACAATTATTCCATGAAAAAAATCCAACTCTAACATAAATTTAAAATTAGGTAACCTTTCGTCCTCATGGTGTGGAACCTTCTCAAGCCTGGTTTTTCTTAAAACAAACATGGAAATACAAAATAAATTACTATACATCAAAGACAGTGTAGAAATTTAAGAGTTAAAACACATAACACAATAAATTTAACAATTTAAACACATGTGTTTTCTTCCAACAATAAGGGCTGGCTCCCATTTTTGTACCTGGACATATTTGTGATAATGGTAAGGAGTAATAATACAAATATATCTCGAAAAATGTTTTTTTTGTATATTTAATGGAGCTAGGGGGTGGTTTAGGGGTCTACTGTGAGATGTTACTTCGAGATGGGGTCCATATGATCGACATACTGCAAGATATTTTCGACAAAAATAAGATATCTCAAAAAAAATTTGTTTTCGTGTGTATATTGAAGTTACGGAATGGTCAAGAGGTCTCTTGCGAGATGTCATCTCGTGATGGGGTCCAGATGATCGACATGCTGATATTTTCGAATAAGATATTTTCGACAAAAATAAGATATTTCGAAAAAAAATGTTTTTTTCGTTACGTAATAGAATTACAAAATGGTCCGGGGCACTTGCGAGATGTCATTTAGAGATGAAATACCACACGAAAGTCCAAAGTCAATTCGCAAAAAAATTACTGTTGAATACGGGAGCGAAGCGAACGTTATAGTAGTCTAGTATTAAAAAAATTCTCTTTCGTCATACTGGCTATTTATCTATCGAAAACACGTATTCTTAGCTGTTAAGTATAAAAGCAACAATTTTCACAGATCAAACTAATTGATCAGGCGTGTCTCACGCTTCATTATTGACCACTTAACTATAGCTAAATAGTTACAGCCTGATTGTGATTGCATGTATTACTATAACTTGCGCTGAATAAATTCCAGCCGTTCTTACTAATGTAAAATTGTCATTAGCTAGACTGATGCATGTATAAGCTCTGCGCCCTATTTAATCCAATGGCATATTGCGATGGCAAATGAGTGTAATATTATTTGATCGAATCGCAACGTCGTAAAGCGCACGGCGATGACGTGAGCTAGAAACACGTATCGGAGATTCTATCTACGAGCAAAAAGTGCAAACATCGTCTGCGAAGAGGGGGAG
Source organism: Philotrypesis tridentata (assembly GCA_018906965.1). Classification (NCBI taxonomy): domain Eukaryota; kingdom Metazoa; phylum Arthropoda; class Insecta; order Hymenoptera; family Pteromalidae; genus Philotrypesis; species Philotrypesis tridentata. Next base: position 948,105 of record JACCIB010000048.1, read on the forward strand.
GGAGAGAGAGAGAAAAAGGGGGGTTTACAATAACGAGGAAACCGTTGAAATCGATCTACGTTGTGCTGACACCGTAAGCGATACACGCTTTGGCTAAATGAAAAAAGGGGGTGGGGAAGGTGGAAGAGGGCAAGAAATGAGCGATATCTTATCGGGCGCAGCTGCGCAGATGAAAGCAAACGCAACGTAGTCTCGGCATTTCTCATCGGTTCATTCGATAAATCGACGGGGGTAACAACTCTCCTCTCTCTCTCTCTCTCTCTCTCTCGCTCTTTCTCTCTCTCTCTCCCTCTCTCGATCTCTCTCTCTCTCTCTCTCTGCCTCTCTCGCGAGCGAAATTCTGCGCAACTTATAGGAAATCCTCCAACAACACCAACGTACATAAGCAGAAATGCTTATGACGCAAGTTTAACGGCATTCACGATTGGCATGATCGAAGTCTGCTCGTCTAATGCTAATTCTAATTGAGTATATGATTATAGGTAGGTTAGGTATATAGACGCATGTACAAGAGCGCATGTATATGGAGAGTGTACGGAGCGAAACTTTGCGCATTTAGCTCGAGGCAAAGTTCCGGAGCTGCAGTTGCGCGCATACGCTCTCGGGCGAGAGAGAGAGAGAGAGAGAGAGAGAGAGAGAGAGAGAGAGAGAAACTAACGCGAAGATGTTTAAGCGTGAGGCGGCGAAGGAATACGAAATAATATAAGCGGCTACAACTGCAGCGGCTGTACACGTTATACTCTCTGAAAATATTGTTTTTGGCAAGTTCGATGAGCGGCGGCTTTTCGCAGGGCTGTCTCTCTCTCTCTCTCTCTCTCTCTCTTTCTCTCGCGCGTGCGCTCTCTCTCTCTCTCTCTCTCTCTCTCTCTCTCTCTCTCTCTATGTCTTGTTTGTTTCTTTAACAATGTTCGGCTAGAGCTGTGTGCTCTGTTAGTGCTGAATCGAAAAGTTCTATCTTTGGAAGTTGGTCGATTAAATAAGTTGAACAATTCGGCAAACCATAGCAGCGCCCGGCGGGATTCATGAAGCGAAAGTTATTTCATTGAAATTTAAATACGTGAATTCGGTTTGCAATAGTCGGCTCCAAGTTTATTCAAAGTTTACAACTAATGCAATTTGACCTGCCGCCGAGAGGGGACACGCCTTGGAGCGATATCTATATCTCGCTTGCACGATTAAATTTATCTCATTACATCTTACCGCGTAATTTTCAAAATAGAATCGAACCATCGCCGGCCCCAGCATCAGTATGGAATTCTCCAACTTTTAGGACTTTCCTGATAATACATTTTTTCCCAATATTTGATATTGGCTCGGTAGTCGGTAGCTTGTCCGTTCGGAATCGATGCATATAAAGTAGTTTTGATGTCTCGAATTCTGAAGTTACTGCATGACTTTGATTGAAACTGCTAGAAAACTTTGAAATTTGCATTTGATTAAGTTCTTGTTGCACAAATTATCCATTAATATACTCACCGTTGATTTGTGGAGTACATTGAATTTTTCTTCCTCCTAAAATAAGCTTTATGATAGTAATTTTTACAAGTTTCGTTAAAAACACTCAAAATGTGTTTCTAAGCTATACCTGTAAGTGAAATCGAGCATTTTTAGAAAATGTCTGTGTGTATGTATGTGCGCTTGAACTTATATAGGTGTTTATTCCTCGTTTTGGATAAATTTTCAAAAATTTTCAAAAAGTAAGCGAATAACCGGTTCTCATCAATGATTAATGGCTTAATTTCTTCGTGATTATGTCAAGTTTTTAAAATCACAAAAAAATGTTTGAAAAGATTGACTAGTTTTTATTTCTTATTAATTATTTAATGCAAAACTTATTATAAATAATTTCATCATAAATAAGTTGTAGACAATGGTAAATAGGCAAAATATTCAAATATATACATGCACGTGGGAAAAAATCGATGAGGAGGAAGCTAAGTACTGGAGTAGCTGTGTTCATTCTTCACAAAAGGGCGCGAAATTTAAATACCTAACCTAAAAAAACAAATTTTTTTGATTAATATTATAACATGCAATAATTACTGCAGCAATGCTAGGTTTACCTATTCAAATGACGCGAAATTTACATTCCCAACCTCATAATATCAAGCTATTCGATCAGTACAACCTCATAGTTGACAATCCTACGTCGGGCATCGTTACGATATAATGCTTTCTATTATTTGATTGCCAAAGATCGGACAAAAAGTCACTATAAGATCATGTGATTGAATCGTCTTAGCGAACATTCATTTGTTAGTCAGGTGCGAATAGTTCCACAACTGCCCAGCATACATATATCGAGTATGCAGAGGATAGATACGAATTATCAATGACACGATGACAAGGGCAGCCCAGGCAACCTGGTTCTCGTTTAATGCCGGATTTATAAGTCCAGCATAGGACGGACAGCGGAGGCGTCGAAGCTGCCATTCGCTTTTGCGCCGCCGCTAATCGGAATTTATCGATGCCTGAAATTTACGAGTAGTGTAGTTGTGTATTCTCTCCTCCGGCTCGTTCCTGTAAGTGTCACGCTCTCCCACGGCTTATTTGCGCGCTACGGCTGCTGTTGGCGTACAGAGAAGCTTTACGACACTTTTGAGATATCGGCTCTGACATTTATGCGATCATGTATTGCGTTCTCTTTTACTAGTTGTTTTTTTCGCGATCAGCTTCATACTGCAATCTCTATTTTTTTTTTAATGCGCGCCACCGACTGTCAAGATTTGCATTTATCGTTGTACTATCACGCACAACTCATCAGGTAAAATTTATGTCTCCTTTTTCTGCTGTGTAAGCGACGTCGTACAATTTTACGCAATTCAAATTTCCAGCACTTGTATTGGCATCCTAAAACCTAAAAGAAAAATCTAGCACGTAAACAACGCACTTTTATACATGCCGTTTCATATTTACGCAGAGCTACTAGAACTCAACGAGGCTACATATATCTCAACAAAATACTATAAAGGAACTCCTGCAGCCAAATTTAATTGCATTATGTTGGTTGATTCAGGAATACGGGTGTATTTCATTTTAATTATAAACTTTATTCAAATACAAAATACACTGCATGAGCGGTACAAATTTTGAGATACAATAATGTGTGTATAATAAGAATGCTTTAGTGTGATGCGGCTACTTCTGCTGTCGCTTTCGGACTGATGAACGTAGGCAGGGGATGGAACTGCAGTGCTTCGAGGCAATAAAATTTAGGTAGAAGGGACAGGATACCTGTACATCTATATATATACATGGATCTCTTCGTTGTATATACCAACACATTAACATCGTGAGAAAATGCGTTATGTGAATAATAAAAAGCCATTGAGCGATCATAAATTATTAGTCGCGAATATATATATTTTAACTTTTCAAACGCGTGAGTACATAATTTTTTCAGCGTCTAGAATATCTGGTTCTTTCCACGTCATGCCTTCAAAACTAAATATATATATATATATGCTCTTCTCATTCAGCGGCTGAAGCGGTGCACCTCTGAGTATAGCCTCGGGTCAAGCATGCAAAATCCATCGGCACGTGAGCCGCCTGCAAACGAGTAGTCTCCCTTGGCTCTAAACTCCGACTCTCATCGCGATGCAACTTCTCTTTAGGCACGTAACGCGTTACACGTAGTGCGTATAACGACTGAGGAAACGAGCAAAGAAGAGTGGAAAGAAGTCTCCATTCCCTTGGCTCCGACGGCGATCCTCTTTGCTCTCATCTTCTCCATGCGAGAAGGAGATTTTGACTCTCTATTCTCTTTTCCACTAGATCCTCTTATCATCTCGTGAGGATATTGAACTATCCCATGACGGTCAGTATATATGGAAGAGCGCTCTCAAATTATGGACTTTTGCACGCTCTCGGTCTCGTTTCTTCTTCTTTTTGCATATATGTAAGCCAAGTCGATGGAGAGACTTTCAGCTAGATTTAGTGCATCTTACCAAGTCATTTTCAATATTAACTGCATATATCATATATACCATAAAAATTTTTAGGTTATTTTTAGGTTACTGTCATAGTCAACATGATTGATTGTAACCCCCATCTCTAGTCACAGTTATTATTATTTATTGACAGTTTGCTACAAAGTATTTAGACTTTAATAGACAACTATTCAATATATTGGCTTCTGTATGAAACGATTAAAACTTTATATTTCGTTGCATGCAAAAGCCAATATATTCAACAGTTATCCATTAAACTTTAAAGTTTTAACACATATATAGAGTGGAGACGACTCACTAGGCAGAATGTTGGACTCGTCAATGTTGGCAAAGTGTTTTTACGGCAACAGTTTGCACAAACACCTCGCCCACTTATCAAAGTCTATTGACATAGCCGTCGGCATTAGTACATAAGAAAAGGAATAGTTTTGTATCAAATACATATACATAACACAGTCAATCTAAAATGAGTCCTCCTGCTTAAGGCATTTCATTTACAAATAACACATTATTGTAAGAAAAATGTGTAACATTTTACAATCTTACATTTCAGTCATTGTATCTGTAAGCTGTACAAATGATTTTGATTAATAGAAAAACATTAACTAAAAAAAAATATTGGACTCGTAACCGGGAGGCCTCGAGTTCAAACCCGACTCTCGGCTTTTCTGTCATTGGGACACCTCTATGGTTACGTACACCTAATATCGGGTTGTGGGAAGACCATATAAGACTCACAAAGAGGACTTGGGTAGGCTATAATTAAAAAAAAAGTTTTAATATTAATTCAATTGTTAGAAATTTTTGTAAAATTTTTTAATTGTTTATTAAGTTGATGAAGAATTGACAAACGCCGAGTATTTCACCATTGCTGTTACCTAGCTATGTAGTTATTTATAGGAATGACGAGTATTACATTGTGTTTACGTACAATAAAATTTTATACAATATACTGATGACCTAAAGTGGTGTGAATATTACTATCTACACGTAGTGTAACAGCAGGCCACTTAGCTCACGCGTATCTCAATGTATAAGTTTTTTATTCTAATACTATATATATTATTAGTGACTTCAAACATTTTATTTTTTAACGATGAAGGGCATAAAACTAATCAGGATAGGTCTGATATCCCTTTAATTGAAATAGTATATAAAGATTGTTGAAAATGAAAAATGAAGAAGATTTCACGAATTCAGCTTACGTTGGTAATGCATTTTATACGATAATAAAACTTCCTCTTAACTGACGATTTTTCCATTGTATACTGTTTTCTGATCTGCTTGTCCGAATTAATGGCCAAAAAAGTCCCGTCATATACCATACAGAGCCAATGAATCTCTATCCGGGATGATTTTTTTTTACAGTCTCCCGATTTATCCTCGTCACCGCTTGCGACCTCTATGAATTATTTTCCGTTTCACCAATGTTTTATTATTCTGCTATTCGGTATGTCGTATTTTTCTCGTGACTGATTCGACGCGTGTCTCAATGCTCGCGAGCAAACAATTCGATGCGGCAGACGACGATTGCAGTGACGCGACAATTAATTTTGAAAATTTAACCAGGTGTATAGCTACAGCTGTCGGGTTAAAAATCACCGAACCATGCGCTGCTGAAATGAATTAAGCTGAAGTCGATTACATGCCATTTTCAGGTGATTTACTAAGGGGAATCGCATGCTCTTATATAAAATCTGTTTTATCGTTCGCCTGCCAAATAATAGCTGCGTGTTATTTATTGCAAAAAATGTACTCATTTACCCTTTGTAATGATGATGTGAAGAACTGCATAAAGCTTAACATCCACAGCCGTAAATAATTGGAACGCAACTTTAATAACTGAACTGCAATTTTCGTTCCAATCATTTTTGTTGAAATATCGACCTCAAACTACATATAGCACACTCCATTACGCGATTTCGTAGCTCGATAAATTTACTTTCTTGCATACCAAATCGTCTTTTATTAACAAACGCGATAATTTACTACACAGTCGATAAAACAGTTTGACAGCCCCTCCCCCCCCCCCTTAATCGTTTCCTCCCGCGACGCGCAATGTGTCATTTTAAAAAGTGCATTTCTCTGCCCGCTCGCAATACGTATTCATTGAGTTTAACTGGTTATTGGATCCATCTCTTTCGAAATATGTACAGTACAGCGAAAAGTTGAAAAAAATGTATGGAAAGAACACGTAGGTACAAATAAAGCGAAAGAAATCGGAGAATGGGGGGTAAGAGACAACAAAATACATCGGGCAATTTTCGTGGAGTCGAGCTAACGGCCCTCTCGGACGATAAACGCGAGCAGCGCCAGAGAGAAAATCGAAAATACACATATATCGTCGAGCTGCTCGATTCGTCGTATAAGCTCATGCTCGGCACTTGTCCCGGTAGCCTCAGTGCTGCGCAGCAAAGAGGAGAGGATTGACGAACGGTGCTGCTATACGTGCTCTCCGACGCATCTCCCTCTGTTACACGCGTGTGTGTGTGTATGTGCATATAGCTATATGCGTGTAGCTATACGTGTGTATAGGTACGTACCCAATGCGCCTTTAGCACACCTTTATGCCATCCAATCATTTTTGAGAATCCCCCGAACGAGACGCTGCTGGCTTCTATATACCTCTACTGAGAAGAGAGAGAGAGAGAGAGAGAGAGAGAGAGAGAGAGCGAGCAAGATTTCCGTCGAATGAGTAGATATCCCGGCGCTTTGTCGCCGTCCTTCGATTTTTCCTCGGGTTTTCCTCTCTCACTCCAAGATAGACATACGTATATACACACAGACTGTGTGCGCGCGCGTGTAGGTCGGACAGAAGGTATACGAGTATCCAGGGACTAGAGATCCCAGCAAGGCAATTTCGAAATCGATTGGAATTAAAATCTGCGGCCTTTGTGTACACGTGCGCGCGCGCGCGATGTACTTCCTCGGGGAACTAGTTGAGCCTTGAAACAAATCTGCGGCCAACCGCAAAACTGATTGTCCCGAACCCTCCGTGATTCATCTGTATCGATGAGATGGTGTTTGACTCTGTATATTTTTGGCACTCTTTTCTTGTTTATATTGATCTTGTTTTTTGAGAGAATAGTTCCGCTTGTTTTGGCCAGAAAACTGGTTTTCTTTTCTACTTCCATCGACCTGAATTTCGTCAAATACCGATATTAAATCGAAGCAACAGTGCTCAAATTATTTTTAAAATTTCTGATCAGAAGAAAGAATAAAAATGGTTATCACAAGGCTATATCGTTTTGATGAAATTGATATTTTTATCGTATCGAAGCTTAATTAAAAGTGACCCTTCGCACCTTGGCAAATGACGAAGATTTGCGTTTGCATGCGAGCGAATCTAATTAAAATCTATCGCTGCCTTGCTCTTCGAGCCTTTAAGCAGCCGCTAATAGCGTTTACCGCGAAGCGATATAATTTATAAGGTTAATGCGAGCGTTAATCTCTGATAAGCTAATGCACGTCACATATAATATTAACGGCTCACTTTTTTTCATTCTACGCATCTTGCATACCCGGGAAAAGTGTAATTAAAACGTGATGTATAGATTTTTATTATTTATCGTTCAAAGTGAAAATGAACACTCCTCTTAAAGCGAGTAAGAAAAAATGAATTGCATATCGCCGATATACGTATACTCGTATATAATCTGACACGCAACGAGAGCCGCAGTTTAATATCTGCTCGTCGATTCGGCTTTGTACGAGAATTTTCGTTGGGTGCTCTCTCACCTGTGTTTAAATTACCAAATTCAGTGATGATCTCTCTCCCTCCCTCCCCCCCCCCCTCTCTCTCCAGAATAATGAAAATTTATATGCATGAAAATTAATTTTATTCATACCCCACCGTTTCTCAAAGAATTTGCAATAGCATTAAAGTTTGAAATAGTACACGGCGAGAAAGTTTTGCATAAAAATTGCTTTACTTTATGTAGATTAAAAACAAAAAACAATAATAAGCTTATTGTAAGTAGGAGGGCTTATTTTACCTGCTTGCATTATTGAGCACATTATGATATGAAATCGAAATTCATCGACAAGTCAGTCTGTTATTTTTTAGATATAATTTTCAGTTCGGAATACAATCATTTATAATAGAAAATGAAAAAATATAGTTACTATCAGAAAGCATTCTGCTGCTCAGTTAGCAGCGATTTTCGTAACCCAATTGTGACGCGAAATTAGAATTTTAATTGATTGTTATGAGTCTTACGATAATGGAAATTTATTTCCCACATTAAAGACTCAATTATCAGAGCTTAACTAATACGTAAAACTCTATCAGTCAGTTAATGCTATCAATAGAAAGATAAAAATTAACTTTTCGATTCGATAATTCTTTCCCGATACACTACCAATAAACTTTGAAAGTATTGAATCATTAATGAAATCGCAATTAAAGGCAAAGCACTCAAGTATATATTATATATAAAAAAAATAGTGTACATATAGCAAGCAACTAAAAATAAAAAAATATCGAAAATCCTTCTTAACACAGTATTGGCTACATCCAAACTCAGAAAACAAACGTACAAATAGACAGAGAGAGAAAGATAGCTAGTTAACGCCGGTAAATCGAAACGAGTCGCGCGTATTTATGCAGTTCGATTGTCTTCGTAACGGCCTTGCACACGTAACAAGGCTCATGTAATCCGCTTAATTCTCGATAAGCCGGCGCCTAATCTTGATTGCATTCTCTCTCTCTCTCTCTCTCTCTCTCTCTCTCTCTCTCTCTCTCTCCTCTCTTCTCTTCTCTTTCTCCTCGCACGTGCGCTTGCGTATATATGTGTATGTGTGTCTGCGTCCTCTGCATACAAGCACAGCACATACCGACTCCCAATGCTTTCTCCGTCCCTATATATGTATGGCTAAAAGGCCAGTCGCTGCAGAGCAGTGGCTATTATCGTGGAAAAACGTCGTTTCGCGCAGCGGTGCGCGCCTCCTCGGCTTTACGGTTTTCCAGTGTCCGGTGCTTCGCCGCAGCCGAACACAACGCCCAGATTGATATATACCACGCGCTTATATAGTGAGATATCTCCGAGCTTATCACTTTTCCTTTCCCTCGCCTCCCTTTCTCCCCTCTTACTATTTCTCCGAAAGCGCAGAAGTCGAGCCGACAATTTTCCTTTGCCATCCGCGATGGCTGCCGATGTAAATTAACTGTTATATTTTACGCGAGCGTACTTTTGGAGAAGTAAAGTTTTACGGCTTTTTATATTCACTCGGGTTTACGCGTCTGCAGCGTGACGCGCGTCATTTCGGATCAGCTTGATTGGAATTTCCGTATAATATCGAATTCCGAAGGCTCTTTTTTCGCGGAAAAGAGCGCTGAGAGTAACCTCATTTTACTCTTGCCTTCGACTTGTGAGCTCAGAGAGATACTGTAATAAATATCATTATATTCTGGCAAAAATTAGTTAATGCATATAGTATTCGCGAGATGTACTTTCATTCAGAATTAGTTTCTTAGAAGTTAAGTGCAATTCCTTTTAAAATTAACAATAAAAACTATTCCTTTTTGAAATAAAGCATTAATATAGTACGCAGAAAAATCAAAGATTAATTGATAATTGCATGTTTGCTGTGACATATGGAAGGATACCACTCAATATGCAATATTTTTTTAGATTGTTACTGATTTTAATTTAAATCTTAAAAGCCATTTAATTGGCCAGAAATTTACTTCTTTTGTACATAAAGATTAAATTTTACAACATCATTTCCATCAGTCTGTCCGTGTGTAAGAACATAATTTGTTTCGCGAGGAAAATTTATGTAGGCGTGCGCATGCAGTGAAAAATTGTCGATAAGGCGCTTAGGTAATAAAAAGGAAAGGGGGAAAGGGAAAGGGGCTCGGAAAAGTGTGGAAAATCAGTCAAGACAAGCCGTGAGTCATAGACTCCATACGATCAAGCGTAACCACGATAAATCCCTCGGGAAAAGCGCACGCCGTGACCTCCCGCGGAGTCACGTCCAAGGCACACTGCATCCATTATATACCGCCGCAATAGCCTTAGCTATATACCACATGCGACTTTATACTGTTATGTAGCGAAAGGAAAAACTTTTCACTGTATATGTCTGGTGTCTCTCTCTCTCTCTCTCTCTCTCTGTATATATATATGCGTATGTGTGTGTGTGTCTCTTTGAGTATGTGCGTGTGCGTGTGTGTGTATGTGTGTGTACACACGTATGTAAGTCGCTTCCGGGTCACGCGTCTTTTCATCGCGGGCCGTAATGGACTTCTTGCTGGAGCATAAAAGCTACGTGTAAAGGCGACTTTGGTGCCGATCTTTCTTTTTATTGACGAAATTCGCCGGATGAGAGAAGTTTCGCGAATCAACGCGAAGATGAAATGCGAAGCTAGTTTTGATAGTGAAGACAATTCTTTTCTGTACTTATGGTTAAAATTAAAAAAATACATGCAATTATATTTTGTCTTATTATTGGTCGGTGCAAAACTACTAAGAGTGAATTTTTCTTTCTAATTGCTTTTGGGGAACATTTACTGATTCCGTATATAAATGAATAAAATGAATAATAGCTATGATACAGGCTGCGCAATCGTATAACAAATTTTTTATAAAGAAATTATACATGTTTTTGTTTAATTAGTTTAAAATATTAGCCTTCTACACCTCCCCCCCTTCGCCCCCCCCCCAAATAGCATATCAACACAACTCTGCCTGATAAACCTAGATAGAACCTTTGCCTCTCAACATAAAATCTGCATTAGAGCCGCGCTTAGGCAAAGTTCGCAAGCTCCATAGTAACCTTGATAGTCAAGCCGATCTGTGCTACAGCCTCTGATGTTTACTATTAATTAACAGTGTTTTAATTGAGGTGGGGAGAGCCTAGAGTTTGTCTGAGAGAGAGAGAGAGAGAGAGAGAGAGAGAGAGAGAGAGAGAGAGGAGAGGCGGGCATCTCTCCCGCGATGAGGTATAACGCTCGCTTGACTGGTTCACCGAGATAGACAAATTGGATCGCTTACGAAGCCCCGGAGCGACTCACCTCTCTCTGTACATCCATCCCTCCCCCACCATTTACACGGCCGAGCTTTCGAGAAGCTCTATCGAGCCTCTCTTTCGAAGTATCGTATACCACAGCGGTATTCCTCAGAATGGCATTGTTGTCGTGTGTAGCGCGAGGCCAGAGCTGCGCGCACTAGCCGCCGATGCAGTTACTCGCCAGGACTGCCGCACAGCGCGTAACGAGCATTTTCGTCGCTCATAGCGACGCTTCGGGCTATGAAGTAGCATCCCCTACGCGCTCGCTCCCTCGTAATGCTCCTCTCCATACTCGTCGAAGCTCTATTGAGCTATGATTCTACTACCTGGTGCGCTCTCCCCTCCATGTGATTTCGCCGTTTGCCGTTTTACACGCGTTCTTGATATAACGACCTCATCATCGTCGTCGTCCTCGTCCTCGTCGTCGTCCTCGTCGTCGTCGTCGTCGTCGTCGTCGCTGTTGTTGTTAGCTCGAGACCCTCGTTCTCTACGTCATTCGGTTGTATATGTCCTTATTGAGAGCGCTTCTATATTCCAGTTTCAGCTGCTCGTACACAGCCCTCCGACACACAAATGCACAGTCGCACACGTATATACATACATACGCGTTCCGCATAAGCACTCGTAAACGTCGCGGCCGCAACTACCTCGTTCGATTCTGTTTTTATAGCCGCGAGTCGAAGGAAAAGAAACTGGGAAGCTGTGCGATCGGGCTGTGTATGGTTAACGCTTTGTTGCCCCCTCAAATTGGAGCGCGAGTCCTGTCGATTTTCTCCTCGACTGCGCCGCGCGTCAAAATTTATAAGTTTTTAAGTCTCCCTCGCACTCTCATTCTTTCCCTTTTTCTCGGAGAGAACGAGAGCGTAAATCTCGATTGGGAGAGAGCGGAACGACTGGGCCGAGATTGACGAGACCGGTGGCGGCCGAGCGCGTCGTCGTCGGAGGAGGAATTTATTTTATTTTTCTTCTCGGGATACATTTTGGAAGGACGACACGCGATTGGATTGAGATCTATTTTTTAATATTTTGCGTTGTCGGCTGCGCGATGAGCGATAACGGATTTTATCTGCGCCAATAAAAATGCGAAATGGATCCGTCAGCGTGACATGTACACACCCTATGGGTGCGTGTGTGTGTTTGTGTAGCTTAAAATAGATACAGAGCCGTAAATTTTGTGCGTAAAATAAATATGTATGCTAGTTCGCAGATTTATAGATGGAAATTCGCTTATTCTTTTTCGAAAGCTAGCATGTCTCTCCGTTTATCTGCGGAATTTTATTTAAAAAAGAAAAAGAAAAATACGTATGTAAGTATTATAGCATGGCTTGTGTTCGATATAGCCTAGATACCGTTCAAACGAAAAAATTTCACGAAAATTCGGTTTAAATGCTTTATTTTGTTTCTTTTTGAACAAAAGTATGCAGCGCGGCTGCGACTCTGGAAATTTTTCCCGAGAAGGGATATTTTTCGCTGAAAAAGCATGTTACACGATGCTTCCGTAACACGAATTCCATTGAAGAAATTTCGTTGAAGAAGTTTATTGAAAAATATTTTCCAATGCTCATAGTAGACAATAATACTGGATATAAAGGGAGAATAAAGAAAGATACAAAATCTAAATACAGTGTGCATTTGACGTAAGAGTAGTGTAGAATATTCTTTACTTATGCGAACAAATTGTGATTTTTTTATAAATTTTACGCGGGAACACGAACATCTTAAAAAATATCTTACTGTAAGATTGGATATGATTCATATAATCATTGGTAAGTATATGCAACAACAAAAAAGTAAAGTATGCACAATTTTTATTAGCTTAATAAAATACAGCAGCAATGGTGATTTACTATTTTGAAAAGTAGACTATTAAATTTAAAAGATATTCGTAATAATCTAAAATGTGACCAGATTACGATATAAGGATATAACTCGTAATTAAATTGACAATCATAAGTTTAAAAAGTATGAAACAACTCCCCCCTCCTCTCCATCGACGTCGTTTTAATTTTATGCGTAAACGCCAGAGCCACCGGGGACTGTCCGTAATCTTAGCCAATTTGTAATGCAAATAGAGCCTGCGATGCGAGATAAATTACTGGTATACGCCTATCTCCGACGAGCCACGTTATATGCCACTGCCACTGAATGTTCGTTCCTTCACTCGTTTTGCCATACATCTCTCTCTCTCTCTCTCTCTCTCTCTCTCTCTCTCTCTCTCTCTCTCTCTCTCTCTTTGGAAACATTATATTTCTATATACACGGAGAGCGGCTTGTTAGCCTCTGATTCATTCAATTCTAGACAAATGGCGAAATTACATTCTAGCCCCAGCTGTAGACGTAGATAAACTTGATAACGAAAATCCCGGCTTGAAATTTTCCGCGAAGCGGGAAAATCTCGCTCCCCTGTTGATTAGCATGTCGAAATAGGATAGCTTCTGGGCTTTGATCTCACGAAGCGAGGATGTTGGAGAGATTAAAGAAAAAAAGACTGCCTGACATTGTCCAGCGGTGGTTGCGGATTAATCCAGTTATTATATGCAAAACGGTACCTACCCTGCTAGCACATATAAATATGTATACACACATAGCTATAACGAAGCACCTCTGGAGAGATGGGTGGCAGATACAGAACGGCATTATGATTCTGAGGGACACCGTCGCGGCGCAATTTATGCATAAACACGCACACGATCAAATAGCAGCGTCGCAGCTGCTAACTCAAGATTGTCTTTACTGGCACACGCCTCTGTCATTTACCCTTGGTCTTCATTATCCGCGCGAATTTCAAAAACACATTCGATTTTCGAGAGGCACGGGCCATCAAACAGGGCTGTAGACGCGTTTAAATTCGCTTTGAAATCATTGCTGATTAGGAAGTGAGAGAGAAAGAGAGCTATAGAGAGAAAGTTCTCGTTATACAGTGAGAAGAGCTGAATATCCATAAAGGTGAGCGACATTAAAACGTGACAAAGGACGAGTGGTAGGGAAAGTTCAAAGCCTGCGTTTCGAGATAAAGAGGAAAATTCCTGAGCTTATTACGAGTAATTGAATCACGTTTGGAGAATAGGGAGCGTCGAATTCCATGTATTTCTCTCCATTTTACCAGAGAATACGTGAGAAAATCTTTTTAAGTGCACAATGGGGGTTATTTAGAAACGGAACCACGACGTTCGTAATTGATTTATTTTGTTCGTTAAAATGTACTCGAAAAGTAAATAGGACTGATTTTTACCAGTGTTCTATTTTCTTCTGATTAATTATAATGATCTTTTTATTACATAACAAATTACGTAATTTATGAAAGAGATCGATTGAACTAATTATAAAATCAAAATAAATGAAAATAATTTAATTAAAAAATTAAAAATTGTTCAAAAAAATTGTATCCAGATACTACAAATAACTTGAATTGTCATGTGTAGTAAATCAAAATAAATGAAAATAATTTAATTAAAAAATTAAAAATTGTTCAAAAAAATTGTATCCAGATACTACAAATAACTTGAATTGTCATGTGTATGTAGTGTGCATATATTTATACGCGCGCGCGTACTTGCTATATGGCGTGCAAGCTGATGATCTCTTCGGGTAAATTACACACGAAAGAGCTGCATAGGTAAGGAAAAGAAAAGAGCACAACCACTTTTAAAGTCCGACTACAAACTCGGGGTTTCGAAAATTCGCTGACGACTTGCGTTGCGACCGGAGCTACACACCTGTAACACGTAAACTTACACATACTTGTGCAATACCCGCACACGAACGAACTATATACTCAAGAGAGTAAGAGGAAGACGCAGGGCACGAGGAGAAAATGAAACCGTAAAAGCTTCCGAATTTCCCTGACGAAGGACTTGCGTGCGGACTCCGCGGAGAATTTAAGCTCGCGAGAAGCACCGATTTGGCACTACGACACTCGACAAGAGTACGCGCGCGTGTGTGTGTGTATGTGTCTGTGTACGTACCTTCTTGAAGGGGGAAAATCTCGTTGAGGATACGGACAGTATTTTCAGCGAAAGCTCGCCTGCCAGTGCACTGTGAAGCATGATTTGTTTGTGTGCTCTCTCTCTCTCTCTCTCTCTCTCTCTCTCTCTCTCTCTCTCTCTCTCTCTCTCTCTCTCTCTCTAGCTCGCTCGCTCCTTCTCGCGAAAAACTGGAGGAGCATACTTTTTTCATTCTTTTTAGAAAAGAGGAATACTCTTTGTAGCACATAAACGAGTACACAGAGCGCTTAACTAAAACATCGATGCTTCTCTGTCAGGGGAGGCTTTGAAAAGGAAGTATCGTATGAACGAAGTTTACATTTTTCCATTCGAAAAAGAGAGCGCCAAGTCTTTGTGTGTCACTCTTTTTTTGTAAAATCTTCAATGGTTTCATGTGGGTATATTTGAAATATTTTTTACCGTTCCTCCTGCTGGTTCGTTTATTATTGTTCGAGGGATTTGCTCCACCCGAGTGGAAAATTAATTAAACGGAAGATATGGATTTTTCTTTATACGTTTATTTCGAGAATTTTCCGCACGACCGAACACTCGCAGAGAAGACATTGCAATAGTAAAATAACGTTTCGAACAATACACGGATGGTATAGTAAAATGAGATTATGCTTCAAAGGGAAATTCATGACTTAATCAAAGTCCGTTTGTAAAAGTTGGAAAAGGCAAGTCAAGCTCTTTGCAATAGAAGCATTTGGTTGGGGTGGTAATGTATCTTAATATAGAAGGTAAAGAGTCAATAGAACAAAGAGCTAGAGTGAATACTAAGGATTTCATAGTATGAATTGGCAGCTAGATTTATTAGCCACCGCGAAATCGTCAGGCATCTATCAGAAGCAATCGTGGCCCTCTTACGGAATTACCAATTGTCCGCGCGCAACTATACCTTCGAAGCCACCATCTCGGCAAAGCGAACGTCTCCGATTTTGTTGCATTTAAAGTTAAAAGCGTGGTTACGAAAATTTGTCAGTGTCTAAAGTGCCTCTCAATTTCCAAAGCTATATCATTCTCGTGCAATTTGGAAAAAAAAATGTTTTTAATATGATTGGTAAAATAATAAAAAGGGATCTTTATAATGAAAAGAAAATTTGAAATCACCAATATAATTCTGCTGTAACAACGAAATTAATAATCACTCTAGATTCGTTCTCTAATTGGTTGTTTTCTTGAACTTCAACTACAAACTTCTCTATAGAACATTATTTGTGATTATGTTTTGATCTGAAAAGAAAAAGTTGCAACTTTGTTTTTTTTCTGGTATAAAGATGTTGAGAACATGTTGGTTTACAATGTTTTATCTATTTTGCTATTAAAAACTTGACATCAACATTATTTATTGAAGATCGAAACTTTTAAATTATGAGAATACATTTTATCTGGATGTGTATGTCCCGTTGGAGAACGCTGATGCAATCTCTCTTACTATAGTTATAATTTTGGAAGTGTATATTCCGAATCTGTGATGGACAATAAGGAAATGTTAACAATACATCTCAATGTACAAAATTGACGTCTGAGAATAATCAGAAATGCTTTATGGGGATCCGATAGCCACTAATGACCCGTCACTAAACGTACTATAAAAAAGTGCTTAGATTTAATAAATATAATCAATTACACAAATCCAAGAGATAGTTGCCCTTCGTCTCGATATTACCTATCGGCATACAAAGTTTGGAACCAAAATATTCAGGGATTGGGGAGAAAAATGCAAACGAAATTCAGTAGCGGTAACCTGACGTAAATGCTTCTGCTGACAGCTACTGATTTTCGTTCGCATTTTTCTCCTCAACACCTAAATATTTCGATTTCAAACTATTCTTCTTTGCATATTGACAGATGATACCAAGACGGAGGGCAACTATCTTTTGAATTTGCGTAATTCGTTATATTTATTTTATTTAAGCACTTTTATATCGTATGGTTAGTGACACGTCATTAATGAGTATCGGACCCCCTTATGTCATAGTTATACAAGTTTATGATATGGCGCTGTTGACAAATCTATTGAAATTTCGGAATAGACCCAAATTAGTATACCAAAGATATATGATTACCCTGTGGTAACTTTGATTGTATTAGGATTATTCTACATTTTATAATGAACTTATTATTTTTCATTATATTTTATTTAGCTTGTTTTCGGTATAATTTGCAGCGGAGTCGCAATATTACCATTATCTGAAATTACAAGAATATTTTTGGTTATTAAAAGTAAAATATTTTCAAGCAAGATAAAACAAAGAACATTACAATTGTCAAAAATATAACATTGATTTTAGATGAAAGTAAAAGCTTTCATTTAATTAAAAAACAACCATTTCAAACGCTCGAATGTTAAGGATTCTTGTCGCTCGGCTCAGTGCTCACGAAAACGTAATTCCATTACGCAGCAAGAAGTGCTTAATGGTAGCGCAACTTTTTCTTGCAGTAGAAAAAAGCGAAAGAAAATCCCCGACCCCTCGAAACTCTAGCAAGCGGAACAAAGATTTACTGCAATCAATTTTCTCAGCGTATAACGATTCTCGCTACTCCCGGGAAGACAATGAACGCGATTACGGACTAGCTTAGTTCCATTCCAACCGGACTAGCGGATCCGCCCGAGGAAGTAGTTTGTAAGATAAAAAAAAAACAGCTCGAGTCAGTGAAAATCTCATAAGAATTTCCGGCGTCGCGACGCACGGGCGAGAAGCAAGATTTTCTTAATTAGCACGCTGATGCTGCTCGGAAAAAAATGTTACTACTATCCTTGAAGTTCCTGCCCGCTGTTTCTATACGTGCCTGCATGCGTGCGTGCTGCGCACGTGTCTCTAGAGCGACGCTCCGTAAACTCGATTTGCCGGAATTACGCATTTAGTTTGCTCTAACGCTGTGCGTATAGTCACCACGACCAATTTGCCAGAAAAATATTCCGCTCGCCTTTTGACCCCGTCCACGCCCTTCTCCGCCACTTCCACGTTGCGCTCTTTTATTCTTCTTTCTCCTCTCGTTGCTGCGCTCGCTGGAGCCCTGTGGACCCGAATTTGCATAACCCGTACATTTCTCTTGTGCTTCTTCCTTTCTCTACCTCTGTCTCTTCAGCTTTTTTTCGGAAGGCTAACCCTGTTCACTCGGCTTTTTCCCCCGCTACACTTGCTGCATAACTGTTCTCGCGGGTCCTGTTGTCGCTGGAAATTCATCGAAGGGCGGGAAAATTAAATAGGACGCTTTTTGCCGGGCTGAAAAAAATTGATATCACATTCAGCGAGGAACTTTTCGAGCGACGCGCTGAATCGCACGTTTTCTACATTTACACTCGAGCTCATGGTTATGGAGTAAAAATGTCGGGATTTTTGTTTTGTGAGCGTTTGTGAACGTGTAGTATTGAGTAACTAAAAGAAATGTCCTTACACTGCAAGATGTCGAAAGAATCTTTCTACGTCAGTTGCATTGCCAATGTGCTTATACGAATGTCGCGAGCAGATGAAGTATGCATGTCTCGTCGTTTAAAAAACACCTCGCCAGTAACTCAGCTTCAGATACTACTTTTTATTTATGGTCGAAATTTTTATGAATAATGTCAAGACTTCATTTAAAGGTGCGTGCGACAACCAGGAACTCTAGTTAAATACTGTCGTTTAAAAACAGTTAATTAATTCCTTTAGATTGAATAATTAGACAAAGATTTTGAAATCAAACGTTCACTTGCCAATTCAGCTCTCAAAAGACCAATTCACAGAAAATTTACTCGTTGTCAACTAACAATGACACAAGCCTAGCATCAACTTACACTCGAGAAAGCCATGTAATCTAATTCCAGCCCAGCACTTCGCGAGTACCTTTTACGAAGAACAATTGTTATAATGAGAGGTTAGGATGCGATATTTGAATATTGCGCGCTCGTTATGTCGCACGATGCGCAGGTCATGGCAGGCATCGCTACCGTGTAAAGGCGAGAGACGCGTGGAAACGTATAGGAATTAGGTCCGCGCGCGTTATACGTTTAGATACAGCTTACCTGTGCCGGCGCGTAGACCGAACCGTACGAACATCCGATATTCGTTGCCACCGAGGTGCCCGTGGTTCACAAATTAGCAACAGGGATAGGGCTTTTTGCGATCCGGACCGATTACACCTGGACAGTTATTCACTAAGTATACGTGCCGTGATATGCCTTATATCAGCGCTGTAAAACTATAACATTGCCGAATGTTTTTCGAAGAGCGTAGTACTTGTAGTCATTGATATAGTACAATGTATCACTCTCGAAAGTTTTATCGACCCTTTAAACGCCGTTAAGAGGTCATATCTTGAGACCTTGGTTTTGGCGCCTGAAGGTATAATTGGAGTCATAAGACCTTCAACAATTCGATAATCATTACATTAATCCTTAAGGTAAAAGACCTAGAGCCTAATAATACTTTGAATATTTGTGTATTATTAGTATAAGTTTTTTATGGAAAAATATTGTCTTAATTTCATATAGAAAAAATTTATGATAAAGTTTTAACATGTATAGTGGACACGTGCTGCCTATATTACATATGTATTGAATGCACACACAAACTTTTTGAATTTAAAGCACAAGTCCATTTTTTGTCCTTGAGTACTTCCTACATTTAACAGTTAAAAATGGGAAGTATTTTTTGAATATTTTTTTTAAACGCAAATTCTCGTATTTTTTTGTTTTATTGAAGCAAAGTTACGGAAATTAAATTGTTCATGATTTTGATGGTAAATAAATTTTTTTAAGTATTAACTTTGGCCTAAAATATTAATAATAATGAAAATAACGTACTTTTTACAAAAGATATTTTAATATTAATCAAAATGAACAATGCAAATTTTTACTAAATAAAAGTTAATAATAAAGTTATTTTAAATAAGTTATTGTAATTTTTAGTTTATTAATAATACGGTATTTGAGTATTCATTCTCGTTGTCCTAAAGTCCGCAACCTTCTCGTCCAAACTCTTTTCTTGAACTTTTAGCACAGAAAAGTGTAGTGCCGAGCTAACACTACACATTTGTTTTCGCGACCGATCGGCCGATGTACAGTACACAATCGCCGAGGACGAGCTACGCTGGAGTAGCCTTCTACAGGTAGGAAGCTCGGCGATACGACGACCACGGAGTGTCGTCCTACAAAGTCAATTGGCCCCGTTACACTATACAGGGTAATAACTCATTTTTCAATTTCGAGAGGTTCAACAGAATCAGCGGTACATGAACCGAATTTGCGACCACGTCTAGGCATACACATAGTTAAAGTCTACCTTGGCAGTTTTTTACAATTAATTTAGCTGACATTACAACTTGCGACTTGCGTCGCATGTCCGTAGTGCTTTGAGGAGACCCAATACCTTTAAAAGCTAAAAAATAAAATTATAATAAATTAAAATTAGATTAAATGCTAAGTTAGAGAAACTTGTTATAATTATAATAGGCATACTTACCTTCAATTTAAGACCTTAAAATCCAAATTTGGATCTATCGATACGTACGACTATTTCTCACAGTGCGTAAGATTCCAAGGGACCATACGCTTCAATTGTGCTCATTAATTGTGAGTACGTTCTGTGTAAGTGTAGTTTTCAGGTCGACGGGAGAATTTTGATTTGAATGCTTAAAAGTTATTTAAAAAACCAGTGATGATAAATTTGTCTAAACATTCAAATCAAAATTCTCCTGTTACCCCGGAAACTACACTTACATAGAACATACTCTCAAAATTTGAGTTCAACTGAAGCATATATGGTCACTTGGAATCTTACGCACTGTGAGAAACAGTCGTACGTATCGATAGATCCAAATTTGGATTTTAAGGTCTTAAATTGAAGACAAGTATGCATATATTATATCCATAAAAAGTTTCTCTAACTTAGCATTTAATTTAATATTAATTTTTTAGAATTTTATTTATCAAGTTTTAAACGTATTGGGTCCCTGAATACCCGGAGATCTAAGCACTTGACTACTCATTTTCTCGAATAAATTTTCATATTTATCTATATCAACAAGTAATTTTTATTCCGTAACATCTTGCATGAAAAGAAAGGAGAAAAAGTATTCCAAAATTTATTCATGAAATACTTTTTCAAGTCATTTCAATTAATAAGACTGAAAGGCGTTTTATGGGCACTCCAAACATTTTTTTACGAATTTATAAGTCGTGAACAAAAATCGTTCATTGTGTGATGTAACTTTTATAAGAATTTATTGAAAATTTTATAGGATAAGTAACTACCCTGTTAAGTCACTTTTATAGGTCTTATTTTTTAACTCAAGATAATTGCGAATCCAAATAATTTAATTCAAAGTATAAAAATATATTCAAAAAAATGAGTAGTCGAATAATGAATAAACTAAATTTCTTTATTTCATTCAATACGCAAGGATCTACCAAAATTCACCGAATACACAGTCGCTTACACTCTCGAGCTCTTACGCGCTTTGGTAAAAACGATAAAGCGACGCGGCCAGCCGGGGATTTCAATCTCATTAAACGATGTCCTTCCGCGGGATTACGCGCCGCTGCCGGATTTGTTTTAATCCACGCATAACGAGATAAAGAAGAGGGAGAGGGCGCGGGAGAGTAGACTGTGGAATACACACGTAAGCGCGAGAAGAGAACACGAGGATAAAGCTGTATAGAGTGGCCGGTCCGTTATAAATCCCAAGAGAGAAAAGGGCCGGATGAAGGGTCTGTTCTCTCTCCGGTGCAATAAAGACGCTTGTGTATACGTGTATTCTATACATATAATATATACAGCACCTTGTGTTTGTGCTTGTGTATATACATGTATGTGCTGAATCTTTCTTTCTCTCGTAAGCGTCTTTATGCACGATTCGGAGGAAACCCTCTCCCACTTCAATTTCCACATGCGGCAGATTTACCGGATATTGTTAAAAGCACCATATTATATACTCCGACTCGAGAATTCATGTATTCCCGAGGTGTTCTTCCCTCTGAGCAGCTTTGCTCGCTCTCTCAGGTATGACCCTGTATTTATAAGTGCAGAGACGAAGCTTCAATTCAGATCCATTATTCCTACACGCGTTCATCAGCAAATAGGCAAGTATTACAAATAATGCGCCCCGGTCCTCGCGTGAAGGATAATTCGAAAACTTTTCGGCATATAGGATCGAAGCAGGAAAGCGCATTAAATATTTGATTTCTTCGAAAATCGGGGCCAACGCGGATACACTCTCGGGAGAGGCTTTGTATTTATGCGCGACTTGCGGTATTATACCGGCATGAGAAATTCAAGCGTCTGTGCAATCTCGTACATGCCTCTATGCAACGTTTCAAATTGCTCCGAGCAGCGAGGTGTACTAATCGATTTTTCTTTCTTTTGAATTGTTCCAGGTAAATACACAGCTATAGGAGAAGCCGATGTGAGTTTTCGCTGTTGCAAAACTAGGTATGCATCGCTGGGTGAGTAAGTCGTTGCACAGACTCATCGGAGGCTCGTAAAATAATCAGATTACATCAGTTCCCGTCATAAGCCCTACACTCCTTTCATCGAGATTACTATTAAACGTCTTTAGGAAAGTTTACTATACTTGAATAAAGCCCTTCCATCAAGTTCCCAAGGACGAATCGCTACCTCGAGCCTTTCGGGCGGAAGCTTCGATATAATTCTCGTGTATATAATGCGAGTACGTATATAGAGTGGGAATGTGCCGAGGAGCTGATTAAAGTTTTCATCGCGGTTGGGAATCGCAATTTTAAAGCACCGTATAATGTACATAACACAGCTCGTAAAATTAAAAAAAAAAGAAAGATTAATACTGTAACGAATTTAAGTTTTAGGGCAATACTTTACTTTAAGTATTTTAACTCGAACGAGAGTAGTTGGAGAGATGCGCCTTTATGACATAATTAAACTCGCCTTTTCGTCTCCCTATCTCGTCCCCCTTGCTACTCTCCTTTCTCTTTCTCGCTTACGTCAAGCTTACGGACTTTATGAATTACTCCATAACTCCTTAAGTATCTCGCAAATAACTTTCTTAATTGTTCCTACTTGATATCGCGCATAATACACTGATTTATCTGGCTCTTATCTTGACTACCTCGGCACCGAAATATTGCGAAACGTACGTCGGTGTATGTACCTGGTATCTCTTGTCTCGAGATAACTGAGATTGGCTTGACGACGAATTACATTTAATTATGTTTCTCTACTTGGACAGTGAAAATAGTTTAAACGACGAAATCATAGCAGAAGAACACCAATCCTCAAAGAGAGTAACGACACTCGCCCAGGACCGGACATGATCCCGAACATCTTGCTCAAGAAACTACCAATCAAAGGATGTGAGAACCTATTAAGAATATTTAACATAATTTGCTTTAATAATACCTTTATACGCCTCCTTCCATAATATGATTTTACGTCTTAACGCAGCCTCTCAAACGTTGCGTTGTATTGGAAAGACACAATGTCTTACTTTTAGATATATTGCTTAAAATTCATGTTTGAAGAAAAAGAAAAAATTTTTTTTAACAAAGGAAGTACAACTACGATGTCATAACAATAGATATCGATCAAGTCGATAAGTGCTATACTGCGTAAATATCGGCAATAGATAACAGCTTTAATCCGTCTCACCGATCGCCGAAGCGAATCACCCCGTTAATCTAAAACGCGTTAGCTGAGATGTGTTACCTACGGGTACAATAAGCTGAATAATACACGGTGATAGTTAGATGAGTGGATTTGGGTCAGAAGGAGCAATAAACAAGAAATAGACTTATGTAGAAATTCCTGAGGGCAAGGATCCTGTTACGTGTTGAGGGTACGCTGCTATATATGGAAGAGGACCTCGTTTCTGCTCGACACCTCGTTAGTTAGAGTCTGGTACTTTCTTATATGTCCGTTTTCATAATCTAGTTCTCGATAGAGCCTCCCAAAAGTTTTTCTGGATTATAAAAAATTTAAATTATACAATTCGATATTTTTCACTAATCCCGAAGCGAACTGCACCTAAAATCTATCAGCTACATAAAGCACCAACGAGTTCAATAAGCCGAGTTGCTTCCGTTGATTGTTGGATTAGTAAATTGAAATTTCAATGAACCATCAAAAAATGACACTTGTGCAGAAACTCCTTGTCGAAATAGAAAACACGCTGATGTACTTACATGGAAGAGAAGCTCCTTCCTGTTCGACACCTCGTAGTCGACTGAATTGAAGTGCTGGCTGATGCTTACTTGTGTATCCCCTACCTTCGTCAACACTAACGCATTTTAGCAAACAGTACTTACGGTCAAATAGTCCGGGAGTCCTGGCATTTTGTCGGCCACTTTCTTCTAAAGATTGTTTCATAGCCAAAATTTGTTTGTGGTAACGTACTGAAAGTAACCCTGAATTCTCGACTTCGGACCTGATCGGCAACATTGTTATTATTGCAAAATAAACTTCAAAAAAGCATTTTTTTTTAGTTTTCCGCGAATAACGTTTTTGTAACGCATTTTATGCAAAAAAAAGTAGAGCGGAAAGTGGTTTAGAATTGAATTTCCAATCAGACACATGTATTTTCGAATGTAAAATTAACTTTTTTCATCGCTAAATTGCTAAACAAAAAAAATCTTTTTCCAAATTTTCATATTGCCACAGTTTTTTCAAAAAAAAGATCTTAATCGTCGGATAGGCTCTCAAAGATGACTTTTAGTACAAATAATCTAAAAATCGTTGTCCGATCTGTATATCTCAAAATGGCGTCCAATTGCAAAATTATTTACCCCAAAATTTCAAATTCATTTCTAATTTGTCCATGGAACGATAAACTGATTCAACCGCGATTAATCGATAGCTTTTGACGTACTTAATAAATGATAAAAAGGAATTTTCTTAAAATTAATATTTAACAATATTTTTAGCACTAATATTTTTTATTTTCGCGAATTTTGAAGTTAGAGAAGCGCGACAAAATGCATCTTAAAGTACTTAAAAAACCATGAATTTTCGTAAAAAATTCGTTAAGATCCGACCAATAGGAGCCGAGATACGAAATTTTTTTCAATCGACGATTGCACCGAAACTATTTCATATTTTTCAATGAATTTGCATACAATCCTTGTTCAAATAATGCTCTAGATGATAGCATTTTCCTCGATAGTTGTAATCGACTTAATTTTTGTAAAAGGACCGATGAACAGATGCGAACTCGGCGCGCGCGGCCGCGCGACTGCTTCACAGTGCGGTGGTGGAGGGGACCGCCGCTGCGGCTTTCGTGAACCTTAGATGTAAATTGATTTTTTCGTCAACCAAAGGTCCTACGGTAATGCTTTTTTTTATTTTATGTGTTTTTTTCTCAGCTTTCACGTCATGGCAATGAAATTTACATGAGTGCAATGCAAATACCCGAAAATCACGTGTTTTAGTTGTAAATTAAATTTTATGTGTTTTTGCCTCAACTTTCACGTCATGTTAATTAAATTTTCATAAGTGCCATACAAACTCAAAAAAATTTCATGTTTTCTGTTATATGCAGTACTACATAATGTATTCATATTTTGTACATACGTGTGTGTATATGAATTTTTAAAGCTCAGCAAAAGGATAGTGTTTGCTTACGATTTCAGCATTAAACAGAATTAAAGAATTAATGTCCATAAAATATAATTGTATAAAACTTTCTGAAGCTGTATTGAATTTAATCGATTATATACTCACATATATACAAAATATGAATATATTATGTAGTATTGCATATAACAGAAAACATGAAATTTTCTCGAGTTGGTATGGCACTTATGAAAATTCAATTAACATGACGTGAAAGTTGAGGCAAAAGCACATAAAATTAAAAAAAAAGCATTAACGTAGGACCTTTGGTTGCCTTTTAAAACCATTTTCGCCACTTGACGCCATGAATAAGCGCGCACATGTGTGTATATGTATGTGCTCGTGTACACATACGATTTTAAAAACGTTATACATGCGTAAATATATATAGAAATAAGTATGTTATCCTATATGAAAATCAATTAAATTCAGTGCCATTTTAAAAAGTTATACATAACGCGAAGCGATAACTATTAGTTGAAAAATATATTTTATCGACATTAATTTCTTAATTTCGTTTAATGCAGAAATCGTAAGCAAACACTATCCTTGTGCTGAGCTTTTAAAATTCATATACACACACATATATATAAAATATGTATATGGCATAAAACATGTTTGTATGGCACTTATGAAAATTTAATTAACATGACGTGAAAGTTGAGGCAAAAACACATAAAATTAAAAAGAAAAGCATTAACGTAGGACCTTTGGTTACCGAGATTTTTAATTTACAACTAAAAAACGTAATTTTCGGGTATTTGCATTGCACTCATGTAAATTTCATTGCCATGACGTGAAAGCTGAGAAAAAAACACATAAAATAAAAAAAAGCATTACCGTAGGACCTTTGGTTGACGAGAAAATCAATTTACATCTAAGGTTCACGAAAGCCGCAGCGGCGGTCCCCTCCACCACCGCACTGTGAAGCAGTCGCGCGGCCGCGCGCGCCGAGTTCGCATCTGTTCATCGGTCCTTTTACAAAAATTAAGTCGATTACAACTATCGAGGAAAATGCTATAATCTAGAGCATTATTTGAACAAGGATTGTATGTAAATTCATTGAAAAATATGAAATAGTTTCGGTGCAATCGTCGATTGAAAAAAATTTCGTATCTCGGCTCCTATTGGTCGGATCTTAACGAATTTTTTACGAAAATTCATGGTTTTTTAAGTGCTTTAAGATGCATTTTGTCGCGCTTCTCTAACTTCAAAATTCGCGAAAATAAAAAATATTAGTGCTAAAAATATTGTTAAATATTAATTTTAAGAAAATTCCTTTTTATCATTTATTAAGTACGTCAAAAGCTATCGATTAATCGCGGTTGAATCAGTTTATCGTTCCATGGACAAATTAGAAATGAATTTGAAATTTTGGGGTAAATAATTTTGCAATTGGACGCCATTTTGAGATATACAGATCGGACAACGATTTTTAGATTATTTGTACTAAAAGTCATCTTTGAGAGCCTATCCGACGATTAAGATCTTTTTTTTGAAAAAACTGTGGCAATATGAAAATTTGGAAAAAGATTTTTTTTGTTTAACAATTTAGCGATGAAAAAAGTTAATTTTACATTCGAAAATACATGTGTCTGATTGAAAATTCAATTCTAAACAACTTTCCTCTCTACCATTTTTTGCATAAAATGCGTTACAAAAACGTTATTCGAGGTAAACTAAAAAAAAAGGCTTTTTTGAAGTTTATTTTCCAATAATAACAATGTTGCCGATCAAGTCCGAAGTCGAGAATTCAGGGTTACTTTCAGTAGGTTACCACAAACAAATTTTGGCTATGAAACAATCTTTAGAAGAAAGTGGCCGACATCCCACTATTGAACTCCCTGACTCCCGGACTAAAAGTAGACATCACTTCAACATTCGGAATTGCCACTACTGCATTTGATGAGACTTCTCATTTAGCAGGAGCTACATAGTTGGAAGAGGTATCGCTTAAACACTCATCGCAAGCACATATAGAATCCGACTGAACTGTGTTTGCCTCCTTTGGTCTCTAATGTGCTCTAATGATACCTTTTTCAGTAAATAATTCAATGAACACAAATGATCACAACAACGTTAATAGCGCTTCATAAGATTCAGTTGAACCTACACCTAATCCAGTTTAACGCCAACAACCCGGTAATCATCCACCAAGTTCGTCTTTCAGTTGCCCCCAGCTCTGTAGCCATTGGTCCAATAAATTAATGAAATATTTCCTCAAACCTAAACTTTTACCATAACATAAATGAAGTTATACGAGTTCGAATGGAAATCCATATCTAATGTAACTAACCTCGATTACGTTAAACCTTTCTTCAATAGTATAGTAACAGCTCAGCAATTGTACGCTGAGTGAATTTTCATTTGGCCTGACAAATTAATCAAATGTCTGGCTCGTCTTTCCGCGGCTTTTACCGTCAACGAGTTGCCAGTGTGCGCTGTGCCCCCCCCCCCCAATCCTTCCTCCCTGCTGAACGTGGTCAGTCTACAGCCTCGTCGCGGCTTTCTCTCTGCATACATATATACCGAGACCCGGCAGTAGCTCGCGCTGAATAGCGAGATGTAGTATAGGAAGAGAGCGTCGAGATGGGCGGGTTTCGTAAACTGCAGCCTTCCGCGGCCAGCTATATATACAGTCGGTGCGCGCAGAGGCACGTTATTAACGGCGGCCGGAGAGAGGGAGAGAAAACGCGGGATTTATAGCTCTAAGCTAAAGCGCCGCGGTCCACTACTCTCACTCGTAATACCAAAGACAAACTCGTTCTCCGCGACTGCTCTGCGGTTCTATATACCTGCTATTTATACGTCGAAGCTCTGTGTGGAGGTGCGCAATGACGCGTGCTTTACTGGCCGCGCGGCTGGTCGTGAAGCTCTTTCTCTGCTTGGCCGCGAGACTTTCTTCAAATTTACGCCCTAGACCCGGACTCGAGTCTCGACGATTTATATGCCGGTGTCGAGCTTCACCATGTGAGAGAAAGAGAACTTTGCATTGGTTAAGAGCTCTAATTTCTCGTCGGAATGGAATTTCGGAATATTTTGTTAGGACATAAGGGAGAGACACGTTTGGAGAAGTGTTGGTTACATACTGTGAATGACTTGGTAAATATTTAGTTATGGGAAACAGCTACGGGTTTGTTTACTTACGTGTAACTCACGATGCTATCAAAATAATATGAAAAGCTTTTTAATGGAAGTACGTTTCGATAGAACATGCGTTCTGATGAGAATTTCATGTAGCAATAGTTGTGTTGGGCATTCCAGCGATATAAACGTGTGTATTATCCGTAAAAAAAGTAAAAGTCACGCCTCATACCTTCTACGCAATCTTATTGTACTTTTGCACCCGCTTCTTGAACAATCAAATCCTAAATAACCAACTCACCCGAATCTTAAAGTCGAATCAATAAATCGATTTCACAGGTGTCTCGTAATAACGGAATTTCAAATAGATTCACGCGCAGTAATGAGCCGAGGACTGTCCGCGATAACCTCTAGATCTCCATTACAAACAATCGAAATGTCCAACCTAAGAGGATCAGTATCCGCATACAGCTTCGGAACTCTCCAAGCAGAGCCTTTCCACTCGCGGGCAATCGGTCAATCGGGCCTGCTTTGTTGCAAATGTGTCCGACCGTAGCTGCTACTCGAGCTTTCAGCCTAACTCGATTACGCCAGCGACACTCGGAGCTTCCCTGCCGAACTATGCAGCCCAACTTTTCTTCTCTCTCGAATCCCAATCGAATTTCCGAGAGTTCGAGCTATTTCCTCTTTCTCTCTCTCTCTCTCTCTCTCTTCTCTCCTCTTTCTCTTTCGCGGCGATTTATTGACCGCTGCGCCTATAGGGTAACCCAACCCCCAGCAGCCACCGCCCTATTGTCTTTTCCTCTCGGCCACTTCTCCGACCACACGTATACGCGCGAAAGCAGCGAGATCTTAGCGAACGCCCTCAAGGCCGAGTCCCTGTTTCTCCACTGGAGTGTACTCGAAGGATACTTTGCCGCAGCGACGCTAGTCGCACTCGTAATTGTTGTGTATTTTTCATGAGAGTGTCGCTCTCGCTCTTGTTATAACTGCCTTTGGAAATATCGCCCTTCCGCCGCGGATTTGTGGCCTTTTTATACGGGCGACGAATGGGAGGATTAGAGTACACGTCGCCTTGATGCATCGCCCGAGTATAGCTTGTCGAGGAACGAGCTCGTGTAATTGTTGAACGTATGATTTATCGCGCGACGGAATACTCGAAAAATCGAGTGGCTGCGAGGTATAATAGACGTACACACACGCACACACACACACACACACACACACACACATACACACACGTATTCTTACACATAACATACATACATATACATACATACATGCATACATATATACTCAGAGCTATTCGAGGCTCGCTGGGCACAATGCTGAAAGGAACAGATATCACTTAGTTCGGAAGTCACGGACTTTTCGAAAGTCCGAAGAAGTGAGGGAAAAATGCGATGTTGAAAAAAGTTGTCTCCGTGCGCGAAGTGTCAAGAGCAGCTGTATAAAATTTTAAAGAAAGTTCGCACGCGCTTCGGGATGCGCCTTTAAAGAAGCTTGCTTATTGAAAATTTATTTTTTTAATGCGGGTGATAGCGTTCTGATCGTTTCCATTAAAACTGCAAGGAAATTGATTTTATTTTTTTTCTTTAATCGACACTTGTCTAGAAGTTTGTGAGCTTAAACATGATCAAACCATGCTCGCTGAATTATGTCTCGCTTAACTCTGACAAAGTAAATTTTGCTTGGATAATTAACTACATCAAAGTTTCTGGATTTTAGCGACAGGTGCCAGTATGCCAAAGCTAGTTCTGGTGTTGCAATATACAAATGTAAAATTCTAGTAAACTATTATGTTATAACCGCCCTCTATATATATATATATTTAGTCTTACATTAAGTATATTAAATAGATTTTTAACATTAAAAATTTCGAAAGATGTACAAACTATAATTATAGCACGCCTAAATAGTTTATGCTCTTCACCGTAAACTTATCGACTGCTTACATCACCAACATCATGACTGCGAATTTAAGTAGACTGTACCGTAAAATTATCAACAATACTGGTAACTTAAGTGACCCATTGCACGGCGCGAATATCATCATCGCTGCACTCGGGCGCTATTTACTTGCCGTGCGTACTGGCTCACTTAGTCCACATAATCGTAATACACTAATAAAAATTTATTCATGTAAAAAGTGTTTGTAAAATTCTAGTTCTCGTAAATTACAATGTTTATATTTTATTAGTTTAAAAATTTAATTAATTAATGTTAAAAGTGTACTAGCATAACTTTCCAATGCTCAGAAAGTCTTATAACAACATTTACTACGCAATCAAAAGATTAAAATGAAACTATTGTAAAAAAACAATTGAACAAAACCATTCAAGTGTACATTGCAAGACTGACATAAACAGAATAAAAAATCAGATCAAAAAGTTATGGATTTACCACATTTTATTTACATAATTTTTTAGCTTTGCTTTTTTTATAATTTGATACAAACTGTTGGAAAAGAATTTGAAAAATGCAAAAATACTTTTCAAGCATTTCCGTCAAATCTTATACTAAACTATGGGATCTCCTCATAGAATTTATTTTCTCTGAGGATCCGTGAGGCAGTAAACAAACTTTTTCCACGGCCTCTTGGTCTTTCATAGCGAAACCGTTATATTTGCGCTTGAAAGAAGAAGTTTGGTGCTGCTTCGTGATTAAGCTATACACAAAAAAAAATGCATCGCCCAGCTTGAAAGGAGCTCGACAAACATCAGAGCTACTCCGAAAGCAAAGTACCCTTTTCGTTGGCAATAACCAGGAAAGAAAGAGCCAGAAGAAAATGAATAAAGACTGCGTTTGTTCAACCCCCCTTTTTTTCGTTTTCTTTAACTTAACGGGCGAGTTAAGGTAACGCGAGAGTTCCACGGGACTACACTTGCGATATACACTAGGCTCTGAATGAGCTGCGTGATATTATTCACCCTCCATCGGATAAAAATAATGACTCTGCGTATATACAGTTCTTTCTTCGCTCGTTTCATGCGCGATTTAGAAAACTAGTCAGTGTAAATGACGCGTTTCTTTTTACGAGCCTGCAGAGCAGTTTTTTCTCCACCAGTTTAAGCGTGCATTATAAATTATGCTAATCTTTGTTTTCCCACTTCGCAATCAGGGTTCATGACACGTACATTTCATTTACAATACAGTGGAACAACATTTGTGGATTATACTTCGCACTTGGATTTTAAAATTACTTCTTTAAGGAAACAAAATGAGCCCAAATCAATCAAAATTAAAAATTTTCGTTTTCCCGTAAAATATTACCATTTAAATTACTCCAATGTTTCTTGGAAATCGAATTCTTATTCTTGTTTCTTCTAGCTTTCGTAAGTTATGCGTATTCGTAAGTTATGATAAAATTGTTCTATGTAATTACTAAAGTATTTTATAATCTAAAACGCGCAAAAGTTTTTTGTCACTTTTGACTTTTTTCTTGAAAACTACTACAAGGTTATTTTCAATTTTAACTTTTTTAACGAAGAACAAAAATCTTTTATTTTCATCTTAACATTTTAAGATTTCCAACCGACAAGTGAATTGAAAATTGTTTGGTATATGCAACCAAAGAATCGAAAAATCAAGCCTGAGTTAAATCTTTTAAAAATATCTGTTTCGGTGTAACTTCAAACCTCGTAAATGCAATGAGCACTGTTTCTGTTATTTCATAACCCAATCTTCAATTTTAATGTAACTTTAAAAGTTATGCGCTTCCATTTATTTTATGCAAATAATTACAAATTAGGTAATTAATCTAACTCATAAAATTTAATTTTTTGCACTGTACAGTAAATTTGCACAAACGCTGTTTCACATTCAATAGACGCGCTACAGAAAATTGTGAGAGTTTACGCGCAGCCGGCGGTGAATTAAAATTTTTTTAATTTACAAAAATGTTGGAATTTGTAACTGCGCACAAGCAACCTTCCCGAAAAAGAGAGAGAAAGAGAAAGTCAGAGCTAGAGGTCGTTTCAGAAAATTAAATGCTCGACTCACGTATATACCGTGCGGGAAAAAGCAAACGAAATTTTAATTAAACTAACTAATTACTCAATCATACTAAGCGAGAATCACTTCTCGCACTCACCTTCTCTCGCGGCATGAAATAATCGTTACGCGGCTAAACAAGCTTTCGCCTGAGAAAAATTTCTCCCCGTAAAGTGGCTGGATACGTGCCCCGGGCCTTCCTGCTGCCATTAATTAACGCGAGGCTGCCTTTATTTTCTTCCCTAACGCGTCCCTTTCTTTCTCTTTACTCTGCGTAAGTGCAGCAGTCAGGACTCTATCCTTAACTCACCTGCCCAGCACACAGCCGAGCCGTATAGCTCAACGAGGCCGAACGAAATACTTCGAAGCCCACTGTAACCGCAGACTGTAAATACGGGCTTGGTTTTCCCTGTGCGCACGCAAAAGCCACGACCGATACAACTTGCCTTGGCCCACGTATACTTCCCATTGAGAAAACTGCGTGCGGTCGAGCCATTACATCAGGATCACGTCGAGGGGGTTTTTAACCCCCGTCTCCCCAGCTTTAAAGCGCTTGCTCTCTCTTCGGCAAATAATGCTCTTCCGAAATTCGGGAGATGCCAAGGTTACCTTATTTTCGAGAATGTTATCGGATTTGGATTCCGTGAAATCTATGGTGCATTTAATTGGTTATGCGTGCTGGTGGTGTCGTGTGTTCAAAGGGGTCGACCGCAGTCAGTTCACTGATAAATTGCTGCGAGTACAGCGCGTTATACGTTTTCGTTCGCAGCTAGGCAAAATTCAGCGCGCAGTCCGTGGATTACTGGAATCTATAATGGAAATTATTGTCTGATTTCAATTAACAACGCTCTCTGCAATATCAGTGAAAACCTTTAGCAGTCATACTCTCAATTAATCGACACTTTTTTTAATTACACGACATTTGATACACTTAATCGCTGTTGCACAAGGAGAATAAAATGACACCACTTATCTCGCGGTTGAGTAGGATTCAATCATAAGATTCACAAAAAGAAAACAAAATAAAACTAATTGTTTTATGTTTTTCAAACTGAATACAGATTTTTTTTTTGCCTTGAGTGATTTTAGCCTAGCACGTGACTATGACAACAAAAAAATTTTATATTAAAAGTATAAAAGGTTATTTTTACACACTTTTGAGGACACAGTAAATTTTAAAAATAAAATACCGTAGTTTTATCTTTTGTAAAAACAACGCTGAATTTTGTATTTTTAAGAAGTAAAAATTTTACTTATACTTTTCAAAAGTAGAAGTAAGTAATGCAGGTGTTATGGCTTAGTTCAAAGATTAGGTGATGCCATTTATACTTTTTAAAGAGAGTAAGCTATGCAAATTATATTTTTCCCAAATAGAATGAAAATAATTATTGTTATTTTTTCATTTTATGATAAGAATCGTTAGTCTTTACAATCTAAAATGTAATTACAATTAATTAGAAACACGGATATAATAATATATACAAATTGAAATAATTCGTATATCATAGTGGCAATTCTACTCTTGTAATGAAATCGATCATTTTTTACCAGAATATTTGAATAAAGAAAATTAAAAAATATAAATTATACCAATTGACAAAATGACTATCATTTGCCAATTATTTTAAAAATAAGTCTTGAAAAATTCATTTTTTATAAGTAGCAAAACAATATACAATTAGCCACGTTATTACATACATAGACGATGGAGATTATCAAAAAGTCTATCAGACAGTAAAAGTACTACTTTCGTAGTTACCGAAACAAAAGCCAAATATTTCTATATAAAAGTCTGTCTTGTAACATTTCTGTGATATAAAAAACTGTTTAATGCCTTTGAACAGTGTACACGACAGTCGTCACAGTCGAAAATTTAATTCGCAGAAAGCCATATATCAAAGTTTCTTGCAAACTGAAACTTTGGCCCTAAAAATAGCGAAGGCACATTCGCGCGCGCAGATAACAAAGAGCATCGTTTCGACAACCCATATAATAGTCCAACGAACGAGCGTACAAACAAAATGAAATCCACGCCTGTGTATGTACAAACGGCCGGCGAAACTACATTCCTCCTTCTTAAATCATAGTGGTCGCAGCAACGCTTTAAACCTAAAGCTTCCAGTCCTGCTATCGAGCTCAGTCGATAAATATACTCGTGTAACGCCTTCCGGAGCCGGTTCTCTCCCCCTCTCTCGCTCGCGCTCGCGCGTTGCCTTGTACACGCGGATTAAAGCGCGATACCGCTGCATATCGACGAAAAAAACGCGCCGCCGGCAACGACAAAGCCCTGCGGCGACCATAAATTCCAGTCGGCCACGCATATATGTAACACGAGGAAAAAAAGGGGGGGTTCCGAGTTTGAACAATAAAAAGAGCGAGCGGCCAACGAAGCACGAAAGCACGGGATTCAAAGCTACCGTGAATTACGAGGAGGTATTAACCGAACGGCTCTTTTCTCCCCCACGACGATCATGGAAGAGAAGAGCAGGCGCATGTGCGTGATTCGTCCCGCGCGCGCACCGAGTGGCGAACGCAAAAATCACATTTATGCACCACTTACGAGCACGGCCCCGGCGCTATACAAATGCGGTTTGAGTGCATTTACGCAGCGTCAGATAGAAAGAGAGACCTATATATGTAAATGCGGCCTGTGTACTCCCTTTTGCTATCAGTATGCGTTAGTTGGATATGGCCTTTTCTCGTTTTCTCGCTGCACTCGTTTGAAAGCTCTCTCTCTCTCTCTCTCTCTCTCTCTCTCTTGCATTTCATTACGAAAATGAGCCAGTAGATGATGTCAGGGTGTGGTCAGACAATCTAGAAGCCTATAATTGGCTACAGCGATTCCAAAATTGACGTTGATAAGACTTTATGGCTTTTTAAAAAATACGACAAAATTTTTGCTTTAATAAGCTATTGTACATTCTACTTAATAATTTCTAAATATATGTCTTATGTACTAACCCTTTAAGTGGTAAGTTAGAGTTAAGGCGCGCGAAATGATCCATAAAGACAAGTTACAGCTAGTTAGTTAAGACTGTATTATAGTATTAATCGTGCATAAACTCCGTCTAAAGAGTGGGTTTATCAGATTTTTAATTTCTGTTTATTTTTTCGAACCTGAGCAAAAAAACTTGCTAAAATATTTGCTTTTATTAGAAATAGCTCGCCAACGTACACGAAAATTTTCTTTAACGAAAGTGTTATTTTCTAAGTAATTGAACAAACTTCCTTTTCACTGCCGAAGTAAATACATTTACCCGTTTACGATCCTAAATACTCTCAGGCTGCTGCAGACCAAAATTAACTTAGCTTTTCCCCGCAGAAGCGTCGTAAGCGCAGAAAGCTGCGTTCGCTTATATAAATGCAATATACATGTACACACTCGTGTATACACATACATTGAGGATGTTTCCAAGATTACAGTGTGAAGCGTATAGGTATATACAGAGATCGAGGAGCTATGCGCGTCAAGTCACGTGTGCGGCTGCAGGCCACTGCTCGTCTCGAGATTACACAGACCGAAGGGGAGAGGAGAGAGTAGCTTTACAGTCCCAGCCGATTGCCTGACAAATAGGATCCGTCGACCAAATAATGTCCGGTGGCGGACTATGTCGACGGTACAAGAGCCAACACACGACTCGCCGTCTTCACGTCGACCCTTCCAACTGCAGCTCCGATTGCGGTTCTCTCTCTCTCTCTCTCTCTCTCTCTCTCTCTCTCTCTCTCTCTCT
Organism: Philotrypesis tridentata; assembly: GCA_018906965.1. Classification (NCBI taxonomy): domain Eukaryota; kingdom Metazoa; phylum Arthropoda; class Insecta; order Hymenoptera; family Pteromalidae; genus Philotrypesis; species Philotrypesis tridentata. The sequence goes on from JACCIB010000048.1 coordinate 984,425, forward strand.
TCGCTTCGATCGTCAAGCGTTGGATTTAATTCTTTGGTTTAACGGCCAGTGTAGGGAGTGTAATCCGACGCTGCGGAAGTGAATTAAGGCCCGCCGGAGATTCGAGGAAATTAAGGAAGCTCCGCTCTGCTATACTCTCTGCGGCCAGATTACGCGATGAACTCTCCCTCTCCCTCTCTTCCTCAATCTTCTTCTTTTTCGTCTTCTTCTTTTTTCCCTTAGCGCAGAAATTTCGGACGTGGATGGATGTACACGGCGTTCGACGCGACTTTTTCTTTAATTCCCGAACAAACTTTTTACAGCTCAGAGACCTGACATCGTCTTTACGACCGATTACAAAGATACACGCGAGTTTCACCCCTCCCGCACTCCGCAGTCGGTTTTTGAGCATCTTCATTTGGAAGATTTATATATGCGCTGTACAAACAACAACAAGAAAAAAAAGTCGAAAAAGCTCGGGCTAATGACTATCGGCTTCCTCTCCCGATAATTCAACGTTACATCAACTCGGAAACGAAAAGAAAAGTCCTACCGCGAGATTCATCAAAATGTCAGTTCGCTCGGCAAACTCCGAAAGAAGACGGAGATTGCTGCTGCTGCTGCTGCTGCTGCTGCTACCGTTGTGATGTCGAGATTGTAAATGACGCGAGCTAAAATTATTTCATCCCGCAAGTAGCTTCTGCGGTCTCTTTGTACTACGGGCTTTTTGACGTTGCGTATAGGTAGCGCTTGATTTCCCAGAGGCGAGTCAAGGTAAAAGAGATTTTATACTTGAAAACTAACTCGAGCTAATCGCGACTGAATGTAGCTATTTTTTGCCTGAATTCACTGGATATTATTAAATCTTGAACAAAAGCTAGTCGCTACTGCGGAATGATTGTGCACGCACGAATCGGATAGGAAAAGTACAAGTAAAATCAAATAGAAATAGAAGGCTGCGATAAACCAATGTAAAGCTTGAAAAGCTCTTCAAGACAAATTCTAACCTGTCAATTACCTAAATACAATTCGATGTATGATCTTTGTAGTTTCTCCAAATTTTTAGTAGTGCACAATTCATTACTAAAAATCATTTCTCATTTTGCCATCAATCCCTACATATATTGATCAAAAAGAAAAAAGTCTCATTCCATCCATTCCCCTACCCTCAAATGAAAATCTCACTAGACACATGAGTTGCTTAAGTATCCCATTGATTCAACAAAACTTTACTTGTAAGAACAAGCATATTTCTTCTTAGTCTTTTCAAGGACACCTTTTTTCTCAACTAAAAGAACTCTCGTGTTTACAAACGACCCAAAGAAATAACTCAAGCAAACAGCTTCAGCTTCCAGACGAATAGTCGTCGGAAAAAAAGCAAGAACACGTTGCGTTAGAGTACGTATTACAGCCTCTCACACAGAATATATTCCCAGCTTGAAAGGGCTAATCCATAAAGAATCCGTTCAACCTCTGGCAATACATCAGGCGTCTGCACGCATATCTCGAGGAGCGTAGAAGAGTAACGAAAATAAAAAATCAGCAGCCTCTTTCCGTACCCACACACAATACATCCCTTTCGTTCGCAGGTGAGTAATGCAAGCTCGCAGGCGAACACCTGCGTGAGTCAGAGCCATCTTCTAAGCTTGACGTGTTTGCCGCTCGATTCTTCAAACTAGCGCTGCGTTACAAATCGCATTCCAGCTGTACCCTCACGTCCTTGCCACAGTTTCACAGACATACGATACATGGCGCAAGCTTGTCCCGACATTCCGCGCAAATAAGCTCGGCGATGCTAAAGCCAGTATTTACGGCCTCTGTCTACTGCGTCCTTATCTCAATTCCTTGCTCGACAGAGAGAAAGAGAAAGTGAGAGAAACAAAAAGAGCGAGAGAGAGACAGAGAGATAGATATTGACTGATTGATTATTTGTTTATTTGGTCATGGGATACAACCCTATGTGACCTTTGGCATATGTGCAACAAATTTACAGAGAGAGAGAGAGAGAGAGAGATTTTACTGATTTCATTTAAATTTTCTGCCGTGGACTGGCTTTGGCCGTATATATGGCAGCGGTTTTACAAGTAAAGTAAATTACGGTTTTGCAGTAAAGGTTAAAAAATAAAGTGATACTTAGCATAAGTAATACATCAATAATATAAATAAAATATTGATGACAAAAATAATAATAGTGCGTGATAACATAATTAATAAAAACTGTGAACTTATCTATAAACAAGTAATTATTCTATAACAAGTATAGAATTAATAATTATACGGTATAATGGGAGAGAGAGAGAGAGAGAGAGAGAGAGAGAGAGAGAGAGAGAGAGAGGAGGAGGAGGGAGGTACTTGCATTATCCTCCCGGAACGCCCATGCACTATATGGCTATGCGCAAATGCCACCGCGACGCCTTGTGTGTCACTTGCATTGGTTTCGAGCCCCCCTTTCCCTCTATATTCTATGTGTATACGTGTGTGCGTCGGAGTTTTGAGAAGCCGTCCGTAGAGGACTTTATGAATTTCGGATAAAAGTCCAGGGCAGGGGGTGGGACGGACAGGGGAGGGAGAGAGAGAGAGAGAGAGAGAAAGAGAGAAAACTATTTTCAATGCGGCCTTCATCTGGCGAAATTTGATGAAAATTCTTTTTTGCAAAGTGCGCGCGGTGGAGATCGAAGCGAGGAAATATTGCAGTTGCTTTAAAAATGTATAAGGGTATTGAAGCGCTGGATGAATTCGGTATTTCGGTTGGTAAATCAAGACTACATTTTTTTTTTGTATTTATGTGTGGATAATGTTTTGTTGACAAAATAACAGATTGGCTTTCAAATTGAAATGCGCAAGCGAATAAATATCGAAAAAAATTATGACATTACATGCGGTGGTTGGGAGGAGAGGGGGCATACTTAAATCCGAAAAGATTTTACTGTATAACAATACCAATAAAGTCAGTTTTACGAAATCTAAAATTCTTTGATATTTGGTTTTGATTTTCCAACTGTATTTTGATTATTAATTATTAATTTATTATGTTATTTGTACAAAAAAATATGATGAAATTAAGGATTTTTAAGTAATGGTTATACATTGGATTTTTAAGTAATGGTTATACATACACACAAGCAGCATTTCTTTTGCTGCATAATTTAGAATCAAATTTATAATTCAAGTTTCAACCATAATGATGTTTAAAAATAAAATTAGAGTTCACATTTCGATTCCATAAAGAACAAATCTATGTTTATAAGAAAATGCAATTAATTCGTAAATTTAATTCTCAAATATAAATAATCCTGATTATATATTACTTCGTATTCAATAATTTCGCGTAAAGACGTCGCACATTGTATAATTTTATAACACGTACTTGAATATTCGCCCGAAAATGCATCACAGTGCAAAAAAACTATAAATGTACGGCTTTTTGCTTATTCGCAATCCCCGACTTACCATTTCAAAGACTCGACTAATCAAGTCAATAAAAAAATCGAATGGAGCTTGAAAAAAGCTTAATTTAAAAACAATCTGAAAACAGTTGCTCATAGTAGATACATTCTATATCCCTCGAACCGTGTTCGCCCATGAGTAAAAAGAAACAACAAAAAATCTACAGGTCAGCGAGCTTAGCGACGAGCCTATAGCTGAACTTGTTCGGCAAACCATGCGAGTGAATACGAGGCTCTTTTTACCCAATTTTTTTCCCGATTCGGGGATATCTCTCACTCCAACATTCACTTAGCGCCTTTCAACGTAAAATATCCGCGACCCGATAACCCCCTTCCCCAAGGATTTTCTCGCAAAGCCCCCGATATACCCCCTCCTCTGACCACATTCCAAGAACGAGAGAGAGAGAGAGAGAGAGAGAGAGAGAGAGCGCTAAGTTGAGAAACGAAAACTAGGCGTCTCCGAGCAAACATCAGAGACGAGCATACACGGATGCCACGACGACAAGTGGGATTTTCCGTGTTTGCAAGCTCGCCCCGGCGATGGATAAATCGTAGTACGGAAAGTTTTGCAAATAGCCGTAAATCAAAGTGAACGCGATAGTAAGAGCTGTCCCGGCTGCACCCGAGCTTATCCCCTTTGTCGTTTTTTCCCTCGACGACGAATCGCTGCTGACGTCCGCTGACTTTTCATATCGATCCTGCCACGGGCTCGGTCTGTGTGTACAAACAGTGGTGGCGAGCCAAACTGGCAGGATCTTGTTTGTCCGAATTTTCGCTAGGTCACGGTCGAAATACGCGATTTTCTCTGTTTTGCTTTGCTTAGCTTTCTGTCTTGCCTCCAATGTTCGAGGAGGATACGAACATCGAGGGAGAATGAAGGCACCGCAGGATAACGTAGTATTGTGCTTAGTTCAGTTGAAAAACAGAAGAAGATTGATGGAGTCTTCTATTTTTTTTTAATTTTCTCTTCATTTATTTCACGGAAACAGACCGTTCGTGCATCTTGCTCGCAATGCGAACGAATACTATTGTTATTTAAAAGAAAACAAAATCAATTCATCCCATTTGCGATCAGTATACGCCACTGACCCGTGAGATTGCTAATCAGATTACTCACACGAACGGAAGTCGATCGAGAGATGTGTATTACTGTGCGAAGCTTAGTGAAAATACACAATACATATAAATGTAAGCGCTCGCATAATCGTTGCGAGCATGAACTCGAATAAATGTTTATTTGAGTGAAATAAATGTTCATTTAGATTACCACTGCCATAAAGGTTGTTTATGCAGCTCTAAAAATGACATTATATTCAGTCAATTTGTTCTCTCGTTGACGGCCAGCTTTCGCGCGTCGTCTGCATGAACTCGATGTAAACTCATTTTAAAATTCAACTGCATGAATTATTAACCTCAAAAAGTAAATATTATGAGGCAACATAAGAATAAAAACTGCCCGATAAATGCTCAAATCATTTTTCATTCGAGAGCACGTGTACTACATTTGAACAATGTGTTTTCTCCAGTTTATTCTCAAATTTTCACAGAATTTTTCCATAAGCTCGCTCTATATCAAAATATAACCACACAGCCAGTGTACACCTCACACCAGATTCACTCAGAATTTTATTTACGTCGCCTTTGTTGCCGAGATTGCAGGAGAATCAGATACATGTATATATGTATACGTTATACAGTCTGAATGATACACTCCGCGAACAGCCGGCGGTCCTGGTGCGTCGACTACCGCTCGTCCTACTTTCTTTCTACTCAGACAAGAATCCAATAACCGATAACGAATCGGCCTTTTCGATAAATGCGCGCCGCGAACAAGGCGAAATATAACAAGAGAGAATGGGCTGCAGACTTTATCTTTTTTTGCCCCCCCCCCCCTCTCGTGGCTTTTTCTCCGTTTCTTCGACTCTCGTATTATTTTCACTAGTGTCATGTCAAAACGTGTTTCTCTGGCTATACGCGAGCGAAACGTACGGTGATGAGGGTTATTTGCTTGTCTCTTAGTCGAAACCGTGAGAATTTCTTTTTGCGGAGCAGCGCGCGCGCATGCGATTGTACTCCCAGATGCAATCGATATTGTTCGAAGAAACGGTGTTGCGACAATACCGACGTAATAACGTCCGAAATGCATATATTTCGCGTTGTTGTTTTCGCTGGAAATCAATGGCTTCGCAGTAAAGCGCCGACTTTAAAATGACGCACAACAAACTTTTCCACAAAAATGTAAATTTCGTTATTACAACGCGAGAGGCTGTTGATCCTTATCATTGCTTATCTCTCCATTCTTCAGAGTAGAGAATCTATATATATGTATATACACACAACTGCGTCGTTTCGCGTCTCATTGCGTCTCTCGGTGAAGAGGCTCCATTTTCTCGCATCAGCAGCAGCAGCAGCTTTTTACCCTCACGATAAACTCACGCCGTCGACGCCTCTGTCCCTTGGGCGAATCTTTTTGCAACCAGAGCTTTCCTTTCTTCGCAGCTTTGCAGTAGGAGTAATTCATTGTAATCGAAGAGTTTTAATAACAAGCGTCGAGTTTCATACCCGCCATCAGCCATCAAAATTGAAAACATGTCAATATTCGAGCTGGCCACGTCACGGCTGTGTTAGTTTCAGTAGTAAGATCTCGGAATTGGTCGGACTCGCCGTGCAACCAAGGTACGTGATGTGTGGGTAATAGACAAGCGACCTTTTCAATTGTTGTTTTATTGATTTTTGCCGTGGAGAACAACGACGGCTTCGATAGCTGTTATTTTTCTTCACTCACCGGTCCACTTGTTTCGTTATAGTAGGTACGCTCGTATTATTCATTTTAATATTTATTAAAAGCTGGCAAGGCAGGATTCACTGCGTAGTTTACAAATGAAATTAGTTTTACATGGCATAATGATTTTTTCTTTCGCCTCACATTATGATTATATCATTGATACGTGTATTATCTTCCAATCACATAAATATCCGTTTACTCAAAGCAAACAGATGATAATTGTTTGTACAAATACGGTTTAATTTGATGATTGAAACTATAGCCATGCATTCAGCGAACGTAATCTTCTGACTCTACACGAAGATGATTGAAATGATTTTCATGAAAGTGTCCACCGTTATATTTGAATCACATTTCTTTCCTCCCATCCTCGCTTAAAAAACATGGAGCAGGGAATGAATCGTAAAAAATTTCATGAAAATCGTATTCCAGGGCGAAAAATAAAACGAATCCGAAATCAATGAGGATTTTTACCCGGCTCATAAATAAAACACTGAATGCTCAGAGAGTCGTGCGCGTCCATTTGAATAGTCATTGCAAATCTTTGGCGCGAAATGTTTCTCCCGGCCAAAGTCCGCTGCCGCGATTTTACTATTATTCTTCTTTTTCAGGGCGTTAAGCACTCAGCCTCGTTAACCTCGTCGTTTCAAGCTTTCCCGAGCACAGATATATACCTATACCACTTCCTCTGCCGCGAAGAATCGTCGTCTCTGTCGATGGATTTCAGTACATGTATATGCATGAAAATCGTTCGATCGTTTTATATACTCGGATATCAGCCGATCTAAAGAATTTCAAAAAGACTTACATAATTCCGGAAAGCGATTCGAAAGGACAGTGCATAAATTATAAGGAACTTATTTAAGCAGACGATCTCCTGTTCTCTTCCATTTCTGGTACAGACAAATCGATTTATAATGAAAAAAAAATTATTTTCATGTTGCGCACCCATTGAAAATTAATTAATTCGTTGTGATACCGCAGACTGTTTTTGTTCTATTTTTGTTCGAAAATTGGGTAGTAATAGCGAATCAATTGATACCCGATTAACTCTCTGTTAAGAAGATATTCATTTTATCTAAGAAGTGACAGATAAAGCATCCACCTTTGAAATAAATAACTTTAAAGTTGCACAATAGTGGGTTTCATTTCTACCGTAGGTATTGCTCTACGTGCAACGACGTCCTTACGATGTCACTATAGTTTCGTGATGGTTGAACGGGATGCAATCGGTTACAGTTTATTGTTTGTTCGCGATGTGCATGAAGTGAGTGCACATATCGGTGTCATGGAAAAAAACGGCCTTTAATAGGAAAGTCGATTTCAGTCAATAAAGAACCTAACGCTGTTAGAATCGCCTTTGAAGAATGGTATTATACGTAACATTGACTTTACGAGCAGTAATAAAGAGACTATTGTCTTTCTCACTTACCTCTCGTACCCCATCTTACATACTTCCGTTATCTATTACCAATCGTATGGCATGTATAAAAAAGCATTGCGTTGTCGAAAAATCGCTGCCTATACACAGCAGCAGTCGAAAGCAAAGGTAGCTGATGTTGAGAGTCTCTCTCTCTCTCTCTCTCTCTCTCTCTCAAGTGCAAGCTTTACGAGGTGTCGGCGTTATAGCACCGACAAGCTTTCAAGCCTCATCGCCGTGTCGTTTCGAGAGCGTTGGCCTCGTTCACTGCAGTGAAAAAGCAACAACTCTTGTCAAACGCAGCTAGCGTTGAAACTAGCCTCTTCCATGTAGCTTTTATCCACACTCTCTTTCTCTCTCTCTCTCTCTCTCTCTCTCTCTCTCTCTCTCTCTCTCTCTCTCGTCTAGATGTGTGTGGTTCTTTTACTTTGTACGCGTGCACGGTGCCACACGAGCGCTCGTTAATTAATTCCTTTCCGGGAGGTTGTCCTTGCACCCTATGTGCAGCTAACGGGCTTGGAACTCCTTTCCTTACACTGACCGCCGCCATCACTCTCGAATTAATTAAAATCAAACGTTGCAGACGAGGCGTTCCACGTTATAATGCCCAGAGAGAAAGTAAGGGGGAGGGAGGGAGAACGTGTCTCTGCGTAGGAGACTCATGTTGAGCCTTGTAATTTCTCGGCCGCGCGCGGTGGGCGTTGTTTATATTTCTAGGCTGGTTAAAGGCTCGGCTTTTGCTACACTTTAAAAGAGAGATTATACGGAAGGTAGAAGAAAGTTTGATGGAGGTAATAGAAGTAAAGACACTGGTTCCCGTAGCTATGCGTATTATGTTGCTGAAGTTTGTGAATATGTTTTGCAGTACAGATTACTTGAGAAATGATGACGGTTCCTTGTTCCGTGACACGTGTTCTTATGTTAATTGAATTAGAGACAAGTATGACACTGCACTTTAATGTAGTCATATTCGGACTGCAGGAACTTCAGATGTACTTCGCATGCTTTTAGTTTTTTCTTTTGAGGTTAGATTAACTCATACTTCTACATTGCAAAGTTGCCCACAAAAATTTCAGAGTAATGCATAATAATTATTACGTTTCTTATTCTTGAGAATATTTTCAGCGCACGTGTGAAGTATGAACTATAGATGTGTTATATTCAGCAGGCATACGCCATCTACAATTTTTGGACGGAAATATTGAGCATAGTCTGATATTTTGATATTCTTCCATTGATATGAATATATAAGGATTTCATCATTCTCCTCACTTAAACGATAATAAAAACTGAACAAATGATAACAACAATTTTTCCACTTGACTGTTAAATGTAAATATTTACATAGAGTCAATCGACTCTACCTAAGAGACTCTACCTAAGAGTAGCAGATGACGCTACTTTTACGTGAACCATTCTTCTTTCACATCTTTCACCATCATCTTTCTCGTTTGTCCAATTTTTTGCTGCAGTTTGAAACTACGATGTTCATCGAACTTAATTTATTAGGGAAGGGCATTAGACGAACTTTATCGTCGATATTGTTAACATCATAGTCGGCGCTGTAGTGAGGTACCAAGCTGTAATGTATCTTTGTCGGCGCCAAAGTTTCAACTCGACTAATCCGCCAACAGCTTCAGCAATAATAATAATTATAAGGGGAAACTTGGCAAGAGTCTTTGGAGCATGTAACAGTTCTCTCTCTCTCTCTCTCTCTCTCTCTCTCTCTCTCTCTCACTCACTCACTCCTCTCTTTCCCTTATACGCCGCGCCACCTCTGCTGCCTCTATTTTTCACCTCTTCTAACGAATCGGCATTCCAACAAGTAACAACTCCACTTCTCGGTTTTATAACTCCACTGCCTACCTACTCTCCTCATACTATCTCATAATTGCGCCTTTCCTTTCTCGCAATACTCGATAATTACTCAAAGATTACACTTCCACGCTGTAACTTTATATTAATTAACCGTTCACTACAATTAAATTGCCATTAAAAACAAGTGCTATTTCTTGCTTTTTCTCGACTTGTATTTCCCGAGATGAAATTTGGCAGAACTTTTTTGGAAAATAGTCGAGACAAAAACGAAGTATACATGTCTCGTAGATACGAGGGCTCGAAGCGAATTTTCGACATACCTCTCGCATCTTTTCAGATTGTCAAGATAGCTCTTCCCGCACTCTTTCGAGAAAGCAAAAACTTTGCAAAAATCCGATTCCTTTCCAAAGTTACACGTGCCTTGTTTCGATCGATGCGCGCTCGCACTCGGGGAGTCACATATCTGCTTCCGGCGAAACACGATTTTAAGCTTGACAAAGCGAGACTTTTACTCGCCCTACCTCCTTCCGAAACAAGAACAAGGCTGTACAATGGCAATCGTCCTACATCAGCGTATATACATTTATATTTATATCGGCACTGTCTACGACCCGGTTCCCGATATGTCGCGCTAAATGTATCCTCGACGAATCCGCGAGAGATTTTCTCCGAAAGGACGACGCGTACGACCGACGATGTGAATTTCGAGATAAGAAACAGAAGCTCTTGGGAGTCCCCGACTTGGGCTTATCTCTTGCGCGCGGAACTGTGCGCACTTCCTTACCCAGAAACGCCCCAGTGGACGTGTACGTATATATATGTGCATGTACGTAATAAACAGCTTCAAGCTCGAATCAGCCAAATATCCAGGGCTTCGTAATTTTGAACATCCTGTAATTACATATATGCGATTCCCTGCTCATACGGGGCTTGAATTATTTGAGCGATTTACTGTATTCAATTGATGAGGATAATATGGCTAATTATAAAGTCATTTTCATATTTACTGAAAAGTTGAATTTCTATGCATGCTTTGAGGATTCTCATTCATTTAGAAATAAAACAGAGCTTTTTTGAATTCAACTGATTGTTCACTTTTACAATAATGCATATTAATTACAGTGATTCCAACAATATATTTACTTTAGTAAATCCAGTGTTTAATCGCATATAGACATTTTTCGAAATCCTGAAATAGTCACGAAATAAAAAAGCATCAGCGAAAACCAAAAATCATTTGATCTATTGCAGCGAATGACACTCATGCGTATTTACTAAAACTGCATGAGCCGACGGATCTCCGATACAGTAACACATGTATACGTAGAGCGATATAAGATGCAGCTTGGAATTGTACTTTTTTCTATATATTTCTCATGAGGGAATCGAAAATCATAAGCAAAGCGCAACTCCGCGTCAGGGCCGAATCAGATCCCGACAGTAAATTCAAGGTACACGCAGAAACGTATAAACACCGCAAGCATCCATACCTCAGGCGGGAGACTTAGCACAGCTATGATAATCCGATCTGCCAGCAGCATAATTCCGAAGCCAGTGTATATAGCTGGCAGCTGAACACAAAGGGCCGACGCAACATCCTCCGCCTTTGCGAGCAATGGACTCCACATGTATACACGCGTGTGTTCAGCGCACACACGCATCTAGGCCTGGTCGGTTATGCGGCCGCTTTGAGCCGACCTATTAGTGGCTGCTAAGATCCGGCTGCAGGATTCCACTGCAGAAGCAAGCTGACCGCGCTCTAGCGTTAATTGCTCCGGCAGCCGCGAGATCCTGTACACGTGGCCGCGCTAATCGGATGGTCGATTGCTCGGAGAGAGCATTTGCTTGTCGATGGGCTTTTGTTACCTATGGCTCATTAGGTCTCGCCCTCCCCCCCTTATCTCTCTCTCTCTCTCTCTTTCTCTCTTGCACGGTTGATGCTCACATTTTTTTAGTCTGGTTGACCATACATCGATTTTTCTACTCAAAACCGTTTAAAAAGAGTTTTCAGGATGGCTGGCTACGAATTAATCTTTCCACCAATCATGATTGGGAGAATTTCTATACATGCTTCATTTAGCCTTGTATTTTCTAGGCTTTATTCTGACATTTTGATGGGGCTGGGCAGTCGACCGACAGACTACACATCGATCTTTCTACTGATAATTATTTAGAGAGTTTTTTCGCCCTGCGGCCTTTTTAGTCTCGTCGTGTCAGCTCATACTAACATTGTCCTATTTCTTACACATTCAAGTTTTTTAACATTAATTTTCAATGATCCGCAATCTACGCTACTGTTCTTACGGCTACAAAATAAATTATGGCTTCGATCTCGTGTAATCTGTTTTCTATTATCAATCTCAAAGTTCTCGCTAGTCGTTATTTATTTATTTATTTTCTCTTTTTTCTTTCGCTCTTCCTCACAAAAGCAGAGGACTGCTATTGTCTCGCTGATTAATGGCTTGAAACGGATCTACCTTTTTTCACGAGCATTAAAAATCCTCCTTTTGAAAAAGTCCTTACAGGGAGCTTCCCATTCAACAGCTCTCCGTCCCCGTGATTTCATTAAGAGAAATAACAATAACACCTAGACGAGAGAGAAAGAGATATATATATATATACAATGTTGATAATTATTTCCACTTGCATAGCAAAAATATGCAATATACATTTCGCAACAGTACATATCAACGGTTATCCTCTCGGTTCGTATTGCACTTAGCTTGATATTAGGTACGTTAAGGCAGCATGAGCTACAGCGTTGCATAGGGTATACAAGCTCAGAGCATATATAGCTTTGTGGAATGAAACTCGGCTCATGGACACGTAATGATGATGGCGGTGAGCCATTATAACCGCTTTTATTTGCGGTATATTTCGTCAAAGGTACTACTTTTATACGGTTGCGAAAAAACTTTTCAAACACATGATATTCTTTCACTTTTATTTATTTATTTTGTGTAACAAAACTTTGTAAGGCCTCTTGACTTCACGAGAACTGTACTTTCCTTTGCCCTATTAAACTAATTCAAGTGAGATTAGTTTAATTGTTGCAATGTGTACTAAAGTAGATTGAGATAGCTGGCAAAACGTATTTCGATCAAACATATGCATGCGTTGGGTTTGTGAAGCAATTAACTATCTGCCTCATCTGCAAGCGAAATCTTGCAGGGGGATGCCCATGAACACGAAACTTTCGTTCAAATGTGTAATTAAATGAAGCATAAAAAAATCATAAATTTAAAAATAACATCGTCCTCTGCAACCGCCCGAGAACCTATAAATAAAGCTTTGTAAATATGTCATCATCAGATAAATGTATATATACGACTGTTTCTAAAAATCAAAAGAAAATTTAATGAAATATAAAAGTTATAAATATAAAAGTTATGAAAAATATTAATTTTCCACTATCAATTTAAATAATAACTGAAGTTATTTTTTACGTGCCTCAATGAACACCTATGTTATACGAATACAACTATACGAAAATATTATGCGATGAGTTTTAACGTGTTTAATTTGGTCATTTCAATATACAAGAATAAATTTGCAGTTTGCTCCGTTTTATATAAGCATATCCAGCGCAATTGTAAAATAAGCCTATGTCGATTTTTTCAATGATGATTCAGGAATTATCATTTGTATGATTCATCTTCAAATTACAATTTATCATTACGTTGCAATAATTATTTGAATTATTTGAATAATTTCTTATTTGCTTAACATAAACTGAATGTGCGTTGTTCCATTGTCATCAAAATTTGCCTATCGCAATTAATTAGTTCCTTACATTAATGCATGTATAATCATTATACAATACAATATATATGTTTCCCGGTTCATTGGATAATAATTGAATTCTACCGTAAACCTACCGTATAAAAATATAGAAACAACGTTTATTAAACATTATTAATGTTAACGCGTTAATTATATCCTGAAATTTAAAGGCTGCGCACGCAGCCGTAAAGGGAAAGGGGACGAGCCCCGCTCTCAACACGATTTTCCCATTTATTACGTCGCGAGCCTCTCGCATAGAGAAAGAGAAAGAGAAAGAGAGAGAGAGAACACTTTCCCGCATTATCATCCGGAAATCTCTCTCTCTCTCTCTCTCTCTCTCTCTCTCTCTCTCTCTCTCGTTCTCCTTTCTTCGCTTGTGAAAAGAAAAGAATAGCCGGGAGAAAGACAACGTGGAAGAGACAAGCATTTTTTCTCGTAAATCGCACGCGAGAAATGCATGAGAAGCTTTACACCCGAAAAGATATATCCCTCGGTTATTCGTCAAGATCACCGCGTAAAAAGGCTAAGAGCGGCACTATTATATACACACGCGCGCGTGATGTCGCCTGTCAAATTTGCGAGTGTGCAGTATGTGTCTCGCCGCAAATTTTCCAACTTACCATCGCGACCCAGTTGTCTCTCACAATTTAATTCTCCTCGTGCATAAGTATACATACACGCGCGAAAACACATTTTCTATATAAAGATTTTAGTTTCCAAAGAGAACAACGAGAAAGGCTCTATTTGTATTTTGGATGCAGGACATTGTAAAGACTGTATACGTAATACGTAGAAAAAAAACTTATTCCTACGCACAACCAGACCCGGAAAAGCTGTCCCAGCTACTCGAACGAATCTAAAAACGATAATCCGCACGTATATATGTATATACAGAGGGAGAGGGAGAGAAAGAGTACAGTTGGTACATAAAGACACTTTTACACGGCATTAGAGCCGTCCGTAAAAAAAGAAAAAGACGAAGAATAAGAGAAAGAGTGTAAAAGAAAGAAAGGCGCACGGACGCGAATAAAGGGGGGAAGAGTGAGTAAAATTCGAGCGCGGAGGTGGAAAGTGTAGACGAGATTGTACATGTATATACGCGTCATCCGAGCTTTCCTATTTGAATATTTCATTCGGGCGCTTATTCCGTTAAGGACATTCGTAATCCTCGGCTCTAAAGGTCGAGCCGCTACTTTAGCTCTTCTTCCGGCTCTCCTCTGAATATGCACTTCTTATATACACAGAGCCGGAGCGAGTTGCGCGCACATTCGCCGGCTGTACGTGTGTACGTGGTACACGTGTATTAAACGAAAGCAGAAAAAGAGAGGCAGAGCCGGAGGCTTTTCTCTCCAGCTTTCCGCACGTTCGCTTTTTCCAGTTGCCTCTCTTTTCAGCCCTTCGCCTGCAGTCGCTCCCTCTTATTTGCTGCGCGCGGCGTCGCGTTCGCGGTTCAAAGACTGCGCGCTTCGAAGAATGGAAGCAAGAAGTAAGCTCACTACTCGCGTATGCGTGTATACAAGGGGAAAGAAAGAGAGTCGCTACATACGTACACACTTGCTTGAATAAATAAAGAAAGCCGTGAATTATATTGGTCCATGGAAAATCTACTTTCGCCGTCATATAACAATCCAAGAGAGACCAAATGAGAAAAAGAGAAAACTAACGTCTTCATCCTCGCGCTTCATCAATTCATAAACGCACTCATCCCGTTTCATTTTTAAAGAGCAGCTATACCGCTCTGCAGATATAGCCTTGTTTACCCTCGTTTTCCCTACCACAGTAGTATGCGCGTGTGTATACGTATATATGCTTAACGCAGTGGCCCGGACGAAAAGCCAACGCAAGGAATACTTAATGAAAGCGTTGCTATCTGTCTGTTTTCCTAAATTTGTCGACCATCAATTCCGCTGCTGTCGGTTTTCTGCTCCAAACGTATGCACACCCGAGCCCTACGGAGTTTTCGGGTTTTGTTTCTCTTCCATTTTGTCCGCACTTTTTGCGTACAGGCTTCTCCATCCTCAGACAAGAAAACTATATGTGGTGATGTACTGATGATACAAGGGCGGTTGCATGTTCTTTTTTGGACTTTTTCAGATACTATACGATCACTAGACTTTTTTGGTACAGTTTGGAATTACGTTGAGTTTATTTACTGAACCATTTATTTTGCAAACTAACTACCTCTACTGGGATCGGAATATTTTAACTTTTTCTTATACTTTTTCACAAAATTATTGTGTTATGAATCAAACGTTGTGAATAACTGCAATGAATAGATTCTAGATAAATTTCTGATAACAGCAAATGTTATATGTGGTGTATCACTATAGGTATTCTTTGAAATATCGGAAAGTATTGTGGTTGGATATTCAGGCTGCTAAAAACCTGGACAATATATTAAATATTGAGTAGCTAATACATGTTAAAATAAAATCGTTACTATTATATTTCCAAACTTTATATCCATAATTAATAATACAGTACCATTTACGTCCAAAAATCAAATTATTACTACGCGCACAATCAGCATCAGCCGCGACCTTAAAAAAACACAGATTCGCACCTATTAACGGTACATATAAAGAGAGCTCCAAATTGACAGTATCATCAGGTCATGCATCCTGGGGTGATGTGTTCTTTTCGTGGCGTTGAATCAGTCCATCAGCGACCAGAGGATCATAAACAGACCATTACAATCCACTCCCAGATCGCGTGCCATAATCTTAAAGGAAAACACTGTTTCTCCACCTAAATGGTGCATCGAAACATGTCTCGAAACCGGCAATGTCTCTAGTTAGGTCATTCCTCCCAAGATGATGTCTTCACTTGGCTACACGTTGAATCAGTCCATCAGCGTGTATACATACCCACTCCGCATCCAGTATACAGTCTGCCGAGGAGTGCTACACTTCCACGCTCAGAGTTATATGCAGTATCATCACATTATTTAGGAAGCAAACAAGCTTGCAGAGACCGAGGCGTCCGCTCACTGTCGTTTCTCTGCACAAAGGCCCTGTAACCCAGTGAGATCCTATGAAATTGTGTCTCTATATCTATCGATCGACATTACAGAACCTCTCTCAAAGCCCCCTTGTTATCGGGAAGAAGCATCGTCCCGGCTCAGTGATGGGAAATTACGAGCCTCGGATTAGCGGACATTTACAGGAAAATCGAAAGTCTGTTCACCCATTCGTGTTGCGCGCTACTGTATATGCAGTCTTATTTTCTCCTCCTGTCCCCCCCCCCCTTCCCTTCCTCTCGCGCTGTATATATATCCCGCGCTCCTGGCGATGCGAGTACTGAATTTACGACTGGCCGCCGCTGCGAATTCGAAACTTTCAATTTACTGACTATTTTATTGTACTTTTTTACGGATATATGTTTATTTGATAGCTGTACCGTGCTCATGCGTATTTTATCATGCGAATTTCAACGTGACTCCCGCCTCCTTCTTTCCCCCTCTTTTTTTATTTTGTTCATACATACACCCGCGCGCGTAGCTAGCCTCATGGTGCTGGGGCTGAGAGGCAAGCGTTATTTCCAAGAATTCCTTAGTGATCGTTTTTTTTTTAATATCGTGCGGCTGCAGTAGTCGTAAAATAAAACGAGAGTTTACGTATCGAAAACTCGCCTTTTTATTTTCTCCGATGTGTGTATGGAAACACAAAGCAGATATCATGCGCATAGATCAAAGGTTATATCCGTGTTTCGTTTTTTTTTTCCTCGCCACGTATAATATATATGTGATGCGCGCGCGCAATATTTTTCTTTCGACCCGCTTTCGATATGCGGATCAGCAAATATTTAAGTCACCCGCACGATTTATGAATTATGCGGCGTGAAAAGCGCCGACCCTTGCAATTTTCGAAGATTCATCGCTTGTGCATTAATATATAACAGGCGTCCGACTATAATTGCCTCTTTCCACTTATTCGATTCGCGAAATTCCTTCGCGGAATGCTGCTCGGGAATAGTAAATCATCGCTCCGCACGACCCACACGATAAACTAAACCAACTTGGTATAATTTGCGCAATCGATATCATTTGCCGCCATCAACGACGCCCGTTTCTATGTACGTATGCATATGTATATGTTCTTGTGTGTCTGTGTGTGTATGTGTGTGTACATTATATATATATATATATATATATATATATATACACATACAAACATACATATATATGTATACCGAATTTTCAGGTTACATCGCAGTAGAGCGAGCACCAAGCATCAGTAAGCTCAATTAATGAATAACCATATTTGGGGTAATTTGTCTCGTGGTAACGCACAAATTGTTGGCAATTTTGCCACAGCTTAAGCATTGTTTGCTGTAGTCAACAGTAATAAGTAGAAAACTTTAGGAAAATAGCTTACTCTATAATAAGACATAAAGATTGTGAAAAATCACTGTTCCCAAAAAACGATCGCATGATGAAAAATATTTGGATATAAGATAATGCAGAAAATTAACAGAAGCGTCCTCAAACGATTGCATTACTTTTTTTTATTCAAATCTGTACATCAAATTTTTTTCAAGCAAAATCAAAGTGTTCAATTTTGACATATTTTCAAAATTATAAATTCTTTGCTTTCTTTTCGATAATCAACTATTAAAATTTTGTAAAGAGTCGAGCTGAATTTTACCATAAATATTCATGGAGAATCTCTAGCTTACGCTAACTGGCACCAATTTTGACTGACTCTTCCGAAGCTATTTCCCTGTGATAGCGGCTCCCAAGTCTGTCGGCATATATTTAATTTACATATTTAATTTATTCCTGTCAAATTTTTTTACCTTTTTAAAAAAGGACTCCACACCAGTTACTCTCTTTTATTTAAAAATAATGTACTGAACATAATACGCTCATCATTAAACACATTCTTTTTGCGTTTATTTAAATAGAAGCCGCTTCCATTTAACTCGCACAAAATGTTAATTGTCTTAAGTCGAATTTCTAAAAAGAAAAGTTTTTGCAAACAAGAACTCTGTGCAATTCGATTACGCCGAGCAGCTCTAATTGTCATCCCTTACACGCAACAATCGAAGTCGCAACAAACTTTTTGGACTTCCGGTAGTGCGCGGCGCGCACTCCCCCTCGATCGCGAAGTTCGAATCCCAATTGATTCAACCGGACCTCTTCAGGCACAATGACGAGCGCCAGCAACTTTCTCTCGCTCTCTCCCATCTCCGGGAATAACTTTCTTTCGACGCATTGCTCGGCCTTTCAACTCGCGGAGCGAGATCTGAAAGTCCGCCGCAGCGAATACATCACACAGCTGGAGAGTTTCTGGCACTCGTCGCATCCACTCTGTATACGCCTGTACCTATATAGATATATATGCTTTCTCCTATAACTGCCCCGGGTCAACTTCCCCTCCCTCTCGTCGGCGCGGACAATGCAAGCGCGAAGCCGCGAAGTCATCCGGTGTCGGTGTGAGCGTACGCGTGTGTACGTGTGCGTTCGTATGGTCGGCAAACGGTCCGAACCTATATATCTACAATGAAAAGCCCCGAGTATAATAGGCAAAAGTCCTGGGACGGTTTTTTCAGCGCTCGCTTCCTTCCTCGTCTACTTGTGCTGAAGCTCCTCGTTTTTTTTTCACTTCAGTCGAGCTTTTTCTTATTCCCCCCTATACCTACTCTCCTATCTCTCTGTACTTACTCTCGTAAACGCGGTGGCGCGAGTTGCGTCTTCTTCTCTTATCTCCCCCCCCCCCTCCTTCTCTCCCCCTCCTTCTCCGGCCGAAACGACGCTCTCGCTTGCCATGTACATTCCCCCGAGCTGGAGTAGCGACTAGCGAAAATTTCATTTTACAATTTTAGTTTCTATACGAGCTTGTATATAGACGTAGGCGAACATTTAATTTTGAGCATTTCCTATTTGATGCAGAGCGCTCTGGTTGGAACGTAGTATGTGTGTTTTTTATTGCTTTCCCCTTAGCAAATAGCGACCACGCACAGCTACCGGGAGTCAAAAAATATTTGATGAAAAAGCAATGGAATGTTTTTTATATGCGCTTTCCTTTCTATTACATATACTTTTCTGCTTCATAGAATGGAGTGTGCTAGCAAATGTTTGCCTTTTCTCATACATCTTTACAGGAATAATTGCGAATACTGTTTGCCTGTATTATTGCAGAAAATTGGGTGAATTATTTCACGTTAACTCAATTAGCTTTTGAAAAATGCAAGGCTTTCAATTGAAAGAGTTGGTTTTTTGATACAAATGAATAAACGTACAAGGCTATCTTTTTAAAATTGATGGTCAGTCAGGGAGTAACAGCAACGCATCTCAGTCCCCAACATTGATGTTCTAGAACAGTCAAGAACGATTTATGACATAGTCGTAACCGGTTATGACACTGCGCTGTTGCCAATTTTACTTACTGTTGCTGTGCCAGAGTAGACCCTCTGCCTCGCCCTCTGCGCAACTACAGTTAACAATCTTTGCATTAGATTAGTGTTCTTATTAGTATTCTCTTAGCCTTCTCAAATGCGCTTATCAATTTAAAGGGGTGTCCGAAACTTAATTAAAAATTCGAATTTCGCGCCGTTGGAGGCATCGGAAACTTAAAACTCTACTACCCGTTTAACCCAGTAGAAATGAAGGAAGCTCTACGAAAAACAAATATTTTTGGATTAAAGATGCTAATTATAATTACATTACGGGAATGTTTAATTGACTTTCAAAACCCTCAAGTTCATTAGATATACACAGGTTCCTTTCATCGCTTTTTAAATCGCAGTTTAAATCAAATGCAAGGTCGTCTCTTTGAGAAAGAAAAATGTTGAAATACCGTGAGAAAAACATCTTAGACGCTTTTCCAAAGATATAAATCGAATCAAGTGTCTTCGTAAGTGCAAGCTCGAAAAATCTCTCTCCGCTTCCGATTTAGAAAAAAACAACTGGGCCGAACTTTTCGAAAAAAATATGAGAACAGTGCACGAGAACGTCCTTCCTCCGTAGGTAAACGAGGCATCAGGAAACTGCTGCCGCAGGAGAAATTGAATCACTAGGAAAGGACGCGTTTCCACGAAACTTTCCTAATACGCGCTTGCTCACCCGATTTCGTATCAGCGATTCGAAACTTGCATCTCGTCAGAAACTTCAATTTCGCCGTTGACACAATGACTGAAAAGACTATAATCGAAATACCTGCATCTCTTGCTACACAAATACATTGTCACTCTGCCGGAAATTGCTTCCTCTGTCTCGTTCTCAACACCTCGAGTCGAAGTAAAGGCCCTTATTTTCCAAACCGAATTTGCAACGAAATAAAGTATTACGAGAGAGCTGCTGGAAAACATCGTTATTACAGAGTGTCCTTCCCTCATTTCTCTCCTGACTTCGACGGATCCCTTTACACGTACACGTGTTCGGCGATCGTAAGGGTCGCGACGCGACGTGTAACTTCCTTTTATTCCCGCATAGACAGAGGACGCGTCGCGGGAGACGTCCTCTGACCGACTATCGACGAAATCGGAAAAAGAGAGGAACGCCGGTATATTTATCGCGTGCAACGAAAAGGCTGCGCGGAGTTTTGGAAGCAGGAGAGTGATCGGCACAGCAAACGTAATTTCGAATTGTTACAGCTGACTTTCATTCCCTTAACGACGCCAATATCTATCTCTACTCTTCGGCTCTCCCTGATATTTTCCTTTTTATCTCTTCTTCCATCTGTGTTCTCCTCTGTGTAGCGCGGCGCTTCCGCGCGCAGGAGTAGGGATGAGCGTGTACACTCGAGGAAAAACACGATTATTGATTTTCCGGGAGCTTTTATCGTCACTCGTTTCGCTTTCTCCCTCCCGCGGATTTTTCTAAGCATCTTTTTGTACACGCGACTCCTCGGAGTCACAGAGAGCCCGGTCCTGGTAATAATCGTGCGTCGCAGCAGTTCTCGCTTCGCCAAATAACAGGGCAGTATATAGGGCTTTGTCGGCGCGTATGCAGCAGCCGGGAAAGTGTCGGGAACGAGGTGACGCGCATACGCGCGAGGCGTGAATGAACGTTTATTTCGCGTCGCTTTCTTATAAACGAGTATTAAAACTGACTTTCCCGGGGAACATTATAGAGAAAGTTTTGCTCGCTCTGACCCTCTAGCGTGTCGTGTCGCGTCGCTGCGTCTCACGCGGTTGTTTACATCTGTTTGCTTTAACTTTTATATTCGTGTTTCTACGGTTATGAGCTTTCGCGCGCGCATGGACGTGGGACAGGAGTTTTTGATAAAAGACAAGGCCCCACTGGACGTGCCTCTTACTCGCAATGGCTTATGTAAATGAAAAATAGTTTGCGCGTACAGTCGCTGCGCTTGGCTGCTTGTTTACCTCGTTTGTTTCAACCGACTGTTTATTCTCTTTCTCTCTACTCTGCAGGCGCAGTCTCTCATGCCGCTGCGTTTTTCTTGATGTATGCTTCTAGACTAATTTCGCAATGTGTAGTCGGGTGCATGCGCAGAAGTAGTCGATTCGAAGTCATTTACAAGAGGCAACAACTCATTTTTTGCCGAGAAAAATCGATATTTCTTCATTTTATTTGTGTATTTATTTGCAGAACTGTAAACAAAAATTGAACACATCGAGCATTGGGACAAGCAGCTAGTGCATAACAAATATAGAACAGCAAATTGATGCAACGATACACATATTTTCTGAGTGCACTTGTACAAGAATTCTTTTAAAAAAAAGCTAGAAGTAAAAAAAAAGAAAGTTTTGAATGGTGTGGAGTAGTTTTACTGTATAACGATTTTTCACCTTCAGTTCAAGCATAACATTCTCCGTCCGGATCAAAAGAATGTTTTTTGTCAGCACATACTGAATTTCTACGATAACTAGAAAAATCAGATAATCTGAGATATCAAGAATTTAACCTGGAAGCGCATAGCATCAAAAAAATAATTAATCAAAAATACAAATTCTTATTACTGCGCATAAATTTCTAAAGACGTAACGTTATCGTGTGATTTCCAGAATCGTACACGTCGATCGGAAATACATGCATAAATACCATACATGAGAGAAATGCACAGGCAAACCGAGGCTCGAATGAAAATTTAATTAGCGTAATATTTAACTACTCGGACAGGTAACGATCCCGCGTCGTTAATAATTCAGCGTGTCAGTTCCAGCTATTCGCTCCAGCATAGCTCCCATGTAACGAGCAGAAATTGAACGAAATCCAGATACAGAATATTGCATATCGAGGAAAACAAATTGAAAAAAAAATGCAAACATAATGCGAGTGCAAAGAAGTTGGGCTTCGCACTCTCGAAGCCATAATATTGGCAAAGAGCGCGACACTGCTTGCCAGGAAGCTTGTGATCGCGAGACTCGTTTCCATCTGCCACAGTTTCCGCTCTTATATACTCACACGATGTACACACTCTCGAGTCTAGCTCATTTTCTCTCTTTTTTATCGAACGAAAATGTCGTCCGGCACTTGCGCTGCAATAAGCGCGTCTAAGCCCCTCCAGGAGTGCGCGTCGTTGCGCTTTGTCGCGTCCGCGGTTTCTTTGCTAATTGTATATACTTTGCTGGGGCAGTTTTCTCCCCGCCTGTTCTTGCTCGTCTCCTCGCCCGAAAGCTTAAAGCACGAGTTGTCGCGATTAACTTCTTGCTGCGCTTGCCGCCTCTCGCGCGATTAAGATGTGTTTGAATTTTTTTCCGGGGTGTAAACGCGGCAGAGGCTGCTGCGTGAATTATTGGGGAATTACGGCATTAAATTATTACGTGTATTTAATGAGCTTGGCACGAGAGTATTGACAAAACAGATGGCGGTTGGTATTTGAAAAGAAATTATTAAAATTTGATGTACATAAATACGGTATTTACTATATGCTTATACTTTAGTTTTCTTGTGTAAGTTCGTTTTTTTTTTCATTATACCGTATAAACTTTATATGTATACGTTATGCCTATATAACCTTCTACGCTTTCTACCGGAGAAGCCTCGAACTATCTCGCGCTACTAACGATTAATAACTATGTGTAGTAAAAAAAACTCAATGTTAGATCATTAGTGAATAGTATTTATATTTAGTTACAGGGAGAGATTATTATTTACTAAAAATTACAATATTCTTTACTAGTCAGAGGACAAACTTGCTGTAGTACAAAATTCAGTATAGTAATTTTTAGGGTAATGTGTAGTAAATTTTATGATAAGTTAAGTTTGTCCTCTGACTAGCATAACGTATAGTAATTTTTAAAAACCAATCTCTTCGTGTACTTATTATATACCGATTTTTAATATTTATGAATAGTTTATAATTACCAAACTATTCATTCAATAAAATTATTAACTTTCACCCTCCATTACATAACCATATGTATATAGTTAGAAAAATAATTAATAATTTTTTTCATAGGGTCAAAACCATTTTGGAAACATTCCAAAAATTAAGCTCGAAGCTCTCAAAAAAAACCATTTATGTAACACTTAAAATTCTCGAAGAGACAATCTCGTTAATACAATATTATCTTTACGAGCAGGACGTAAATATGCCAGAGAAAACACATCAACACTTCATCTTTTTCAACAAAACAACCCTGTCTGTAACGTACATGCTCAAGTACGAGAAACCATGTATAATACCGTAGAATCCTTGAATATCTCTTCCTCTCTCTTTCGCTGTTTCTCTTTCTCGCAATACAAAAGCCTGCACTTGATCAAAGCTGAACCGTCGAACGAACTCGTAAGAGTGCGCAAGTGCATATCATACGTTGTATTCATATGTGCGATGGAAATCCCAGAGATTCGTTGGAGAATATTATGGGCTTGTCGCAACAGTGTTCAGCATTGAAACGCACCGAAACAATCCCATTGATCAGGTGCGTAACCCGAGCGAAGCGCAGATTCTCGTAAACCATTATGATGCATATCATCTCTATATGTCCGTACAGAGTGAAGCTCTTTCTCTTTGCGTATTTAGACGGGAGTATAGACATACTCGCTGTTAACGCATAATCCACTTTTCCCGTTGACGACCGTTGATATAAAGTATCGCAGGGTGATGGAGAGACTGGGTAGAGGAGAGAGGGAGAAGTGTGTCATGAAAAGCCAGTTGATTTACGACGGCAATATAA
Organism: Philotrypesis tridentata; assembly: GCA_018906965.1. Taxonomy (NCBI): domain Eukaryota; kingdom Metazoa; phylum Arthropoda; class Insecta; order Hymenoptera; family Pteromalidae; genus Philotrypesis; species Philotrypesis tridentata. The sequence continues at coordinate 1,008,741 of JACCIB010000048.1, forward strand.
TCGTTCGACAATACAGCATTTCTACTGATGACGAGGAATTTGGGCTGTTTGATTTGACGATTTATACGGACGCAGCAAATCCGTTCGGATTTGCGGCTTTTCGATTGTATCGCTGTGTAAGTACGTAGGATCGAAGTGTGCTGGTCAAGTGCAATTCGACGGCTGTTGATATTCAAGGAGACTCTCTGCGGCTAGTTGCGTGTACGAACGCGATCATCGTGAATTATTTTCCTCGTGTGGTCGAGGTATGAGAGGAGATTGGAGAGAACATGATGGATCATTGCCGGAGTTGAGGCTTTTCTATAGTGGAGGCTGACGTGGAGGGAATATTTTGTCCTGATGTAGGAATGCCGTTCCAGACGAAAGAATGACTCAAGATTTTTCAACGATTTATGCATTGATTCACTTGGTTACTATTCTTCTGAAAAATTAGATGGCATTGGATAATCAAAATTTAAAAAAATACTTTCTTTAGTCGAACTTGGTGATGCAAATTTCTGAAATTCGAGTTCTTTAAAAATAAACAATTATCGAGCAAGGATAATGGTTTTTTCTTAAAATGCAATTGGGTTAGCAGACTGTTTAATTTCCATTCTAAGAACTAATACTGATTAATTGTACAAGGTATTTCATTTCTTAGAACGACATCGTGCTGAAGACTAATTGTGTTACTTAACTTACAAGAGTTTACTTACGTAAGTTTACGCTTTTAATTAATACATTATATCGTAATCAATCACTCTAATAATAAATGAATTACCACCTCTACTAATGAGGTAAAGATATTTTAACAGAAAATTAATATATACAAAACAAACGAAAGTTACTAAAATTTCTTGCAATGTGTGTTAAATTATCAATACTGTGAGTTTATTTTTATACAGCTTAGTTATTATCATTGATTATTTAAAAATTGAACATTACGATACAAGTGGTGTAAGCAAGGATACAATAGCGCTCGAGCAAAGCGTGGGTGATATTTATGTCATGTGATAGGCTACTTAGGTCACAAGTGTTGTATACCATTTTATAGGGCAGCCTACCTAAATCCGCAGTCACGATTATTCGTAATATAAGCAACCGACTAGTTAAGAAGTGCTTGAGCGTAACGAGTGTGACATTCACGGTGAAATAATCGACTACTTAGATTACGGATAAGCGTGACGTGCGGATTTAGGTCATCCTATATGCTATAAAACACATTCAACATTTTTCGTGGAAATATTATTTTAACCGAAATATTAAATTACATTTTAAATGCTCAGATAAAGATAATCTTGGAAACTCATTTAAATTTTAACTAAAAATTTTGTCGACCTTGTAGAAACTCATGCATTGCCCAACTTCGCTCCACAATCCATATAATAATTTATAAGCATAACATTTTTCACGAAAGATACATCCACATTATGAACTGCAAAGCAATAACAGAGTACAATCTGAAAGTTAACGAATATGGTATCGGTATCAAGTTCACATCTAATTTGAAGTAGTTCTGCAAAAAGGGAAAACAATAAATCAAATGAAAGAAAGCACAGAATAATTAAATAAAATTCATTTTAAAAAATCTTCAGCGTATTCTCGATCCCTGTGACACGCGCCAAAAAGAAGAAAAAGAAAAGAGCGATGGAACAGAAAAAAAGAGAGTTGCGATACGCTTAACAATAGCAGCACAGCGCGAGCGTCCATTATACATAAACCCAGGAATTACGAAAACAGGCAAGAGCCGCGTCATTATCGGGCCTTTCGAGTCGCTCTCTCGCTATATCTCTCCCCAGGATATTTTGTGAATTTCGGAGTCGTCCGCTTGAAACTGTATATAGCTTGTATAGCGCCCCGACCTTCATTACAATCCAACCTCGCGAGCTCCACAGCGATATTGTTTCGTCCGGCATTTTAATTACGCGAGATACGGGAACCGAGCGAGGAAATGAAGAGAGCGAGACGCTGCCGGTTCCAAAGGAGAGCCGAAGAGTGGGTAGAGGAAGGAAAGAAAAAGGAACCACTGCAAACGCGACGCTATATAGTGATTATTTTTCTACCGCGATGTGTACTCAGAATGGAGATTATTCGAAGACAGTGAAGGTCATTCTAAGGTCAAAATAAAAACCACCTTAAATCAAATAACTATCATAACGTTACATTAATTTGACCTTAAAATGACGTTGATCTGTGTCTAAGATCAAATAAATTTGTATTTGCACTCGGTACCTCCAAATAAATATAGTTTCCACGCTTATCCACGAGACAATGTATTTTTTATCATTTTGACCTTAATTTATGTTTTTAACAATTAAATTTAAATTAAATAACCAATCTTTCGTTATTATATTTAATTGATTGATCACAAATTCGATTATTAAAATATTAAATATAATATAGTTCAAAGTGGTAAAAGTAATTAAAAATTATAATGACTCTTTCAGGTGGGCTTTGGAAAATTTGCATACTGTGCAAAAGAAAAAATGAAAGTCCGCAAAAAGAGAGGTAAAGAACGAAGTGCGTACAATCTCTCGATGCAGCTAACGTAATTACAATTTTAAATCATCCCTTTCCGATCTTCGCTGAATTCTCTGTATATGTAATTTTCCGCTGCAAAGACTTACTCAGTGGTCTAGTTCAACTAAATTAGAACTTACGCTCAGCTGCATACGTTAACACTACACACAGCGTTCACTACTTCAGCTTTCAAAACATGAATATTTCCAAGTCATTTAGCAATGCGTCTATCCGACGTATATAATCCTTCTTTGGCGTAGTAGATTTGAAAACTCTTGAATTATTATATATACTGTAATGGGGCCAATTGGCTTTGCACAACGACCACGAAGTGTCGTCGTGTCACCGAGCTTACCTGACTCATATAAGAGCCACCCCGGCGTAGCTCGTCCTCGGCGACTGTGCTATATTCAATAGCACGGTCAATGGTCGCGAAAACAAATGTATGGCGGGAATTCTCCGCCACACTTTTCTCCTTTTGCAAATATTGCTAAAAGATTGAGTTCAATAGAGGATGCGGTTTTAAGGAATACGGCAATGAATACTCGTTAGGTAACTAATAACAAGAGTCGTAGGCTCGTATATTGAAAATAAGAATAACATAGGTACAATTTAATCCGCATGCAATGGTGGTTATGCGCGACAGCGGAGAGATCTGGTGACAGAGAATACTCGATTATCGGCGATTTTGTCAGAACGACGAGATACAATGAGAATACAACTTACGCTCGCGCAAGGAGTCGTGTCGTCTCACTCGCACTCCTCTCGTGGTAAGTACCGACACTCGAACGGGCTTGCTTGGACTTTACGATTGACCTGCGAGAAAAAGACGCTCCTTCTTTCGCACCAGCTATAGTCGGTAAGGATCGCAAATCTCCGCTCTCCGTTGATTACCTGTAAACCACGGGCACCCTGGCGCTTTTCTAATACTCGATATTAACGTACACTCGCCGGCACGGGTAAGCTGTATCTAAACGTATAACGCGCGCGGGCCTAATTCTCATACGCTTTTTCGCGCGTCTCTCGCTTCTTATACACGGCAGCGACGCCCGCCATGACCTGCGCATCGTGCGACATAACGAGCACGCAATATTTGAATATCACACATCAACCTCTCGTTACAATACAAATAATAATGTGAGAAAACCGTATGAAAACATGAGCATCAAGCGAAGAAGAACTATTCGTCGGATTTGTTAACCACTTACATCATGCATTACATATTTCTATAATTATACAGACAAAAACTCATCGTAACGAAATATGCTTATCAAAACGATAGACAAATTATTCACTGCTGTAATTATTCAATTGCGGCTGTCTTACAGTGTTCCCGGAATTCGAGGTACGTAAAAGCGCAGACAGTCGACTCAAAAATGCTTCCTCTCGTCTTTTATTTCTCTTTTCCTATATAAGTACGCTTCCTTGCACAAGCGTAAAATTTTCTACTCCTATATATATATATATATATATACACGTGAATGTGCTCGCGTGTGTGTGTCGAGCCCAAAGTCCTAAAAAATGATTATTCTAACATTTCACACTAAAAAAAATTAAAATGTTAGAAAAATGAATGTGCGTGAACGCGCATGCAAGGGAATATGGTGCGAAAGCTTTCATTTCAGAAATTTTAAGAATAATAAGATAAATTCAGCTACGTTGTGAACACAATTTCTGCTCAAAATCAACTACGTAATATCAAATGGAATTCTCAATTTAAATTATATTAAAATATAATTTAAATTATAATATATTAAAATAATATTAAAATTATATTAAAGTATAATTTAAATTATATTTATAAGTTCAAAATGAGAACCATTGATACAAAACTATTAGATAATTATAAGTTAATTTCGAAGTTAAAATGTCACACTCACTCACTATCTAAACAAAATAATTTAATTTTGATGTATCATATAGGTTATAGCTTTATATTAGTTAACTAACACGTAATTGTTAATGCTTTTGAAGGTCTAAGTTTCAACCAGATCAATTTTTTTTCAAAAATAACTATATTTTCAACATAACAATTTATCCTTTTCAAACTTAAATATTCTCATCTCCTACTATCACATTTCTTTTTTCTCCGCACACATTATTTCCCCGGCTTCCACTTCTTTAATGAAAAAGCTTTCCAGTCTCTCTTCTTTCTTTCCTTTCTTTCCCAGATTCTAATAAAACTTTCATAATTAATCACCATCAAGATCATCCGCGTGTTTTCTTATAAAATAATAAAAATATAAATAAATAAAATAATGGTCGCAGGCACTAAAACATCAGTCGCACATGCTATATTAGGAAAAACCCAGAATAAATCAAAATTGATAGATACCGGCACGTTCAACAATACCCAATCCACCAATAAAGCCAATAAATACCTACGACTTTTATCGACGTTCGCGCACACATTATTCCATTAATCAAATTGACGATTAATGCATTTCAACTTTCCTTGCCGTGCGCCCTCATTACCACAGAATATCGATCGGTTCGATGAAAAAAGGTCGTTCTGTCAATTCACTGTATATAAAGCTCCTACACACCCAATGTAAAATCCCAGCCTGTACACAGATAGTCGATCAATTCGTTCGGCGGATACAGGCTTGTGTATATATACATATAGATACATACGCATAACCACTCGGCCGGATCCGAATCAATCGGCGATGTATGCGGCGGGCAATTCTTTCCCATCCTCGCGCTCATCCCCGGGAAACTTATGAATAATTCCCGCACCGCGCCGCGGCGCAGCGTCTCCCAGATAAATTATCCATCGCGTGCTGCTGGCTATCCATAATCTCGACATCTCTTAATTCCGCCTCGTCTAAAAACTCATATATTCTCCAACCCTCCCTTTTTTTCGCGCATATCCACTTTTTACGCCCGAGCGGCCCGCTTGGCGGCGCTTAAGTTATGGGATTAGTCGTGGAGCGCCACGCCGGTGTGAAATGTTAGAAAAAAAAGGAGGGGAGCCCGACTAAACGCTTCTCCACGAGAGCATATCGTCCCTTGATTTATCGATTCCTTCTCGCGGAGATATCTGCGCATAGATATGCGCTGTTCGAAGAGGCGAACCTTTTGCGTGTGTGCATAGAACTTTAATATTTTTTTTAATTGTTGAACTCTCGTCGAAGCTTTCCTTTACGGAGAGGATCGACGGTTTACGCGAGTGCAATATAACTTTGTTTTATATCGTTGTAAAGACGATCGTTACGAAGTACGGGATAAAATTTTCCCTTTTAAAAAAGTATGCCTCTCTCTCTCTCTCTCTCCCTCTTTCTACGCGAACTTAATTAACGATCCGGGCAACTTTTGTCGCATATATATCTGTGGCTTACAGGAAGAACCACTTAAGTGACTTTTTCGTGTTTTCGAGAAAAAGCGATTTGAATGTTTGGCGTAATACGTAAGATCGAAATGTCAGAGAAAAAATCTAAACATTGGCTCATTTCATTAGGTATCTAATACGAATATAGCCGTAGTATTACATTTGTAAATAGTTTCTTTCTCGACGCGCAAACTAAACAAATTACTCGAGTTAAGTGGTTCTGCGGGAACTTTGCAGATAAGTGGTTATGTGGTCACTTTCTTTGAGGGCTCGTAACTAATGCAATTTGCAATTAAAAAAATTTGAGCGCGCCATAATTTTAAAGTTTAACTCATGCCCTTTCCAATGGTGTAATTGAAATTTTCAAAAATTGTTATTAACAATGAGAAAAAACGGTTTAAAGGAAAAAAGCATGCTTTTTCCACAATTTTCTTTTTAATTCGAGATTTCAAGAACGTTTTCATTTGCAATGTATCTGGAACCCCTCTTCCAAACCTAAAATATACGTGATTTGGGGGTTGATTTTGAACCTCGGTGTGGTCAAACTGGCACATATTATAATTGAAAATTTTTTACGAAGACTTTTACGAATTTTTTATTCAGAAACCACGCACTTTTGGAAAAAATTTCTAAGAGTAATACGTTCTTAGAATCAGCTAAGGAATACGTACGAATTTTATCAGAGCGATACCAGTCATTTTTTTGTTTTTGCAAATTGACAATTTTTGAAAAATTTAAAAACATTAAAAAAAGTTTTTTAAATTTAAAAAACTGACGAATATATCAGTATAGGTAATTAGATATATATTATACAGCTTTAATGTACTCCAGACGGTGTATCTCGCACAAAAATAAAAAAACGAGTGCACTAGTGCTTCTGCGGTAAAGTTTTACGAGAGACGCAGTTAAGTGATAATGCAATCGCCTGGCATTTAAAATATTTGAGCATTTCGGAAATCCTACTATTGTACAATGAAAAGGGGTACTAAGAGCACTTCGAATTCGACTAAAAAAATGTTCACAAAATGTCGCTTAAGTGGTTCTTCCTGCAAGCCACAGATATATGAGGAAATCTACGGCCAGGTGTCAATTTTTGGGCGAAAAAGTGGAAGATTTGCAATTTTGAGGGCACACTAACCGGGCTAGGTTTTTTTTACTCGTTAGGGCATACAATACAAGAAAATTGACCGAAATACATCCGCGCCCTATGCCAATAAAAAGTTACGGGCCAAAAACTGAAAAAAAATACGCTAATTTTTTTCGCGTTTTTTCCATTCTCCTAAAAACTTAAGAGTAGGCCGTATGTTAAATCAAATTTCTAATCAACTAAAATAAAGTACTTGAAAAGACCTTTCACTTGGATATAAATTTGTCTAAATCGGATGCACTGATCAAAAGTTTCGCATTTTAGAAGTAGATGAACTTGGATTTAAGATTTACGAAAATGACCGCTCTTACCTTTTTTTTCTTAAAATCCTTCTAACTTTTGATCTATGCATCCGTTTGCAACGTTCAATACGTCAAATTAAAGGTCTGTTTTTGTACTTTTTAATTACTGGGCGGGTTTTTTCTTTTCGCATATGATGAGCTATATATATACTTTTCAAAATGATCGTTCTTTGAAAGCATATATATATCACACTATGAAGAAAAAATTTTTTAGACTCAATAGCATAAAAGTAGAAGAAGAGAGCTTTAATTTAAGCTATTGAACTTTGAAAACGCACGATTGGATCAAAAGTTATTAGCATTTGAAGAAAGGGAAAAATCTCCGAATTTTCGAAAATCGATTGATTTCATGGAAAAAAAGCGAAATTTGCCATTTTTTAAACCCTTGTGCCTTCCGATCCAACCGACCGATTTCAAAGTTTAATAGCTCAAATTAAAGCTCTAATCTTCTACTTTTTTACTAATTCAACTGAAGTTGAAGTTTCTCGTGGGATAGGCTATATATATGCCTCTGAAAATCAGTAAAAAACGAACAACTTTAGAAGCATATATATAGTCCATGAGATTAAAAAATTTGGATTCTGATCAACTAGAGTGAAAGTTGAAGAAAAGAGCTTTAATTTGCGGTATTAAACGTTGAAAACGATTGGTTGGGTCGCAAATCATGAGGTATTAAATAAAAAAAGAAAAACCATTATTTTAACGATTTCTTCCATGTCAAGCTTGACAAAATCCAGAGAATTTTACGTTTCTTCAAATCCTTCTCAATTGCGATCCAAACAATTGTTTTCAACGTTTAATACCACAAATTAAAGCTCTTTTCTTCAACTTTCACTCTAGTTGATCAGAATCCAAATTTTTTAATCTCATGGACTATATATATGCTTCTAAAGTTGTTCGTTTTTTACTGATTTTCAGAGGCATATATATAGCCTATCCCATGAGAAACTTCAACTGCAGTTGAATTAGTAAAAAAGTAGAAGATGAGAGCTTTAATTTGAGCTATTAAACTTTGAAATCGGTCGGTTGGATCGGAAGGCACAAGGATTTAAAAAATGGCAAATTTCGCTTTTTTTCCATGAAATCAATCGATTTTCGAAAATTCGGAGATTTTTCCCTTTCTTCAAATGCTTATAACTTTTGATCCAATCGTGCGTTTTCAAAGTTCAATAGCTTAAATTAAAGCTCTCTTCTTCTACTTTTATGCTATTGAATCTAAAATTTTTTTTTCTTCATAGTGTGCTATATATATGCTTTCAAAGAACGATCATTTTGAAAAGCATATATATAGCTCATCATAAGCGAAAAGAAAAAACCCGCCCAGTAATTAAAAAGTACAAAAACAGACCTTTAATTTAACGTATTGAACGTTGCAAACGGATGCTTGGATCAAAAGTTAGAAGGATTTTAAGAAAAAAAAGGTAAGAGCGGTCATTTTCGTAAATCTTAAATCCAAGTTCATCTACTTCTAAAATGCGAAACTTTTGATCAGTGCATCCGATTTAGACAAATTTATATCCAAATGAAAGGTCTTTTCAAGTACTTTATTTTAATTGATTAGAAATTTGATTTAACATACGGCCTACTCTTAAATTTTTAGGAGAATGGAAAAAACGCGAAAAAAATTAGCGTATTTTTTTTCAGTTTTTGGCCCGTAACTTTTTATTGGCATAGGGCGCGGATGTATTTCGGTCAATTTTCTTGTATTGTATGCCCTAACGAGTAAAAAAAACCTAGCCCGGTTAGTGTGCCCTCAAAATTGCAAATCTTCCACTTTTTCGCTCAAAAATTGACACCTGGCCGTAGATTTCCTCATATATGCGTATGTATGCATGCAAACATTTGCTTTCTGCAGTGTGTATAATTGAATTTTATTTAATGAAAGACTCTTACGTTAGAATTAAAATGGCTTTTTAATATCCTGTCTGAGGACGAGAGTACATGTAACTTTAAGAAAACGCGAGCGATTCTCACTCGCCTGCATTAGTCATTTTGAACTTCCTTCTATACACATTACACATATACAATATATATATATATATATATATATGTCTGTAGACACATACATATTTTTTGCACAGCTTTTAATTGAAAATATCAACTTCGCTTATTTTCTCTCTCTCTCTCTCTCTCTCATTCTCTCTTCCCTCCCTTTAATTAATTAGGAGAAAAAGAGAGTCGGAAATTGAATTTCGCTTAAGCCTGTCACGCATCGAGGAGTATAGCTTATGTTATAACGACATTTCGTTAAGTCCGAATGCCCCGAAGGCTAAAAAAACAACTTATAACGTTACTGCTTATTTAAATGATATTATATAAAATACGACTGAACGCATTTATAAATATGCGCGTAAATGTACGCTGAAAAAATATTATCAATATATTAACAAGGAATTAAGCTTGTTTTAGGATCCATTATGTATATCAATCATTAACTATGAATTATGCTAACCATATAATCAAATCTATTAGTATCACTTTTTTAAAGTGGACACTTCGCGCGCGACTTGGGTTATGTTTTGCACTCAATATAGGTATCAGTCATGAACTAATAATGGTAACCACAATCATGTTTACTTAGCAACCAATCAGAATTTCGTATTAAATACTTCACAATTAACATATAACAATAATTACAGAGAGAAAAGAAGTATGTATTATTCAATATATAAGTGCATACTTGTTTTCCTAGCAATAATTGTACAAAATGGAATGATTTATACATATATAATTATTATGTACATCAATCCTTATAGATGAATATACATCTTACAATTTTGTACTCAAACAATTTACAAAACAATTATGAATCAAATTTATTATATTCATTCCTTGTATCAGATATCTATGTAATACAATATTAAAACATTTGATTTTTAATAATAAATTGACAGTGTCAATTTATTATTATTTTTCTGTAGTGAATTATGTTAAAATAACTTTTCCATCAGCTCGTACGTATTTAAAAAACAAGTAAATCAATTAATCAATGCTAAATGTTCTCTGCGAATTCGATAAGACCGTCGATGCATGAAATCGCGAATTTCGATTCGTGTATATATGTACGTAAAAAAGCTCTTATACGGCTCTGTATATAGCGACGTAAACTGAAATCCGATAATTAGCGGCTCGATTCACCGTAAACGGAGTACGTATAGGTATATACACCGTTACACCATTGAAAAATCGACAGCCTTTAAGCTCGAAAGGATCCACACAGCCATATATAACTCTAGCCGCGAAACTAAATCAATAAGCCACGAGTTTATCCCAGCGAAATAAGGAGAATCTAGAAAAGTGAAGCTGTATATATTTATAAAGGTTTATCAAGGCTGCGCATCCCATTACTCAATCGAGTTGCCTTAATTCCCTGTCCGACCGCAGTGCGTATTTGCAGAGGCAGAGGGGGAGTTCACTGACAAATTTGCTTTTTCTATTAGCGATGCGGCACTGATAAATCGACGGGAATTACTTGGAGAACTCGTGAATTTATACGCCGAGTTAGTTTCGCTTATTTCATCGCATACCTTATCCTGGTGTATTCTGCAGTTGTGCAATTATTTGAATTTTATCCTTGTTCATTGTAATGAGGAAAGGAGCTGAGGACAAATGAAATAAGGTGTCTGTCTGTATAAGAGTTTTAATTGAAAATTTATTATTTCCTCCTTGAAACATTTACAGATTTCAACACTAATCGTGTATCAGTAATAACAATATTCGCATATTAATACTATAGCGCGAGCATATGACTTAAAATGAAAGCTCGGATCTCGAGTTTGTTGCATGGAATGCAATTCGATTAATTTATTTTATTTTTCTGGTTTCTGCGTATTTACAAAGTGAAAAATTGAGTCAGTCGATTGGTCCGTCTGCAACTTCAACCTCATACCTTTATTTTACTTTTCAATCGTAACAATAATAAAATAAGATATTACTTAGTTTAAAAAATTTCTGTACAATATTTCATTATTTTTCGTGTTGTTTCCAGTACAAAGCCAATAAAAGATATAATACCGATGAAAATTATTTGCACAAATTATCAATTGCTCGAAACTTTTAACAAATTAAAACTTAGCACTTGTGTATGCATACACATGTGTGTGTGTATATATATATATATAATAGTTCAGTGCATTTAGTCACTATTGAGATAGTGCATTCAATAAAAATTTCCTGATAAACGGTTTTAACACTCACAAGAATCTCTTCCAATGTTGAAGATAAATCAATCGTACAAAATTCATCTTCTCATTCAATTTTTCAATTTGTCCTGAGTTGATAGTCACCATTCTGCGTGATGTATCGTACCCATGGCAGTGCTTGATATCCACTCTTCTCTATAATCTTCAAATATCTCACTTGAATACCAGATGTGGTAAAATAAGGAATTTCAAACTTCACTTGAATGGGTGGCTTCCCTTCCACATCTTCACCAACCACAGATGGTAGACCAAAATGTGCCCTCATAAGGTATTCCTTACCTCCAGGGAAAGATTTTATGGACCAAGTAATAGCACTTTGTTCAGGCGAGTACTTAACACTTCCAATGGTTGTTTTAAACTTTGGAGAATCTGCATCGTTTGGCACAGGTATGACTATTTCCACATTGTTAGCAGTAGAGCGACGCTTGAATTGAGATCTTGCTTTGATCATGTATTCAACTCTGCTGTGAGCATGTCGCTCTATGACTGATTCAATCCAAATAAGAGGCTTGACATGAGTATTTAGTCTATATGACATTAACTCAAATTCTCCATCTGGAGGAATAAATGAAATAGTTCTATCATTTTCAAACCTTGACAGTCTTACGCACTGATGAAACTTGACATCTTCCAGCTCAACAGACTTAGATTTTCCTCGACCAGTGGATTCAAAGAGAACTTTATCATTTAAGCCTAAACGAAGTTCAGGCATTCCTGATAGATAAACTCTCATTTTTATAGCCCCAACTATCTCAGAACTGAGGACGTTTCCATTAGCATTGGCCAGCAGATTTACAGATTCAATCACATCCAAAAAGACTTCGTTCTTTCTATATTTAATGCCTTCTGACCTCCATGACACAGCATTAGTTACGGCCATAGGAATTCTAGGCTGAATTTCCAGCTTGTGACCCTCCTGAGTAATGTATTCCTGCAATATCTTGCTGTCAGTTGTCTGAGGATATCCAAAATCCAGTAGTTCATCCAGCAGTTCATAAATCACAACGAAATTATCTCTAATACTTTCCTCCTCCAGCTCCTTAAAATACTCCTGCATTACTTGGACCACCTTGTGAAGAAATACAAAAACCAGCGAGATGTTGGCATTCTTCTTGGTAGTCGATACGATATACAAATTATTATACTTGATGTAAGCGTAAGTACACTCTGGTGTCTGAATAATAGGCGTAAGATTGCCCTCCTCTTCTCTCTCCATAACAAGCGGCATGAACTTTTCGATGACTCCAGCCTCGATGTCTCCCCTGTAATTCCTAGATATCAGGACTTTGCCCTTGACATCCAGAATGAAAATCGCCGAGGTCGACATCTTGGCTCTTTACACCTGCAACAAATAGACCCAATGCCCAACCGATCACTAAACATCCAGAAGCACAGACTTATAGGTTATGTCGATCCCAGCTATTAATCCCCAACAACAACACACAATACGTGTCCATCTCCCTGCAAAAATATCGAACGAGGCTGTACGAGAGACAAAACGCCCGAGCTATTGAGAATCCCGTGACACTGAGCTGTCCCAAGCTGCACCTGACTCGCGCACGCCTGCACCCCTGCTCCAAAAAATCCTTCCCCCCCAAGAAAGGCGAAAAAGCACTCTATACCCTACCTGATGCTCCGGATGACTCAAGCAGACCGCGACCAAGTCCTCTTGGCCTCCCGAGCCATGAAAAACGGATCTATATACCTGCCAGATTGTGCCACTACGGCAATCTTGGCTCTTGCTGCAAAACTGGTTGTCCGGGCCGAGGCTGCCGACGCTTTGAAGTGAGCGCCGGAGAGCCGCAGCCGCTGCCCGAACGCTATAGCTCGTTCTCGGTATATATCGAGTGAGCGGCGCGCGTGCGCAGACTGCCTCGAGAATTATCGACCGCGCGGCGCCGACTTTAAAATCCTCGAGAGTGGGAGCTACTCCCGCTACCGCCTCGCTCGTACTCGTATGTATATGTGTATGTACAGATCGACTCGCTGCAGTGTATACCTTATACACGTACACGTTTGGACGCTGGAGGAGATGAAACTTCTTGGGGTGTAGTCCCGCAGCGTGTCGTTCTCTCTTCCGCTGAGGGCTTGCAATTAGTGGATGGGATGTGTGTTTCTCGGGAGCTTATTGCACGGCTCCCCCCTCCCCCCGTACACAAGGAGGTAAATATTTCGAATGCGCGGCGGGGATATACGGAATTGCTATTTTTCACGCTTCTTCTCTTCTTCTTCTTCTTCTTCTCCATCTCCAGAGTGCCCGATCGGCCGGGCGGAGGAATTTTTCAATCTGGCGACGACGATGGAATCGCAGCTGCATGTTCGTTCGTTTACGAAAAGAAGGGGGGCGAGAACGACTTTCGAATTCTCGACTTATATTCGCGAGAATTGATATTTTGTTCGAGTAAAAAGTCCGGATTACTCGAGTGCTTTGGAGAAAGTCGTGTAAAACCAGGCGCGAGCATTCGGTTTTCGAATTGAAAACGGTACTCGATTTAATTATGAATAGAATAGAATATTTTCTCCTACATCTTCAGAATTAACCACTTTAATCATTTCGTTAAAACTATCCGAATAAAAAATTTAAAAGATAAAAACATTTTCAATTTTCCGAATTCACATTAGTCGTGATTGCCAGAAGACAAATTTAAAATTAAGCGCAACCGTATATGAGTAATTCCACGGGATACTGGAAACTTCTGGGGCTGGAAGTCGGAAGAAGTTTCACGAGGGCACACTTACCAGACCTATTTTTTCTGGTTTGGAAAAAATCCAAAAATGTTGATACATTTTCTTTTGCATTTTTACTGTCGAGCGTATTATTTTTATACTGTGAATCCTATGAGACTTAGCGCTATACTTGTTATATCCAAAAAGAAGGTGCAGCTCAAGAGTTTTAAATTCAGCCTAAAATTTTTGAAATCGGATGCACTGGTCACGAGCTATGCAGGTTTGAATACAGCTAATTACTTATAGGGCTCGCGAGATTTTCACTTTTTTTCAAATCCTCGTTACTTTTGATCAAGTCACTAGATTTTAAAGTTTAATAGCTTAAATTAAAGTTCTTTTCCTCTACTTTTTTACTGACAAGTCTAAATTATTGTAGTGAGCTATATATATTATATATATATGCTTTCAAAAAACTGATATGCTTTCAAGCATATATATAGATCAACAGATAAAAAAATTTAAATTTAGACCTAAAAACCAAAAAGTAGAGGAAAAGAGCTTTAATTTGAGCTATCAAACGTTAAAATAGAAGCATTGGATCGACAGTAACAGGGATTTGAAGAAAGGGAAAAATGTCTGGTTTTTGGAAAAATCGAGCTATTCGTGAAAGTCAAACCAAACCACTTTTTTCAAATTGTCATAAATTTTCATCCAGTGATTCGACTTTGACGTTTAATAGCTTAAACTGAAGCTTTTTTCTTCAGCTTTTTTCCATACAAAAATTTCTTTTGTAGCGAGCTATATATATGCTTCTGAAGCAGATTGGTTCTTTGAAAATATAAATTTAGACTTAAAAATCAAAAATAAAAAAGTTATTTGTTTAATAATTAAGTTTATGATTGCAAGTTTAGTATTTCATTCGAAAATACTTACGTTTAATAATTCATGAAGAAGTTCCCTTATTTATTCAGGTGTAAACATTTGAATAACATTTTTAAAACATATTGAAACTTCAATAATTGTACGAATTTATTGTACAACATATAAAATGTACAGTGTGTGAATAATACAAAGCTTCTTATTCTTTATTGAAGAAACACAAAAACAAAGATGCACAAAACAAATTTAATCATACAGATCAACTCACGCTTGCACAGTTAGAATTTAAGCTTATATACGAATAAAGCTTCATACCCCTATATTCCAATATTATTCCTAAAAATACCAAGCTTTTATCAATATCATTCATTTATTTATAAAAGTTACTCTGCAGAGTACATACAGTACAAATAAAGCTGCACATCGATACGTGCAACGAATTGTATAACGTTCAAAGATCTGATGCCATTGTTTTGCTCGTTTTGCGTTAATAACTGTTGATAAAATAAAAAAAATCATAACAAGCTCGAGAATTATTTACTTCCCCCTCCCCTTGATTCCCTACCCCATATGAATACATAAAAATTACAGTATATTTCATACTATTATTTACGTCCTCTTTCTCTCGTCGATGCTTTACGGGCATATTGTCATTTCAGCTAGCTCGACAAACGAGAACGCGATCGTTGATTGTGAGAGAGAGGCAGCGAGCTTTCGATAAAATATACATCGCGCTCGGGTGTAATTTCGAATTGCACTTTTGCTTCATTTGTATAATACGCGCACTTATGAGCGTACATGAGAAAAAAGAAGAGGTTGTTTCAACTGGATTTTTGAAAATAATTTTTTTTTCTTCATCGCATATCTTGTCAAACCCTTTTCTCATTATATTGATGATAAAAAAATATAAGTTTAAGCTATTATCCATCTCGTGCAATGGCTAATGCACGAGAGAAAACGGCTCTGAAATTCTTGACCCCTCTTAAAACGTCGATTCTAAAAAGATTTATCCGAATGTACCGACGAAAAATAACACGAAATCGATAAATATCTCGCATACGCTCCGGAAGTAGGCAGTTCCGGCTGAAAAAAAAAATCACCCGCTCGCAAAAAGCTCTGCTACGCGAGCGCTTCCAAGTTTGCCGTTGCGCGGTGTAACTATTAAATTTTCCGCGGCACTTTGAAAAAAAAGCAAGTATAGCGGAAGGGGGAAAAAAGTATACTGCGTCGAGACGGGAGAGTTCAGCCGGCTGAGAAAGCTAGACGACGAAGCTGGCGCGAAGTTGGCCCTACTTGGACATTTTTTTTTTTTTTTTTTGGCTTCCGGAACCGGAAAAGTTCGTAACGAGATGGGCAGCTGTGTGCGGATGTCGGTGCGCGAGTGCGGATGTGTTGATGAAAGAAACGGCGAGGATAACGGATGCGAGAAAATTTCATTCGAGACTCGAATCGTCGTGTCAAGTGAATTTCTCGTATCGAGCTGATGTTAATGAGATTGAGCGTAAAACGCTTGGTTTACATAAATTATTCAGCAGATGTACTTTTTATAGCTGCTATATGCTTTTTGTGTTGTAAATAACGTGTTGCTTCCTCAAAGGAAATTTTCTGATAGTGAAGTTTGAAGTTTCCTTCCAGCACTTTAGAAACTTGATTCAAGACTTTAGCGCTTTGACTTATGCGATTTTAAAGACCATCATACCGTAGAGGGAATTTCATATTTTTTAAGATCGCCTTATGTATTCGTTAGATTTAGCAAGATTTAACGTAATCGGTGTAAGTACTATAGTAGAATATTTATGTGAAATAAGGTGTGCATGATTTATAACTGCAGTATCTCAGTTAAAAAAAATTAAATCTTGATATTATCCTGTATGCATGTCAACAAGTCAATTCCATGCTATTTTTAATATTCCTGTACACTTTTCCAGAATTAACTTGATTGTAGACGTTTATCTGTACTCCATTAATATTCTATAAACACGACGTATAAACTTTAACGAGCTCAACTCGCTAATGCGTTAACCAAATGAAAACATATTCGAATATTGCTTACATTAAATTATTACGTAATGCAAACGTAAAGGTGAAAATTTTAAACTCTTATCTCGCGCGTCATAGCATTTCGATTTTGATTTTATTTTTTAAAGAGCCATCGCGAACTCGATACGAAATGACTTCGATGAAAATACATATAATTTCAAAAAGGACGATATAAGTTAAGAAGCACAACGGCGTCACTGACAATAGGAATCCCTCCTGCGCACTGCCACTCGTTTATAATTAACGGCAGCTTTTAGCGCTAATTACCTATGCGTCGCGCTGATGTGACTCCCGCGCGCATTATTGTCGGCTACGTTCGATTGAATAATTTCATCGCAATACACCCTTTCAAACGGTACACCTACTTCGCATTTATTTCATGAAAGCTCTCGAATGCTCCACACATCCGGCTACGGAGAGGAAGGGTGGGGAGGAGGGAGAGAGAAGTTAGGAGAGAAAGGAGTCGCATAATCATATACGCGAATGTATCAATGCATGAAATTAAAAGATAAAGCTCCTCGCGCCGCAGTACGCGCTCAAGCTTGTAAAAAAATCGAAAGTTTGGACAATGATTTTTCGGGGCAAAGACATGCTCGCGACACCGTCAATAAAACTGCGCGTATACAATTCTTCCGATTTATTGGCCAGGAGGACGCAACGTAACAGTAAAAGCTCTCTAACAATGATCCTCTGAAAATGTATAGAATCAATAGGTGATAGTTCATTCATTTATTCGTATACACAGTAGCTCTCCCTCTCTCTCTCTCTCTCTCTCTCTCTCTTTCTCTCTCGCTCTCTCTTTCTCTCTCGCTCTCTGTAGTGCTATCGTTGGAAACTATGCCCTCGACGACTGGTAGGTTTGACAGGCTGGCCCATATAAGGCATACATATCGCAGAGCGGCAGAGCAGAGCTCGCGCTTATATACACACGCACTGGGCTCATCCGTGCGGATGACGTTTCATCCGGTGGATTCTGAATTGTTCCAATCGTTGCTTCGCGCTCCGGTTACGCTCTCGCGATGAAATCCTTCAACCCTGTGGTTGAAGTCAATTGAATAATGCTCTCGAGAGGTCGCTATTTCTCTCTCTCTCTCTCTCTCGCTATGTAGAGCGCATCGCGCCCGGCGCCGCGCACGAGCGAGGAATTATATATTATACGCGCAGAGGGAGCTCGCTGTGTATTCCCTGCTTTGGAGCGTGACTCTCAGCCTCCGCTGATACATGCGCCCTCCCGCGACTGCCGCCGCAACTTCGCAGTCGATCGAACGAATTACGAATTAGGGATTTAGGGCTTCACGATTTCATTCGGATTCGGCGACCTTTTTGCGATGAAATATTTTACGCTTGTGGAACTTTGGGAAAGGAGGCTGCATCACGTTCGCTGTGAACGGAATATTTATATATGGTTTAAGAATTTATTCAATTTAACAGGTTTAGCTCGACCTGATTCGAATGTGACTCATTAATTATTATTTATTTATACTCATTTATTTGATCGTATGCACGTTTAGTAAATCTGGTGTTGCAGTAAAAGCAAACTGTTGATAAATCATTCCCGCTGTTTATAAGTCTCTCGGTTCTATGCTTTTTTGAATTATTCACGACGTTAATAATTTATTTCGTGCATTAAATGTCCAACGAAAACGTTCGAAACAAAAATGTAAAAATTGGCTTATTCGCATCAGTCAGACTAAATCAGCTTAGTATTATTCACACTGTTTCGAGAGTTATAACTCTTTAAGCCAAATATTATATCAAATAAATAGTTTCATAATCCAAAGTGGGATACTATTTCTCATTAACAGATAAATTTGAAATAAACATCATACATATTTATATCGACCAAATTTTCTTACTTTTTAAAAATATAAGTAAAAAATTTAAAATACTTGCGGTAATGTAGTTTATTGAAGAGTATAAGTTTCATTCTTCAGATTTTATAGAAAAAATTCCTGTAAACTGAATAACCTTACAAAACTTCTATTTTTTATTAAAAAAAACTCAAGTTTTTTTTCTTTTTCTTCATCCTGGAAATCTGCTATGAAAAAAGATAATATAAAATTAGTTGCATGTTTACTATTGAAATTTATTTAACTCCTTAAATAATTATCACTCGATCCCATTGTTATATATAACTAAACATCCTGGAACCTGTTAAAAAACTCTTTGACACAAAAAGTAATATAGAATGCTGGACGTTGTGCACCACGCGACGAACTGAATTCATATCATTACCGTCGAAACTCGTATTTTAACGAAGATGCACGAGCGTAGCGCTCCAACTCTATATACTTAACAATCCACACGAGAAATTAGGCAGCTCGAATAATTCGGCCGGCAAAAATTTTATGCGATTTTTCCCTCCTCGCTCTTTCCGCTCTCGAAAGTTTAAATCCCTCGTGACACTCGGTGGCACACATCCCCGCACCACATATGTATTCGTGTATATATCTCGCATTATTATGCACCTGCACGATCGCGGCTAAAAGCAAGAATTCCGCTGGCTCTGCTCTCGGCGGACACACACACACACGCACACACATAGCGCGCGCAAAAAAGAGTCTCTCTCTCTCTCTCTCTCTCTCAGTTGGCGGGCGAAATTGAATTTCCATCAAACGAGAGAGTCGGAGGCTCGGGCGAGTGTGGTAAACAGCGAGACACACAGCTCATGCCGGCGGTCAGCTTTTTCAGTGCGGGAAGAGCTACGAGTCTGGCGAACATGGGAGACGCCCCGGAATTTATAATAATTATATCGGCTGCCCAGTCGGCCAGCTCTAAATCACCCGCGTATCTCACCCTCTTTCTCTCCCTCTCTCTCTCTCCCTCTATGTGTGCATACGTTTATGTACAGTCCAGACGCGAACTATTCGCTGGCATTATCATAACTTACACGAGAGAGAGAGAGAGAGAGAGAGAGAGAGAGAGAGAGAGAGAGAGAGAGAGAACAAACGAATTGTAACGACCAGAAAGTTTATGCGACAAGCGTCTCTTACCTAGGCGGAAATATACTCTCAAAGTTTTAACGTTGACGCTTGCTTCCGAGGCTGTGTAGTGGGGTATTTATTCTCAAAATTGAGTATTTACAACAATGATTTCAGTTAATCCATACTTTTGTAGTCTCTAATCTCGCAATCAATGTCGCAGAAAGTTGCTTCTTTAATTACATAAGCTGTTAACAACTTTTCTTTACTTGTTGTAAAGCTTGTTGTAAAGTTGTAAAGCTCATTATTGCATTTGGACAATAGTGATTTAACTTAGAGAATTTTCAGTGCAAAGTCCAGTGTAAAAAGAGCTTTAATCCAAATATTAAAGAATCATTTGCCTAAGAGCTTGACCGTTCTGGAAAAAAGTGGCATTGTAAGAAATCCAGGAAGAGAAACAGTGCCGTAAACGAGACGCAAAAAGAGCGAACAGATATGATTTGTCCTCTACGAATCCTCGTTTCCCAGGCAATTAGCCGCGAGTTTATCCTCTATTGGCTCGACATTCCGTAGAATGACCCTATATACAACGGGTGAAACGCGACTCTTCTGGGGCTAAAAGCAGAGACGAGTCGTATAGAGTTGCGAAAAAAGAGTCCCGAGCTAAAGTGAGGGAACTCGTGTTTTTCCCAATTTGCATTGGACAAGAGAATGACTGTTGGCTCTTTGTTCCTCGTGTTAACTCGTGTTTTTCCGTGTGATTATACCGAGACTTTTCTTCACCTCTTTCACCTTTTTGCGAAAAGTTATACGCACGCGTATACATGTGTTCTTTATATAATATGTATATCTTATCTATCCTACGCGTCGGTATATCCTCCTCCAAGTAAAATCCAGTGGGAGAGAGGGTAAAGAGTGTTCGTCTTGCAAAGGACTTACCTACTGAAAAACGAAGGGAACGACGGCTCGAATGGCTTAATCACGAGGGCGTAACCCTTGTATAAAAAATTTACTTGTTCAACGTGGAAGCTAAGCCTGCGTAGACCGGCAGCAGCCTTTATTAGCTCACTCTCGGCGAACAGTGAATTTTCAAAGTCCATTAACTTATACTTGCTGAAAGCTGGCTCTTCACAAATCGCTGTCTTTTTAATTTTTATTTTAGTTTTTTTTCGTTGGAACGAATGTACATTATACAATTTATTACCGGCAGAAACTTTTACGAATTTTCGTATTTCGTGCCAAATATAACGAGCGAAAAAACAATTATATATTGATTTTTGGATTTAATATAATTAAAAGTCGAAATAACAGAAAGCACGCAAATGTTGTACTTTGTTACTTAAAAATTTATCATTTTACAAAGTTTTATAAGTTTATTGCGTTGCACCCGAGTAAAAAAGTTTATGTAATACAAGAATTCACGTTGTTCAAACTTTTCTTGTTTTGCTTAAAATTACAACGTAAATTTAAAACTTTGTAATAGGATGGGTAAGCGCGTGCTTGTACCTTGATTTCTTCAATAATTGAGCGCGAAACAGATATTTTTTTATTTAATATATTAGTTCAAATACAGTATTTTTAATAGTTCGATAACCATACAAAAATTTCATCTCTCCCAGCAATTTTTAATATTGTCAGTCAGCGCCCCGGATCGTAAAATGGTTATTCTTTTAATGAAACGCGGGACTTGTTATCGCAGTGTAAATCCTATGCTGCAATCAGGCACAAAAAAATAATATTTTCCTACCATGCTTCTGTGTTACAGAGAGTCGCGCTCATCAGGATCATCGATGTCGTTGTCATCGCGTTGGCGGCAGTGCTCTCGATATTAAAACTATCGTCATCCATCACCGATTGCAGTCGTACACGGGATAAAATATCAGACGATAGCAGCAGTTGTTCTCTTTGATACCAGTAAAAAAAATGAGACGCCGAGGAAGGAAAATATGAAAATTTCGAATTTGAAAATTGTGACCGCTACAAAGCTTTCTCTTTGAGAAAGCGAAAATTTGATAGCGCATAATGGCGAGGTGAATAAGGAGCGACTGATCAAGGAAAGAGACGAGGGTGGTTCAGGAGACAGAGGAGGAGCAAGACAGAAGCCGAGTAGGCCGAGAGCACGCGCGGCATGCTGTTATCGTTGGCTCGCGGATGCTGCTGTCGCCGCCGCCGCTGCTGTGATGCCCTTACGATGCCGCCGGCCTCCGCCCTGGGAGCCAAGGACCACAGAATTGCCAATACTTTCGCTGATCCTTGTGCCATTAGTCTTGGCTCTTGGCTACTTCGAGGGCGCCATCTGCGCCTCAACGTCCCAACAGCAGCCCAGATACGCTTCCAGAATCGTCGAGACGAAGTCGGGACAGATTCGTGGCATACTGCAGGTAAGCTTCTTACATGTCCTTTGATTTTTTTTTTAATTTCATCTGGAGTATTGTAGATTATTGTAGATTTGGATTTTTTTATTAAAAAATTTCACGTTTGTAGCAGTGTAAAAGTGGCATGGAAATTCTTTTGAAAGCTGCCTTTTTAAAAAATTTTAAGTCAGTCCAAGCTCTTTCTCACTTGAAATCGTTGAACACACAATTTTCGCTCATTAAATTGTAAATATAAAATGAGTTAATGTTATAAATGATAACTAAAATATTATTCTAAATTACCATAAATTTTTGATGAACTTAAAAAAAACGTACTTTATTGGTTGCCCAAAACAAAATAAATATATAATAGCTGGTACAAAATTCTACGATCTATTTTTGGTCAGATTCAAATATGTCAATCCTTTCATTTCAAAAATGATAATTCTTTTTAATAATAATATAATTTGAAACAAAAGTGGAAGGATAAGCCTTGGATTCACCTTCCGTGAAATAAATAAACAAAAGTTTATTTTAACCAAACATTTGGCCACTTTTCGTCCTTGATAAGGACCTCTTCAAGCCAACATTATTATAAAAGATTTCTTAAATTAAGAGACAGGTTAGTCTCTAGTCACATGTTTAGTCAGTCTTGCGATCAGAGTTGAATAAAATCTATTTATTTCCGAAAATGCTAAATGAAGTTAACTTATGACGAAGTAATTGTATCTAAATCTAAATAATACTAAAGGAGCTGGTAGAAAGGAATTAACTTAAGTGAAAATAGAATAATTTCGAAACCAAAAACGAAAATATATTCTGAAAGTTCTGTAAGCAATCGCACACGATGTGTTCGGTACCGTGTCTGCTTCGAGACTGCCCCGTGAAGTCCACGAGGCGATGCTGCTCGCCGCATTCGAGCCCCGAAAAAGTCCCTTCTCGAGTCTTTGTCTTTTCGTCGAATATGAATTTTCCGTACATTCAGTATACACTTGCTGCGTCGCGAAGTCGTAAAAATCCGACCCGAACGCTGTAGTCGCCGCGCGCTCGCCGCTGAGCCGATCCAGATGTCGCGCAGGCGCTCGCCGACCGAGACCCGTTACTGCGCCGGGCGCGGCGCAGTACCATAAACCGCGCGTACAAAGACCCTTTTTTTTGGCGTAGCCGCGAGTGGACTTCACAGTCGCAACAGTCTTTACACAAGGAATCCTACACTGTTCTCGCATTCGCTCGGATTTCCATCCGCGACGTGGGGAAAACCTCTTGAGGAGAAAACCCACGTCAAAACCAGTGCTTATACATACTAAGTCTTATATTTATTACCTATAACTCGTCGTCAACCAATATCCTAAAACTATTAAAAAATATTCTCGAGCACGTAAGCCAGAGCGGAGTCTGCCACATTTGCCCCCGTGTTACCACAGCGAGCCATCAGGACCGCACGTCTCGTGGCCAAGCGTCCGCGAAGAGAATTCGTGGCTTTCTCTTCGCCCCGCGTCCAACTCCTATTACCGGCTGTCGTCAGCCGATGGAGAGGAAAATGTGCCATTTTTAATAAGTGAAGCTACAACGTTCCCGTGGACGTTGCACTCACACAATAAAAAATGTGGCTACAAAGACCCTTGGTCGTTGCACACACAGAGCCTACGCAGTCTTTAATACTGCGCTGAGACGCCTATCCGCTGAAGTATGCGCAGCTCTTGCTCTGCTCACGTTCGTTCGGAACAGTCATGTTTGCTTGAAATAAACTTATTACGCATTATGAAGAGGGACACATATACATTGATAATTTTTTTTATTCCTGAGATAAGAGAAAAAGAACACATGAATGTACACTTACAGTCAAATGCATCGACATGGACATTTTCTGAAAAAACCCGATTCATATTTCTAAAGCCTGTAATCATATTTTTGAAGCTCAATGTGGTATGGTTAAAAAATTAAATCATTTACCGTTATAACGAAGAAAATAAATGAAATAAAAATATTACGACTTTGTGCAGGACTTAATTTTCTGATGATGTCACTAAGGGTATTTTCACATCAGCTTAAAATGCTGTAAGATTAGCCAACAGAGGGCGTCTAAGCCGTGATTTATGGTTATTTTTTTGCACATATCTGACTTATATCTGACATATATTAAGTATTAAGGAATTTTTTAATTAAAAACTACGTCTCCTTAAATCACATAACAACGTATTGCGATTTGATTCGTAAAAACTTTCCACTCAAATAATTAATTCTTTTCGCGCGCATGCGTAAAAGCTGCTGAACGTTACGTGATATCGTCGTGTTGTTAAGATTAATTGAATTACCCTAAGCGGATGTGAAAAAATTAATGAACGTAATCCAAAAGACGAACGAGACCAATTTTGTCAGAATTATTAACGATTAACATAAATAAGCCAGCAACGCAATAATGCTAAAGAGCGCGCTTATCGTTATTTATGGCGCCGCAATATTTTTCTGTATGCGCGCGTGGGATTACACGTAACGGGCCGCCTGGTTAAATTTTACACTTAAGAAAAGTTTGCGCGTGATAATTGTCTCTCTCTCTTTCTCTCTATCTTTAGCTCTCTCCCTCTTTCTCTCTGTCTCTGTCTCTCTCGCTCTCTCCTTCTTTCTCTCTGTCTCTGTCTCTCATTCCTCTCTCTTTCTGTCTCTCATTCCTCTCTCTCTCTCTCTCTGTCTCTCACTCCTCTCTCTCTCTCTCTCTCTCTCTCTCTTTCTCTGTCTCTCATTCCTCTCTCTCTCTGTCTCTCATTTCTCTCTCTTTCTCTCTCTATACCTCGATCTCGTATACGTTAAGCTGGTTTCACCGATTAAAATTTAACTCAAACGATGCATGCTTTTGACGCATTTACGCGTATGTGTTTTCGATACTGTTATTGTTGTTGTAATTAATAATTCAATGGTTTTTAAACTGTTTAAAAATATATTTGAAAATAGGTACGCACTAGTGGACATACGTGAATAATTAATAAGTGTGGTGAATGACGAGCAACGTAGACTGATGAAATATACACTTTGTACACAGTGGAATCCGAAGCTCAGATGTATATAAGGACACTTATGTAAACAAAGAAGTGTCCCCAAAATCGTCAAGAGTTAGATTAGCACCCAGGACCTCTGGATTTCTAGTTCAATACTCTATCGATTAAGCCATTGTCGCTATTCAATTAACATTTTACTCCTTATCAAGTACACAATAAAATCTGCAGTTTAAAATAAAAATTTTAAAAATGGAGTGTAAAATTATAAACAGGTATATTAAAGGTGATGTTTTACAACCCTCAAACTTTTACTGCTCTATCAGAAACTTTCTCCAAACAGTAGAAAATAGTTAACACATACGTAACTCAATATCGTAGTGTAAATACCAGTACTCATTTAAGCATGTCATCACCGAGTGCAGGGAAAGAGAGAAAGCAATACATATATATATATATATATATATATATATATATATATATATATGTTTAGGGAAAGCTTTGTAATAGTTCACACACGTTAACTAGAAGTTACCTACGCAAGTTCAACGCTTCGTTGGTTATATTCAACGAGAAAGTGATGAGATATATGAACATATTTACGTACATTATACTCGAATATAATCGCACATCGATGTACATGCAAATTATATGCGCGATATGCAATGCAGATAATATAACGTAGGGGTCTATGCAGAAAAAAACTGTAAGTTTTATTAGTTCTACCGAAATTCATGCGAAATCGAGGCTGTATATACGAGGAATTTAATCAAAGAGTCCAGTTAATTAGATCCAAAAGTTACACTGTTTTATTTTAGAAGGTACATCTTTCGAACCATACTGGCTTTTTTCGTAGATTATTTGAAACAATAAAAAGTTGTGTACCTATACCCACCGTTTTCAAAGTTTAACACCTCAAGTTAAAATTTTCGTACTCGATGAACTATGTATATGGAAAATTCCGCTAAAAATATTCAGATAATTGATTGGAAAATTAAAAAAAAAATTTGTGCTACGCTCTGGAACAGCATTTTTCTTCTTCAACAGGACACTATTTTTTTTTAATAATTTTTATTTTTAACAATGCAATTTAAAAATCGAAAAATGTTTTCTTTACTTGTTGCATAGTTGCAAGAGCTAAGCTTGAGAAGCTAAATGTTTCTCGCTATTTAGTAGATGAAGAGAACTTTAATTTAAGTTATAGAACATTAAAATTGGATTGTTAGATTAGGGAGTTATTGGTACATGAGGGATAGAATAGGGAGTAGAATAGGGTACATAGAATAGTAGGTGCATAAACAATTTTATCAATTTTTCAAAAATCGTTATCTTGCAAAATTGAAAAATTAGTCGAATCGTTTTGAAAAAATTCAGGTGAAGTCTTTGGCCAATTTTAAGAATTTTTTATTCTCACTAATTTTTTAAAGAAAATATATAGCTTTTCAATAAAAATATAGCAATTGATATATTTTAAATTAATTGTTTTAATTTTTGAGATTGTTTTAATTTTTATAACATTAAAAATATTATATAGTTCCATAACCTTTGTAACAACTATAACTATGTATACAAGTGTCACAAGTATTCATAACTTCGGTATTCTATATTTTAGTGTATGTTGAATCATTGTGAAACTTGTATATATAGTTATAGTTGTTAAAAAGGTTATGGAACTATATAATATTTTTAACAGTATAAAAATTAAAACAATCGCTGCAAATTAGTTATAAAATTGTAATGCATAGAAGACAAAAAATTTGGTTTTAGGGTTATATTTGCATTGATTAATGACTCAGGCGCATCGTAATCTTATCAGTAACTTACGGTCTGTTACCGCGAAATTTATTTGTAGCAGCACATATAGTGGCTTTCTGTTATTAAACAAGCTGACTCGGTAGCTAATTTTTCTATCAGGGTTATTAATTTTATTTTAAATACCGAAATACGTATGTTTGAGGTTAAGTGAAAAATTAACGGGTTTTCAGCGGTAATCCAACTAGAAACCTACATGGTTTCTAGCTACCGATTTTAGCTGTTTTTTAATAACTTAACGAGCGAAACCTATTAGCGCTCTACCAGGGAATGTTTTAGCAAAAAAAATTTTTTGAGGCATCATTGCTACAATTAAATGCCAATAACTCGTAAACTACGATTGTTAGCATAGGGTTTTGAATATACAACTTTTTATTTTTTCAAATGATTACTCAAAAATAAAAAGGTCCATCTATTGGGCCTAATAGGCTGTGATTTTTGGTAGAATTCCTCATACATATATAGCCTCATACATATTACAACCGAAAGCGTAAATCCTTTCAGCAGATGTAAAATAGTCGTATGTCTTCGGCAATGAAATTCAATCAATGGACAGTATACACCCGCATACGGACGTTATGGCGATTTGATGATATTTTGAATTTAATGATTATGTCTCTGAATACACTCTGATTGAATGGCTATAAGTTTCATAGAAATCGCTTGAATTAGTAGTATACTTGAAGTAGATATAGTTGGGGATCGGTCAGCCGTGGTGATGCTCGTCATTAAATATGGTAGCGATATAATCTGAGTTTTGATGAATACTTTTCAAAATAATATATCGGTGGCTTACAGAAAGAACCATTAACCAAAGAAAGTGACATTTTCGTGTTTTCAAGAAAAAGCGATTTCAATGTTTGGAGTAATACCTAAGACCGAAATGTCAGAGAAAAGATCTAAGTATTGGCTCATTTGATTAGGTATCTGATACGAATAGAACCCTGGTATTACATTTGTAAATAGTTTCTTTCTCGATCCGCAAGCTAAACAAATTACTCGAGTTAAGTGGTTCTGCGGGAACTTTGCAGATAAGTGGTTATGCGGTCACTTTCTTTGAGGGCTCGTAACTAATGCAATTTGCAATTAAAAAAAATGTGAGCGGGGCATATTTTTAAAGTTTAACTCATGCCCTTTCCAATGGTGCAATTGAAATTTTCGAAAATTGTTATTAACAATGAGAAGAAACGGTTTAAAGGAAAAAAGTATGGTTTTTCTACAATTTTTTTTTTAATTCGAGATTTCAAGAACGTTTTCGTTTGCAATATATCTGGAATCCCTTTAACCAATGGAATAAATGTTCAAACCTAAAAGATACGTGATTTGGCGGTTGATTTTTAACCTCGGTCTGGTCAAACTGGCGCATATTATAATTGAAAATTTTTTACGAAGACTTTTACGAATTCTTTATTCAGAAACCCCGCACTTTTGGAAAAAATTTTCAAGAGTAATAAGTTCTTAGAATCAGCTAAGGAATACATACGAATTTTATTAGAGCAAATCCAGTAATTTTTTTGTTTTTGCAAATTGACAATTTTTGAAAAATTTAAAAACATTAAAAAAATTTTATAGTACAGGGTGGCATAAATCCGCATTTATGCCACGGATAGCCGTGGCAGCGGATTTATGCTAATCTGTGCTATAAAAAATCTTACGATACGTGTGTCATAAGCCGTTCTTCATGGCACGACTCTAACCTCACTCGCTGCGCTCGTGCGGTTATACACGTCGTGTCGTAAAGTACGACTTATGCCACTAATATCGTAATGTACTATTTTTAAATTTAAAAAACCGACGAATATATCAGTAAAGGTAATTAGATATATATTATACAGCTTTAATGTACTCCACACCGTGTATCTCGCACAAAAATAAAAAAAAACGTGTGCACTTAAGTGGTTCTGCGGTAACTTTTTTATGAGAGACGCAGTTAAGTGATTATGCAATCGGCTGGCATTTAAAATATTTGTATATTTCGGAAATCCTACTATTGGACAATGAAAAAGGGTACTAAGAGCACCTCGAATTCGACATAAAAAAATTTTTCATAAAATGTCCCTTAAGTAGTTCTTCCTGCAAGTCACAGATATATAAGTCAGAGTAGAACTAAAAAGTATGATAAAGATTTGATGATTTTCAGTTCAGTATTTCGAGTCATTCAGGAATTTTGAAAGTTTTTTTTTTGGTTTGTGTGTTTTAAGTCCCATCCCCTGTCGATATTAGCGATTCTCATTCACTCATGCGTTTTTGCGAGTCCTCAATTAGTGCATTGAGTCCACTATTGAGAAACTTGCAAATCTGCAAGGGAACGGGGACCTACAGTTTTATGTACAGTGAAATATACACGTTGTACACAGTGGAATCCGAACCACTGGAGCTCAGATGTATAGACACTTATGTAAACAAAGAGGTGTCCCCAAAATCGTTAAGAGTCAGGCTTGCACCCAGGACCTCTGAATTTCTAGCCTGATACTCTACCGATTGAGCCATCGTCGCTCTTTGAAAGTTTTTATTCAGGATAAATTCAATTTTTTATCAGAAGATTTTTTCCATGATATATTGTCCTCTGCACAAAATCAAATTTCGTTGCTATTCAAAATAATAAACCTGTAATTAAACTCTACTAAGGAAATATTGAATTAAAGCATAATTTAATAATAAACCTGTAATTAAACTCTACTTAAGGAAATATTGAATTAAAGCATAATTTAATAATAAACCTGTAATTAAACTCTACTTAAGGAAATATTGAATTAAAGCATAATTTAAGCACGTTGTATATCTGTGACTTGCAGGAAGAACTACTTAAGGGACATTTTATGAAAAATTATTTTATGTCGAATTCGAGGTGCTCTTAGTACCCTTTTTCATTGTACAATAGTAGGATTTCCGAAATGCACAAATATTTTAAATGCCAGCCGATTGCTTAATCACTTAACTGCATCTCTCGTAAAAATGTTACCGCAGAACCACTTAAGTGCACTTGTTTTTTTTATTTTTGTGCGAGATACACCGTGTGGAGTACATTAAAGCGGTATAATATATAAACTTCTGGGGGCCTGGACTACCGTAAAATTTTGGGTAGGGCACACTTACCAGACCTATTTTTTCGGATTTCTGGGACCCCTCCGAATAAGAATCCGTGCGAGTTGCATCATTATCGGTTGCCACCCGGGTTTCCGATCGAAAAAACGCAAAAATGTTCATACATTTTCTTTTGCATTTTTACTGTCGAGAGTATTATTTGTGTACTGTAAATCCTATGGGATTTGACGCTATACTTTACATATTCAGAACGAAAATGCAGCTCAAGAGCTTTAAATCGAGCCTAAAATTTTTAAAATCGGATGTTCCGGTCACGAGTTACGCACGCTTCAATACTGCTTCAAATTAAAGCTCTTTTTCTCAACTTTACGATTTTTTGGTCCAAAATTGATTTTTCTTATCTACTGAGCTATATATATGCGTTCAGAAAACTGATCTTCTTTAGAAGCATATATATAGATCAACAGATAAAAAAATTTAAATTTAGACCTAAAAACCAAAAAGTAGAGGAAAAGAGCTTTAATTTGAGCTATCAAACGTTATAATCGAAGCATTGGATCGACAGTAACAGGGATTTGAAGAAAGGGAAGAATGTCTGGTTTTTGAAAAAATCGAGCTATTTCGTGAAAGTCAAACCAAACGACTTTTTTCAAATGGTCATAAATTTTGATGGAGTGATTCGATTTTGATGTTTAATAGCTTACATTAAAGCTGTTTTCCTCAGCTTTTTTGTCGATACAAATATTTTTTTGTAGTGAGATATATATATGCTTCTAAAGCCGATTGGTTCTTTGAAAGCATATGTATAGCTCACTATATATCAAATTTAAATTTTGACTTAAAATTCAAAAATTAAAGGAAAACAGCTTTAATTTAAGCTATTATACGTCAAAATCGAATCACTCCATCAAAATGTATGACCATTTGATAAAAGTCATTTGGTTTGACTTTCACGAAATAGCTCGATTTTTCCAAAAACCAGACATTTTTCCCTTTCTTCAAATCCCTGTTACTGTCGATCCAATGCTCCGATTTTAACGTTTTATAGCTCAAATTAAAGCTCTTTTCCTCTACTTTTTGATTTTTAGGTCTAAATTTAAATTTTTTAATCTGTTGATCTATATATATGCTTCTAAAGTGGATTGGTTTTCTGAACGCATATATATAGCTCAATAGATAAGAAAAATCAGTTTTGGACCTAAAAATCGTAAAGTTGAGGAACAGAGCTTTAATTTAAGCCATTAAACTTTAAAATCGAGTCGCTGGATAAAAAGTTTGAGGATTGGAAAAAAAGTGAAAATCGATTAGTTTCGCGAGAGCCCTATAAAGAGTTTCCAGTATCCCGTGGAATGACTCATATATGTGTATGTGTGTGTGTCTGTGTGTGTGTGCGCGTGCGTGTGTATGTGTGTGTGTGGCATGAACGATGATGAAGATGGAATGTCTAAGCTCGTTATAATTTTCCTCTTTATTCTACGTTACCGAAAAATAAAAACTGTTAGCCTATGTAGCATTGAGTATATATCTCTGTAAGGTTGCCGCATACATCATTATATCTAAAGTATGAATATAATCACTTATTAAGTCATTTGTCGACCTCGTCTCAACTCGTAATCGTTAAACCATAAAAAACGCACATCTCCACATTTAATTTTCCTCGTTTTTTTTTTCAATTTTTTATCTTATAATCCTAAAAATTGCATACATAGTATTGGAATTTTAGTGATTTTCCCGGTCATCTGATTAATCGCATTATCATGGCATACTTGACATTTGCAGAAAAAGCAAAGAACATTCGAATTGGGTAGCTGAAAGCAGCCAGGCCAGCCGCGCAATCACATTAAAGGACTAATACATGCCTGAAATATAAGATCGAATCTCTCGTCATTATCGAGCGACCCAACAAATCAACGTCGATGATTCACGAGTGTGCCACTGCAGGCCCCTATACTCTTGTGCGATCAATCATCATTGTAAATCGGACACCAGCACCGCTACTCACACCTACGTCGCCGTGGATTACTATAGCCTCTCGCCCAGACGTCTATATACGCGTACATCTATACAGTACAGTATAGGACAGCACGTAGCCCTTCCCGCGTCCGCCCATATAATTAATGCAACAATCCTATTGAGGCCAAGCTATGTGCGCATGAAGCCGCTCGTGAAAATCATTTTGGCTCCAGATTAGGACGCTGCTGAACTATAAGCGTTCGAACGCTCGGTTAGAGTTCAGGTCAGTTTTTTCCATTAAAGCGAGAGAGAGAGAGAGAGAGTTACGGGATGTGGGTTGGTGGATTTAAGGGTCAGCAAGAGCGCGGTATTCATGCTTGCATTTGTGAATTATAGACCGGCTGTTTTCTCATTCGGGGAGAAAGACAGATAGAGAAATTTAAGTTCAACTTGCTGATTTTTATCGACATCTTTTGAAAATTATCTATCTTCTGAAATTCAGTTTTGAAAATTTATAAGGAATGTTCATCAAACCACTGTTCGATGGATATCGTTTCATAGAATATAAATTATATTTACCAAAAATATTTCCCGCGCACAATTATCAAATTATTTTATTCTACTTTTTTACTTGATAGTACTGTACTTACTATTTTTACAGTTAATGCACTAATTTTATATCTGTATAATAATTTTCATTTTGATAAAATGAGTTGTACTCGGTAATATAAGCCACGAAAGGTCATTTTGCTCCAATCTCAATTACGCAATCTAGATATTTCTAAAAATAACACAAAAAAAAAAAAAAAATAAGTGCAGTCCCGCTCTATTTGCCAATTTCAGTAGATTGGGTCGAGCTTTAGTCGGGCACGTTTAGGTATTTATTTTCGAATGCATATAATAGTGGAGGGTGAATTCCGGAAATGTGCTTACGTTTAGTCATCGGTCGTTATTGTAAGTTTTCCCTAATGAATATAACTTCATTTAATTGCTGCGCGATCAAATTATACGAGCGAGTGAAATAATGGGACTATTCAACGATGAACTTGATCGCGCAAATCCTTGCGTGGATTCTAAAATTGATTAATATCGCAGCCGCTGAAATATATACGCGACTTATTCATGAATCCCGGTATAATTATTATGAACAATCGAGGTTCGCACATGAGCGCACATACACGGACTTGCCATATCCATCTAAGCTCGTAATTATACACCACGCTTGAAAATCAATCAGCGGATGTATGCACGAGCACTATAATAATAGCGAAAATTCTGCTATTTACAATAATATCTTGCCCCGAACATTTCACAAATTCTTGCTTTCGACTTTTTCAAAACGAGGGAACGAAAGAGAGAACGTACATCCGTCACATCCCGTGGACATCGATTACACCTAATTGATATTCACACCATGGGTCGCTCGCTTGACCATTGACTTGCAGCGTTTCGGCTCGACTGTCACTCGGCCTTGTCGAGTCATATCCCCGTTAAAATGAGAATAGTTTCCGCCCAGTCTCTCTCTCTCTCTCTCTCTCTCTCTCTCTCTCTCTCTCTCTCGCCGACATTTCGCATCGGACGTCGCGTCGCCTCTTCGATATTACACGCTCAACGCGACGATGTCCCACGATTACACATATACCGGCACACCTTTCCACGCGACGATTACCTACACGTGTGGCGCAGTCCTCGATGCGTCGAAGGATTATACGAATTATACGTGTCTGCGGGTCAGACAGCTGTATAACTCACGCTATCTTGATGCACGGCCCGAGAGGCTTCTCCAGCCAATTTCCTTTATCACTGACTTTACGACTACTGCCAATCCATTCATTATCGACTCGGCCGATTACCTTTAATTGAAGCGCTCGTCCATGGCTAAGGAGGCCTCTTCGGGCTAGAGATTATTTTTTTCTACTAGCAAGAGTTATAATTGGGGAACTGGAGGGAGGTGTTGTGCGTCGCGAGAGCTTATTGAGAGCGGCTTTTTCGCGTTTTGGGAGGAATTTATTTGAGGCTTAACGGGGATCGATTCGTTCGTAATTGAAAATACGTATTTATATATTCCCATGAAGTATATATATGTTAAGGGGCTTTTATGTCATGTACAACAAGTAAATATATTCTGATTGGCTGTTGAGCTAACTAAATTTTTTTTTATAATTGATCGGTAATTCAATTTTATAAGTCTCTCAGCCGTAAAATATATTTCAAAACAGAGATTCAACGAAAATGTTACAAATTTTCGCTCGGAAATTGAAAATTATGTATTTATATTCTATAGAATACACAAAAAGTGGCTCCAATTTTAGAATCGGAGTAATGAGATGGAAAAATTTTAATCTCAAAACTTAAAAATTCAAATGTATCCTCTCTCGATCTCTGCGACGAAAATTTCTTCGATCATACTCACCGTGAAGCCAAGGTCTTTGGTAAGTAAGTTGGTGAAGGGGCGGCAGGTGGGTATGTTTGTAAGTAATTCGAATCCGAAGAAAAATGCAGTTTATGCTAATACCTCGACCATTTGAAATTCTAACGAACTGCGGCAGACTCGTCAGCGGAATAGATCAAAGTACGGCAGTTCGGAGTACGACGAACAAGGACAAACTTTCTGCATTTGATTTTCCATTGAGAGCTAATACATTGTTTATTTCTCGCTTCGTCACCCCGGTAGACAGAACCTTCATTTCCTACATAAAGCACTTGTCAAACTACACTGAATAATTACAACTTTCGAATATTTAAAACGACTCTACGCCTATAATATTATATAAATCATCGTTAGCCTATGTTTTAAGAAGAAAGCTCCCCTCGCAAATGCATCATGCAATTTCGCGATTAATCTCTCTCACGCGTAATTATTTTCAATAGAGCAGCCTAACTTTGCTACGCAATTAAGCAAATTCGCGGAGGAAAGTTTTGAATGCTGAATCACGCACACATACGCTAAAGAGGGAGAAGACAAGAAGCACAGCATCAACACTAACACGAATGATTTTGTGTACGTGTTATGAGATTCAGAGTATACGCCAACCAGGCCTATAGTTTATTTTATTTGTTACTCCCTGTTATGCAGATAAATCAAAAGGAAGATGAGGAAAGAGCTTTGTGATGCTGTTTTTTTCATGTTCTGGAATAAGTTTTACTTCTTATCACTGAAGCGAAAACAGCAGTCATTCTACAATGTCAAACGAATTTTAAATCCGTTTATATTTTATCTTCCTCTTTACATTTTGTGTATTGATTTATAATTTTAATTTGTCCTGTGGTGAGCTATATATTATGATCCTAAAAGATTTACCAAAAAAAACTTTTAATTAGAGGTACCAAATTATTATATATATATTTTGAAACTCGATCGCCCGGCGAGCGGTGGAGAGAGAAAGAGAAATAAAGAGAGAGGGGGGGAGAGAGAAAGAGAGAGAGTAGTTGAAAGACTTCTTGATGCTTAAGCGGTTGTAATACCTCTAATTATGTTCAATTCTCTAAAGTTCTCTCTCTCTCTCTCTCTCTCTCTCGCTCTCTCTCTCTCTCTCTCTTTCTGCGCCTCGGGGGTATAATTAGAGGCTTAGGAATTGGCGTACCACGAGCACGGCATTGCCGGCAATCCATTTGAATGCGTTGCCACTTGATAGGGCAGAATTTCCGACGAGAGAAGCGAATCGAAGGGCTTAAATCTCCCTGCGCACTTTTCGCTCGCGCGCAATTAGTTTTATCGCTCGCGAGCGCGCCGGACTCTATACGTATATATTTCTCGACGACGACGCTGCTTCTTCCGCTGCAGCAGCTCTTGTTGTTGGCGAAGCTTCTTTCCTCTTGCGCTGCATAGACGTGCAAATAGAAGAATACTTGGAGAGCGAAAGCTTCGGAAGTTGAGAAAGTTGGACGATAAGCCAACAATACACGGAGTATAGGATGGAAGAGCGGTAGGAACTTTCGACGCGCTCTATCACTCTTCTTCTGTGTCTTGGCAACTTAAATCGTTATTGAATTATACGAGAGAGAAAGATGGGAGAATTAATTTCCTGCGAGAAAAATAATCGAGTAATCAGTTCTTTGTTGGACTTAGAAAAGGAAAAATTGCGTGTGATCTCGCGCGAAATATCGTGGGCAGCTACTGTTGAAGACACAGTTTTCTTATGAAATTTGCGAATGATGTATGAGGAAAATGAAAAGTTTGTTTCCGTTACAAAATCATAGTGCTGATGTGTTAGCTGATAGTTCCAGCGCGTTTACGTCAGCGTCACTATAAATATAAGAAATACAGAAAGACTAGTAATCAGAAACTTATCTTATTTGCAAAATTCGATCTCGTATATTTTAATTACTGTGCAATTATATTAACAACCACGATAATAATAATACACGCACGCCTCGCACAAAATTCACTGTTTGTAATGAACTCCTCCTCCTTAATTAGCACGCACCTAAACACCAGTGGAAAACTCAAATACATTAGCCGATCACCTCCCTCCTAAAAACGTAATCCCTCATTTCCCCTCGCCCTCTCAGACGCCTCTTCAATCAACGCGGATATCCCATAAGCTCTCGCGGTATACGTTGCTTCGCTCAAATTTCACCCTCACTTTCCCCAATCCAAAATAATAATTGCACACGTTACGTAGACGCTTCGACGAGCGCCATTACTGAAAGCTCCCTCTCCGCGGCTCGAATCGACATGCAGAGAGTAAAAAGCAGTTCGACTCCCGGGCTTCGCCGTCCGAAATTATCGTTCATCCATATCGAGCCCGGCTATATACGCGCGCGTTACAAATGGCAATATCGAAAGAGGGGGCAGCGGCCAAAGCCGTTTCACGCTTATTCATTCACTCTCGCTGCGGCAAATGAGATCGACTCGCGCTCGGAATCCCCAATCATTCGGAAGCCAGCGATGTCCTTAGCGTATCCCTCTTCCCGCCTTTACACGACTTCCTGGACGTAAGGGCGCGACGAGGTGTGCGCCGATAAGAAATTACGGTCACGTTCGGGCTCGATTGATTTTCGAATGAAATCGGCGCGCGCGCCCGCGTCGCGGAAAAAATTATAATAATTCTCGGCGGATTCGCAGTCGACGCACGTTTAACTCGACGGCTCGATATTATTTTATTTCATCTTCGTCTGCGAATATATGCCCCCGGATATTTTCCTTCAATGTACAGTCAAGGCTATATGTATATATATAGAGGCACAAGGGCACAATGCACTCCCTCCTCGTATATTTCTCGCGCAGACCTCCTCGAATATGGACTCGAACCGAGAGCTCTTTATGTATATGCGTATTTTATTATTTTATTTTATTTTATATTTATGCGGGTAAGGGATTTCAGCAGTGATAAAGAGAACGAACCGCGACGACGGCATTGTCGAGCGCGCGCGTCGATATTTATTTCAGCCCAAAAGAGTCCAAGAGTCGTACACTGCTGCAAATATCAGCCGAGATCAACGGATCAACGCTCCGCGCGTGAGGACTGCGTTTTATAGGGGCGAAAGCGACGGCCAGCCGTCTCTCCTCCCCCCTCTCTCTCTTTCGTGAAATATAACGATTCTTTCATTCATAACTGCTTTTCTCTCAGGATGTATAAGGCGCGACTTTTTGTTGGCATGGAGACGACGAGCTATCGACAATAACAATAACAAAAGAAAGAAAAAGATTTCGCTGGTTCATTAGTACGACTTCCAGAGTTGAATTTTTTTACTCTTCACCATGTGGGATGTGCATGCGAGTGGTAATACCAGTTTCTATAGATACGAGGGAGATTTTGCTCAGTGTCAAAGAAAATCCTCGGGTATCAATTACCGACAAGTATTTTTCATTCGTTTAATATTCGGAGATTAACGAAAATCGGTAAAATTGAAAAGAACTGTGTATGGATGAAAATAAAATCGGAATCGATTGAACTGGAAATGGATAATACTACTCGGTATAGGAATCGACGAAGAAATCGAAAACGCAGCGAGACAGAATAAATTTTACAAAGCGTTATTTGCACTTTACATTTTCTCGGTGTGTGTAAAAAAAAGAAACGCTCGGATTAAGAGATTTATTCGTAGCAGTGATTCATTGTTGCTCTAGTTTACATTTTCAAATAGTTTCGAAGCTTTCTTCATCTGGTCAGTCTGTAATTTTGACACTTAAAAAGTTAAACTAATTTAAATCTAAAGTTTCGATATACTGTAGCATAAATCTAAACTAAAGTTCGATATTGGCTATCCCGTATAAGCTTAAGTAAAAAAAATGTATATAATTCGATGTATCTCGGGATTGTTACAAGTCTATCTAAGTATGTCCAGAAAATTTCGGAAACAACGCGGACGGAAAAGTTGCAAAAAATTTTCTTGAAGACACAAGGTCATTCTGAAAAAGAAAAAATTCGCGTATATGATCGATCGTAAGGTATACTTTTTTCCGGAGCAAAAACGACTCGAAAAACGAGAAATGATTAAAAAATAACAATTCATAGATTTTTTTTTCTCGAAAATTATGGAGTTTCAAAAATATTTCATTAGAACAAAAAAGAATGCTCTGAAATTTTTTTCAGATTTTTGCTGGACGTTTTTCGAAGTTTCGATTTTTTGGATTTTTAAAAAATCAAAAACTGTATGCGATCAATCTGACAAAATTTCAAAGCATTCTTTCATGAATTCTGAGACATTTTTGTTTTAATTAAATTTTTATAAAAAATCCGTAGTTTTTAAGACAAAAATCTATGAATTCTCTTTTTGTTTATTATTTCTCGTTTTTGCGAGTCGTTTTTGCTCCGGGAAAAGTATACCCTACGATCGGCCATGTACACGAGATTTTCAGGCACAACCGCAACGCGGGAATTTTTTTGTGCGATGATCTATATATATACTTCTCAAAATCGTTGTTTTTTACTGATTTTGAGAAGCATGTATATAACGTATCGGACGAAAAGCATAAGCTTTAGACGATTTAGAAAAAAAGTAGAAGATGAGAACTTTAATTTGAGCTGTTAAACTTTAAAAACGGTCCGTTGGATCGGAAGGTACGAGGATTTGAAAAAAGGCAAATTTTGCTTTTTTCCATGAAATCACTGGATTTTGGAAAATCCAGAGATTTTTCCCTTTCTTCAAATGCTGTTAAATTTTGATCCATTAGTGTGTTTTCAAAGTTTAATAGCTTAAATTAAAGCTCTCTTCTACAACTTTTGTGCTGATGAGTCTAAGTTTAAATTTATTGAGTATTATGCTATATATATACACACACACACACACCCACACACGCACACACCATTGTATTATATATATCATTTTTTGAAAGTGTGTGTGTGTGTGTGTGTGTGTGTGTATATATATATATATATATATATATATATATTAGGGTGACACAGCATCGCTCCTATCAAACATATTTATTTTCCGAAGGTCTCATATGATAGGTATCAAGCCAAGGAATGCAATGGATTTTATCGTTTTTATTTTGAATAATTTTTCGCGCTGCTCAAGAGCTCCAAAGTTTCGTAACCTAGTGAAGTAGGACGACTGAAAAACTTGATGAGGAGTCAAACAAGACAATAAGCACTACTCATTGCCAGTGAATGTCCCTGTCATAAACATCCCCAATAGTAGACTCATATTTATGGCAGGGTCGGCTCACGCGGACACTTTCCCTCTCCGGCTCTCTTCTTCTACCTCTTCGAATTTTTTTTTTTGCTGGAATTCCCAGTTTCTTACTCGTGCGCATGGAGCCAAGAGCATCGGTCAGAGCGAAACATGTGTTGCACTTTGGTGTATAGCTGAACGGGCTAGGAAACTATCGTAGCAGCTAATCCCCAAAAAAATTTACAGCTTTCACCTACTTTTTCGATTTGAAGTCCTCAGTTTCATTTCATTTTCTACGCGAATCTAAACATGATACGTGAAAAATTTTTGTTGGAATCACTTCTTCATGAGTGTAAGAGTGTTGGGTTAAAATTACAGACGTCTAGAAGCAGTGGAAGTGACTTTAAATCGACTTCGAAAACCAGCATTTTCGACCAAATTTTGCACCTGTCAACTTTCTTAATTATTATTATTTTTTTATCAAACTTTTTCGAAACGATAGTTATCTTCACTGTAATGAGACTGAAAACAAAAAATTCCCGAAAAAGTAGACGCTTTTGTACTTATTTAAGAGAAAGTACAAAATTCTGCCTGCACCATGTCACTTACTATTTCAAAAGTAAAATGCTCGAGCAGTGCGAAAAATTATTCAAAATAAAAACGGTAAAATCCATTGCATTCCTTGGCTTGATACCTATCATATGAGACCTTCGGAAAATAAATATGTTTGATAGGAGCGATTCTGTGTCACCCTAATATATATATATATATAAGCTTTCGCGACGGCAACCAGAACAGAATCTGTTAAAAATTCTGTTCATCTATTAATTTGAGGTTACAACCTATAAGAGAGAGAGAGAGAGAGAGAGAGAGAGAGAGAGAGAGAGAGAGAGAGAGAGAGAGAGAGAGAGAGAGCGAAAGCTTATGCCGTTGCTTATGCGCAGCGCACATCTCATGCGTATATACAGCTGCTCAGTATATATAGCTATACTCTCGAGTCTTCATACGCTGCACTCAGAGTGTAGTTTATAAAGGCATAATTGCAGCGCGGAAGGGTCTGAATAAAATAATAATTAAATAACCATGATCGCGTAATGTACTATATCATGTTACATTAATATAAAACGTCGATAACTCCTATGATTATGTTATGGGGTAACTCACGACATGAAGTCCTCAACAGAATCTGGACCGAATGTGGGCACGTATCATAATAGATAGTGTCCTACAATTCTGCGCAGACGGTGTTCCCGAGCCCATATTTTATGCTCAATTTTCCAGCAGGGTATAATATAGCTCATCATAAGCGGAAAGAAAAAATGCGTGCAGTAATTAAAAAGTACAAAAACAGACCTTTCATTTGATATATTAAACGTTCCAAACGGATACTTGGATCAAAAGTTAGAAGGATTTTAAGAATAAAAAGTAAAATCGAATATTTTCGTAAAAACGTGAATCCAAGTTCGTTGACTTCAAACGTGCGTAACTTTTGACCAGTGCATCCGGTTTAGAAAAATTTATAGATATATATGAAAGGTCTTTTCAAGTACTTTAATTTAATTTATCGGAAATTTTATTTAACATACGGCCTGCTCTTAAACTTTTAGGAGAATGAAAAAACCGCGGAAAATTAGCGTATTTTTTTCCAGTTTTTGGTCCGTAACTTTTTATTGGCATAGGACGCCGATGTATACAGTTTTCTTGTATTATATGTCCTAATGAGTGTAATAAACCTAGTCCGGTTAGTGTGCCCTCAAAATTACTCACTTCCCACTCGTCGGCCAAAAAATTGCCAACTCGCCGTAGATTTCCTCATATATTATACTGCAGGATCAAACTTTAGTTTAAGAAGCGATTTTTCTGATGATGGTGACAATGTTCACTGAAACGTTGAACAAAGGAAAATAGTGTACTCATTTTCACCTTCTTCCACATTTTTTGCCTCGGAGAGATCGATAGATTTCTGCAATATTATTGAATATGTTAAAAAATTGAGTTATAATACAATACACGATTGGAATTATTATTATTATTATTATTATTATTATTATTATTATTATTATTATTATTATTATTATTATTATTAACTTTGCGCAAGCATTACAATAATCCACTCAATTTACAAAGAATTTAATACATAGTGAGTCTGTATGGTCTTTGAATAATAATAATTTAACGAAATACTTCATGAAAGTCTAAGTAATACTGTACGCATGTAAAATAAAATATGTTGAAATATAATATTCCCAGCATGTATATATGGTCAAAAGTAATCCACAACTTAAGTTTATTGATATTTTAAAATTAAAGTAAGGTCATACCTGAATCTAAATTAGAATATTAAAATAAGCACTTCTAGACGCACATAATTCAAAAGTCAATTATACTTACCTCGAACACGAACACTTGTAATATTTTAAGCTTGTATATAATTCTACTATTTCACATAGAAAATATGCATGGAAAGTGTTTGAAACTTTTTGTTTAATAGAAGACATTCTGATTTACAATTCAATCAATTCTTTTTTTAATTTCAACAATTTAATTAGTATTCCCATTAAATATATGCTTATTATTGCATATTCATGTATATTTAAAATGCTGTTTATATTAAAGCAGAATCATTTCCTATATAGATATATAGCTGCAAATATAGGTGTTTATCAGAATTTCCATCTGTGTCGGTTGTTAATTCTGTTGAATGAGTTTCCATTGCTAATTAGTAACATATTAGAGCACTCAATATGATTGGGTATAACTTTAACTAATTTTCTTGGATATTTGGTAATCGTTAATCTAATAACAAATATTAAGCAACCAACATTAAAATGAAGATATCTACCATGTTGTAATTGTTCTAAAATGACGCGGAATTCAAATGTTAATAAAAGAACGTAACGAGGAATATCTCTTAAATGCTAATACTGGATCTAGTTCTATACTACTGTGCTGCCAAATTACTGAAGAACAGAAGTCACAGTAAAACATTTTCAGGAAAACTGGATTATTTTATTTTAATTTCTTTGTTTTATATACGACGATGTTTATAATACAAAGAAGCTTTGACACAATGATAGTCATTTTAATTTTAGCTGAAAATAACGAAAGTCCAAAATACTGACAAGTTTAAAAAAAATTAAACATTTTTCAAGACGCTATCATAGTCTTTGGCCAGTTTAAAAATCGACCAAGAACCACGCTAGAGAGCAAATGTAGAAGCAGTGTTGACCCGTACTCCCAGTGGTACCTACATATGGGATACTCAATATACATAGATCCATAAATTAATTAGAATTAAAGGCTTCTGAAAAAATCAGACCTGATAAAATCTCGACCGCCGCAACTTCAATGCTCTGACGTAGTCCCAATCGATACTCCCTGGTTTATTCTGAAATTCGCATTTGCCCGAAAGTCACTTTATGATTGGATAAAATTCCACCCAATACTCGAATCCATATTGAATTATTTATCTTACATTCAAGCACACGCACACAAAACGCGCGCGCGCGCCTATGAATAAATATAAATGTCTCAGTTACATGACTGCGCAGTCTGCACACATACACTCACACAAATATTATCTCTCTCACATACACACACACACACGTTACACAAGTACACACAAAAATGTTTGAAAGAAGAAAAAAATTCCGTGCACAGGAAGGTAAAACTTTCTTTTCTTGTCTGTCCCTATCTTCTCTGTATAGGACTTGAACAGCCAGCATCTGGACCCTGTAGAAGTTTTCCGGGGTATACCGTATGCCGCACCGCCTGTAGGAGACCTTCGCTTCAGATCACCTCAGCCGCCTCTCGGCTGGAAGGGCACGAA
The DNA here is from genome assembly GCA_018906965.1 of Philotrypesis tridentata. Taxonomy (NCBI): domain Eukaryota; kingdom Metazoa; phylum Arthropoda; class Insecta; order Hymenoptera; family Pteromalidae; genus Philotrypesis; species Philotrypesis tridentata. The sequence continues at coordinate 1,052,275 of JACCIB010000048.1, forward strand.
ACGCGCCGATACCTATGGACAGGTCTGTCCGCAGAAGCTTCCAGACATACGAAATCAGACGCTCGCTTTGCAGGACATGCCTCAGGGAAGGTACAATCAGCTCGTCAGGCTCTTCAAGTTCGTCGGCAATCAGAGCGAGGACTGCTTGTTCCTCAATCTCTACATTCCCGGAAGCGGTGAGTCAATTTCATATTTTTTCCTTTTTTTCTTCCTTTGTTGCCTTCTCTCGCGCGAGGGCCTTTGATTTCTGTTTTGATTTATGTCCGTTGTTTTGACAGCCGTCAGATTTTTGATGAATATTCGGAGGGATTGTGTTTTTTTTTTTTTTTTTTGAGGATTTTATTTTAAACAAATATTGGTGCGGCACTTCAGTAAGAAAAAAAAGCTTGTTTGAAGCTTACTGGATACAATATACATACATCGATGTTCATTAAGTACGTCATTGGAAGTATTTGGTTTGATAAATGGATTATTCGTATATGAATTTTGCATCAACTCAAATGAATGCATCATCTCAAATACAACGAGGTCGATTTTATGATGCCAATTTATTGATATACAGGAGATGTGTTTATTATTATTATTTTTTTTTAACATTTGGATAAAAAGAGTCGCAAAATTTTACAAGTTAAACTTCCACAATAAGATGCACAAACATATAAAACCATTATCATTACGTGACAAAGAATGATGTGTGTAACATAAGAGTTATATGAACAAAAGTGAGATCAAAAGTTCAATTAAAAATAAAAATTTAACGTTCAAAGTATTGTAAATTTTCACATCAATTAAACCTTTTCGTTTACGGTTTGCAATATAACTTTAGAGTTTTATGAAATTTTAGATTACTGCACAACAAAATGCAATTTGTATGGTTTATTGAAATTATTCCTCCATTCTTCATTCTAAGAGACAAGTATCTTTTTTATCTAGTTTACATTAAAGTGCGAAATTTAAAGTTTTAGTTAAGTTTTCAGGTAATTTTTACGAACCAATTAGTTGAAACTTCTGGGACTATCACTAAATTCATTCCAAAAACAGAAGAATTTTTTCTATCCCAAAGCTTCAAGAAAGTAAAAAAGTGGCATTGTGGTGTTGCTATACTTACTTATTGTTTAAAGAACACAAAGAAAGCCAATATCCGGATTTACACGATAGCAAAAGAGCCGAGATTTTCAAGAAATTACGGATACGAAAATGACTACTTTATTATACTACGGGCTAAAATTTAATTCTAGTGATGCAGCAGCCTCGGCAGACGCATCGATGCGAAGAGTTAATCGTAGCCGACAGTTGCTCGTTTTACAGCGAGAGCGAGAACAATTCTGATTGTGCAAAAGCGAACCCGAAACCTTTTTTAAACGTGATTAAAGGCGTTTAATTTGACAGCAAACGCGCTACAGTAAAAGCTTGATATTTAAAATTTACTAATTATTCCTACGTACTACCTTTGCGTGCATGCATGTATATACGTAATTGCGCGGTAGCTTTTAAACGTCAATGAACCGAAGCGAGCTTTTCACATCGGAAAATCGACGACAGTTCGTATAAATTCTGTACGATTTCGAAGATTAAAATAGAAATTAAGTATTATACTTATATATTTTTTATTACTTTTATGCAGAGGTATAAATAATAAATACGAGCACGTGATCATCGCGCTTCAATGTAACAATTTAAGATTACCATAAGTAATTAATTTTTGTCACGTAATCTATTATGTTCGGGTAATAAATGCATCATTTTTGTATAAGTAATGAAAACAACGGAAGGAAGGCAACGATGAAACAATAAGCAAGTAATGACTTTGTTTTGAGATTCCCTACACAAGCAAAAATTAAATTTTTGATCATATTATCGCGAATAAACATTGACGCATAATTAGCTCGATATTGATCAAGACATAACCGGACCGATCGAAATGCGTAACGATTAAGAAATAAACTTCAAGTAGCAGACACACTGTATAGCTCAGATTATAAAAGTTTAAATTAGCTTTAATCAGAAAAATGAACTTTTCTTTATGTTCGTGAATAGTTAAAGGTTAAAACAATCAGTTAAAAGGTTCAAAAACCTTAAAACTGGAAATTTTTGCAAAGAACAGATTTTAAATTCAAGCTAATTTTCCTCTTTATTATTATACTTTAAAATGAAATTATTTATTCCCAATAACTGTAATAGTAATTCATAATATCGATATTTTTAATTATTTTTACGTATACATGCATGGGATTATAAACATAACATTATTTTAAAGTACAATATAAAATAAAAAAGCTTTTATGTGTAAAACTGTGGATTCTGCACAATGGCTGTAAAGTCAAAGTTACGAGCTTCAGAAAATAGCACGTATAAATATTAATAACAATCGAAACATCGTCCAAATGTGGGATCAAATTTTAGTTTTTACGAAAAGTAGATCGTCAATTCTTTTATCGTATTTTATTGATTATTAGAGACCGATATTGTAATTTTACCTTCGGTAGTATTGTTTACAACAAATATAGAACCATATTTGCATTCAAGCTTCAAGTCATTCAAGCGGCAACTTTTAAAACATCTATTCCACAAACTTTAATTACAACTTGTTTTCATATATCCTAATTAATATTAAATACAACGAAAATTATTACCCAAAGGGAAGGAAAAAAACTAAACCTGCAGCCACCCCTTGAATTTTCCATTCATCAGTCCCTTTAATCCCTACAATTAAAAACTTTCCGCACATCACCTTCAAACTTTACCGCAGCCCACGCAATTGCATCGCTAAAAAACAGCATCTGAAAATCTCCAATTCCCGTCCACGCCACAAACTAGAGACTGTAGCTATCATGCCGCAATCGCATGGCAGATGTGTATACACCCCGTGTTTATGTATTTTATATACATATATACGTGTTCACGTATATGTGGCAGAGAAGCAGCAAAGGGATATATATATATATATATATATATGTGTGTGTGTGTGTGTGTGTGTGTGTGTGTGTGTGTGTGTGTGTGTGTGTACACGGGATATAACACGCCCCAAGAGCCGCAGCCGACGATGGCCGCGTTAACGCGATAGAAATTCAATTTTCCCGAAACCAATAAAACGCGTGTTCGCGTTAATGGCCGCGACGCCCCCACGCGCGCGGTCGAGTATATAATTCTTAACGTTTATAACGCCGGAGCTAAAACGCGGTCTCGAGCTTGCGCAAACGAGAAGCTCTGAGCACTTTATGCGCGCGGGGTAATGACGCCCAGTATGGTTAACATCCATGTTTGGCTATAATTAGACGTTTTAAACTTGTATACTTGCGTGGGCGGATAGCCACACGTTCAATGTTCTCGATTGTTGCTATCTTAGAAAAAATATGTAGATAATACGTCTCTTGAATCAGTAATACTCAGTAATTGATTTCTTTCTCAGTACATTCTTACCTTTCTGGAGCTTCCATACATTTCTTTTTGTCTTTCACCGAGTACGGCTGATGCAGTCGTTACACCGGTCAGCACAATTAAAACTTGCTCGATTTTTCAAGTTAAGTATGTCTGGGAAAACTCACGAGAGATATCAAAAGGAGTTCGTAAAACTCGTAAATTGCACTTTTTACATCAATATAGGATTTTTTAAGTATCTGTTTCGACTCGCCGCAATTTTCGCTCCTATATAGGTACGCTAGTCTAAGTAGTGAAACCCATTTTCAAAATGAATTTTTAATGTATCAATTTGTGGAATAGTATGTATAGATCGAAAACTAATAAGATTAAATTATTTCAATCTATATACTTTAGAATATTTCACCATAATAAATGACGTGTTTGTGAATACAATATGTATATATATCTTTTTTCATATACCGGCAGCAATGATTTCTGTAGTTCCGAAAATCGTTTGGATCATTTTTTCACATGTTTACGGAAAAATTCATTCTCTGCTGCTGGTTGAATATGTACAGTCAACTTTTAATGTAAAATGTTGTACTCTACCATTTTATTCAAATTTATATATTACGCATATATTTCTCGACCAGCATCAATGTAGAATTTATGTTTAGTTCTATACTTTTTGATCGAAATTCAATAATACGAGGCTACGTTGACGAATAATTTAACTTTTATTTATACATTGTATTAGAGCATTAAATTTCTCGTTCGCAAGCTATCTCTTAACCTCGATTGAAGTCTGAAAATTAAAGTCACTCTTGCGCACTGTCATTTGAAAGAAAAAAAGCGAGTAAGCACACACGGCTTTTACGTTGATCACCAAAGCATCGAGTAACGAGTCGATGCGAGAGCTGAAATTTCCGCGTCAAACCTATGAAGCTCATGTAATGAAAAAATTTAAATGGCTTCAACTGAAATGAAATATAGTGGTGAAAATAAATCAAAAAAGCCCTTTCGATCCACAGCACAGAACACAACTACGCGAAGCTTCAATTCACCAGCGCTTATCAGAAACAACTACTTCTCCTGGAAAAGACCCTTTCCCTTTGCTGTAGCAGCTGCTGCGAAGGATAAAAAAGTGCCTTTTCGAAATTCACGTAATCGCGCGCATAACGAGGCAGTCGCTTAGAGCGGCGGTATAAATTATCACTTGGAAGGTCTTAATGAATTTTCGTATACGGCTGAATCGCTCGCTTAATTTTCCTTGCACGGAAAAATAGAGGAAAATCGTCGCCGAAGGGGAGAGAGAGCGCATGCGCAATTATACCAAAAAGAGAAAACGGGAGAGAGAGAGAGAGAGGGAGAGAGTGAGAGAGAGAGACAGACAGAGGAGGGAGTAAGGAGATCGGAGGAAAAAGGTAAAAGAGTCTCAAGCTCGGCTAATTAAATACCCCGAGTGCGCCAGATGCCTTTTGGTCGGATTTTTGTGTCCAAACTTTCGCTGCGGCTATCGCTTATGAAGTAGTAATTAAAGGGGCGTTCGTTAGACAGTAAAGGGTTAGTTTCATTTATTCTTTTTCTTTTTTTCTCTCTTTCTCCTTCGACTCAAGACGATCATGCCACTCTCTCAGTTTCTCGGTAATATCCGCTTTAATTGCATTTGATTAAAAACTTTGAGCGAAATACAAGATGCTCTGCGCGCTACTCTTATAATACGCGAAGGGCTTTCAGCGGTTTCCTTATTCCAGTTTCCAATTTCATTCTGGCTCTCGACCATAATAGCTGCGAATAAACAATTTGCGCTACACAGGAGCATCAGCTCGAAACTTGATATTATTCCTTGGACGGAATTACTAAAGTTATGTGCACGAAAATCCAATATTATTTTTAAGCAGATTTATGCAGCACGCAAATTCGTAATGCATTCATGAAATGCAGACCAAGTTTCTCTGTTTTTTACTTTCATTTTAGAAAGAGAGAGACTCTTGGACTTGTGACAAACTAGTGAGACACTATTTTTAAAGTTGAATATCTAACGAATATGCATGAATTTTGAAGCTACGGTATTTTTAAATTTGTTGATTGAATGAAAATATAATAATTTATAAGAACTTAATACGTACATACATATCATATTATTTATATATGAGTCATTCCACGAGATACTGGAAACTTCTGGGGGCCTGGACTACCGAAAAATTTTGGGTAGGGCACACTTACCAGACCTATTTTTTCTGATTTCTGGGACCCCTCCGAATAAGAAACCGTGCGAGCTGCATCATTATCAGTTGCCACCCGGGTTTCCGGTCGAAAAAACGCAAAAATCTTCATACATTTTCTTTTACATTTTTACTGTTGAGCGCATTATTTGTGTACTGTGAGTCCTATGGGACTTGGCGCTATACTTTATATATACAGAACGAAAGTGCAGCTCAAGAGCTTTAAATCGAGCCTAAAATTTTTAAAATCGGGTGTTCCGGTCACGAGTTACGCACGCTTCAATACTGCTAACTCTTTATAGGGCTCTCGCGAAACTAATCGATTTTCACTTTTTTTTTCAAATCTTCGAAACTTTTGATCCAGTGACTCGATTTTAAAGTTTAATAGCTTAAATTAAAGCTCTTTTCCTCAACTTTACGATTTTTAGATCCAAAATTGATTTTTCTTATCTATTGAGCTATATATATGCGTTCAGAAAACCAATCCGCTTTAGAAGCATATATATAGATCAACAGATAAAAAATTTTTAATTTAGACCTAAAAATCAAAAAGTAGAGGAAAAGAGCTTTAATTTGAGGTATTAAACGTTAAAATCGAAGCATTGGATCGACAGAAATAGGGATTTGAAGAAAGGGAAAAATGTCTGGTTTTTGGAAAAATCGAGCTATTTCGTGAAAGTCAAACCGAACCACTTTTTTCAAATGGTCATAAATTTTGATCGAGTAATTCGATTTTGACATTTAATAGCTTAAATTAAAGCTGTTTTCCTCAGCTTTTTTGTTGATCCAAATATTTTTTTGTAGTTAGCTATATATATGCTTCTAAAGCCGATTAGTTCTTTGAAAGCATACATATAGCACACTATATATCAAATTTAAATTTTGACTTCAAATTCAAAAAGTAGAGGAAAATAGCTTTAATTTAAGCTATTAAATGTCAAAATCGAATTACTCGATCAAAATTTATAACCATTTGAAAAAAGTGGTTCGGTTTGACTTTCACGAAATAGCTCGATTTTTCCAAAAACCAGACATTTTTCCCTTTCTTCAAATCCCTATTTCTGTCGATCCAATGCTTCGATTTTAACGTTTGATACCTCAAATTAAAGCTCTTTTCCTCTACTTTTTGGTTTTTAGGTCTAAATTAAAAATTTTTTATCTGTTGATCTATATATATGCTTCTAAAGCGGATTGGTTTTCTGAACGCATATATATAGCTCAATAGATAAGAAAAATCAATTTTGGATCTAAAAATCGTAAAGTTGAGGAAAAGAGCTTTAATTTAAGCTATTAAACTTTAAAATCGAGTCACTGGATCAAAAGTTTCGAGGATTTGAAAAAAAAAGTGAAAATTGATTAGTTTTGCGAGAGCCCTATAAAGAGTTAGCAGTATTGAAGCGTGCGTAACTCGTGACCGGAACATCCGATTTTAAAAATTTTAGGCTCCATTTAAAGCTCTTGAGCTGCACTTTCGTTCTGTATATATAAAGTATAGCGCCATGTCCCATAGGACTCACAGTACCTCACAGTACACAAATAATGCGCTCAACAGTAAAAATGCAAAAGAAAATGTATAAAGATTTTTGCGTTTTTTCGATCGGAAACCCGGGTGGCAACCGATAATGATGCAGCTCGCACGGTTTCTTATTCGGAGGGGTCCCAGAAATCAGAAAAAATAGGTCTGGTAAGTGTGCCCTACCCAAAATTTTTCGGTAGTCCAGGCCCCCAGAAGTTTCCAGTATCCTGTGGAATGACTCATATATATGGGTGATTTTAATTTTTTTCCAATCATATTAAATCACTTCAACTTGATGAAATACACTTCCCTGAATTTTTTCAGATTTTTTGCATCGATTATTTCTGAGCTACAGGAGGTCAAAGTTGGTAAAAAAACAGATTTTTTTGCATTTTTTGCTGATTTTAAAAAATTCATAGCTCCTCAGGGAAGCATTTTTCACTAAATACATGAATAGGAGTTTTTTAAGAAAACTTTGTCTAGTTTAAAAAAAATACTTTAAAAGTCATGTATGTTGCAACCATGTTATAATACATTTATATCTTAATAGTAGCAAAAGTGAAAGTTCACTCCGGACTACGACTACCAAAAAATTCCTGAAGCTACCTTTTTTCAGTAAATAAAGTGCCAGAGAAACTCCTAGAACAAGATGGAGCTACTCTGATAAGCTAAACCAAAATTTGGATTTCCTATCTGAAAAAAATATATTTAAATAGTAAAATAAATTCTAAGACAAAAAGTATTCTTGAGATTTTTCTTAATTTCGCTTCGTTTCCAAGCTAAAACTCGATGAACATGTAGAATTTTTAGCATAAAATTTATTATAAAAATTCGACATTTTCATCGATGTGTGTAAAAGTTTGATAAACATAAACAGAAATCGTTTTCATATTTAGTTTTTAATAACCAATAATAGTAATAAAAGTTGATACATAAATACAGTTAGCTGTACAGTAAAAAATATTCAAAAATTGTCAATAAATTTGTCTTGGTACAAATACCTGCATAAAAGGATAAGTTTATTGCAGCTTTCGTATGATATACATTTTTTATATTTTCTAAAAAGATTTTGTAACGTGATCATTTTCTCTCTGAAATTAAAGTTGTCAGAGCTTTGGAAAGAAATTCTTACAAAGGACTTCGTATTTTTATACAAAAAATATCGTCTCACAAAGTTCCCTTTATTGGAATTTCGTAATCGACCAACAAAGTCTACCTTTTGCACTGATTTCAAATAAATTTTACTTCAAATTTTTTTAAAATGATCGGACACGATGTACTTTTTTATCTGTGACAATATAATTCGGTTTATGTTTTTCCATGACATAAACTTGGCTACTCACGCTGTTTCAAAAGTAAAATCCGATAAATACGTGGATTTTTAAAACTACGATTTATATAATTATCTATATAATAAATAATATTCTGTTAAAAACTTTTGTTTGCACTAATGTATACAACAATCATCAAATTTTACAATCACCATGTACATTAAATTTAATAAGAAATATTCAAGGTACATAACCATACTAGTCCAGTGTGCAGTTTTCGTGATTTCGAAATAATCGCGTTTGAATGTAAAGACTATTACACAAATTACAAATTGAGGCATACACTGACCGATTTAAGCATACATTCCGATTCCAGAATATACTTAATTCCTTAGTAAACGAACTCTTTCTATGCAAAATAGTACTTTTGTTCAGTTGTATGCTTGAAAATATTTTTACTAGTCTAACTACGTCGTAAACATATAATAAATGACGAAGTAAAATGTTTTTATATTACTTGTTTAATTAAACTGCTCAGTATAAGTAATATTAAGTAGTTTTAGCTTACAGTTATAGATATTATAGTTTGTAACCACATGAGCACGGGCTCTACGCCATTCATAATCTACTATCTGACCACACATGTTTACATAGAAATTTTATACATCAATGTAATACATCAATTTAGCCCATACATACAGAATATAATAGTTATAATGGCTAGCTTATTAAAAAAATTGTGGATTTATCGAATTAAGCTCGCCAAGAAACTAAGAAAAGTGCACTTGTTCAGGTATGCCTCGAAGAACTACGATTTAATCGATTGCGCTTTTAATACTAATTACCAGTAATGTTTTATCACTTTTCTATTGTAGATATTCATATGAAAAAGAATCATTTGGAAATAGAGGTGACATGGTTGTCTCAAATTCCGCGAACAGATCATATATTTCATTACGCTTTTAGACCACACAGATGCACTTGAAAAGTAAATAAAAATCTGCAAGTTAATGTTAATTTTACGCTGTTCACAAAAGAAAACAATTTTCCCTGAATATTAATTTTCACAATGAACTAGAAGAAATGGTCAGTTTACACGTGAATTTTGATTCATGTTGAGGTGCACGACTGAAATGTAAAATATTATACAAAAAGTGCTGTTAAAAACAATTGAATTTATATGCAATTTCAATAATGTATAGTTATGAAATTCATTATAAAAGTGCATTTTACTGCATTAATGTTGGAAAAAAGCAATCCATATTCTTTGAATAAAATAAATAATAATTTACAGTAGGTATTTCTGTATAATGTATTTACACTTTTTATAGCATGCATTCGTGTATTCTTATTGAATTTCACGCGCGCATGAAAAAGCTGATCCCCATGTACAAAATCATGAAAATTCAAATATCTTTTTATTTGTTCTATAATACACTCCACATTGAAATTCAAGAGACGTGAAAGCGACTGAACTTCATAATAAAGTTTATGCGCCTGCACTCGTATGAAATTTCGCGCATAATTTTAATCAAACTATGCTGAAATTGATATTCAGCGCTTACAAAAAATAATTTTAACGGCCAAATACGTCGTTAAAACAGACAAGGGACAATTTCCCATAGGATCGAATTCGCATAACGTCTCGATGTATTTATGTTGCAGGTGCACGAGGACTGGAGGCACCTTACGCCGTGATAGTTTACATCCACGGTGAGAGCTTCGAGTGGGGTACTGGCAACGTTTACGACGGATCGGTCTTGGCCAGCGCCGGACACGTCATAGTTATAACCCTTAACTATCGTCTCGGGATCCTTGGTAAGTCTACTTTATGCAAGTCGATATACAGAAAGGCGCAGTAGTAAATACGCACCAAAAACGCTTCGAACAGCAATTTCCCCGTGTGCTGACAAGGCCAAACTTTTGGGATTACAGTTTAAAACCTTCTAATTATGCATGCGATGAACTTACAGGTGGAAAAACTTTCCGCCGAGTTGCTGAGTGCTCTGGTCTAGTCTCTCATCCCTTTTTTCTCGCGCTTTACCCTAGAGGTGGAAGGAGAGAGAGAGAGAGAGAGAGAGAGAGAGAGAGAGTGAGTGAGTCTTGGCTCATCCGAGATTTTTTCCATTTCCGAGGATAGATTTTATTTTCTTGCACGGCACTTTTTTTTAATCAAATAACTAATTTCGCGCAGTAGCAGCTTTTTTACTGTGCGGAAGCTTTTGGAAACTCCTCTCGGGCTGAAAATCAATACAGCACATATAAGTTATTTTGAAGTGATTCTCGACAAGTATAAATCTGGTCGAATTAGTAAGTTGACGTTGTAAGTCCACAGTTTTCTGTTTTTTATGTGATCGGAGAGTCATTTAAAAATTCAAATTTCATGCTGTTGTGATGATAATAGACATTAAATTATTATAATTTACGATATAATTGACATTCAATATGCTATAAATTTACGTAATTATATTGTTTATAATTAGTTACAAGCGAAATAATTGCTGTACAGATCTAATGGTACGTGTACTATATTAATTTATGCAATATACTGCTACCGTATCTGGAGTACGGCTATATTACATCAATATTAAATCTGGACACTATATCCTATATTAGTGTCGATATACGTAATCAGCTTAGTTACAATTATATGCATCAGTATATTCTGTCATTTAAATTAGTCTATCCTTTCAATATGAAACGTTCACTTACAAATTAATTACGCGAGCAAATATTATCATTTCTTATAACCAATTGAATATTTAAATGGAAATCTAAGTTTTAATTTAATAAGTTTAATAACAATCGTATTATGAACTAAGAGATACAGGTAAACGCCTATTCAATACAGGTACAACTATTATCGACCTAATACAATTTTTTTAAACGAGAACCTAACTTGTTTGAGGGGCAACAATTTTGAACAAGTAATAAAATCTAATTTTGCTTTAAAATGTTTGTTTATCTACTAAGGTGTTAAATAATATTAATTATAAATATATTATATAAATGGTTTCAAGGTTTTAGCGAAGAACCAACGAGCATATATTTGAACTGTAAAATGTCAAATCAAATGGAATGATTGGCTGAATGCGCAGCGTAATTTTATCTATTCGTGAGGCACTTAATATTTCATATTCTTGCACGCAGTCAAGCCAATAATAAATTCTCTTAAGCGTAAAATACGTCATCCTCAAGCCCCATCATGACAATTCATTATAGCGAGACATTGTTCCTCAGGTTTCCTGCGAACGAAGCCGATAACCGAATCGATGGACTCAGTAATGAGCGGCAACCTCGCACTCCACGACATCGCAATGGCCCTGACTTGGGTCCGGGAGAATATAGGCGCTTTCGGCGGCGATCCCACGAGGGTTACCCTAATGGGCCACGACACCGGCGCTGCTCTCGTCAACTACATGCTGCTCGCGCCCTTCGCCAAAGGTCAGTCTTCGCCGACGTTAACATATATCCTAGCGCTCAGAGTTATTTTGCTATATGCGCGCTTATAACGCTATACACGCTGCGCATAAAATCTACGAAGCTTTTGTTTTGTGTTTTCGCAAAGTCGCACGGCTGTGGTGCGAATTAACTATTCTCTTACGCATACGCTGCGGGAAAATTAACTGTCGACTGTTTACGAGCCTGGCGTTAATTAAAAAATAGTGTATTTCCGCCCCGCAGGTGAAAAGTCTTACTTAATTATTCCGAAAGAGCTTTTTGCTAAAGGAGCCTAAAGAGCCGTTCTCTCTCTTTCTCTCTCTCTCTCTCTCTCTCTCTCTCTCTCTCTCTCTCTCTCTCTCTTTCCTCCTCTCTTTCTCTCTCTGCACATATGCATCAGGCATGGTATACGTAACATTTTGTTCTCACGCGCGCACGTCTGGGCGGTTACAATGAACGACTTGAATAGCTCTGCTCTACTCACACGCTAGAGAGTAGAAACAGTAGCAGCAGGTTGTTGCTGCACGGCTAATTTCATATTCGTACGTTTAAAGGAAGAATTATTTCGACTATATCTCGTTATTTTTCGCACCTCTCGGAGCTCTCTCTCTCTCTCTCTCTCTCTCTCTCTCTCTCTCTCTCTCTCTCTCTCTCTCTCTCTGTGAGCTAAATCGTCCCTTTTAATTAAGTATCTTTTGGTATTTTTCGATAAAATTTTTTTAATTATTGCGAGGCAAACGACTAAGCTAGCAAGCTCTTGAAAATTGAAAATGACCGTCTATTCGTTAAATGTTGTTTCACTATAGTGCAATATATTATATTACACACATGAGCTTCGGCGAAGTGGATTTCGATTTTTCAACATATATGAAAGGAGAGAGATACTCGTCTCGTTAATTATAATCACAGCTGCAGCCTTCGCATTTAATGGGTTCATTAAGCCGATCGATTAGCACTCGCGCATTTTCGTTATTTCTTCTCTTTTTCTGCGAATTTTTCCCTTCTCATAAAATTGCTATATTGTCTTTTTTTACCGACAACCTTTTGTAGCGCTTCAACTCACAAACTTGTTATCTGGAAGAGAGCTGAGAGAGAGAGAGAGAGAGAGAGAGAGAGTGAGAGAGAGAAAGACGAGCAGAAAATCTCCAATAAGAGAATACTTCAATAGTGATACTATTAAGAATTTTTTCCAACCTGAACAGTTTTACTCGATTCAGAAAGAGTAATTTATTCAAATGTAGTAATCCTTGTTAATTTGTCGGTTTTAGAACGAACTAACAGCAAAATTTATCTAGCTGGCTGCAGATGATAAACCTGGGTTATTGCTTGTATAAAGCGACAAATTGAGTGACATTATATTTAAGAGGATCAGAAAGTTAATAGAAAATTTTAATTTAGCGCCATAATGTGATAATCTCTACCGTTTCACAAGTTTCAAATTCGTATCGTAATCCATTACGCATAAGCGAATGAACTTTTACTATAATCGCATTACACGATGCAAATCTGAAACTTTGTCAAATATTACATAGCTGCTGCAAAATTGTAGCACGCAACTTCAATTAATTATTGACTTTGAGATTACCTTCACTGCACGTCTACACTTATGTTCTTATTAAGTTGGAAACTATACAATTGCAAAGGTTCTGCTCAATCGCTTATTCAATCATTCCCAAGTCATTAAAGAGTTTCTCGGAGCATCGAGCATTCAAAAAAATTTAAAGTCCACAGAGTAAAAGAGGTGATGACGCAGCAGCGAAGCATCGTTAACATCAATAGAAACTGAAAAAGTTACACGAACTCCTAAACGTGCGCACTGCGCATTCATATACAAGCACATCTGTACGCGAACTCTTATACATCGGCTGAAGTAAAGGCAATGAAATTGGTCGCGCGCATCCCGGAATCGCTTTTTATACCCGAGTAAAAGAGTGTCTGATTAATGGATGCACTCGCCTCTTGCCTTCCGGGGCTGCGGCAGTTGAGAGAGAGACTATACCGTTGCAGCTTCGCTCAAGGCTTAGGCTACAGCATATAGACTCAATGGCACAGAGGCGGCCTGTCAAATCAGAAGGTCTGCCCGTGGCCCGGTACGGAAGGAAGCCGGCGAAATGGGAGAGAGAGACGGTTAAGAGAGGAAAAGAGCGGAAGCAGTCGTGACAAATCGTTATTTCCCGCTCTCTCTCTCTCTCTCTCTCTCTCTCTCTCTCTCTCTCTCTCTCTCTCTCTCTCTCTCTCTCTCTTGGAAGAGTTCGCTGTACGGAGACTCTTTTTTCCTTACTTAAGGAAGGGTTGCTTCCTCTCGACCTTATACACCTCGCGCGGTTGAAACTTGTCGGATATGCGTTATGGCAGTGTAGCTAGGGTGGGTTATGCATTCGAGGATTTAGTTTACCTACTTGTATATGGCGGTAGTTCGAGTTCTCATTTGAATTTTACGCACCAAAAGTTACTGCTTGTCGAGTAATGGAAAAAATAAAAAAGTCTATTTAATCCAAATCCTTTGAAATTGCCTTTATTGATTTAAATACTTTAACTTAAAGTATGCGAGATTTCAAATAACGAGCTTCATACTTGCATTATTTTCAACATTTTATGAAGTTAAATTATTTAATCTTTTAAAATTGAAATAATCTTGAAAAAGGTTAAATAAACAGGTTTGATAAAAAACACAATTTTTAATTATAAACATGACAAATACACGCAGGATTGTCGGTATTTCTATTCAGTTTAACAACATTGACTAAATTAAAACGCTCACACTCGTTAAATTAATAAACGAATAGAGAAACCGCCGCGAGAGCAACCGTGACTCTTTGTTTCAATAGAAACAGCTTGCCCCATCTTCGGCGGCGGCCTATAAACGACTAAATATATACGTCAATATATGAGAAAATCTACGGAGAGTCGAACTCTTTCTTGCTCAAAAGTGAAAACTGAGTAATTTTGAGTGCACACTGGCCGCACTAGGCTACACTCATACGAAAAAAGATGTACGAAAATCGATTGATTTCATGGAAAAAAGCGAAATTTGCCTTTCTTCAAATTCTCGTGCCATCCGATCCAAACGACGGTTTTCAAAGTTTAATAGCTTAAATTAAGGCTCTCATCTCCTACTTTCTTTAAAAATTGTCTGCAGTTTAAGTTTCTCTTGCGATACATTATATATACGCTTCTCAAAATCAGTAAAAAACAACCAAACTTCAAAATCAGTAAAAGCAACCAAAGAGAAGCATATATATATAGATTATCGCACGATAAAATTATGACGCTGACACATTAGTATGAAAGTAGAAGAAAAGCTAAGAAGAAAGGCTGGATCAAAATTCAGAACGGTTTGAAGAAAAGTAAAACTTTTCTGGATTTTGTCAAACATTTACATGGAAGAAAGCGTTAAATTAATCGTTTTTCTTTTTTTATTTAAAAACACCTCATGATTTGCGAACCAACGAATCGTTTTCAACATTTAATACCTCAAATTACAGCACTTTTCTTCTACTTTCATACTAATTTATGAGAGTTATAGTTTTGTCGTGCGATGATCTATATATATATGCTTCTCAAGTTTGGTTGTTTTTTACTAATTTTGAGAAGCATATATATAATGTATCACATGAGAAACTTAAACTGCAGATAATTTTTAAAAAAAGTAGAAGATGCGCGAGCTCTAATTTAAGCTATTAAACTTTGAAAACGGTCGTTCCGATCGGAAGGCACGGGGATTTGAAAAAAGGCAAATTTCACTTTTTTCCATGAACTCACTCGATTTTCAAAAATTCGGAGATTTTTCCCTTTCTTCAAATACTACTAACTTTTAATCCAATCGTGAGTTTTCAAAGTTTAATAGCTTAAATTAAAGCTCGCATCTTCTACTTTTGTGGTATTTAGTCTAAAATTTTTATTTATTTCTTAGTGATATGAGTCATTCCACGGGATACTGGAAACTTCTGGGGGCCTGGACTACCGAAAAATTTTGGGTAGGGCACACTTACCAGACCTATTTTTTCGGATTTCTGGGACCCCTCCGAATAAGAAACCGTGCGAGCTGCATCATTATCGGTTGCCACCCGGGTTTCCGATCGAAAAAACGCAAAAATCTTCATACATTTTCTTTTGCATTTTTACTGTTGAGCGCATTATTTGTGTACTGTGAGGTACTGTGAGTCCTATGGGACTTGGCGCTATACTTTATATATACAGAACGAAAGTGCAGCTCAAGAGCTTTAAATCGAGCCTAAAATGTTTAAAATCGGATGTTCCGCTCACGAGTTACGCACGCTTCAATACTGCTAACTCTTTATAGGGCTCTCGCGAAACTAATCGATTTTCACTTTTTTTTTCAAATCCTCGAAACTTTTGATCCAGTGACTCGATTTTAAAGTTTAATAGCTTAAATTAAAGCTCTTTTCCTCAACTTTACGATTTTTAGGTCCCAAATTGATTTTTCTTATCTGTTGAGCTATATATATGCGTTCAGAAAACTAATCCGCTTTAGAAGCATATATATGGATCAACAGATAACAAAATTTAAATTTAGACCTAAAAACCAAAATGTAGAGGAAAAGAGCTTTAATTTGAGCTATTAAACGTTAAAATGGATCGACAGTAACAGGGATTTGAAGAAAGGGAAAAATGTCTGGTTTTTGGAAAAATCGAGCTATTTCGTGAAAGTCAAACCAAAGCACTTTTTTCAAATGGTCATAGATTTTGATCGAGTGATTCGATTTTGATGTTTAATAGCTTAAATTAAAGCTCTTTTCCTCAGCTTTTTTGTTGATACAAATATTTTTTTGTAGTGAGCTATATATATACTTCTAAATCCGATTGGTTCTTTGAAAGCATATATATAGCTCACTATATATCAAATTTAAATTTTGACTTAAAATTCAAAAAGTTGAAGAAAATAGCTTTAATTTAAGCTATTAAACGTCAAAATCGAATCACTCGATCAAAATCTATGACCATTTGAAAAAAGTGCTTTGGTTTGACTTTCACGAAATAGCTCGATTTTTCCAAAAACCAGACATTTTTCCCTTTCTTCAAATCCCTGTTACTGTCGATCCATTTTAACGTTTAATAGCTCAAATTAAAGCTCTTTTCCTCTACTTTTTGGTTTTTAGGTCTAAATTTAAATTTTGTTATCTGTTGATCCATATATATGCTTCTAAAGCGGATTAGTTTTCTGAACGCATATATGTAGCTCAACAGATAAGAAAAATCAATTTGGGACCTAAAAATCGTAAAGTTGAGGAAAAGAGCTTTAATTTAAGCTATTAAACTTTAAAATCGAGTCACTGGATCAAAAGTTTCGAGGATTTGAAAAAAAAAGTGAAAATCGATTAGTTTCGCGAGAGCCCTATAAAGAGTTAGCAGTATTGAAGCGTGCGTAACTCGTGAGCGGAACATCCGATTTTAAACATTTTAGGCTCGATTTAAAGCTCTTGAGCTGCACTTTCGTTCTGTATATATAAAGTATAGCGCCAAGTCCCATAGGACTCACAGTACCTCACAGTACACAAATAATGCGCTCAACAGTAAAAATGCAAAAGAAAATGTATGAAGATTTTTGCGTTTTTTCGATCGGAAACCCGGGTGGCAACCGATAATGATGCAACTCGCACGGTTTCTTATTCGGAGGGTCCCAGAAATCCGAAAAAATAGGTCTGGTAAGTGTGCCCTACCCAAAATTTTTCGGTAGTCCAGGCCCCCAGAAGTTTCCAGTATCTCGTGGAATGACTCATATATGCTTTCAATGATCAATCTATTTGAGAAACATATATATAGCTCATCATAAGCGAAAAGAAAAAACACTTCGAGTAATTAAAAAGTACAAGGAAAAAACCTTTAATTTGACGTAAAATCCGATTTAGACACATTTATATCCAAACGAAAGATCTTTTCAAGTACTTTACCTCTGTTTATTGGAATATTATTTAGCATACGGCGTGTTTATTAAAATTGTAGAATAATAAAAAAAAGACGAAAATTGACGTATTTTTGTTTCAGTTTTTGGCCCGCAACTTTTTATTGGCATAGAGTGACGATGTTCTACACTCATACATCTTTTTTCGTATGTCCTAACGAGTGTAAAAAGCTTAGTCTGGTCAGTGTGATCTCAAAATTACTCAGTTTCCTCTTTTGAGCAAAAAAGAATCCGTAGATTTCCTCATATATGTATTCAATAATAAAGGGAAAATTCTGGCGCGTACATTTGAAAACCTTCTGCCTCTCTCTCTCTCTCTCTCTCTCTCTCTCTCTCTCTCTCTCTCTCTCATACACACACAAACACACACACACACACACACTGTTTATCTTATCAAGACAGTTCCAGCTCACTTGCGACTTTGCCCCGCGGGCTATTGCGACCACATTTTACCCTCTGCAAACACTGCTTGTGCTCCCTCGATCACGTGTACATAGAAAAATGTTTTTAGAATTACAACAATTCGAAGAGTAAGAGAATGATAAATTTTTAAGCAGAGATTTATTTTCATGAAGTAGAAAAAGGCAGTGGAGCACGAGACAAGAACTCTGATATACTAAGCGTATTTTTAATAAAAATCGAAGCATGCTTAAAAGAAACAGACATTTATCTCCATTCACAGTAACGAATTAACCGTATAATCTCTGGAGCCACTAACCCCAGATAAATAAAACAATAGATAACAGGGTAGAAAATATCGAATGATTAAAAAGAATTATATTTTCACTAAATTATGTCATATATTCATAATATTACATTATTATACTTTTCTTTCAAGCAGTGATATTGTAAATAGAATTGCTCAAATAGATTTGCATACAGTCCAATATACTATACGTGCAAACCCATGGAAACAGCTGCGGTTTAGAAGTTGAAATTGTATTTTGAAGAAAAATCGTTCGAAAAAATTTTATCAAAAAATCACTTCTTTTTATTTTTTATTGCCTTAAATTTTTTTCTGTATTCAATATTAATTTACAAGGTGCTACTGATGGCTGAACTTAAAAAAACCAAAATAAAATTTTCTTTTCAATTTACAAAGATCGAAATTGTTTTAGAATCAGTCGAAAAAATTTTCAATTTTTGACTTTTCAAAAAATCGTTAAAAATGAATTTGGAAAATAGCAATAATTAGAAAATCTTTAAAAAACTTGAAAATATCCTTTCTGAAATGTTTGGTTACAAACAATTTTCCAAAAATCTACTATTTACAAAAAAAAAATCTGAAATTAAAAAAAAACTTTCGTAAATTGACTTTTAGATAAGTTTATTGAATTCATAAAAAAATTATAGGCAACGAAAAATCTTTCAAAAATAATTTAATCAAAAAATCTCGTTTTTTATTATTTTTGCATCTATGCATCATTTTGGTCATGAAGAAAGTATATCCTACGATTACACATTATTAATCTCCGCGCGGTTTTTCAACTCCTTAAATGGTCTAAAGAATGAGAAAAAAGTGGTGCGATAAGTGTAACTTAAACAAAATTTCAACTTACAAATCCAGTTGCTTCCTTTTGGCCGTGGATTTGCACATGTATGTGCAATGTATAGAAAGCTTCCGCCTTCAATCTCCGTTGTTCCCTCGCTTTTGGTCAATACCTAGTCTTATTCAAATGAGAGTGAATGCCACTGTGTAATTTAATTGTATGCCCGAGCGAGAGGCTTCCGGCGGTTTATTGAGACGCCATCAGAATCAATAGTAACGTGAAATTTCTATTACTAGACGTTCTGAACATACATACATGCATATCCCCAGGTCATTATATTGTTGCTCGAATATTTCACTTTGCGAATCTTAATAGTCATCCCTGCAGCGTTTAAGTTATCCTGGTAATTAATAATTTATAGTCAATGTCAACATCTATACTAAAATGATTATGTTTACTACAGAAGTGATTGGGAATGTTGTAATTAAATTTTTTGATAATGCTATTGGTTCAAAAATTGGAATAGCTTCGTTTTTATTCTAACATACTTTTCGCCACAAAATCTGCACAAAATCTTTATACATATACTACTCCTGAGAACATATAGTTACAAACGAAGTATGTGCTCCATAGACTGTGATAGATCACGTGTACAACTAGACGGACTGGTTTGCGCTGGCGATAGTGATGCTTCATGAAAGTACTGACTCTAGAACAGCTAAAATAACCAATCAAAGAACGAGTAATGCGAATAAAAATCAATTCAAGCAGGAGTTCTACCTACAGTATGCTCTGTTCTTGACAAGTACCAGGGGGTATATCTATGACTTCATATTCACGCAGGAGATATAAGGGCGTTATCGCGAGAGAAACATGCGGAAGAGCCGAAAGACGTCGGCGTTTTACAGCGAAAACGTTTGATATCAATGTCCATCAGTAAATACGACTCGAATATAAACATTCGGAGAATATCCATTGGCGCGTATGCGTGTCTTCTTGTCAAGCGTAAACAAATGATACAAGATACAGAGGATTCGTTTTGACTCGAGCGCACACGTCGATTTGTACGTAGATCGAGAGACTTTATGTATAGCTATCTGTATGTATATTCGATATACGATTTCCCATAAAAATGCGATTTTTATCGTGTCTCTGGCGCGTTCGCATTTCAAATCGTAAAGTGCTGTAGACTCTTGTTATCTTTTCTTTTTTACAAAACACGGAACTTTTATTAAGGTTCATGTGTGTTATCTTAATTTTCAATGTGTATACCGTACGTCAATTTCTGTTTGCATTGTTCGAATCGACGTACGAATTCCGCAGAGCTATAAGTAAAACTGAGAGAAGGTTTCGAGGTTAGAATTTCTGAAATCACTATATGAAATAGAAATTACTCGATGAATGTACAAATTGATAAACTTTGCCTTCCGTTATTCTGCAGAATTAAATGAATTGAATAAAACTAATTTTCAAATATTAATTTTACTACTTGTAAGAATCCTTACATCTCATCAATTGCTTTCATTGCGAAGTTTCTCGTTAAATTCACATTATAATCGTGTCGTTGACGTAACTTGATCATCGCGGAAAATTTATTATTTCGCTGTATAATCTTGTATTTATACAGAAAATCTTGATGCCATTTAACAGAGCGCAGAATAATAGCCATTTAATTTCCAATAAAAACTCGCAGCTCCTGAAAGCATGAATCGATATGTCTGCTTTTGACCACGGAAAACCCGCCCGCCCCCCCTTCCACGACAAAAACAATCCTCACACGCCACTAACAAAATAATAAAAAATCCAAGCCGATAAAGCTCATCGAATTATCACATTTTCCGTACCTGCGGCACTGAGAAAACTGCTGTTCGGTGAAGGCACTGAATGCTGAAATTGGAAGTGTCCAGCGAGAAATCCTGTATATACAGATAACTATATCACACGACGGTAGTACAAAGCTCAAACTCAAGGCTCCCGGGAAAGCCGGAAACGTAGGACGACGTGCTAAGGCGTCTGGGCCGGTAAGGCGGAGCCGAGAGTCCGATTGTAGGTACCTACAGCTTCGCTCGGAAAAACCAAGTCGAAGCTTTATATATACGTATATACACACTTATATAGATATATAGTTCGAAAGGGATCCTTGTTCGAATCGCTGCTCCCAGCTATTTCCACGGGCTGCTGCAGCCTCTCCGGATATTGACCTGAATCCACTTGGCTTTTTCCGTCGCGCTCTTTCTCTTTCTCTCAAGCTTTCTCTTCGCGTATTATGTGAGCATTAATTTTCCAGTGATCATTGTCAACGCTCGCTCGGACTTTCGCCAGTCGCTCAAGGGCTGGCTATACCGCATTGAAAAACTAATGTCTCGTTCAACATTTAAGGATGTACTCTTGTTAGTATCCGATAAATAATGATTTATTTATAATAAAAGAGTATTGTTTTTGACGAAGAAAAAGTTTTTTTACTTAAAGCGATATAAGACACGTCTGCCTACAAAGTGAGTATTTAAATAGATTCATTCAAATTTAAAACAATGTGAGTAGGATATAATTAACTAGCCGACACCTCACAGAGAAGCACGTTTTATATTATTCATAAAAGAATTTAAGAAATAAATTCAGAAGGGAGGCCTGAGTTAAACGTTGAAAATAACAGAAAATGATTTATTCATCTACAAAATAAGACTACTTAACTTACATGAATATGACCTTTTTTACTTGAAAATATATTTGAAAAGCATTTATCAAAACTAGGCTTTTTTCGTAATGTATAGCGCTGCAGACATTATGGATTGCTTTTCTAAAATCATCCTTATTTTTATTTATTTCATAATTTATGCGAGGTATGTAAATAATATAATAGTACGTATAAAAAAAGAATTATTTTAAAAAGTAATCCGTAATGTGTATACCGCAATTTATATAAGGAAAGTTTGAAATCTAATTTTGATATATACGAATTGCTGGTTCGCTCAAAAACCCGTAGAAAGTGACTTAAAATACTGGAATTGGATGATTGCGATTGTGGGCAATATCTTATGGGCAGAAGCACTGTATACACAACTTTAGTGTGCCAAAATTAAGCATAACATACATCTTTTCAAGTACATAAAGTTGTACTTACGTAGGTTAGGTAATCTTATTTTGCAGATGAATAAATCATTTTCTGTTATTTTTAATATTTAACTCAGGCCCACCCCCTTAAAAATTTTTCACATTTCCTTAAAATTCTTTTATTAAAATTAAAATTTGATAGAATTCGACTGGGTAAGAAATAAGCGATTTTGTATGACTAAGTACTGTTTGCCAAAATTTCTGATCCAAGATATGTCAATTAACAATATCAAATAGTCTCGCATAGAAAATGAATTCTGCCAGTAAAAGTGAATAAATATAAAAATTAAAATTATAAAGTGCACTGTATTATTGTTATGCTAATTAAGGACAAATAGTTAAAATTTTATTTTATTTTTACTCAATTAATTCATATTTAGCATTTTCATTTCCCTCATTTATTGCTTTCTCAAGGAGAAAGCTTCTTATCGGTGCAAATTTTGAAATAAAAAATTCGGAGGAATTTCCGCGGTTTACGTGTTCCCCAAGGAGAAAAATGTGTTTTTAAAAATGAATGTTTGCATATAAATTTTTTGAATGGCATAACTTGTTTTAAAAAAAATGGTAGAAAGTGGGTCAAATAACGAAATAACTGTAGGACATGAAATACTTTTCAGCAATTAACTGGATACAATCATTGATGAGGGTGTGGATTACTATCCCCAGAGGTGTAATTTTGATCATAGTAAGATAGTGATTGATTTTCATCCCTATGTACCCCAAAAGTATTGCTGAAAGTCGTCGAAATAAACAGGACTTGAAAAAGGCTCGTTTCGATCAGAATCATTTTTTGCTTTGTATGAGTGGATTGAGGATGAAGCTCTGGATTATTAAATAATTCTGTTTTTTGCTTTTTCGAAGATTTTTTGAGTGACATAACTTGTTTAAAAAAAACTGTGCAAATTGGGTCAAAAAACGAAATAACTCTAGGGGATGAATCAGCAATTAACTAGATATAATTACTGACGAGGGTGTGGATTTCTATCTCCAGAGGTGTAATTTTGATCACAGTAAGATAGTGATTGATTTTCATCCCTATGTACCCCAAAAATATTGCTGAAAGTCGTCGAAATAAACAGGACTTGAAAAAGGCTCGTTTCGATAAGAATCATTTTTTGCTTTATTTCAATTCATGAATGGTACGGCCCTGGATTAATAAATATTTTTGTTGGTTGTTTTTTCGAAGATCTTTTGAATCGCATAACTTGTTTAAAAAAAATTGTGTAAACTGGGTCAAAAAATGAAATAACTGTAGGGAATGAAATACTTTTCAGCGGTTAACTGAATATAATGTCTGACAGGTGGCGGCCCTAATTTAGAATAATACTTATTGTATTTTTGATGAAATGACCTTTCGTTTGAACACTTATTTCCCCTTCCAAAATTGTGCAAAATATACTTTCTATGTATTTGTGTCTAAAAAATTTATTTTTTAAGTAGCAAAACAGTTCTAAACTTAGTTTTGTTATATCTCGAGTTCCTTTAGGGTATGCGGATTGATTCTGTTTGGAGAATTGTTATTTTTTTGTGCTCTCAACAATGATATAGATTTCATGCGTTTCCCGAATGGGACACAAACCATTTATACCCGTGGGCATCCTCCTTTGTCTGAGCCATATCTCTAGAACGAATCGATTCTTTTTTGAAAAAACTATATTTTTCATTCATTTATACCACAGATGTAAAAAAATCTAATCCCATATTCTGAAAGATCCTTAAAATTTCTTTAAAAGTATGTCTACCTGTTATCACTTTATCATTACTGTTGGCTTTTAACCCATTAACAGCCACGACATCATTTCATAGTCGATTGATTTTTTATCTGTACAAAACGTAAAATTAACTAAATATTAAATTTAATTTTGCCTGCAAAATTAAATTTGCTTTTTCAAAAAAGCTTTGTAACGATGCAAATTATAAAATAGAAAATTCTTGTTCATTTGAGTGTTTTAACTAGTCATATTAGTTTTCGTAACTCAAAATCAATTTCATCTATTTTTAGTTCACAATATAATTTATAATTGTAAACAGTTAAAGGAATGCACTTTCTTTGAGAAAGCATGCTTCTACTTAGCAGGGGTTTTTATTTGCAGAGAGAGGGGGGGGGGAGAGCTTTCTTCGAAAATATTGTCGGCGAATACGTATAGATGTATATTCGAGCGTAAGCTGGAAGATGATTCCCTTGAAAAATATAGACCGCTATGGGGAAGATTGAGATTTTCGAAGCGATCAAGAGCAAAAGAGCGAGGCGTAAAATCCTATTAAAAGCTTCATCCGAAGCCGGTGTGTCTGCTCGTAGCCCGCTGTGCAACTCCTTTATGAAATTCCTGAACGATTTAACCGCGTAAATGCAGCACTTTGAGAAATTGAAAGCTGTCGTGGGCTGAGAAAGGCCTCGAGAACCAAAGGAAAATAAAGCTCTAGAAAAGTCTTTAGACGTTATTAAAACGCAGAAACATTAAAGTAAATAGAATCGCGCCGCGCGAGCGGAGGAGAGGAAATCAAGGGAGAGTGAAAAAGGACGAATGTGCGGTAGGGTAAGAGAGAAGTGGAAAATCGTGGGAGAGAAAAAGCCCGAGAAGAAAAGAGGAGGTAAAAAGTAAAGACTTTTCGTCTAACCTAAAGGCTTCGTCGACTTTTCACGAGTCGAGTTCCGGGGCGCCGCTTTAAAGTGGTCACTGGCTGCCGACCGCCTCGAAGAAAAGCGTCGAGCCCACCCCATATTTATCTCTCTCTTTCTCTCCCTCCCCCCTTCCCCTCTCTCTTTCTTCTGTACACGTACAGCTTGTTTCCCCTCGAGTCCTTTTAGTAATTATATAGAGAAAAGTAACGGACGCAGCCGAGTTTTCTACCGCAATTAGGGGAGGCATACGTGCTTCGCTCTCTCTCTCTCTCTCTCTCTCTCTCTCTCCCTCTCTTCCTTTCGCGGTCTTTTTTATAATTAGCGCGGCTGCTTTGCTTCTATGTACATGTACTTGGCTCACCTTTTCTTCTCCGTGTGCACTACACTTGCGTACATATATAGCAGTCGTCGAGGAAGAAAGAGAAAGGGGGCTGAGTTGCCTCGTTTCTCCGGTTTTCGGCTCGCAAAACGACAAGCACTTTTCCAGCGGCTGCTGGTAAATTTAGAGGAAAATGTGCAGGAGCGAGAGCCGAAAAAAAATACGCGCCACGCAAGGATTACGATTGTTTGCGCTATCGCGAGGGTCGGTCTCTTTATTCAGACGTGCCTTGTTCGAGCGGAAGAGGGGGTTGAAAGCTTGTTGTGCTGGTTTAAGAAGCGTAAATTTTTGTATGAATTAGGAAATGGCTTAACTTTTGGATAACGTTGAGACATGAATGTAATTAAGTTTCGATGTTTGCATGCAGAAGAATTGAAAGAGATGGAGGCTTCTACTTCGATTTTTGGGGGTTTCGTAATATTGTTGATGATAAGTTGGATGACTAAACCATGTTTTCCAAGTTGGTTTTGGAATACAGAACAGTTTCTCTATCAGATTGTTTGCAGAATTAACTGTTCAATATATTGTTTAACGAAAATTAATTGTTTGCTGTACACAAACTAAAAGTGATCAGCTGTTAAATTTTTCTTCTTTTAAAATTAGTATATTACGATACAAGTGATCTAAATAGACGATTATTGCACGTATGATGGGTCACTTAGGTCACTAGTATCGTATTAGTATCTTACGATAAATCTGACCTAAGTGGTCCATTATCACATGGCATGTAAATAGCGATAAAATTGTGATATTCACCCCGTGCGATGGGCTATAGTTAGAATGGGTTACAGTATAGAATGAAAATTCTATGATACTGGAAACTTCGATCACTGACATTTCGATCTTACGTTTTATTCCAAACATTGAAATCGCTTTTTCTCGAAAACACGAAATAGTCACTTAAGTGGTTCTTCCTGTAAGCCATAGCTACCTTCAGCACCAAAAGCCACGTTTGCCCTGCTCAATGACGAAAAACGGACCGATGAAAAATCTGCTAAATCAATGATACACGGTCATACAATCGGGTTAGTTGAAATCTTGTACATACATAATATACTCTGTATTTCGTCAAATATAAATTTTGCTCTTTTTCCAATATGCAAACACGAGCGAAAAATTTCAAACCTTATCGCTATTTAAAAAAAATTCTTAAAAAATTGAACTTTTATTATACTATTATACTTATTATACTATTCTATGAAAATAATATGTTTACACGTCTAACGCGCGGAAACGCACGAGGTAAAGGCAATAATTGAAGCTTCCGAAGTGACGATAACGTATAACCATATATATTATATACTCATCCAAGTTTCCGCGATCGACTGTGGAGCCGAGCGTTCCTTTTGACTCTCCCTCTAGCAGCAGGCCTGTATAGCTAAAGACAATAAATTAGATTCGCCCATATTCGAGGAAAGTGAGGACGCGGTCCCGACCCTTTCAAACTTTGATTTACTTTCAATCCCCCCGGGAAAATTGCAAAGTTCTCTCTATACTACGCCGAACTCACCCCCGCCCCCGTCCCATACTCCCCAAGCTTTTGTCAAGAGCCACGTTTCCCTCCCCTGTACACACACTCATACCTGTAACGAGTCCTTTTCGATCCCAGCTATTCTTCGCACTCTCGCGATGTTATCCCTCCTCGTCCTTGTTTCTTGTTTACTTTTAATCTTAGCGACCCGTGCTAACGAAAGCTGCACAATTCCCTCTTTCGTCTATATATACGAGGGTCCCCCACACTCTCATCATCCCTCGATGACGTCGTTCTAACCATTGCATTATTTGCTGCTGCTATACTCAAGGATATTCAATGGAAATTCAGCAGAATTACTTTTTCAAGATCATGAAAATTCAATCGAACGCATGCATAGCTGTGCCAACGATTTTGCGCGAATTCCCTTGACTTTTAAGAGGCCGGATCTGTCTTAAACAGCCAAATAAAATTGAATTTATACTCTGATTTGTTTGAATTGTTTATATTAAGCAAGAGCACATAATGAGGAACAATGGAAAATATATCAAACTGTTTTTACATGTCACGATGTACCAGGAAAAATCTCTTTTTATTTTTATGTTCATTTCTTGCTTTGCACCATGACGCACAACTTCCTTCCAGCAAATTCAAATAAATAAAAAATAAAATTCAATTTTTCACTCGCTGACTATTTAAGTTGCATGTGCCCCCTAGCGCTACGACGATAAAATTGTTTCCACGGAAATTTACATGCTCTTGCCGTACCCCTTTTTTATGTATACGTACGCGCGCGAACTTTTATGAAAGAAAAGTCAATTTCGGAATAACAACAAAAAAACTCAATAAACGCGAACGGACCATCCGACGTGTGCGTATAGTATACAACGCGGTAATGGGGAGGGGGGAGTGGAGGCGGAAAGATCAATCATCAGAATCCTCGAAAATCGAAATAAAAAAAGGGAGTGTGGGGGTTTACGGGCATACGCGTAATGATTGGGTCGTGATGCTTTTTTCACGGTCCCGTGCAATGTGCCGCCAAATTGAAAAACTAATTGAACTGCAGCAACGCGCTTCGCTTTGATACTTCCGCGCACATTTTTTCGGATCAATGTTATAACGCGGCGTCTGTCTCGCGGTCGTTTCAGGCCTTTCATCTGTATACGAAAGAGGTCCGCACAGATATTTAAGTTTTGCGTCGTCTGACTTTTTGGAACAGAGAATCCGATCTGATTGATTTTACTGTTTTTTTTTGTTCCGCAACGAATGCCATACAAATCCCGCTCGCAATGCGTAATTTTCATCAGCAGGCGCTGCGGCTAGAAAATGCGATTCGTTCGATTGTTGCATTTTTTATAACCTCAGTAAAATCTATCACTTTTTGATGGCAGCTCAAACTTACATTCCGTAAGTGCACCGGCTCGTCTTTTAGCTCTAGCGTCGATGAAAAAAAAATTGAATGACAAGCTCCCCGCCGACCTTTCTTTATAATCTTTTGGTTTTGACGCACGGTGGAATAAACAAGAGGCAAGAAGTAGCTTGATCAAAAGTAAATTGTGATATCGAAGAGTGAGACAATGGCATAGAAAGGATACTTTAATCTCAACCGATTAGATTGACACCATAAATCCACTGCAGCAAACAACTCCCTCACAAAAAACTCCCTGCGCCTCTCTCTCTCTCTCTCTCTCTCTCTCTCTCTCTCTCTCTCTCTCCAGTACATGAATACAGCAGATCTGACCTACAAGTAAATTTTCGCCTTTAATCACAGCGATCCATGACGTTCTCTACCATTGCATCCGATTGCGAGCCAAGTCCGATCGCGTCACCTCGCTGCATCATACCAAACGTAATCAAAGTGAAACGACATCGCATCGAACTTGCCGATCGAGCTGTATACGCCGAGATCGCGTAATTGGCTCACTGCACTGATACAGCGCATGTATCAGTTGCACGCGGGTCATATCAATATTGGCAAGAGTCCAACCCACTGCAGTGTGTGGCGTAGGATATCTGCTTCGCTCTCACCGCGTCATCTTTTAATAGCCGCAATAAAGCTCCTGCCGCTGCTGCTACTGCTGCTGCTGTTGTATACGTGGAGATACTCAAGGGAAACTCTCGCGAGTGTCTCCATATGCGGGCGGGAGACGAACCAAGAGGAGATTCTTGCGAGAGTTGTAATTACGATTAGGAATTTTTTTACGTGTGAAACCGGGTTAACGGTCGCTGCTTCACTTTTCTCTCTTGGATTTTGATAGTCGATGCAAATAATGCATCATTCAAGTTTACCTACATATGTTTATATTTTCTAGTCTGTTTGGGGCTATTGTTGTTTTGGTAAAATATCAGACACTGTTAAAAAATTTTAAAAACACTAAGCACTCTCCACAGAATTTCAGGACAACGCGACGTTGAAATGAACTATAACTGAGATTTTTAACATGCTTATGAAATCAATAGGTAACCAAATTGTTCGTAATTTGATAAATCTTTCAAATTACTATTCCTTGATTCAATATTTATCGTGAAAGTTCGGGTTTCAGAAGTATACTTAAAAAAATATATACTTTACATTTTATCTGCAGGTCTGTTTCACAACATAGTACTACTGAGTGGATCAGCATTGAGTCCTTGGGCCTCTGTACACGATCCAAACGATCTGCGGGTTCAGGTTGCAAAGCAGCTCGACTGCCGTCATGAAAACGACGAGGACATCGCCGAGTGCCTCAGGGCTGCCTCCCTCGAAGCTCTGCTCGACGTCGAGTTTAACGAAATCAAGTACGTGAACGTTGTTTGACTAGAAGATAAGGGAAACTCCCGCTTTACATCTACATTTCAGATTTTGAAAATATGTGCCAAAATTTACTGACGATCTTTTTCTTTCATAAATGATTTGATGGTACAAAATCGACTGTTTTTTATAACTTTTTTTGATAAAATTTCGAATTTCACGTTATAATAAGATAGACAAAAAGGTAGCTAAGCTTTAAATTTAACTATTATACTTCAGAAATTAAAATTGTAAGTTTATGTTTCAATATCTAATTTTAATACATAATTAAAAATTTTTTTTATATGTTGTAGTTATTTATGAAAAAACGACGTAACAATATATATACACGTTTATAATAGACTTAAAAAAGTTTTGTGAAATGAAGAGCCAGAGCCAGACAAATTTGATTACGAGAACTTAACTGACTGTTCGACTAAAGGATTTTTCATGAAATAAAGAATGGCCTTTCCCATGCCACTTTACGTTCGAACGCTCGAAAAAGTTTTTTAGCTAAACTAAAAAAATTTCAAAACTGTACCCTCTACTCCTCATCTCGTAAAGCCACCTCACTACGGGCGCGCCCGTATAGATCATCTAAAATTGTACAATTGAATATACATGTATACAGAGCGTTCGATTCGAGCGCAATAATAATAATCCTCAAAGCGCGAAAAGCCAGAGTTGATATTTGTCTCGTTTCTGCCCGCAGATTCATGCCGAGCATCGGACCGAGTGTGCCGGTGGACGGGAGCCATTCCGATCCGGGCCTGGACATGGAACGATTGAGCGACGCCTTCATCAAGGTCCCTTTGATCCTCGGCGTCTCGACGGCCGAGTCCTATCTCGACTTCAACGCTAACGACATCCAGTACGGCTTCGAAGAGGACCAGCGCAACCGCGTGCTCCGCACCTTCATTCGCAACGCCTACGTCTACCACTTGAATGAGATATTCAGCGCGGTGAGAAACGAGTACACCGACTGGGATAAGCCCGTTCTGCATCCGATCAACATACGCGAGTCGACTATGGAAGCTCTCAGCGACGGCCACACTGTCGCGCCCCTCATGAGGATAGCTTTTTACCACGCTAGACGAGGAGCCAGCACCTACTTCTTTCACTTTAATTACCAGACCAAGGACAGCGATTATCCCCAGGTAAGGCAGATGTCGGATAACTATTTTTGGACTCGTATTCAAAGAGTGAAATAAAGGCTAAGGGAGATAAGCTTCAATTTTTGCTTGGTTTTAGATTCTTAAAGTTAAATGTGTAAAAACATGGTGGAGGGGCTTTTCTCGTCAATTTCTTAAACAAGCTATTTCTTTTATTTGTGAATGTTATTTAATTCTATCAATATTTATAGCGCATGTTGGCTCCAACTATAACATTACACATTCAAATTACCTGTTATGTCCACTAACGTAGCACAAATATATTCTATGTTCATTCAAATTTTCTATGGTCAACGATGCACAAGGCAGTTACATTTTACAAAACTAGATTTTTTTTAATTTTAATTATATCAATGCATTATTGATACTTCAATCAATTAAAAAGTCAAATTTCGTCTTGTGACATTGCGGACGTTAAAACAAGTGATTTTTCCTATAGTAATAGTAAGTAATAACAACATTACTACGTATCTATACTACAAATGAAAATTCAATTTTGAATCTTAAGTATATATTTTATTTATATTGCTCATAATGTACGTTCGTAATTATAAAATATTTTATCTTCATTTTTAATTAATTCCTTTTAATTCCTTTTCAAAAACTGGATAGTTTTTAGCTTTTCCTTTATTCGGGTGTTAAATGATAAACTTTAAGCTTTGTAAAATAATAAATTATTACGTCAAAGGCGTATCAAGTAATAATGTAAGTATAATGTTTTTTTCCCTCCTACTGTATTACGGCATAAATTTTGAATTTTTTGTCGACATCAAAATTTTCTCACAGATATTCTCTTTCCAATTAAAATATATTTTTGTCTCTGCAAAATAAAAGAAAGTACAATTTTGTCTGCAAAATAAAAGAAAGTACAACAAAATAAACTTTAAATGTTCATTCAAAAAAACCTTAAAATCGAAGTAGCGTTTACAGTGAAATTCAATAATTTTGACCTTAAAGGATCACCGAAAACATTAGTGGGTAAGCCTCATTGTCTGGCCAATTTATGAAAAGAACATTGAAAACCACGAGCTCGTCCTTTCCTCTGTCTCTTTTTTATGAGAAGCCAAGCGAGCTTTCTTTAGCAGGCACACGTGCGGACGAACAAAAAAAAGGAACTTTGAGGGTAGAAACCGAGTGGAGGTTGAAGTTTGCCTCTTCCGAACCAGACAGTCAGAGGTACAGACGACTGTGGAGCTCTTTTTGATGTATGATTTGGAGTTCCTTTTATGAGCGACGTCCCACTGGACTTTTCCTTACAATTTCGCAATATCTTTTTATCGTAACCAAAGTTCATTTTATTTTGACGATGAGATAGAAGTTTGGAATTTGATCGAAACTATAAATTTGATTCCGAATATGAAATGCATTTATATTTTATTCTTTTATTATTTTTAATAAGTTTATAACATTTTTTAATTGTCAAGTACTAAATTTGTATTTTCAACGTGAAAATTTCCTTTTTATAAGTGAAAAAGATTGAGATTTTATCAGACACAGTTGTGAAAATAAGAGAAATTAGTTTTTCTGTTCGTCACTTCTTAAAGTAAACAACTCTCATTTAAAAAAATTATTAGAACTAATATTGATTTTATAGATTTGATATCGTAAAAATAACACATAAAAAGGCTTTTTATGAAAATTGGGTTTTTAAAAAATACGGTACTGCAGGAATAATGAAAAGACAAGAGTTCTGATGAAATAGTTATTTTCATACTAAAATTATATTATTCGGATTTATTTCGCTATAATTCTGACAGTTAATTTACTGGTTCAAGTATTTTTATATTTTCCTCACAAATTTTAGTACCTAGTAAATAGTAAGTAGTATTTAGTAAATATAGTATTCATTAACGTTGGAACTTTTGTTTAAACATTTTAGCAAATATACAATTTTCATTTTATTTTCATTTCGCTTAACACCCATGTAAAAATGCATCTACGGCCCAGTACTGTCCAATAATGG
Organism: Philotrypesis tridentata; assembly: GCA_018906965.1. NCBI lineage: Eukaryota > Metazoa > Arthropoda > Insecta > Hymenoptera > Pteromalidae > Philotrypesis > Philotrypesis tridentata. The sequence continues at coordinate 1,084,990 of JACCIB010000048.1, forward strand.
CAAACTCTACAGCAGTACTGACAGCCAATACTTGCCCATTATTGGACCAGTATCGAAATGGTAAGAACGGCTCAATACTGCAGTCATTTACTGGCAAATTACTGGAGACCAGTACTGTGCCGGTAATGCAGTACAAGGAAAATGAAGTATATGCAAAATGATATATACACACACCCACTCACACACACACACACACACACACATATATATATATATACACGCACATATATATATATGTGTGTGTGTGTGTGTGTGTGTGTGTGTGTATGTATATCATAATAATATATCAATAATTTTTATTTTAATTATTTATTATATTATTATTATTATATACAAATAAAATTATATTAATTAATTATTAATTATTTATTTATATTAATTATAATATTATTATAAAATATTACATTATATACAAAATTCTTATTTTCTGTTCAATACTGAGCCAGTACTTTTGCGGAGGTATTATTTATACGAATATTTGAGCTTCGTCTAAAGTCTGGCCAAATTTATTGGGCCAGGACATTTTTACAATATTGGCCCGTTCTTATTCAATCAGTACCGGAACATTAGTCTGCCAGTATTGGCCGGTAGACAGTATACTGACTAACAGTACAGTGCCAGCATTGGGCCATATTGTCAGTGCTGGCAATTCTTACATGGACATTTTCAGAGAATGGATAAATGAGTTCAAACATTTTCTTTCATAATTGAATCACGTAATTTTAACAAAAATCGTACAAACTAATCTTAAATAACCGATTTAAATAAATAATTGTTGTTACAATACAGATGAAAAAAAAATAAATAAAGAAATCATACCAATAATTATTACATTTTTGCAAAAATTCTAAATGTTTGAAGTTTCGTCTTTTCGAATTCTATTTTTTCATTTAAAATTATTTAAGGAAATTCCGAAACCATTTTTAAAGAAAATCTTAAAATCCTTAAGTATAATATATCGTGTGTTTATAAGAAGCTTTCGTAAACATGGAGTGAAAAAAGCATTCAAGTAACCCAACCCTATAACGAGAAAACTTTACAACTACATAAAGTATATACACATATACAACAGCGACCATGCAATACCTCGTGCTCTTACTCGTCATAATGAAGAATTACGCGAGGGAACTCTTGCTGTCCGACTAAGTATAAAGTCGGGCTTTGAATTTTATAAAATTAAAATCTCGTCATGTAGCAAAGTTGAACACTAGGCTACATTTTTCGGAAATTAGCAATTAAATTAGAATTTGGAAAAGCTTTTGGCAAAAGAAACGTGCGGTGGTAGGACATAAAGCCATCAAAAACACAATTTAATATTCTTAAAGTCAAGACTCCTTGTAGGGAAATTCTTTAAAACAGAATACTGTCCATAGCCATAATAGTTAAGAGTCTTTCTTCGAATTCTAATTAATTACAGCTTAATTAGCATTCTATATGGTAATTTTCTACACAATAAGACGCGGCAAAACTAAAATAGATCTCACTTTTTCAATCAGTATATGAACTATAAAATAGGATATATAACGAGATTAAAACATAAAAATTAGTTTTCCATCAGATTATATTTTAATTTTAAAACTAAACGTATAATATTAATAAGATATATGTACCATTAAACTAGAATTATTCTTAAAAAAGTTATTTTTGATATTATTACTTTAAAATAATTATTTTACAAAAAGGAATAACAAACTATTTCAGCCATTACTCGAACGTACAATGTATGCAATAAAATTTATAAATAAAAATTACAGAGTTTAATGCAAAATTCAAATTCCCTCAGCTTTTTTGACAATGTTATTGATGAAGTATAAAATTAAAAATTTATATCTGTCAAAATGTCTTCGTACAAATAAAAATAATAAATTCAGCTTGAATTTTATTTTTGTTAAAATTTTTTAAATGCAAAGTGCGATTCAACAATTGTTCGAAATTTTCTCGGTTTATTTTGGGCGAGAAATACGAATTAATTGTCTCGTATACTTGCAGGTACAGGATATGACGATTATTAAATAAATGTAAAAGCTCAATTTTTTATTCTCTGTGTGACTTATTGAAACAAGAACGTATTTCAGTCAACTGAATATTTTCATAAAATTTTTCATTCTTTTCGTCAAATTATTTTATTTTCATAAAAACAGTGGTATTATTCGAACCTGACTACGGTCAACTGGAACTTTCTGGGGGGAGGGGGAATTGAAAGTCGGAAAAATTTTCGGAAAAAAATTCTGCTCGACAACTGAATGACAAGCCATGCATGTAAAAATAAGCAAAAAGCGCGTGTATTCATAAGTAAAATATTGCGCAAGATATAACTTTTTTTGAATGACAAAACTATATAATGATCTCCTGATCGCTGCCGTGCTTAAAATAACCGTTGGAGTGAATAACTAAAAACGAAAATGTTTTTATTCTGCAGAGACTGGGCAGCGTGCGAGGTGAAGCCATCCCCTACATATTCGGCCTCCCTCTTATCACGGGTGGTCGATTCTTTCCTCAAAATTACTCGCGAGCTGATCAGGGCGTTGCCGAAGCTGTCCTCACATTTTTCACGAACTTCGCCAAAACGGGAAATCCAAACGAGCCTCACAACATCGAGTCAGTGGACTATGGCACCATCAAGGAGAAGACTCGCTATCGCGGGCTCACTTGGGAGAAATACGAGACCGGGACGCAGCAGTATCTCATGATTGGTATATCATTCGCAAATTGTAATTTGTAATGTATGGAATGCGCGTGCGGGCCGTGCGCGCTGCGCGATTAAATGATTTATTACTCGGGCCGCCGTGTGCCGAGACATTTCCAATTAATCTCGATTTTGATGTGACGCGTACTATTTATGGTTATTAACTTAGTTTCATATGTGATTCCAAACTTTCCGTGCGTGAGGCTAATTTTGTTATTCCATGTTTGTGGAATAGGTTTTATTGTCAGTATAATTGGACGTCTCGGTGATTTACTTAGGTATTAGAGAAGTTTTCTGTGTGCTATTTGTGATATCGAAAATATATACATTTTAAATTTTGGTAGAGCTTTCGATAAATCTAAAATCTAGAGATAGATATAAAAAGAAATGAAGCGATTTTACACAAAGCTTACGATTGCAATTTATGATATTTTGTATATTTTTTATTTTTCCTCCTATAACCAAATACACAGTACACATGTATAAAGTGCACAATGCACACATAACTTTTACAACGACAATTTCTTTTCGATGCGACGTATGCAGTTTCGTCGGATTTTTATAAATATTTTGAAAAACAAAGCGAATCTGCAAGTGGGATACAAACGCGAACTGACACTGAGAGAAGAGAACTTTAACCGAAAAGTGGCATTGTAACTATTACAATGTACATTGTAATAGTTACAATGCCACGTTTCGGTTAAACATGCCACATTTCGGTTAAACATTCTCTTCTCTCAGTGGACGATTCTCTATTGTAAATGTGAAACGTCTATTTTTTCATGAAACCACTATAACCATCAGCCTTAAAAAACAACATTGAACGTATATAATAGCAGAAAAGAGAGATAGATAAGAGATCTCTCATCTATAACGAAGAAATATAGACATTTAGCTCTGGAAAGAGATTAATAAATCAAACTGATGAAAGGTTAAACTTAAGAAAGAATGTCTTCCCCAGCTCTAAAGCCGAAGATGAAGAATCATTATCGCGGACATAAAATGGCTGTGTGGCTGAACCTCATTCCTCAACTTCATCAACCTGGCGATGATGTTTCCATGAGGCATCACCATTTCCGAGAGAAAGGCGATCTTTTTTATGCGGGTGAGTAAGCTATTGAAAATATGAAAAAAATCACTTTTTTCATGTACTCGAATGAAAGTTAATGCACCCTTACTTGTAATAATAGATAAAAAATGAAATGAACATTCGCGTTACTCACATAAAAATATTATCAGTCTCAAAAAGTATAAATCGCGTAAAAGGAGAGTTCGCAGAAAAAACATTTTTTACTTTAAAAGGTCGTTGAATTTTTGTATAGCTTTTACCGCGCTGCTACAATTGCAATAAAAGTTATAAAAAAAATAACAGAAAGTGCCTTTTTTTGTAATATCTTTTCGTCGTAAATAAAACGCAAAAGACTTGATCTGATCGTTCGAGTAAAATTACAGCTGTGTTATATACGATTACGTTACAACTTCACAGGACCAGTTCGGGACGAGTCGTACACCCCGCTGTCTCTGCCAGGAACTACACGCACGAGTCCCTCATCGACGACAGCCTGCACGACAACGAGCAACAACGACGAGGAGTTCGTTTTGACAGCAGTCGCTACACAAAATATCAACGCAATCGTCGATGAGAACAAGGACGACCCCGAGCGGCAGCAACGATTGGCCTCTCGGCACTATTACAGCACAACGACGGCTCTGGCCATCACCGTTGGAGTCGGTTGCATACTCCTCGTTCTTAATATGCTCATCTTTGCCGGTATTTACTATCAACGCGATCGCGACAAGAAAAGAGCTGCTATGGCCTGCACATCGAATAATGGCCAGGAGAGCTTAGCCATGAGCAGTAGATCGCCAACTAAACTGCAGGATAATAATCCGAGATCCTCACAGGAACCACCGCCTAGCTACACGACACTGCCAAAAAGTCCGTCGTCCATTCAGGTTTGCAGTTTGCTTTTTTAATCGTTACCAATTTAATAGATTACTAAGATTTCATTGTCGGTTCGTACGAATTAAAAACAGATTTTCTGAACTGGGTTGGTTTTCGTAGGGACCGCCGATACAAATTTTCGATTGACTATTTGATTCCACAGATTTTTAACGCTAAAATAATACACTGCATACTACATTTTTTTAAAATGAAATTATTAAAATAAATTAAGAAGAATATTAGTTACTTTCGAGGCGATGTCTATTTTGAAATTCTAGTTTAGGAATTTATCGCTTTTACGCGAGAGGTATTCCTTTGATATTTAAACGTGCCCCGAAAACTTTGATAGATTTTCAGCAAAAATGTGGAAAATTCGATAATATTATTCGATAAGGACAAAGAAATATTGTGGACTTTTTTTTCAAATAATAAAATAACTTCAATATTTATGGAATATTTATTGATTGCATTTTTAATACCAAGAAAATCAATGTTCTGAATTCTGTATGGAAATGTCAATTTAACAAAAAATTTCAATGTGAAAATAGATTTATCTACAAAAAATATCGATAACCATTATATTGTTACTTGCAAACTAATATTTTATAAGCCCCAACAATATTATACTACCAAAATTTATAACATCTAAAATACCATTTATGTCATGTACTCAACATTTTTTAAAATTTCATATTGAAATTTGAGTTCCAATCCAAATTTAATAAAATGTTTGCCCGCAAAAACTAAATTTATTTATAAATGACTTAACAGGTTTGGGACGACATTACTCAAAAATGACTCATGAATTAGCTGTAATTTTGATTTTTTATCATTTTTAATAAATTAGAAAGCGAATAAAAATTGATTTTTCAACAACATCTCAATGTATTATACTGTACTAAAGCAGACGGATCATTAGTGATGTCCTGTTCAGAGCATAAGATTAAAGAAATCAAATAAAAAAACTCAGCTTATATACCGTCCCGAACCTGTTAGTAAATAAATATGCAAATGAATAAAGTATCGGTTGAAAGCAGCTACATAGCAGTGAACTAAATAATTGGTATTAAAACTGTTTCAGGATCACATGCAGGATTCTTGTTTACAGGATCAACTAGACCGTAGTCGCCTGAAGACGGCAACGTTAACTCGCAGTGGTAGTAGCCAAAAAGATCACCCAATGCCACCACGTCCACCTCAGAGAACATCGAGCTCGCTAAGTACAGTTACGGGAAGTACAAGTGGCAGCGTCAAGAAACGCGTTCAAATCCAAGAGATCACTGTATAGCATTAGTGGTCGCCCCCTGAGGGCACCGTCGCGCGCGCGAAACGCGTAACTTTCGTTAATTCTCAGGATGCGATTGTCGAGTCGCAATTTTGAGATAACGTCAAAGATACGCGAACCCAGCGCTATTTTCGTAACCGCGACGGCGGACTATTTTCTCTTTTTTCTTTCTCTCTTTCTCTGTTAATGAAATGTAAGGGAATACGTAGTTTGACTGGCTTCCTGGTTGCGATATTTCACAAACGCGATAGAGATATTTGTTTGACATGTATATTGTATGCGTTACGATTCGCCTCATTTTGATGGATTATGTAAACCAACTCTGAAATACGTGATGTGGATGAACACAGAATATTCGTTCTCCAATTACCGAAATACGAGAACAACTAGGAATTGGGCGCGATGATGAATGTGAAGGAGAATGACTAATAAGCAATTATTTGATAAAATGTCTCACTTACGTATTAAACTCCACGCGAAGAATCAAACGTAAAATGCGACTTTGAGATTTTGACAATTCTGAATTTACGAACGAACGAAGAACATATTTATTGTGTATAAATAAAGTATTAATTATAAGCGATCAATGCGGGCTTCATAATGGAATATTAAGTACTGCTGCTTGTAAAATTGCATATGAAACAAGTTTCGTTTTATGTTTGGTAGAAGTCTATAAATTAGTAATATGTGCTGTTATTTATTCCTAGTCTCTGTAAAATATTAAGGACGTTGATTAATTGTATTTATTAGAGTTAATTATGAGATGAAACTTGAAATAGATGAATGAAGAAGTATATGACAAATCAATTCCGATACCAGCACACTGGAAAAAAATTTGTACATTTTTCGTAGAAACACTCACGTGTTGACAAGAGGAGATAGCTAATCCATTTTTCTACTCATGAATGAATTCACATTTTTTTTTAATTGACGAGGTACAACACTATTCTGTCTTCGAATAATCTCTAAAGTTACACGCACGAAACTGGCGCGATGTTCTTCGAACTGTACAAATACATTACTACACAATCTTAGTAATCATTATCAAGTTGTTTCCATGGGAAAAACCACATTAAACTTATCGTGAGCGACAAAAATACTATGAAAATTTTTGAAGGAGAATAACATTGTTATAAACGAAATTTTTCGTTAGCTCGTTCGTGCACAATCAACATTTCTTATAAATTCTAAGGTAGTTTCTTTTTGAAAGTATGATACATATATAAATATATAAATAAAAGTGTTGCCAAACAAAAACACTTACTTTAAAGATTTCTTTTAAGAAAAGACCAACCAAAGAGACTTGCACTTTTCATAGACAATGTATGCATAATTCATTATTAGGGCTATAGTGCATAATGAAAATTGTGAAATGTCAGAAGCAGTTAGTAAAAACAATCACAGAGAACTACTAAAAGTAAACTGTTGTTGCCGGTGTTTGATTGAACAATTGTAAAAGGTGGAGATGAAGAGTTTCATCTTTAACCTTGTTAGTTACCTAGTCTCATCCATTTGTATATTTCATTGTGTAAACAATAAAAAGCGATTTATAAGTATATACTTCTTTGAATCTGCACGACTTCATTAATCCAGGTTTTTTTAAATCATAAAACGTATTTTTAATTTAATACAAATATAAATCGAATCTTTATTTAATTCAAATGATGTTATATTCGTAACATTAAAAATCAACAGTTATTTTCATATCTTTAAGCGTAAAATTAATCTAAAAAATGTATATTTGCAATATACGTATGCATTTACAAACTATCTCAATAGCAATAACTGTACATATTTATATATTAAGATACTTTGCCAAAAAAACTGGAAGAATAGATTTCAGCTTATTGTCTGCATTATTCCTGAGCTTCCACAACATTGTAGGAGAATATTTAAATTGCCAGATACCATTTCTTTTCCGTTCTGCCCATTTTTGAGCAAGTTGCAAAGATTTTTCATAACTCTTCAAATCTTTGTCTGTTAACAAAGAAGGATTTTTTTGCACAGTGCCAAATCCTACTTTAATCAGTTCTGCACCCACAGAAAAATGTTCCTAAATAATAAAATTTTTTCAAATAATTATTATTTCTATAGTGCATTACTTGTAATATTCCAAATCTATAATCAAATATTGACCTTATCTCTTTGAGGAACCATTACTATGCAAGTTAGGAACTGATTTTCAACAGTTACAGGTACAAATGTAATTTTCTGTCCCTTTACTACTGCTTGCAACCAACTGAGACCTAAAATTTGATCGTGATTTATTAGTCAATATTTTATGCACGCAAAGAATTTCAAGCTACATTAATTCTACCTTACCATTCCCAGCAACATTGACTCCAGCAATATTTACCGGCAGATATTTAGGTGTACCTAATCTAGGCAGTGGAACTAATGGTTTATGATCTACTAAGAGATATGGCTGCTCAGCTGGTTCAACATTTTTTACAGTACCTTCCAACAAAACTTTCTTTTTAAAAAAATGTCGGGGCACATCAGATGGGCTAGTAAACCTAGCAAACTACACACAATAAAGATAGTTAAACCTGAGTATTATTAATAATCATTATATAATTTGCAATTATATACACACTGGTCTTATTTTATACAACGCAGTTAATAATCCAACACTTGCGACTCCATAAGTCAGAATCTACAATACAAGACATTAGAAAATTATATTCTTTAATGCTTGGTAAACATAAAAAGAAAATAAGTATAATGTATAATAAAAACAAACATGAGAAATACCTACCTCTACTCCTCTAGTATCACGCTCCATAAAAGACGCAAATTTATCAAAAAGATTAGTCGGATTATCTTCCTCCATTTTAATCCTGAACTTATTAGCAGAACTGAGATCTTGTTTACAAAAATAAGTATGATATAATTTTTCGTATTTTCATAGTTTTACATCATATAATAGGAATAACGTTTACGCGTGTCACATGCCGCCTATAGTTCATTATCGTCGGAAAACATTTCGATTTCTGCTCCCAATTTTAGGCACAACATAACCTCGATTATACAACAGAACGAAACATCGTTGCGAAAATTTGACAAGGTCAAAGTAGTGTGACTTCATCGCAATGACGCACTGATGTGAGTGATAATATATGATGTATATTATTATACATATACTCTTTTTACAAAACAAAATTATTATTGCATTTGAAATTTAAATTTCATAATTTTATGATCAATGATACTTATGAGTTATGACGAATTTATACTTTTTTTAATTCAAAATGCATATGATCAAAATAAAAGCAAGCCCAATAAGCCATACCATCGAGAGCCTGTGGGTTTTGTCAGATTAAATGCTGAAAAGCAATAATTAACACATCAATCATCAAGAAATTGATACTTACATAATTATATTAAAGTGTATTATGATTTTTTCAAATTTAGAATCGAACGCGCGCTCTACAGTCAGCAACTTCAGGCATGATACTGGGAATTTTCAACCTTCAACCAACTTCGGTCAATTCAGATTGAAAACACACGACGGGGGGACAAAAGAGTCGGTGTTTTCGGTGCAATTTTTGCCAACTCCGTTTCGCGTTAAATCAGTGCTTTTGTCGTAGTTATCGATGATTTTGTAGAACAATTACAAGAAATTACAATGAAAACAATGGCTCACCATTATGTGGTAACGGCTCACAAGCCAACCGCAGTTACGGCTTGCGTGACCGGTGAGTTAACCTGCTATTTTTATCTCTCGCGGTCGAAAGGCGGCCCTCGCGCGCTCCTTGAAGCCTCCAATTCGGCCCTAATTTTTCATTTTCTGTATGTCAAGGTAATTTCACGTCACCCACGGATCTCAATTTAATTTTGGCGAAAAATATGAGGCTTGAGATATACCTTGTAACACCTGAAGGACTTCGTCCTCTCAAAGAAGTTGGCATATATGGCAAAATAGCTGTAGTCAAATTTTTCAGACCACAAGTGAGTGATTATGGCTCGATAATGCATCTTTATTTTTCATGGTTATGCAGCACTGTCAGCGTTTTCTTAATTTGTTAATCATTGTTACAGCATGAAAAGAAAGACCTGCTGTTCTTGTTAACGACAAGATACAATGCAATGATCTTGGAGTGCGTTGGTGAGGGAGAGGACATTGAAATAATTACAAAAGCTCATGGTAATGTAGCCGATAGAATAGGCAAAGCTTCTGAGACTGGAATAAAAGCTGTAATTGATCCAAAAGCAAGAGTCATTGGTTTAAGACTCTATGATGGTTTGTTTAAGATTATTCCACTCGATAAGGACAATCCAGAATTAAAAGCATCATCCATACGTATGGATGAGCAAAATGTAATTATTAACTAATTTTGATTTTATTAATATAGAATATTTCGTTATTATCATACTTCTGTATTTAATTCAAGGTCCAGGATGTCAATTTTCTACATGGTTGTACAAACCCAACTTTAATTTTAATTCATCAAGACATCAATGGAAGGCATGTAAGGACTCATGAAATTTCATTGAGAGATAAGGAATTTGTAAAGATTCCATGGAGGCAAGACAATGTTGAAAGAGAAGCTATGATGGTTATTCCAGTTCCGTCACCTATTTGTGGAGCTATCATTATTGGCCAAGAAAGTATATTATATCATGATGGCACTACATATGTAACAGTGGTACCGCCCATTATTAAGCAAAGCACTATCACATGTTATGCTAAAGTTGACAATCAAGGACTTCGTTATTTATTAGGTGATATGGCTGGTCATTTGTTTATGTTGTTTTTGGAACAAGACAAAAAAGCAGATGGCTCCATGGTAGTAAAAGACTTGAAAGTCGAATTACTTGGAGAAGTCAGTATCCCAGAATGTATAACATATTTAGACAATGGAGTAATTTTCATTGGCAGCCGGTTGGGTGATTCTCAACTAATAAAACTCAATACAAAGCCTGATGAGAATGGTTCATACTGCAGCCCAATGGAAACTTTTACCAATCTTGCTCCAATAGTAGATATGGCTGTTGTTGATCTTGAGAGGCAGGGCCAAGGACAAATAGTTACTTGCTCTGGAGCCTTTAAAGAGGGATCCTTAAGAATAATAAGAAATGGCATCGGCATTCAAGAGCATGCAAGTATTGACTTACCTGGAATAAAAGGAATGTGGGCACTGAAGGTTGGTAGTGGTAACTTTGACAATACTTTGGTGTTATCATTTGTTGGGCAAACAAGAATTTTAATGCTCAATGGAGAGGAGGTTGAAGAAACAGATATACCTGGCTTTGTTGCAGATGAGCAAACTTTTCATACTGGCAATGTTAGCAATGACGTAATCATTCAAATTACGCCGACTTCTGCTAGATTAATTTCAAATGAAAGTAAATCAGTCATTTCGGAATGGGAGCCTGATAATAAGAGGACCATTAGCGTTGTAGCATGTAATGGCACACAGTTACTTTGTGCAACTGGAAATGATTTGTTCTATTTGGAAATAAACTGTAACCAAATAGTCTCCAAAGGATTCACAACTCTTCAGCATGAAGTAGCCTGTGTTGACATATCTCCGTTAGATGGAAACAATGATGCAAAAATTGTTGCAGTAGGTTTGTGGACAGACATTTCTGTTCGTGTATTAACTTTACCAAAACTCGAGGAAATAAACAAAGAACTACTAGGTGGGGAAATAATTCCTAGGTCCATATTAATGACTTGTTTTGAAGGCAATACTTATCTTCTATGTGCATTGGGTGATGGAAGTATGTACTATTTTACATTGAATAAACAAAATGGAATGCTTGCTGATAAAAAGAAAGTTACTCTTGGTACCCAACCAACAGTCTTGAGAACTTTCAGATCTCTTTCAACAACCAATGTATTTGCCTGCTCTGATAGACCCACAGTTATTTATAGCTCTAATCACAAGCTTGTATTCAGTAATGTAAACTTAAAAGAGGTCAATCACATGTGTTCTCTAAATGCAGAATCTTATCCAGACAGCTTAGCTCTTGCAACAGATAGTACTGGTAAATAATTAACGCTATCTCTTGATAATAGAAAAATCATGTGCTCATCCTATTATCTTCAATACACTATATACATATTTATATTTTCACAGTTACTATCGGAACCATTGATGAAATACAAAAGCTCCATATAAGAACTGTACCTTTGTATGAGTCCCCGAGAAGAATCGCGTATCAAGAAAGTACTCAAACCTTTGGAGTAATTACAATGCGCGTTGATATTCAAGAAAGTAATGGAGTTAACGTTGTTCGACCTTCCGCTTCGACACAAGCCGCTTCTATATCAAACAGTAATCACATTTCGACACACAACAAACCCAGCAATACAGCGACCGATGTAGGGCAAGAAGTTGAAGTGCATAATCTGCTTATCGTCGATCAACATACCTTTGAAGTACTCCACGCTCATACCTTAATGCCAGCTGAGTATGCAATGTCTTTAATTTCTACAAAATTAGGTGAAGATCCAACTCCGTACTACATTGTTGGTACAGCTTTGATCAATCCTGATGAATCTGAGCCAAAAATGGGTAGGATTTTGCTTTATCATTGGAATGACGGAAAATTAACGCAAGTATGTAATTATTTTTTGTTTGCTAATGATTTTAAATTCAAAAAATGAACGTCGATTTTACAGTTTTGCTTTATTTCAGGTTGCCGAAAAAGAAATCAAAGGTTCATGCTATTCTTTGGTTGAATTTAATGGAAAACTGTTAGCTAGTATCAATAGCACAGTTAGATTATTTGAATGGACTGCAGAAAAAGAATTGCGGCTAGAATGCAGTCATTTCAATAATATTATTGCGTTGTACTTGAAAACAAAAGGCGATTTTGTACTTGTGGGAGATTTAATGAGATCTGTAACCTTACTTCAATACAAGACTATGGAAGGTAGTTTTGAAGAAATTGCGAGAGATTATAATCCTAATTGGATGACTGCTATCGAAATTTTGGATGATGACACTTTCTTGGGAGCTGAAAATTGTTTTAATCTTTTTGTTTGTCAAAAGGACAGGTAAGCATTTAATAATAATTATTATAATCTATAAAATGGAATAAATAAGGATCTCTAAATTTATCGTTTCAATACAGCGCTGCTACATCTGAAGAAGAAAGGCAACAAATGCAAGAAGTTGGACAATTTCATTTAGGTGACATGGTAAACGTTTTTAGACATGGTTCATTAGTGATGCAACATTTGGGTGAATCAAGTACTCCAACTCATGGTTGTGTACTTTTTGGTACTGTAAGTGGTGCCATTGGTTTAGTTACGCAAATCCCATCAACGTTTTACGAATTTCTTCGAAATTTAGAAGATAGACTGACATCTGTTATAAAAAGTGTGGGTAAAATTGAGCATAATTTCTGGAGAAGTTTTAATACAGATTTAAAAATAGAACAATGCGAAGGATTCATTGATGGAGATTTAATAGAGAGTTTCCTGGATTTAAATCATGAAAAAATGGCTGAAGTCGCTATGGGTTTAGTGGTAAGAACACCATTTTTTTTAATAAACGTTCGATACATTTCTCGAATCATTTATTCTCGCTGATTTAGGATAAAAACGTACTATTTGTTTTCTGTTTCAGATTGATGATGGTAGTGGAATGAAAAAAGAAGCAACGGTTGATGACTTGGTAAAGATTGTAGAAGATCTTACAAGGATACACTAAATTTTAATTACAAAATGATTTTTTATTGATTTCACAAAAACATTGCGATTAAATATGTGACGAGGATATTTATTTAATTCTAGTGCCTAAGCGCAATAACATGAAGTGTTAAGCACGCAATCCTCGCATAAAATTACTCATAAGTTATGTAAATATGTAGGAGTCTGATGTAACGTCATCAGCACGCGCTAATTAGATATAATTCATTCGAAATCATGATCAGCTGTGACTAAAAGCCAATATTCACACTTTGTAAAGTAAAATTCATATCTTTGTAAGTTCAGTGTGAATTATAAGATCTCACTATATGGAGATTATCCTTTGGTTTATTCTGAACGTTTTTTTTTATTTTATTGTGTAGTGTAAGAAAAAAATCGATGATGGAAATATATAGATTTTGAAAAACATAATACTATTGTAAGAAAACTGAAAATTTCAGCGGCGACTTGCATTAGCAAGGGTCACAGGATCAAAAATCCACTCTCTTAATTTATCCACACCCTGTCCTGTGACTCCACTGGCTTCAATAACAGTAATTTCCTGATGCACTTCTTTCTTTAATCTATAAAAATTTAGCATAAGCAGAGCTTCGTTTCTCATTTGACGGTAAGACAGATCCATCTTCGTTAAGATTAAAGCAAATTTTGCTAGCGCAAGTTTAGGATCTACTAACAATGAATACAACAAAACACCAGCAGCGCTTATTTGACATAAATTACTGGTATCAACAACGTATATCACTTTATAAACCTAAAAAAATTAATGATATTTTATTTCAGTCTTAACATTTTCAGTAGGTTATAATTAATAAGTTACAATCAGATTTTATAGTTCCATGAATCGCAATAAAAAATTATTTACCCTATCAAGGTGGTGCTTCCAAATCGGAGCCATACTGCCTCCGATTTCTCGAATAATAAGTTCAAAATGTCGATCAGAATTGCGTACGTTAAAAAGATTAATTCCATTTGTTTGAACAGTTGAAGTAGCATCATCTATACTGTCTCCCCGAAGATTTTTTAATAGGAGAGTTTTTCCGGATTTCATAGGGCCCAAACAAATGCACATTTTTAGGCACTACGTGAATATTGGATTCTAAACGCAAAATATTGATTAACAACTTTGTTTTCCATGCCAACAGTGCCTCGTGATTCATATCAATATCATTGAAAACTGCTTTTAATTTAGAAAGTAGCCATTATTTCGACGATCATTTTTATTAGATAATTTGTAGTGGAGTCAATAATAAGATTTTTAATTTTTTTCCAGTTCCTTCAAAACTAGAAAAGCGAGACTTATTTCCGTAACACATATTATTTAAGTGTTCGGTATTAGGGTCCTCAATAATAGATTTTTGTTGAATGATTCTTGCTGAAAATTAAGCAAATATTTGAATTTCAAATGTAAATTTATTTATTAATAAAGTATTATAATAGTATATTCATGCAATCTTTAAAAATATAATAGATAAAAGCTTATATAAATCATTAATTTATTATATTTGTTTAAGATTTTTTCTGAATTTACTTCTTTTAAACATACGGCAGAGCAAAAAGATAAAAAACTTACAATTTTTTACGATTTTTATGAGCTTTCACACGAATTTTGATAAAAAATGAGCGAGAATTATATACAAGAATATCGTTACGATGATCCTGTACTCTTAAATTTCATGAAGAATAAAAGGAGCTGCAGCAAATTACAATTCAACCAAAAATAGTAATGTCGATGTATTTTTTAATCAAAAAACTTGTCCGCCTCTGGTTTTATATGTAACTACTTTTTATGTACCCTTTTTCATTGCACAATAGTAGGATTTCCGAAATGCACAAATATTTTAAATGCCCGCCGATTGCATAATCACTTAACTGCGTCTCTCGTAAAAATGTTACCGCAGAACCACTTAAGTGCACTCGTTTTTTTTATTGTTGTCCGCTCATTGTATTGTATTGGCTCATTTCATTAGGTATCTAATACGAATACAACCGTAGTATTACATTTGTAAGTAGTTTCTTTCTCGACGCGCAAGCTAAACAAATTACTCGAGTTAAGTGGTTCTGCGGGAATTTTGCAGATAAGTGGTTATGCAGTCACTCTATTTCAGGGCTCGTAACTAATGGAATTTGCGATTAAAAAAATTCGGGCGGGGCATATTTTTTAAGTTTAACTCATGCCCTTTCCAATGGTGTAATTAAAATTTTCAAAAATTGTTATTAACAATGAGAAAAAACGGTTTAAATAAAAAACCATGGTTTTTCCACAATTTTTTTTTTTAATTAGAGATTTCAAGAACGTTTTCATTAGCAATGTATCTGGAACCCCTCTAACCAATGGAATAAATGTCCAATCCTAAAATATACGTGATTTGGGGGTTGATTTTGAACCTCGGTGTAGTCAAACTGGCGCATGGTATAATTAAAAATTTTTTACGAAGACTTTTACGAATTTTTTACTCAGAAACCACGCACTTTTGGAAGACACTATCCAGAATAATAAGTTCTTAGAATTAGCTAAGGAATTCGTACGAATTTTATCAGAGCGATCCCAGCAATTTTTTTGTTTTTGTAAATTGATTATTTTTGAAAAATTTAAAAACATTAAAAAATTTTTTTTAAATTTAAAGAAACCGACAAATATATCGGTATAAGTAATTAGATATATATTATACAGCTTTAATGTACTCCACACGGTGTATCTCGCACAAAAACAAAAAAAACGAGTGCACTTAAGTGGTTCTGCGGTAACATTTTTCGAGACATGCAGTTAAGTGATTATGCAATCGGCTGGCATTTAAAATAATTGTGCATTTCGGAAATCCTACTATTGTTCAATGAAAAAGGGTACTAAGAGCACCTCGAATTCGACATCAAAAAATTTTTCGCAAAATGTCACTTAAGTGGTTCTTCCTGCAAGCCACTGATATAAATATAAGATCAATTATAATTCTGACTGTCAGTTCCAAGTTTATGTAGTACAACTATAATTAATAAATTACAATCTTACTTTTGACAGTTGTCGCTATCGCCATAGCAAAAGGTATAACAATTCACGCATGATATTAATGTATTTACACTTTTATGCGAAAATCGGTTAATCGAATCTAGAGGTCAACGTTATTGCAATAATGAATAATTCATTTTAAATGGTCAAAACGATGATAGTCAACTAGATCTCTGCGCCTTTCTACTTTGCAGAAACTTTCTCATGGTGAGTGATTTAATTCTAATTCATGAATGAATTTTTGCTTATAACAAAAAATATAGTTTTATTTTTATTTTCCATTTTTATAGGCTCTTGTGCACTTAATCCAACGAAAGAAGACGAGTGTGAAGAAATATGCGATGGTAAAAGTCTATTATTTTATTTTTTAAATGTTTTTGTAACATTTTTTCTATTGTTTATGATTCATCAACTGCTTGATGCATATAAAATTCAGTTTTGAAAATTTGCATTTTTTGCATTTGTAATATAAATTCCAAATGCCATACGAAATTTGAAAGTATATTTTTACATAAATTCAACTCAAATTAAAGCAATCGTCATTAAAATGAATTAAATGAGAGTTATAACTACTGGTTTTTAATTACAGAACATTATGGCTTCAGACGTTAATCTAAGGAAGACAATCAAATTGATTTCATCTATTTACTAAAGACTTACAAGATTTTAGTATTTATGACTATATTTGCATATTTAATTTATTACTATTTAATAAAATAAAAGTGATTATCTAATAAGTCAACGTATTCGTTATACTTACCTTTAATAAAAATAAACCAGCAGTAAAAAAACATGAAAATAAAGTATTTACATTTTTATTTGTAATAATATTTTACATCATGTTTTAAAAGTAGAAAAAAATAAGAGTTTTTAAAAACTCCACACGATTTCTGATGAAAACATTAATACTTTCACACTTTTACAGAGAGTACAAAAAACTTAAAAAAAATACATCCTAGATTTACACTCACTTTTTAGAGTTCTGATTTAAAGTAAAATAAAAAAATAAATCGAATATCACTAAAAAAGCAGTTACAACTGAATTTTAAAAAAGGGATGAAATTAACAATCTGAAATGCTATCCAGCCTTCTAATCACTTTCTTGTATTCTTCTTCCAAAGCTTTGAATTCCTTATCAAGAATCTGAATACGTTGTTCTTTCATGGTGGAAGACGAAACACCTGGTCGATTTTCGTTGGACTTAAACGCTGCTTCTAATTTTTTCAAATTTTCTTCTCTTTGATACGGTATGTTGATTCGCTTTTTAACATCCAAACGATAGTCACGATATTCAGATTCATTCGATACATCTGTTACTCTTAATCTTAAAATTTCATATACTCTGCGGGATTGTTTCTAATTGAAAATTAAAATAAAAATGTAAAATGTAATTTAAAATAATCAAAAAAACTTGTTATAGGTTAAAGTTTGATTACCTTATTGATTTTAAACTTTTCTCTTGCTTCATTTGCCATGCTTTTATTGTAACCTTTCATAAGATTATCCTTTGTAAAAGTAGATAATGTGCTACAATTCATGGAATCAACATAATCCCTCAAGCGTTGAAAATCTTCAGAAGGATCTTCCACTAAAAATGACTCAATTTTGAATTTGATTTAAAAAAAATAAATAATTTTTTTGATAGAATATAATTACCTGTAATATCTTTTACTTCAGGACGGTTGATATATTCACGATAAATTGCTCTTAACAAATGACTTCCAAGTCCTATTCCTTGAAATGGTGGTAAAATTAAAACTTGTGCTATGCGAGGTCTGGTAAGGCTCGGATAAGCATAATACTGATAAACAGTTGCAAAACCAACTGTAGCATAACAAACTGAATCATTATCATCCGTAAATCTTTCATACCTATTAAAATTTTAATGTTTAACATCAGTTGTTTATTGTGAATAAAAAAATGTAAACTTTTACATTTTAAACTTTCTTACATGTTAAAATAATGCCATTGATCATCATCGATGTCAATAAAATTTGCTGCATCAATATACCATAACAAAAATGTTTGCAAACGTTGATGGTACTCTTTAAATTTTTTATACGTCATATCTGCTTTATAGACTTCAAAATTTCTCACCAAGCCATCATCTAAACAATCACATATTGTTATTGTAAATACAATAATAAAAATGCATGAAAGATTTTCAAACTTACCATCCACAGAAAAGGAATATATATTTTCTCCAGCAGGTTTAAAGGTCTTCTCTTTAGAAAGTGATTTAACGAATGAATCAATATTATCGTGTACATTAGGTGCTAACTTTTCGGCAACTTTAGATAATACTTCATCAGGCATAACATCTGCACATATAAGTTTGTTTACTATTTCAGAGTAGGACATACCCAAATATGTTTCTAAACTGCCAGCAGTGTAATATAATTTTATTTGTAGATCCTTGTAGCCAAAAATAGTTTCACTAGAAAACCACAAAAAATTATTTAGCTATCAATAATTTAATTAGCAAAAATATAAAAATACAATATTTGAGTATTTTTAAGAAACTTACCTATCTCCAAAAACTTGATGGGACATTTCTGGTTTAAAAGTTGTTTCTTCATCGTCTAAATCTTCAACTTTACGAATCAACTTTAATTCCAGAGCATCGTTGCTATTGATAACAAATGGTTTTAGGCGAGCTGCTATAACTTCTTCCATGATGATGCTACGAAAATATTATTGGCATAAATAAATCTGCTATTTCGAATTTTCTAACAAGAACACAAAAATGAAAGCAATTTCCTAGAATCAGCAGATAAGTTTGACCTTGAAATTATTGTTAAAATTTCAAATTTTGATTCTACCCATTCTAACGTATGTAGATAAAATTATAAATGTTTGCCATAAAGTGAAAATAAGGAATTTTTCTTAAACGGAATGACTATTCGCACCAAAATTCACATAACTACATAGCTCTACGTGATTCTAAAGGAAACTTTTTTAACACTTTTCTTAGAGTCACGTACATTTTCCCACAACTTGGAGACTCGTATTAAATACCACTTTTATTTTTCAATGTTTTTTCATAAACAAATACATATCTTAACGAATTATTGCTTTAGCCACCCTCACTCGATACGGTAACACCCCGTGAACGGCTATTTCCAAGGTGGGGGGAGGATAGGGATGGTTATTTTTAAAAAATAGAGATGTACTTATATCTATTCCGGAAAATTTACGTGACTCCAAACTGTCGGAAAATTTACGTGACTCTAAGGAAAGTGTTAGAAAAGTTTCCCTTACAGTCACGTAATTACGTGAATCTTGGTGCGAATTGAACCGTCCTGTCTTAAATAACGAAAATTAAAAGTTAAAAATCCTCTATCATTTTAAGTTAACAAAATCCCATGCAAAAGTTTGTTAATGTATAACCTTAAACGTTAACAAATACATATTTGATTCTAAAAACTTAATTTCTCGGATTCGCCTCTGCATTAAATCAGAATATTTAGATGTAAAGTTAAAATACTTACTGAAATAAAACCTGCCGACAGTTAACCGTTTTTCAAGAGACGCCTATTGTTTGAAACGTGATCAGTAAGGTTGTTCGCCTTCGCGCCAAATGCTGCTCCAAAAATAGAATGATAAATAATTTCGAGCATGAGAACAGAGAACTTTCCGCTGAATTTGCATGTAACTTATCGACGGTCTCAAGCTATACAATAATTCGATGATTTATGGGCTGATTGGTTGAAATTGGACAAAACTAGAGATTTTGCACTTTCGATATTTATCGTAATTCACCGCCTTCGAGCTTCGAGCATATACCTCGAAATGAAGCACGGACGACGGACCAACTCTCATAACCTCGTTAAGGAGTGTTGACATCGGAACAACAGAAGTATATTGAAAATTCTGTTTTTAAATAATGTGCGGCGGATAACTTGTCAAAAAAATGGCAAATCGCACAGTGAAAGACGCCAAATCTATAAGAGGTACAAATCCTCAATATCTTGTAGAAAAAATCATTAGATCCAGAATTTATGATAGTAAATACTGGAAAGAAGAATGTTTCGCTTTGACTGCAGAGCTTTTAGTTGACAAAGCTATGGAGCTTAGGTATTTGTTGTACATTGATGAAGAGTTTATTTAATCTTTTGTATGAATTAATTCTCTTAATAGGACAAACATTTTTTTTAGGTACATTGGAGGTGTTTTTGGAGGTAACATAAAGCCTACTCCATTTTTGTGTTTGATACTGAAAATGCTTCAAATTCAACCTGAAAAAGATATTATAGTTGAATTCATTAAGAATGAAGAGTTCAAGTATGTAAGAGCTCTTGGAGCATTTTACATGCGACTCACAGGTACTTCATTAGACTGTTATCGATATTTAGAGCCACTGTTGAACGATTACCGAAAACTGAGAAAGCAAAATAGACAGGGTCAGTATGAATTAATTTCAATGGATTCATTTATTGATGAGTTACTCAGAGAAGAAAGAAACTGTGACATTATATTGCCCAGAATACAAAAAAGACATGTGTTGGAAGAAAATAATGAACTTGGTAAAGAAATAGATAATTTCTATGTTATGTTACCTTATTTAAATCATATTTTTAATTTTCTGTTTTATTATTTCAGAGGCTAAAATATCTGCTTTAGAAGATGATATAGATGATAATCTAGAAAGTTCAGAGGACGAAGAAATTGCACCTATAACTAAGCGCAAAAAAGCAGATGATTATGAGAGAGACAGGGATCGATACAGAGAACATGATAAAAGACATTCTCGAAATGACAAAAAGGGTAGAGGCAGATCAAGAAGCAGGTCCAGATCAAGAGAAAGAGACAGAAGAGAAAGGGAAAGGAGAGATCGCGATAGAAAAAGAGATCGAAGAGATAGAGACAGAGGAGAAAGAGACAGAAATGAAAGAGATAGAGATAGAGATAGGGATAGAGAAAGAAGAAGAGATCGCGATAGACTTAGACACTAAAGAAATCGAAAACATATGAAAACATTTTTTCATCCCAAAAAAAATTTCGATGAAGAACTAATAAACAAACTATGCACAGTTTAATAGTAATGACAAAGTTATTTTATAATTGTATAATTTAAGAATCTTTTCAATTACATTTTTGTATGTATGTGAATATCATGTATTGCATTTAAACGTTTTGGAATAAGGGAACTTGTAAATACACATAAAGAATCATTTCTTTTTGGAAATTAAATTTAATTAATACATAAACATCTTTGTTCTTATAATTATTTACAATGTAGTAATGATCATAAATCAGTTCAAGTTACAAATTGATTCTCAAAAACTCGCCTGGCAATGTTTTTACATATTACAATTTGTACAATACGTTTTCACAATCGATCTCTTTTAACAACTTTATAAACACGTTTTTAAAGAATACATGCTACTCAGGAATGCAGTCTGCTTGATTTTATTAAAATGAATTTTTATACTTATAAAATATAATACGTGAATGAAAGAAAATTCTTTTTACTGTATCAGCGTAAGAAATTAAAATATATTCTGTTGATGAAAGTGGATTGAGTCATGTAATACTCAACTTAAAACGTAGGAGAATTTAAAATAAATAACCTTTCTTCTTCTTTTTTAATCCACTTTATAAGTTTACCTATTGAATTGATTGCATCTGTTTTTGTGACTAGTGGCTCAAACGTTACGTATAGTTCAAATCCAGATGTCACCTAAAAATTGAAAAAAATTGAAAATAAAATCTTTATATTTATCTTTATATTTATCTTTATCTTTATCTTTGTATAATTCTTTTATACCCATGCTAGCATAGTCTCCTTATCCAGTTGTTGAAAAATTAATTTCAGAGGTCGATTAGGAGAATGCAATCTGTGATGCAAACATTGATAGCACCCAAGTAACCTGCCATGATCATCATATTGATATAACAATCAAATTTTATAAGATATTTAAAACAAATTATATACCTTTGAATCTCTTCATCTGTAGTATAAGGTGGCTGAAATCCTGGACTCCAGAATTGTGCAGTACTTTTACATTTGTACAAAACATGCCTCATCTCAGGTAATCCAATCTCAGCAGTTGTTATAGAAGCTTTATTCATAGATTCATTTATTGCTTCTAAACAATTTGTTCGTCGTAACTTTTCCACGATTTTCTAAAAACCAGTTTTTTATGAGTATGTAACAAAAATGTATTTAAAAAATTTGTAAGAAAGTTTTTAAAATATTACCTGCTTAGCTTCCGAAAGAGTAAAGAAAACATCTCTATCAACAGTCAACAATAATAAACAGGCTTGACAATCTTCTGCTAAATAAGACACATGACCATGCATAAAGCCATTAGAATCAAATTTCGGCAAACAAATTGGTGTCCAACTTTCAGCAGTTTTGAACGATTCTGAGCTATTCACTAAATTAAGAATCAAGTGGAGATCACCTGGATGTATAAAAAATTTCTTCATTCTAACTAGTGTGATCAGTTGATTATTAGCTAAGAGTATTGCAAAGACTAAATTCTGAAACCAAAAAATAATAAATTATCACTTCAATGAAAGTTTTTCCTCATAATTACAATTTGTTGAGAAATTCTCATATATTACAGTTATAAAAAATCAATACCTTTATTTTTCCACAAGTTTGTACAATTGTTTGCGTTATTGCATCTCTCATAGAAGGCAAAAGAGGTAGACATTTAACAGCACCTAAAAAGAATGCTGGTTCTCGATCCATGAAATTTAACAAATGGTCTATAAGACGTTCACTGCCAGTGAGTAGTCGTCTTAGATCAAAATTTCGCCTCTGCTCGTACACTCTAGTCAATTGAGATTGTGTTAATATAGACAAAATCTGATTATATACATATCTGAAAAAGAAGATAAACTTATTATATTATATTACATTATATTATATTATATCGTTATGTATCCTACCAGTGTAATTCACTGCTATTCTTTTACTTACGATAACTGAAGCACTAATTGAGGTACACTTTCAAGAGTCTTTGAAACAGTCACTAAAATAAGTGGCCCCCTTGCAATAAACACAAAATTTGTGCCTCCCGCATGTACAGATCTGATCATGTCATTACCAGCTTGAACAAACGACACGAGAGCTTGCATAACTCCCATGACAGTGACTAGTTTGTCTTCGGAACTGTACCTAGAGTATATTGGTTTACCAGCTTGACTCAATACAAAAATGTGCTTTTTTTGAGCAAGCCAAGTCTTGCACCTCAGCGGATCTGCATCCAAACTGTTTTGCCCAAACTGTTGAGATAGATCATCCTAAAATGAAATCATGGATGCATTGTTCGTATACTACTTAATCAGTCAAAGCATCACCGTGTACTAAGCTAAGAGCATCCAATCTGTAAGCGCAAAGAACTGGTGAAATCTCACCATATCACAATTGTCCAATGAAGCAGATTTCTCGAGATCAGTGTCAGAAGGAGTCTTGGGCTGTTCCTGTTGAATGTCAGAGATGGTTCCAGACTTGATCATCTCGAAGTCGTCGAATCCATCGCCGGTGAGGAGCATCGTCTCGGCGGAGGCTCCTGGTTCGACGCCCGGCTCGACAATCGCGTCCTCTTCCGTTACTCCGCTGCTGCTAGCCATTGTTGCGACAGAGAATCGAGATTTTTTTTTGTTCTCGATTCGCTACCCTGAGCGAGTGTATGGGACGGAAGATGGGACGCAACACGCAAATCTGCGTGTAGATTTATACCTGTAGCGTATTATTAACTAGAATAAAAACGGCTTGCCAATAATATAGACGCTCGAGAAAAATTCGTCGTCATGACGGCAGTGGGATAATCTTATGTTGCGCTGTACTGATGGTCAACGTCCGACGTGTTTTTCGCCACCGCCATCGAGAGCTCCAGATTGAGCAGCTGATTTTTCGCGTACACAATTGTACAGAGAACTTGTGTGTGTGTGTGTGTGTGTGCGTGTGAATTACACTGTGAGCGTGGAACGGAGCTCTATACGGCCTACGGTTCACAAATTCACGATCACGATTCACGACTTCGACTCGCAACTCACGAGTGTAATATACATACGCGCATGTTAAAAGCAGATATATATATGTATGTGGCTTGCAGGAAGAACCACTTAAGTGACTTTTTGTGAAAAATGTTTTTATGTCGAATTCGAGGTGCTCTTAGTACCCTTTTTCATTGTATAATACTAGGATTTCCGAAATGCACAAATATTTTAAATACCAGCCGATTGCATAATTACTTAAAACTGCGTCTCTCATCGTAAATATGTTACTTAAGTGCACTCGTCTTTTTTATTTTTGTGCGCGATACACCGTGTGGAGTACATTAAAGCTGTATAATATATCTGTGGCTTACAGGAAGAACCACTTAAGTGACATTTTCGTGTTTTCGAGAAAAAGCGATTTCAATGTTTGGAGTAATATGTAAGATCGAAATGTCAGAGAAAAGATCTAAGTATTGGCTCATTTGATTAGGTATCTGATACGAATACAACCGTAGTATTACATTTGTAAATAGTTTCTTTCTCGATGCCCAAGCTAAACAAATTACTCGAGTTAAGTGGTTCTGCGGGAACTTTGCAGATAAGTGGTTATGCGGTCACTTTCTTTGAGAGCTCGTAACTAATGTAATTTGCGATTAAAAAAATTCGGGCGGGGCATCTTTTTAAAGTTTAACTCATGCCCTTTCCAACGGTATAATTAAAATTTTCGAAAATTGTTATTAACTATGAGAAAAAACGGTTTAAAGGAAAAAAGCATGGTTTTTCCACAATTTTTTTTGAATTCGAGATTTCAAGAACGTTTTCATTTGCAATGTATCTGGAACCCCTCTAACCAATGGAATAAATGTCCAAACCTAAAAGATGCGTGATTTGGGGATTGATTTTGAACCTCGGTGTGGTCAAACTGGTGCATATTATAATTGAAAATTTTTTACGAAGACTTTTACTAATTTTTTATTCAGAAACCACAAACTTTTGGAAAAAATTTTCAAGAGTAATAAGTTCTTAGAATCAGCTAAGGAATACGTATGAATTTTATCAGAGCGATTCCAGTAATTTTTTTGTTTTTGCAAATTGACAATTTTTTAAAAATTTAAAAACGTTAAAAATTTCTTTTTAATTTAAAAAAATCGACGAATACATCGGTATAGGTAATTAGATATATATTATACCGCTTTAATGTACTCCACACGGTGTATCTCGCACAAAAATAAAAAAAACAAGTGCACTTAAGTGGTTCTGCGGTAACATTTTTACGAGAGATGCAGTTAACTGATTATGCAATCGGCTGACATTTAAAATATTTGTGCATTTCGGAAATCCTACTATTGTACAATGAAAAAGGGTACTAAGAGCACCTCGGATTCGACATAAAAAAATTTTTCGCAAAATGTCACTTAAGTGGTTCTTCCTGCAAGCCACAGATATATCTAATTACTTATACCGATATATTTGTCGGTTTCTTTAAATTTAAAAAAAATTTTTTAATGTTTTTAAATTTTTCAAAAATAATCAATTTACAAAAACAAAAAAATTGCTGGGATCGCTCTGATAAAATTCGTACGAATTCCTTAGCTAATTCTAAGAACTTATTATTCTGGATAGTGTCTTCCAAAAGTGCGTGGTTTCTGAGTAAAAAATTCGTAAAAGTCTTCGTAAAAAATTTTTAATTATACCATGCGCCAGTTTGACTACACCGAGGTTCAAAATCAACCCCCAAATCACGTATATTTTAGGATTGGACATTTATTCCATTGATTAGAGGAATTCCAGATACATTGCAAATGAAAACGTTCATGAAATCTTGAATTAAAAAAAAATTGTGAAAAAACCATGCTTTTTTCCTTTAAACCGTTTTTTCTCATTGTTAATAACAATTTTCGAAAATTTCAATTGAACCATTGGAAAGGGCATGAGTTAAACTTTAAAAATATGCCCCGCTCGAATGTTTTAAATTGCAAATTCCATTAATTACGAGCCATCAAAGAGAGTGACCGCAATAAGCACTTATCTGCAAAGTTCTCACAGAACCACTTAACTCGAGTAATTTGTTTAGCTTGCGCGTCGAGAAAGAAACTATTTACAAATGTAATACTACGATTGTATTCGTATTAGATACCTAATCAAATGAGCCAATATTTAGATCTTTTCTCTGACATTTCGATCTTGCGTATAACTCCAAACATTGAAATCGCTTTTTCTCGAGAACACGAAAAAGTCACTTAAGTGGTTCTTCCTGTAAGCCACAGATATATGCGCGCACGCACACACACACTTTTAACCCGAAGTCCCGAAGTTTTAATCAAGAGTTTTCGTCGGAAAAATTTTGATGTACAGTCTTCGTACGAACTTGTATGTATTTAAATTAGAACAGCATTTAAATTATATGCGATTTTACAGCATAATATTAAAAACGATTTCTGATACTTATGAGATGTTTATATGTAATGAAATGTAAACTTCAAACTATATTGTAATACGTTGTTTCTATAAGTACAGGAGAAAAATGAAAACGATGTTTTTATATTTTCTTCTTATTATTATAATTGTTATAAGCGAATTTCGATTTCTTATTTGAACTGATTGTATGGTCCCCTTAGACATTTTTTAGTCTAACTGCAATTTTTTCTTCAATTTTCTGATCTTATTGAATTTAAACCCATGAGGAACTGTTTTTTGATTGGAGATGGTAAGTCGTATTCTTCAATATTGGGTAATATTCGTCTTCTCATACAGTTTCGTAAAGTTTCCACAGTCCTGTGGGTTAAATACTAAAAATATGGTAGAATACTAAAAATTGTTGATACTGAAAAGTTTTATATTTATAAGTTTTTCTGTTTACTTACACCCAACTCGTGCATTTTCTTGTATATGCAAACTTTTGTAGGAAGATGTGCTTGATTTGTTTTTATGAAGTACGTTAAAATAACTCTTATTTCTTGTAAACTGAGTTTTTTTCTATAAAAATGATTTTAAAAATTTATTAAATCTCTTTTTTTTCTGAGATTTAAATCTGTGGCTTGTAGGAAGAACCACTCAAGTGACATTTTGCGAAAAATTTTTTTATCACGAATTCGAGGTGCTCCTAGTACCCTTTTTCATTGTACAATAGTAGGATTTCCGAAATGCACAAATATTTTAAATGCCAGCCGATTGCATAATCACTTAACTGCATGTCTCGAAAAATGTTACCGCAGAACCACTTAAGTGCACTCGTTTTTTTTATTTTTGTGCGAGATACACCGTGTGGAGTACATTAAAGCTGTATAATATATATCTAATTACCTATACTGATATATTCGTCGGTTTTTTAAAATTTTTCAAAATTTTTTTAATGTTTTTAAATTTTTCAAAAATTGTCAATTAGCAAAAACAAAAAAATTACTGGAATCGCTCTGATAAAATTCGCATGTATTCCTTAGCTGATTCTAAGAACTTATTACACTTGAAAATTTTTTCCAAAAGTGCGTGGTTTCTGAATAAAAAATTCGTAAAAGTCTTTGTAAAAAATGTTCAATTCTAATATGCGCCAGTTTGACCACACCGAGGTTCAAAATCAACCCCCAAATCACGTATCTTTTAGGTTTAGGACATTTATTCCATTGGTTAGAGGGGTTCCAGATACATTGCAAATGAAAACGTTCTTAAAATCTCGTTCTTAAAACGTTCTTAAAAAAGAATTAAAAAAAAAATTGTGGAAACACCATGGTTTTTTCCTTCAAACGGTTTTTTCTCATTGTTAATAACAATTTTCGAAAATTTCAATTACACCATTGGAAAGGGCATGAGTTAAACTTTAAAAATATGCCCCACCCGAATTCTTTTAATCGTAAATTGCATTAGTTACGAGCCCTCAAAGAAAGTGAGCGCATAACCACTTATCTGCAAAGTTCCCGCAGAACCACTTAACTCGAGTAATTTGTTTAGCTTGCGCGTCGAGAAAGAAACTATTTACAAATGTAATACTACGGTTGTATTTGTATCAGATATCTAATCAAATGAGCCAATACTTAGATCTTTTCTCTGACATTTCGATCTTACGTATTACTCCAAACATTGAAATTGATTTTTCTCGAAAACACGAAAATGTCACTTAAGTGGTTCTTCCTGTAAGCCACTAAAATATATTAGATATGAATATACATACTGGAAATTACCATGTTTTAAGTGTGGATTTGGTTCCATTGTACACGATTGGATTTCGCATAGTTTTTTTTTTGAAAATTTACGAGGTAACCACCACTTTTTAACTCTAAAAATTACAAATTCATTAATTAAGAAATTAAAAATTGTTTATATTATGATTTGAACTGGATTTATACTTGAAAATATTTGTTTCTTCATCAGATGAGAATCCAGAAATAGATGAGTCGGAATCACTAACTTCATAATTTCTTTCATTTTTAAGTACAGCTTTGCTGCTCTGTTTGGAAGAAAGATCGTTACACAGTGTTGCAGAATTGCCTTTGCTTAATAACTTGGCATTTTTGTTGGTAATAACTTTGTTTATTGCCTTTTTATCTTTAGAGTTTGAAACATGCATCTCTTCATCAGATGAGAGTTCAGAAGTGGATGAGTTTGAATCATCATTTCTACAAATCTTTTTTGAACTTTTTTTTGTAGAAATAGTTAAGATACGGCTTTCTTGTATTTTTTTGAGTCTGCGTCAGTGGTTTTATTTTCATTGAAACTTCAGTGTGTACTTTATTTCTACTACAACTGTTTGGAGTAATTTCATTCATTTTATCTGAATCTGAATCTATTTCAAATTCTTTCAGACATAATTCACAAAATACATCTTTCTTTTGTACTCTGTTGTACAAAAAATTATATTAGTAATGTAATTAAAAATGCTTTGCAAATTTTTAATACCATTTTTGTATACATTCGATATTGTATGTAACATTATCATTCAATTACTTTTCATTCAATTTTTATTGTAAAAAATGAAAATTCACAACTGATAGATTACTAGCTGCAACAATTTACCTGAATTTTTCTATGTTTAGTGGTTCCTCTGCCCTGATTGAATGCAATATGTAACATGTACTATAAACTTTCCTTTCTCTACTGTGATCATGAACCTGAGCGAAAATGTAAGCTGCATTATCCGTAACTTCTGCACCGAAGTCCTAATAGAAAACAAAAGAATACTTAATAATTTAAAAATAAACCATGATTAAAATAATTGTAATATAAGTGTAAATGTACACCTTGACTATTTTCTCATATCCATCAGTTTCATCAGAAGGAAAGTGTTCAAACTTGAAGGTATAACCTTTAAATAGATCCTTATTCCTTTTCCTAAATTCATTACGAGATTCTTTGTGCAGGGAACTCATTTTCACTTGTTTTTGCGTAGTTTTGAATTATACTTATATAAAAGTCTACTTGTTGCGTCCGGCGCCGGTTGCAGTTTTCTAAGTAATAATAATAAGTATTTCTGCCAGGCTTACACACTATGCGCGTCATAATTCTGGACTATAGTGATATATATATAACATCCCTAACGAGTACGAGCGATACGAGCGTGCATTCTGCCGTCATTTCTTGACACGCGCCGACGCGCGTGATGTCTATACTTAATTGAATTCATCATTTTCCTGTCACGTACAGGATGTCAAATTTAAATGATGAGTTTGTGGAACGCGTGCATCGTGTGTGCATCTGATGCATAATATATAATTTATTTATTATTAATGATTTCATTAATTAATAATAAATAAAGTATATATAAATTATACACCTTCATTTTCTTCTGTTCCACATAGCTATGAGAATTTGTATAGAATATTTTGCAAATCCTGTGCTACTTAATTTTGCAGAAAAGTGTTTGAAAACTTTTATTACAATAGCTGCAGACGTATATGAGTCATTCCACAGGATACTGGAAACTTCTGGGGGCCTGGACTACCGAAAAATTTTGGGTAGGGCACACTTACCAGACCTATTTTTTCTGATTTCTGGGACCCCTCCGAATAAGAAACCGTGCGAGCTGCATCATTATCGGTTGCCACCCGGGTTTCCGATCGAAAAAACGCAAAAATCTTCATACATTTTCTTTTGCAATTTTACTGTTGAGCGCATTATTTGTGTACTGTGAGTCCTATGGGACTTGGCGCTATACTTTATATATACAGAACGAAAGTGCAGCTCAAGAGCTTTAAATCGAGCCTAAAATTTTTAAAATCGGATGTTCCGGTCACGAGTTACGCACGCTTCAATACTGCTAACTCTTTATAGGGCTCTCGCAAAACTAATCGATTTCACTTTTTTTCTTCAAATCCTCGAAACTTTTGATCCAGTGACTCGATTTTAAAGTTTAATAGCTTAAATTAAAGCTCTTTTCCTCAACTTTACGATTTTTAGGGTGCTTAGGTGTTTAGGGGTTAAGGTGTGCATATAAATAAAATTAAAAAAAAAAACAAATATTTGTCTCTCTAAATCGCAAGTTTTTTGTACAATTTTTCTTTTTCGCTTGATTTTCATTATCTGTATAATAAAAAAATCAATGTACTTTAAAACATCTTGACTGTATATTGCAGCACAACGTAGGAGGAGTCTATACTAACTTAAGTTATGCATTATTATTGCGATGCAGGTAATTAAAGTTTATCACTCTTTCGAAATTTGAATACGGTAAAAACTGCTGTATGAGTATGCAAAAAATGAAGTAAGTAGAAAGATAAGATATCTCAATTATAAATGTTATGTAAACCTTAAAAAAAATAACCGTCTTATTTCAAACTAGCCCGCATTAATTTTTGTGCATCGACGTACTACAGCAAAAAAATTTCTACTACTTGCATCAATAATATAAGTAGACTATACATCGCAGTTTAAGAATTATTACTTGAAACTACGAAAGCTTAGAGGTGAATCATCAAGGTAAATATTTTTATTAATAAATTAGAATGGTAATACTTACTATTTACATCACATGATTTGGTTTTTTCCGTGTAATTCGAAATAATAATATAGTTATAATTCTACAAAATTATACTAATGTATAATCTGTATACTATAGCTTGACTATTAAAAAATGTGTATATATAGATATCACTTTATTTTCGTGTTAATATTTATTATTTTCAACTTCAGGTAAATTTATTAGCACGAAAAATGGAACGTTGGAATGGTAAAGTAGCCGTAGTTACCGGAGCATCATCTGGAATCGGTCTTTCAATTGCCAAAACACTCGTTCAGCACGGCATGATTGTCGTCGGTCTTGCAAGAAGAAAAGAGCAAATGGAGGCAAGTTCAATTAGGGATAGAAGAAAATTTACGAAAAAATTTGTATACTCGTATAGTTGACCTTAAATATAAATGTCACGATAATACGCATAAAAGATTATAAAACACACTTTTGAATTTAAAGTTTTTAATTGTTATAGAAAATTATGAGTGATATAAAAGGACCTGGAAAATTTTATGCAAGAAAATGCGACATTGCGAATGAAAAGGAAGTGATAGAATCTTTAAAATACGTGAAAAATACATTTGGTTCCTTGAGCGTTCTTGTGAATAATGCTGGATACGCAAGCTATAATACTATAGAAGGTATGTAAGTACACTGGGGTTAAATTGAAACTTTGAATTTTTGCGACTGCCGCCTTGTTCTGCGCATGTCACATGTACGGTCACTTTGGCGCTTTTGACGCCGCGTGGGTATAAGTAGGCGGCTGTCGCAAAAATTCAAAGTTTTAATTTAACCCCAGTGTACATTCAAAATCTGTAGAACACTATATTATTATTATTGTTATAAATATGATTGTGCAATCTAATCTCAATTTATCCAATTAATTTTTATTATTGAAAAAATAACAATAAAAAAGTTAATATTTTATAGACAGTGTTACGTCCGATATGGAGAACACTTTCCAAGTCAACGTTTTCGGCTTGCTCTACTGCTCGAAACACGCTATCAAAATAATGAAAGAGAACGACAGTTTAGCTCACATCGTCAATATAGGCAGGTACAAAAACTTGCGAACGCATAATTATCGCAGTAGATAAACTCGACATTTTAGACCAATTCTATTAATATTTTATTATATGCACGCACATAGTTATGCAAGCTATGAAATATTAAAACCGTTACCGGGCTGCAGTTGGAACGTTTATTCAGCCTCGAAATTTGCCGTCAGAGCTTTATCGGAGTCTTTAAGGAACGAGCTGGGGAATTGCAAAATACGTGTCTCGGTGAGGCAGATATAATAATTTGGAAAACACGTAAATCGGATAAAATTTGTTTTGTTTGTTTTTTATAAAAAATGTTGTCTCTTGAAACTCAGCTCATCAGCCCTGCCCTGACCAAATCCGAAATGGTGGACGCATGTGAGAAGATTTTACCAAGTTTATCGGAAGTAGAGACGCTGGAGGCAGAGGATGTCGCTGCTACTATTATTCATGCACTCGGAGCACCGGATCGCGTCGAAATAACTGAGATACGGATGGAAGCGAAGGGTTTTGCCGCTTGTTTATAAATTCAATTTCTTATCGTTCGCATTTCAAAATTTATTTGATTGTACAGTATTGATTGCTGTCGAACTTGGATTGTGGGATTATATATCGTTCGAAAAAATGTTAACGTTATTGTACAAAGTTCAATCATATAATACGTTTACACGTTTATTTCTGTTTGAAAAATTGTTTCAACGGCGCCATCAAAGTACCCTTAAAGTATAAGTATCAAAATGTATCAGGGAAAATTCACGGCGGCAGAAACTATAATTAAGAAAAACAACAATACAAAACGAACAAACTTTTTCTGTACAACGTACGTCATTTTCAGTTCTCTCTCCCCGCTGACGCACACCAAACTCTTTAATTCAGTCTCTGTAATCCCATCTCCAATGACCGCCCAAAAATTTCGAAAATTTCTACAGCGTCTGAAACTCATATAGACGCAGACATATATATAGGTATAAACAATGTAGTACGCATAGGAAATTTCGGCAAGTGGGAGAGGGACACAGAGAAGCTCTCGCGACTCTCGTAAAAATACCAGTCTTCCACCGCGCAGTCTACTCGCGGCGTTCGCGCGCCGGAGAGCTTTTATTTGTTTTTGCATGCGCCCTCGCGCGCGCGCGCGCAAGAGAGAGAGAGAGAGAGAGAGAGAGAGAGAGAGAGAGTACAGAGAGCGAGTTAAAAATATACGTGAAGCAGCGTCGATTTTTTGCTGCTTCTTTTAGAGTTTTCGCAGTGCTCGCGAGAAGCGATGGGAAAAAAGAATGCGCTGAGCTTTTAGCTTCAACGCACCGTCGAGGTTTGCTTTTCAAATTCTTCGCAAATGCACTAAAACGCATACACATGTATAAATTTAAATATATATATAAACCTGCGCGGCTTTGTTTCTCTATAGTAACATTGGAAGCAGCTTTGTAAAATTTTTTTCGAAAACTTTGTCGATGCAGTGTGCTATACACGTAAATAAAAAACCAACAGCTCTATATAGTCTCGCGAGAGAATCGGCTACACACGCGCGCGCGAAATTCGACGAGTTAACGGACTCGCGGATGCGGTTAGTCCCGTGCCGCGCGTTTCTTGCTTTTTCAAATCGCGCTAGTAGGTATATAAATAGAGCATTGACAAAAGGACGAGTCTGCCGTCCGTCAGAGCGTTTATCTTCCAGACGCTGCGACGACGAGTATGACGTTTTAAGTTAGACGAGGCTCAGCACAGATTGAAATTGACGAGGACGACACGGTTATAAGAATAATAACAATAATAATATGACAACAGACGAGCGCCTGCACGTATACGGACACATAGTTAAGAGCAGGGCGCTGACAACCCAATTCCCGGCTAATTGACGCTGATTTGCGCATTATGAAGACTTTTTCTTTTTCCCTTTTTTCTTTTCTTTGATTGACGTAATTGTTGCACGAGCAAGTGGACTCTAGTGATTTTAGAGGACATTGTTCTCTCTCTCTATATATATATATATATATATATATATGTGGTGTGCCAAAATTTGTTATTGTTGTCGGCTGCGCAGTGATGCAATTTTATTTCGCTGTCTTTGTGATTCTTGTATAATATAAGTGATTACGCGCGCGTTCAGCTATTCTATTTTGATTCGAGTGACGACTGTAAATTGCGTGTAGTATACACGCTGTAAATTTAACTTTGGTCAATCTAATATAGAATGTAATGAGCAAAACGTGCAATTATCGATGATTAACGCGGCTCGGCTTGAAATTCTCCGTTTCCGCGAATAGCTTTACGATTTTGCCAGACGCGATTTCGCACGATCGTTAATGGAGAACCATTCGATAGTACAGTGCAATCATTGCCAAGTACATGAGTATGTCCAGGAAATTTCGGAAACAATTCGGACGGAAAAGTTGCAAAAAATTTTCTTGAAGGCACACCTACCAGACCTGTTTTTTCTCGTTCCTTAGGTAATTCTGAAAGAGAAAAAGCTCGCGTGCATGGTCGATCGTAGGGTATACTTTTTTCCGGAGCAAAAACGACTCGAAAAACGAGAAATAATTAGAAAACAAGATTTCATAGATTTTTTTCTCGAAAACTATGAACTTTTTAAAATATTTCATTAGAACGAAAATGTCTTAAAATTCATGAAAGAATGCCCTGAAATTTTTGCGGATTGATCCGATATAATTTTCGATTTTTCGAAAATCCAAAAAAATCGAAATTTCAGAAAACGTCGTAAAAAATCTGGCAAAATTTAAGATCATTCTTTCATGGATTTTAAGACATTTTTGTTCTAATGAAATATTTTTAAAAGTTCGAGTTTTCGAGGAAAAAAATCTATGAATTCTTGTTTTTTAATTACTTCTCGTTTTTCGAGTCGTTTTTGCTGACCTAAGGAATTTAGAAGGCGTTTAAATTTAAAGGCGTTTAGAATGACCTAAGGAAAGAGACAAAACAGGTCTGGTATAGGTGTGCCTTCAAGCAAATTTTTTGCAACTTTTCCGTCCGAGTTATTTCCGAAATTTCTTGGACATACTCATATACTTATACGCGTATGCCTTGTGTTATAATAAACGCAATCTCAAAAATCTGAGGTTGACATAAAATAAGCCAACGCAAGAACGAAATTTCAAACGAAACGTCTTTACTACTACTATACAGGGTGTGTCTAATTTCTAAAAAGTTTCGCAAGCCTTAGAGAGATATGTCGAGCTATACGCTATTATGGTCTCCTTCGACTTTTAACTGAATGTAGAAAATAAACATTCGAAATGGTAAACATTCGAAAAGCTTTACTATATTATATATATTTAAAAAAAAAACTCCAGCAGGAATGCTCCACCATATATACGTATCATCAGTAATATCTGCAGAAAATACACACATAACAATAAAAGATCCGCGAGAGAGCCTCTCTCTCTCTCTCTCTCTCTCTCTCTCTCTCTCTCTCTCTATACCTCTATCTTCGTCATATTAATATCCCGTCGGCAGCGTGCGTGCGTGCGCGCGCGCGCAGAGAGCCGAAGCGCCGCGCAGAAAGCTCGGAGCTTTTAACGAGGAGAAAATAAATCCGGCGACTCGCGTCGTCGGGCGATGCAGCGTGTGCTGAGCTTCCAAATGGGCCGGGGCTTCGGCGAGTCCAGCGAGTTCGTGACGAAGCGCATGTGCTTCTCCTTCCTCTTCAGCGTCGGATTCCTATGTCTTCTCGGCGGCTTTCTCCTCGGGCGCTTCGCCTCCGATCAGACCCTGAAAATGCGGGAGCAGCGCATCCTCGACGATCTCGCGGGCAACGGGCTCCTCGCCACCAAGGACCTCCAGCTCCAGATACTCGACCTCCTCAACACGACCGTCTTCCATGAGAACTACACGATGTAGGTTTGCGTGAGTTTTTCTTCTTCTTCTTCTTCTTCTTCTTCTTCTTCTTTGCGCTTTTCTGCGATTTTTCCCGTCTTTTCTCGCGCGGGCGGATCGCGCACGCGATTTTGAATATCAATATCGCTTTTGAGCCGCGGCCAAGAACCGACACACAGAGAGAAAGAGAGAATATGCGGGTCATGGATGATCAAAACAATAATGAATTGTTGTGCAGCCGCGAGAATGACGTTTAACTGGGAATTTCAGCTGCCAGGTTGGTTTTAATGAATTTTTATCAGATGATCGTTACATAAATTCGTTACTACATCATGCTTTTGATTAATTGATTTGATTTATATATAAAGATGCACTGTCATCACTCTGGCAATATTTGCAGATGTCTTTGTAGACGTATATGTGAATTTGGAATAGACGATAGTGAATTTAAGTTTATATATATAAAATTTTCTGTTCGTTAAAAAATATTTTTTACATTTTAATGCAAGTAAAAAAAAAGTTTATTGTGCCAAGAAAAAATTCACGGGGAATTAGTATCATCGCTTTGTAATTACATAATTATAAAAATCATCTATATACAGCTAAAGTAAAATTGTTAGCAAACATATATTTTTCTCGTCAGGGACGACAGCGTGAAAGTTTTGAAGAAACAGGACGTCAAGAGGCTTTGCGATGTGTTTGCAGACCTGAGTATTTTTCGATTGAACGTCATCGAAACGGAGACAAGTATCGTCGCCACTGTGTGCGGGACGCAAGAACAGGGTGATTATTCTTTTAAACCAAAATTACCACCTCTATTTCCGTTCCGGATAATCCTAGAATTATATACATGACATTTTCAAAAATATTTTGCGCTTGAAAATCCGAATATCCTCAGAGTAAATTATTTCCAAATATTTAGACAGATACGTAGTCTTATCAGCGAGTGGCGAAGGCTTTGATGTGGCCATTAAATTGGCCCAGATTCTCGACAATATTTATCGGAATAAAGGCTGGAAGCCAAAGAGATCGCTGATATTCTGCGTCTTCTACGGCTCGACCGACTACTGCGGGAAGAGATTTCTGAATCGCGTCAAGCCTAACATAGTCGCTTACATAGCTGTTCACGGGAATGCAGCTAGAGGTATTTTGTATTTGACCGTTTACTATATGCGTGAATGTATCGTCACAAGTTTGGTTGTAAATTAGAATACGTTCGTTTCAGGAACGGATGAGATCGTTGTTTCCGGATCTGGGATGGTCCAGGCAACGATATTGGATGCGATAAATGAGATTGAATCGTATCATCGAGATAATTCATTCAAGGCGAAACATTCTCCAAACTCACTTCCAAGACTAAATCTCGACGTACCTCACGCTGTACTATCGTTTATTGTTAGTATGTTGACAGATACTATTTTGCCGTGACTCTATGGAAATAGTTATGCCGATTTTGTTTTTTATTTTCAGAATCCAAGTGAGAATTTGACTATGAAGCAATATGAGCAAAATCAAAAGTTTCTGTCTCAAATTGTTGCGATGGCTATGTATCGGTTCTCGGAGGAAATTTTCTTCCAATGGGAACCAAAGTATTTCAATGAAATCATGAGCAATGCTCTGGCTACGATAAAAAGTTACGAACTGAAAGAGTACAAAGGTAAGATGTTGCACAAAACGTGAATCTTGTGATAACTGATAACTTGTTATTTGATACAGACCATCTGAATGAAACCGTTGCAAAGTTCAATCGTAGTTTAACTGAATTCAATCAGATGCTGAAAGATATACACGTTCTAAAGTGAGTATGAAAGTTCGAGAATTCAATCCCCCAAGCAGCACATCATTATTATACATATATATTATTTCAGTACTTTGGATGTTCGTATGATGAATGATAAATTGCTAGATCTAGATCGTGCTTTGCTTTGCTCGACTACAGATTCACGTTCTATTACTGACTTTGCACATTTCAAGAGGTTTCCGCATGAACCCGCTCACATGGTGAAAATGAATTTACAAGATATAAGCAACTGTTACGAAGAAGCTACTGGAATCATTCAAGAGGAAGCATATTGTAAAAGTATATTCAAAGACATTAAAGAAAATCGCTGTCAATTTATCAGTGCTTAGCTTCCTTCAACTTAACTAATTGATTCAATGACAAAACAATACCTTGTTATGGTATTCTTTATAATTGTTTTGCTTAACAGGGTTGCAATCACTTGAGTTATTGCAATAGAATTCAAGAATCTATGCAGCTACTCAATATGATTTTTCGAATAGCATAATTTTCATAGCGAATAATGTATTTTTGTAATCTCAATTTTATTCTAAAAAAAATGATAAAATCATTTTCAAAAAATCGTTAATTTATCATTAATACAGAATATAAAAGTAAATACCTCAGAACACATTTCTAAAATATTTTCACAGAAATGAAAATTTTACGACCAACAATGCTTCTTTTGAGAGAAAGCAATTCCAGTATATGGTCGAAATGGAACAATGTAATACAAGATAGTTGTACATTGTAATTGTTTATTATGGAATCTTGTTTTAAAATACTTTCCAATTTAACAAGACTTCGTCGTCACACTATATTCACAGCACCAATTTGGGACTTCCAACCTCGTAAATCAAAATAAATATATTTACGTTATATACTATACATGCCAGAATGCTTTGTCATTCTTAATCTTACATCTACAACATATTTCATAACTTTAATGTACACTGGAAGCTCCGTATCTGATCTCCCGCTCAAACTGTTCTGCTTTCAAAGTGCCGTCAATCGACTGGCAATCTGGATTGAATACAGAATATGCACTAACTTCTCCCTTCTTCTTTGGTCCAGACCTGGTGTTGAAATAGATAAAAACCAGAACAGAGATCACAAAATATACAGCTCCAAATTCAACCTGAATGGCAATAATATACAGCGTCACCCACAACACGAAGTAGAGGAAGCACATTGTCCTAGTGCAGAATGGACTGGGTGGAGGTGTTAAGTCTATACTTTCTTCCGATATGATGCTCTCCA
The DNA here is from genome assembly GCA_018906965.1 of Philotrypesis tridentata. Taxonomy (NCBI): domain Eukaryota; kingdom Metazoa; phylum Arthropoda; class Insecta; order Hymenoptera; family Pteromalidae; genus Philotrypesis; species Philotrypesis tridentata. Next base: position 1,124,377 of record JACCIB010000048.1, read on the forward strand.
GGTCATCCTTGTCCTGAAATATTTCGTATTTTTATTTAACAGTAATTGAGCCTGATTCTTATAGAATGTATAGCAGTTTTGTAATAAAAGTCGAAAAAATTCAAAATCACTCTATTTTTTTTTTCAATAAAAAATATATAATGCTATACAACGTATACAAAAAAGCGAAAACAAGTTAACCTCACATCAAGAGTCGCCTTCGTCGAGCTTCGTTGCCAGGACAGTACCTCCTTAATTGAATTTTTCGCGGCCTCCACCATGGCCTCTCTTCGCTTCTTATTACGATACGCGTAGAGTTTCGCTTCCATTTAACAGTAAATTTGTGACATTTTCCGTGACAGCCGCCACACCTGTTGAAGACAATTATAATAACAGATGCTGCACTTTTGCAGTATGCGAATAGCGTGTTTCTCTCTTCCTCCATGGATGTATAGTATAATTTACACTGCACTGCAGAGTGAGAGTAGTAGTATATATATATATATATATATATAGCTGATGTATACGCGCAATTAGCTTTTATGAGGAAGCCGCGAGATGGCGTTGCGCGCGGGATATTTGAATTTTTCAATTTTTATTTTTTCTCATTGTCAAAGCCATCAAAGCTGATGTAAGCAGGTTTTGCGTTATCGTTATAAGTAGTATAGGCAATTGTGAAAAATAAAGATGAAGCTTTTGGAGCACTACGAGGAACTCGTTGAGCGAAGACCATCCGAAATATCGTTCGCGTGGAAGGGCAGCGTGGTTTTCTTGTACTTCCTGAGCGCCATGTCGAGTTATCTCACCGCTCAAATATTTTACTTCTTTTGGGTTAAAACAACGTTTTCTCCTCGGCTCGTATTTCTTGTTTGCGCACGAAAAAAATAGACGTCTTTCGTTATTTTTAGATCGAAATCTGCGCAGGTCACTGCGTCTTTTGGGCGAAGGTCGAGGTAGAACGAGTTAGATTTTTTCCGCTAAAAAAGCCTTGGAAAATCAACGCGACAATCGAGCACAATTGGGTTAAGGACGTTCACTTGGAGTCTGATTTTGAGACCGATTGCAATTGGTTTGCGATCACCTGCATGCTCTCTTTAATCGCTGCTGTTATAATGCTTGTGATGTTCCTCAGTTTCAAAAAAGGTGGCTACGACCCGCACTCGCAAGTATTCTTTTCTTATCTGTGTAATTACGAGGCCGCTAAGAAAAGCATTACTAATTCGTACAACGATGAGGGGCGTTTCATTAGAATCGATTTTTCATTAACTTTTCGTTTAATAAAACATTTAGTACTTTCATAGGACCCATAATGATTCTTGTACGCAGTACATGCAGATTTTTCAGTAAATAATAATTCAATGAAAGTTTGTTTGTATAAGCAGGAGACATTTTTTCTCAATGCAATTATAAAATAATTTTGTCATTTCTTCTACAAAACAAATATTTTTAATAATCACCAAAAAGAAGCTTGCACATTTTTTCCATAATATGTAGAGGAGGTATATTTTAATTATAATCCATATGTAATGTAATTGTAAAGGACCTCGGCTCCGTGGAGAATTGTTCTTCCTTCGCTAATCGGTAGTACGATCCTAATGTTCACGACAACGTTAGCATGGCGAGGTTTTAACCGTAGTTTTTTCCGGTTGTCTACATCTCTTTATCAGGCAGCTTACCAGATTCTACGCAATGCAAACAACAAGTTCGAATACGAGGAGTGAGTCTACGTTGTATAAATTGATTTCGACTTTGAGCAATGATATATAATTATACACATTTATACAAGAAGAATTATTTTTATTGTCAGTCCCTGCGAAGCTTTTGAAGCCTTTATAGATGCCCACAATATTCACCATTACAGTTCCTGCAGGACTCATACATTGTTGCAGGTAAGATTTTTTTTGTTTCCGTAAATTTATAATGCAATAAAATAAAAATGTAGGAATTCAAATTACAGATTTCCTGCTTGATAATGACGTGGAGTTGGATTGGGATTTCGACGATTCTATGCTTTCGCATACTGTCACTCGCCGACTTCGTCTTTGTGAAAGTATCAGTTTATGAAGTGCCCGAGAACGAGTCCGACAGACTGCTAATTATCGATAGAATAAGGAGAATGACACGACGAAACACCAGCAAAACAAAACCGAAGGAAGAAGCTTCGTTGAGCAAAAGCTACTTTAGCTGCGTATGCTTGACAGAGTCGACGCGAAAGAATTTGAGCTGATTTGAAATATCCGATATCCTTTGCTCGTCCGCAAGCATTTTCACCCTGATGCTGTTGGATCGCCTATTAAATTTCTCAATATCTTTATAGTCTACTTCCATTTGGTAGAGCAAAAACGGTTTATCGAGAAGACCTATCTTGTATCTCAGGTTAGCCATTGCCTTCAACAATTTCATTCGTTTCTGCTTAAGCCACACAGTTTTGCGATACTCTATTCCATTTTTGAATTCTTGACAGCTCAGAGCGTCCGATTCCTTTTTCACTTTATCGCCGTAGAGCTCGACCTCCTCGTCGACGTGTTTGATAGTCTGAAATACGCGAGATTTTGGCAAATGAGTCAATTGTCGCACGCACATGCGGTTAGCAGTGATTTGCTTGAAAGTGTTTTTAAAGTGAATAAAAGCAATAAGAAGGAAAGCCGTATACCGCTGCCTGCAGCCGGTTCCTCGCAGCGATCTTTATCGCGCTCTCCTTCAGCTCCTCTAGCTTCTCCCCGTAAACGCCCTTCTTCTTCAGCAGACTCTCGTAATCCACCATTGAAAATTTAGGTCCGAGATTGTCCATCTGTCGGAGTCTGGACTGCAGGTTTTCCAGCCGATAATTCAGCTGCAGGTGAATCAAGCGCATTCTGGCTACGTCGACCGATCGGCTCTTCTGGGCCTCCATCAGCCTGCTGATTTCAGCCTCCCACTCGTCCTTCGGAATCTTTGCCGGTCGGATTTTTTTAGCGATCGCCTGCTCGCGCGAGAGGATGTTCTCCTGAAGCTCGCCATTCTTCGACGCGGCTGCCGTGTAACTCTCCTCGAGGCTTTGCAAGATCGACGCCAGAATCTGCGTTCTCTGCGCGACGTCCGCGGACGTCTGCACGTAATTCTCCAGCGATACTAGGTATCTATGTATTGCGTAAACAATTCAGGATTTTCAGCAAGTTCGCATCTACTGCACGGAATGAAGCTTGCAGTTCAAAAGGAAAATGCAAAGAGATTTGTAAAAACAAAAATTATTAAATAAATGAAAATTACGAAAAGCAAGAGTCGGCAAAAAGAAGAACAAATTTTTTATCGCGAGATCGACAAGCGGTACAACTTGTAGAAAGCGCTCGGACGTTTGCAATTAAAAAGAAATTTCGTTTTATAATAATAATGCCTAACCGATCGTCTTCGAAAATGAGGGACTCGTTAAAATTTTCGAGAGCGTTCGCGTAAGCCGGCGATTTCCGCAGAAGACTGATGTAATTTTTTTGAAGAAATCTGCTCTTCGTCTGTTGAATGTAAAGATCGTCGCGCAATTGTCTCAATTTATCGGACATTTCATGTCGCTCTTCGGCGCTCATGGCATTGTACTGAAATCTCATCGAGTCATAGTCAACCACTAACGAATCGGTGAAATGTTTGACAACGTCTTTTTCGTCTTCTTCGTTTTCTTCCTCTTCATCTTCTTCTTCTTCTGCTTCTTGCTTTGCGATAACAGAGAGGCTTTTATCAAATTCTTCGATTGGCACTGCATCATCGCTGCTTGTGCTTGCGTATTCAAACTCAGAGTATGAGAAAGATTCTTCCGCTTCGATTGCGTCGAACTTATCTGCATATAACGCAAGCGCGAGGATAAATAAAAATATAAACGAATAAGTGGGAGATAAGAAAAGTTGCCGCCTCACTGTGGCCCCAGGCGTCAAAGGGTATATCTTCATTGTTGGGCTTTAAATCCATTGGTTGACTTTGACGATGACACTTTGTTACTACTCGTTAATTTTGAGACTTTCAAAATACGGTTAAGATGATTACAAACGCGGGAAGTTGACGACGAGATGTAAACAATGACGAACAATTTTATGAAAGTCTTACCTTCAATTGTTACAGTGCAAATTAACATAGATATTTTTTCTTATTGTAACAAGCATTCAATCTTTTTTAAAAATAATCTTTGCTATAGTTATATATGAAATTTCCAAGTTTTAACTTTGAAAGCAAGACTTTTATTCATTTTCTCGTAATCTTCATTTTTTAAAGTAATTGTACAGTTAAGTAGGGTGTTTCTTGAAAGAAAGTACTTGAATCTTTTTCAAAAACTTCAAGTTTATTCTTCTCTTAATGATCATAATTCAAACGTATGAAAAATAAAAAAACGATATCGTCAGTAATTTTGAAAAAATGAAAATGAAATTTTAGCATATTTGAAACTTCATGCATTGACGCTAGCATCCACGAAACGGGTAGCCATAGTAGCTTGCATATTAACGTTTCTGCCTCGAAGCACGAGGTTCTGGCAGTGCGAGTGATGAGTATCCTTAGCAGGCTCATCGTCAGCTGCCCGAAGTTGAGCGAGGAACATACGTCTAGATCTATTTGACAAATTGAGGTAAGACCCATGAAGCAGAAGATAAGAGAAGATAACGATCTCTCCTCGCTTGGCTGTGACCGGCGTGGCACCCGAGATGGGGAAGCGCTCGGGATCAACGTAGTAGTATTTCTCGTTAATCTCGTTGATTATCTTCTTTTCGGGCAATGGACCGAGTTTGTGGCTACCAGGGTAGACGCAGAGGCCACCGTTCTCAGGAGTTGTGTCATCCAAATGCACGAACACAGCCATCATCGTGTGCTTTTTAAAAGGGAAGTACGGATAGTCCTGGTGCATGAGGTAAGGAGCGCCTTTTTCCGGTGGCTTGATATGCGCTTTTGTATGATGAAGGAGCACGTTTGGACTGTCCATAAGATCCTCTACGGCGTCCAGGAGCTTTGGCTGTGTGATCAAACGTGTGAAGACAGCGCTGTGCATTTGCAAGTTATGGATGGATTTCACCTGAGGAAAGAGCGACGTTACATGAGTTTAATAACTTTGCAACGCGGACAGATTTTAAAAATACTCACGGTGTAATTCATGTTGTTGGCGGCTTTTTTCATGTCCTCGCCTTCCCATGCGGCCTCGAGCCCATCCATGTCTGCATTCTGTTTGCGACTGAAGAGTTCGTCATATTCGCTGGAAATTTCGTTCATCTCATCATTGGAGAAAATTCCGGAGATTTTGATGAATCCATTCTTTTTGTAAAATTCTTTCTGCTCAGGTGTGAGGAATTTGAGTTTACCCATAATGCACTTTGCGTTTCGTTCAGCTCGAAGAATATGGAGAAACTGAATAAGTTGCCTCCCAGTATGAGTTTTAATACTGGTTCTCAAAAAAAAAGGTTGTTTGATATTTTTGATTGATTATACAATCAGATCATGCTGACTAAGAAGGAGAAAACTTGATCATTAACTGTTTAATGTCATGGCAAGCATAGCAGCAATTATTTTTTTTAAATGTTTGCTCTTTCTCTAAGATAACTCAAATAGTCTAAGGAGGGATCACGAATGGAAATATTTTAAGTGATGACCTTTCCTTACTTGTTCAAAGCAAAGCTTAAACTGATTACACTAATCAGTCTCACATTATCTTATAAACTTGTTACGAACAGTTTCTTTATTTATTAATAATCATCTCTAATATTACTTAGCAACTAAATTTGAAAGCATAAAAAAATTAATTCATATTTAATTTTTTTAACTCAGGTCAGAAACGTAAACCATTTATAAATACTTTCTTTTAAAGTAGTAATTAAAGTAATATATGCATTTTAGAACTGCTTTTCCAACTTTTTTCGTACAGTCTAAATATTGCAGGTAAAAAACATTACTGATGTACAGAATTCATAATTATTTTATAAATTTGAATCCCTTAAAGACTTCTTTAGATTGATACCACATGTATGGTATATTAGATTCATTGTGGCTAGTTTTTTTCATTTCAGTAAGTTCTTCTGACGAACGCTTATTTCTATATTCATTTTTAGCTGGTCTGCTTTTAAACATATCATTATAAACTAAAAATCTTGATTGCAAATTTTTGCAACTACATTTTTGTACTTGATTCTCATTGAAGTTTAATTTTATGTTTAAACAGGTCATTTTGCTTAAAGTCTCAGCAAATTGTGGCTTAGGTATGAAAAATTCAGAAGTCTTATTGCAATCTCTTTTTTGAAGAAGCACAAAAGTATTTGTAGGAAGAAGAGGTGTAGATAGTTCCTCCTGAAATTCATTGCATTCAAGAATCGATCTGAAAAAAATTACAAAATTTTCTTAATATTATTATTACAAACCATTGTGTCTGGTTAATATTAAAGTAAAAGTACCTCATAATGCTCATTAATGTTTTACGATGAGGATGTTCCCTTTGGATGTGCGGTTTGCTTAAAATATTAGGTAGCTCCAATTTGATACACAATTTCGGTGAAATAATAGTAGCTCCAATCACAATAAGAATTTCCTTAATATCACATTCATCAAGATTCAGCTCATGAGTTAAATGTTTTGAAATGCTTTCTAAAGTATTGCTTAATTTATTCATAGACGAAAAATTTCGATCAGTTATCTTTGTACTGGCCAATAACTTTATTAAAGTGTCTCCTGAAAATGGAATCTGTTGTTTCTGGTACATAATATACTTGATGAGTTCAATTATTAACTCAGAGCATGATGGTGCTGTTAGTGGATCTTCCAAATCCACCACAATATTAATTTCGGGTTTTTTTACTTTCTTAAACATTTCAAGGCGCTTGTTGAACTACACAAAGCTACGAAATCTAATCAAAACGTGGATAAGCTAATAACAGAAATGCTAATACTTCCAGAAAGTTTACATTTAGAGCATGATTTAACTGCAATTATTCATCTCTAGTCTCTAGTGTGCATGTAGGACAAACTTAATAACCTATAAAACACCTAATATACAGGCAACATAGGGTATGGGGTATGGGTATGGCCATAGTATGTCTATATGGTATAGTGCAGTAGTCGGCAACCCCCCAGTAGTCGGCCATTTTTTTCTAATATTTAAAATCTTCGAGCTCGAAGTTTAAAATATAAGTATACGAAATAAAGTAATTTATGATTGATCTATTTACATATTATGATTCCTTAACATTCTAAAATTGCTTCTAAAATTGTATAAAATATGGAACTAATAATGGAAAGGTTGTATTTCATTTTGGATATGAAGTGATAGGTTTTGCTTTTGGGGCCGACCACTGGGTATTCAGATCTGGATCGCAGTTCTATTAGTTGGTCAGTAATAGTAAAAATGAAGGTAAGAATTTAGAACAAAAGAAAAACAGTAAAATAAAATATGAATTAAATCATTCTTTCAGTATTAACTTAATTACTGAATCCAAATGACTAACTTCATCTCGAATAGGAGTAATAAACTATATTAGCACGTAAAAATAAATCAATATTTGAATAAGTGGCCGGCTACTGGCGAAATGTAGATTTTTTTCAAACATTTATTATATTTTTTTTATAACAGGTACAGCTTCAAATTCAATTGCAGTTTAAAGACAAATAATACAATACGGGTAACAGGTACATACATCAACGAAATGTAATTTTCAATAATTATAATAGATAATTATTAATATTTTAGAAATTCATGTTTATATATTTGATGGGTAATTATAAAGATTGTTTATTAATTCAATAATTTTTGAAATCTTATACAATTTTCTTAACTAAAAATTAGTACCCGAGTACCGTCGTCAATTCGTCGTTTGATGTCATAAATTCGTCATTTGACGCTTTCTTAAAACGATTAGACTTTATGAGAATAGACTTATTCCGAAGCAGACCCTATAAGTGAATCCTGGTGAATTCTTCGAGTCAATCTGCGAGTGAATATATATTCTGCGTGTTCTATATTTCTATTTTTCATTGTCACATTCTTATATTTTTATAATCAGCAAGAAAGAAAAGAACGATTTTTGTATTAATAAATCTATTTTTTTTTAATGAGACACCAAGAAAGTATTTAGCGCCACGCCGGAACGGAAATTCTTGGGGATATTTATTTTCGCAAACGAGGAAACGAAGACAAATCATTTGGTATCGAGTTTGATATAAAGCTGATAAAGCTGTAATGAGTATACATATAAGTATTATGTACGCATAAATATAAGTAATACTCTTCCTCTTCCTGCGTCCGTCTTCGAAAACCCGTTTATTTTAGGCGCGCTAGCTTGAGCAAATCAGCAGTCTCAGCAGTCAGCAACTCAGCAGATGAGCGAAGGATGAGCGCAGGCCGCAGACAGTCTGCAGACGGTCAGACCAGGAGCCTGTCTACAACTTCGACAATGCATTCCGTTCCCCGAGGAACGGAATTTCGTAGCATTGTAGCGTACACCTTATAAATATAGATATACTTACAATGCTACGAAATTTCGTTCCTCGGGGAACGGAATGCATTGTAGCTGTAGCAGAGATAACTAGACTCTGACTGTAGACAGGCTCCACCGCTCCAGAGACCAGACCTTCGACTTTCGAGATACACATGCGGAGTGCGGACAGACCACACCGTCAGACCGGTCAGACGTCAGAGCCACCACCACACAGGCGCAAATCGAATCCGTGCAACGCCTGCAGTGCGGATGTGTGCAGTGTTTTCTGATTTTAGTCCGCGGGGGTTCGGGGTTACTGATTAATCTTGCCTCGTAACGTTCAACAATTTTGCGTGCGTCGTACTTACAAGTACTTATAGGTACACAGTTGCAGATACTGAAGCAGCAGCGAGACGCAGCGTGGATCATCCAAATGCCCAGGTGAGTCGATCTCTGCCAGATGCATTGCGTAAAAGTACCAAAGCGAGCGCGAAAACTTCGTGCTAGGTATCGTCATCGCCATCTTTGTTGTACTTGTATGCATTATTTTACATTTTCGGCGAGTGTATTTCGCTTAGGATGTGTTTTATTCGCGCTAAATCATTAAAGTTAAAACTTTGATATTGGTCTCGGAAATCCACAGACACTATTCTGCGGTTACTGCGGAGCCACAAGTTTTGCCCCTTGGGTGATGGCTATTGGGGTAATCTGCAGATTTGGATCTGCAGGTTATGTCTGCGCTTTATCTTCACTGTGTTTTGTATCTTCAGATAAGTTTAAGCTTGTTTTGGGAAGAGATACCCGAATTCCCAGTGCTAAACCGCGCGAGATGTATGCATAAATACGTATACACATACATAAAGGGTTTCATAATATTTTGTCCTTGATATTTTCTAATTAGGGTTTTATATATATGTATAGCTAATGTATAAGTTGGACTCAACGCTGTGTCGCTGTGGAACTGATTATATTTTGAACGCATTCTTGATTCTTCAAATTCTTACTGTTTGCTTCAATACAGGCTCCTCATTCCTTACCTTTACTTACGATTAAAGCTGTATTTATAATAAAAATGTAGTCATATGGTATAGTAATAATATAACCAATAATATACCCCCTATTGTCAATGACAAATTTTTACTGTAAGATATAATCCATTTAGCGTAAAAAAGCTGATGAATTGACTTTTTATCAATTAGTCTAAGTGATCATAATAAATTTAGAAAGGTTTTTTTTCAAATTAAAAACATACTTCTACTTAAGCCATTTCATCTTTAGCATAAAAATATTCATCAGTAATTATTGTTTATTGAATCAGATATTATAAATTTAAACTTATTGCAGCAAACATTTAAATTTTATTCATATTAATAATGGACACTACTTTGTAGTGTATTAGGACAAACTTAGATACACAAAATGAATGCTAATAATTTATTGTTAAACCTTAAAAACTAATGTAACTTTGCGCACAAAATCTTTAGAGTTTCATATTAAAATACTCTAACAGCGTTAAACATCGAGAATACAAAAAATTCAAGGGATGAAGTGTGATTATACATACTGATTTTGATCAGGCTCTGAAATGGTTTACAGCGATCTAGTTCAAGTTGAGTTAGTATTATATGTATATTGTTGAATGCAATTAAATATTTGACAAAATTATGTCAGAGTCTTATCAATATCTGTTATAAGGATATTGCACACTGTTCTTGTAAGTTTCAATAATTTTTCTCTAAATAAAGCAGTTACTTAGTTGTCTCAGGTTATAATGTAAAAAAAACTCAAATTTTTTAGTAATTATGATTTAAGACAACGACATCAATTTCAACAAATATACATATACTAAAAAATTATAACATAAATCAATTTTAAATCAATTTTAGCCTTGCCAAATTATTTTGTATTGCTCAATTGTTATGTTTATTGATTTATTTCGACTTATGAACCATTTCATTGCAAGAAGTGTTAATGATTATCATTTTAGTATATATCATTGTATGAAATGCATAACTGAAAGTCACAAAAAAGAAATTTGTTTATACATAATTTGATTTAATTGATACCTGACATAAAATGGTAAAGTTTGTAATTGGTAAATGGTTCTTAGTGTCTGTTAATCTAAACAAAGGAATCGAAGTACACACAAATTTAGCAGGGCTCTTTCTTATTTCTTATATACACAAAGAATTTTTTTAACTAAGACTATTTTAATCAATGCTGCTTTATTTACAAGAATGTTATTGATACTTAGGTTTTTTGTGTTTTCAGAGTTTGACACGGGACCTTCTAAGCCCGCCGGTGTTCTTGTTCATAAATGGTGAAAGTGAGTGTCGTCTTTTGATAGAGCAAAGTTTCCATTTACCAGACGACGAGCAATTTCGGAATGTGAGTGTATAGTTGTTGTCTGATAATATCCTGCAAGAACTACAAAGATTGCTAGAGTTATTACTTTCTAAAAGAACAGCATTTGGGATCAGCTGGATTTTTTGCCATCAAACATAGTGGCTCTGTTTTAATCTTTTTTTCATCATTTCACACTGAATTAGTTACTTAAATGCGATCTAGCTTTGGTGACAATATGGGGCCAACTGTCAAGGATTCTCCCCCAAGTAGCCCTGGTTCTGAGAGCATGAGCAGTGCAACATCTGGTCGGCGGAAAAGACGGGGAAATGAGACTGGTTCAACATCGGCTAGCTCACAAAATTTTTCACATTCTTCGCAATATACTCCAATGGAATCTAAGTACCAGCCAAAAGAGGAGAAAGAATCAAAAATATTTGATAATGGTGTCAGTGCTCCTCATATGTTGGGTAACCAATTAAATCCAACCTCATCCATGGCACAAAAAATGTCTGATACTCTTTCTCAAGAGATGAAAGCACATTCGATTTTTACCGAAGCAAGCAATTCAGGTATGAATTTAGTTGGACCACCACTACACAGTCGAGTGATTGCCTCGGCCAAAGCTAGTCAAAATGCTTCAACTACTCCATCATTTTCATCTATGTTTTCTGCAAATAATACCAGTGGTGCTACAAATAACAGCGGTGTATTGGGGAGTGGCTCAATCCCTCAAACTCTAGATCAGTTATTGGAGAGACAATGGGAACAGGGTAGTCAATTTCTTATGGATCAAGCACAACACTTTGATATTGCTTCCCTGTTATCGTGTTTACATCAATTAAGAGCTGAGAATTTAAGACTGGAAGAAAATGTTAACAGTTTGTTACAAAGAAGAGATCATTTACTAGCTGTAAATGCTAGACTTGCTATTCCACTTACATCACCATCAAACACTAGTAAGCAATAGAATCAATAATTCAATATCCAATGTATGTTATCCGCTATTTCTTTCTTTTCTCCTAAACTCTTATTCATTTCGCTGAAATAAAAAAAACTTCAAAATATTTTTTTATCATTAATCTTTAATGAAATGATACCCTAGGTACTCATTCATCTGTTGTTGAAAATGGGTTACCAACTAATTCAGCTGCTGAACCAGCACCACATTCACAGTTCTCGCATCGAGTATCATCTGGAAATACTCCACAACAGAGTACAACAATCCGACATGCATCTGGAGGAAATAATTACCAAGGGCAATCAAGCAATTTAATCTCACAAAATAACTCTAATAATTCTAATTTAATTAGAAATGCATCAGTTGATATGATGCGAAGTATCCAAAGATAAAAAAAGATTTTATATTTTTACATTCAATATTTGCATAGGTGAGGTATAGCTTATAAGATTACATAAGATTTTTCAAACCATCTATTTATTAAAAATTATTCAAAGTTTTTGCCAATACAGAAAATATTCTTTTTTAAGATTGTTTATTGGGCTCAAAAAATCGAATGTATTCCTCACCAAAGATAAAAATATTTCTCTAGTTCTTATTGCACATATGCTGAGAGTTTTTTTACATTATTATGAATCATTCAGTTTATTGCAAACTAAAGTTGAATTCATATTTCATAAACATACTGATTTTCAATTCAAGGAAACACTTGGACTGTATGAAAAATAAAGATTTAATGTTTGAGTTTTCATAAATTTATGTATAATGAATGATTGTTTCTGAGCAAAAATTCATAAAATTTATGATATTTTTTTAAAAGTTCCATGTTTTAATAAAAGCTATAGTAATAAATAAAAATATAATTACAAACGTAATTATTAGTATAGATTAAGAGTCGCATATTATACTTAATTTTTACTCGTTAACGTCTGAACATTTCACACAATTATTCACTTGGATGCTTATTACTCTAATAATCTATTTAAAATATACACTAAACGTTAGATTTATAATTTGTTTGCAGATATTTTAAAATTTGTATGCAATGTATACGAAATTGGAATCATAAATTTAATTATGAATCATTATATGTTAAATATGCGGAATACGTAGAATTATATTTTCATTAAAACTTTGTATTTTCTTGTGAGTGATGTTATGGTATATTATCGTCCTATACGGCGACTACAGCAAAAATATGGAATGAAGAAAAACATAGTTCAAATATTTTTGTCTTTTCATAGATGATTTTTTACGCATTGAAATGTATAGAAAATTAAAAGTAAACTAATGAATTTGCATTACTTTTAGAAGTATAAAATATATCTTTAAACATGTTAAAGCATTTTCTAATATTTTAAAATTATTTGATTTCCTAAAAAAATTTCGTAAATTCTTTCATTCATCTTCAATTTTCTATTTGGTTCTTTGTATAAAAATCGAAGTATCTGTAAAAAAAGAAAGAAATTATCTGGGCTATGTTAAACTTCATAAACAGCGGCGATATGAACATATAATATTATGTTATGTATTTATCTATGGCTAATATAATGTATAGTTGATGTAACTATTTAAAAAGCTACATTTAGAGGTATTTTAGTTTCAAAGAATATTGTTATGTTAATACATATTCATACATGTAGCAAGTTTACATATTTAATTTTTTTAGCTGCAAATAATGATGATTAAAATAAGACCATGATTTGGGTTATACATAGATATTCTTGACACTTGAAATCAATCATTTATACGCGGGTTTATTTTCGAGATTTCATCTTTCTCTGCATACAACTATACCGAATATCAGCTGAAGAAGTGCAGAATCAGAAACGTGCTGACTATGCGTTGACAATTAAGTCAAAAACTTATTTTAAAATAAATAGGACTATATAATATGCAACTATATAAATATAAGTAAACTATAATTTTAATATTGATCTTTTCTTCAATGAATAAGAAAAGTTTTCTCATGCAGTATTTACGATGTTTTTATGCATGAACGTATGTTAACACTTACTAAAAAATATTCATATTCATGTTTTTTTTATTAGTACACGTTTAGAATTGTATTATTGATATGATAATCAAATTGGATAATAATGTAATTAAAAATGTTTGTAGAAAACTGAATTTTGTTCAGAATTGTAGTAAGTAGATCAAAGCCAATGTCGCATACTTTTTACTACTGCATACTACTGTAAAGTTAGATTTTACTGTCAAAAAATTTGTATTACTCTTGATGTATTCTAATAAAATTACCAGTATAATGATAGTCTGTTTTCCTGAGATACACAAAAGATGATGCACTAATCTTTACGAAGTATAATTTCTCTGACGTTTTGAGAGTGTCGCACATCAGGAAATCTTTTGTTTTTTTAGTGAAGAGTATATTTTTAATCTCGATTTTATTTACTCTCTTGATAAGTAACTCATAGTTACGCTTGTCATCTCAATGGAAATCATGTTATTGGGCAACTTGATTTGACGATGTTTCCTTTCTTACCTCTTTTTCGAGTATGATATAAGTATAATTTTTATTTTTGACTATTAAAAGAGTATTATAAACTAATTAATTCTAGATTAAAATAATTTTTTCTAAAAGCGCGTTTAATAAGTTTCACGCTTGAAGCTTGTCACAATGCTGGTGCGATTGCGGAAACCGACGGCCAGCTAAGACGCGTGTACGAAATTCCTTCTTGGGTTTATCGCAGGACACTTTGATAACCTAAACTCGTGGAATAATCACAAATTTTTCTTTTTAACTAAGAAATATTATTATTTCGTTTTGAATGGCGCAAGAAAAATCCAATTTAACTGAGACAAATGATTGTATTCCAATAATTTATGTTCTTCCATAATAATAATCTTGAGTACGTATACATATGCAATACGTTATAAAGGGAGATACATTTGTTCTTCATATACGAGAATTACTGCCATTACTGGATAGAATTTGGAAAATATAGTATTTGCTTATACAGTAATAATACTTTATATTAATAGTAAATTTAGTTTCTAAAAATAATACCGTATGTATATTGTATATACATCAACAGTTGATCAATATAGTGAATACATCATTTAAAAAGTAACATATTATGTTGGTCAAATAAATAAATTCAGAGTTATACGCAAAGAAACGATGCAGTGTGTGTTATGTGGCAATTTTCACCTGTTTTAGAAATGAGTTAATGTTTCGTGATACTGAAATTTTTATGTCAAAATTAAGAATCTACGTTAAATTATTGCTTCTTGGCGTGATGAAGCCGTATAATGCGATTCATGTGGAAATTTACTCAAAAAATTTTTCATAGAAAAAAATGTCCATAAATTAAATAATCCATAAAATAAATTAAATTAAATAAAATAAAATAAATTAAATAAGTAAGAATAATCGTTGTTGAAACTTCCGCCGGACTTGTTGAAAATTCCGTCTTCAAAAAAGACTGAAATTTTCTTCCTCACAAAAGAGTAATTATAAGTACTTTTTTATACTCGAATTCTCAATTATGCAATCGAAATAGCGTACATTGATTTTTACGGGATCCTTATGTAACATAATATATAACGCATTATCTTTTGTTAGACAAAGCAATGAAGAGCTCGCTATTTAGAAACCTCGCAAGTCCGTTCAAAGAAATAACGAATTTACATCCCTTGCGATACCCTCGCTTCGTATATCTACTAAACCAAAGTACAATAAGCGCATATATAAGAATCGCCCAAAGTGCGGACATTTGCGTATACACACAACACACACACACACACACATACGCACACCGCAGAATATCAAATGATGCGGAAACTCGAGCTTTTCGAAAAATGTTGCTATCGTTAAAAAATTCGTTTCCAGAAGACTTACACAAGCACAACTACTCTGCAATACATATATTATTACACGCACAAAGACGAACGTCGTATCGATTCAAGCTGCGTGATGTCTGATGTGTCATGTGTGGCAGCAGAGCAGTCTATGAGCGCAGTGTATGCGCGTACAATATATTGCTGCACGTGCAGATTACGCGGGAAGACATGTGTAAAGCTCTTGTTCTGTACCTCCTGCGGTAAATGCATACGTGCGAATGCGCATGCTCTTGAGCAAAAAGGCTGGCAGTCAAGTTCAAGGCCGATATACATACCTACTTACGATATACGCATATATAACACATATAAATGTGTGCACTGTGCATATAGTGTACAGTCCGCGCGGCTGCATGCGCGAAGCCCCTTGCGATGCGTGCGATGATCCCTCGCCTCTGTCGCTTGCACGCATCGCGCGCAGTGTGCCTCCAACGCCGGCGGCCGGAGGAATAAAGAAGGAAGCATCACGCAGATCTATACAGAATCTATAGTCTCTTGGGTGTGTGTGTGTGTGTGTGTGTGTGTGTGTGTGTGTGTGTGTGTATATATATATATGCATTATGTATGCATATTGTGACGAGGCGCGCCGCAGTGTATACGCCTTCGTGTGGCGAGCGAAGTCTGGGGAGCAGCGCAATATGTGCTCCTAATATCGGAGTTACGTGTGCATGTATATTTTGCATTGCTCGTCGATGCCCATGTCGCGATATCGCGGAGGCCGATGATAATTTACAGGCTAATCAAATTGTGTATGCTGCGTGTAGCCGTCTTAGATTTTTGCTTTTTAACTATTTGGGATGCGTTATTTCGAGTCACGCACTGTCATCTGTATTTCAGCATGTGGGAAACATACACTGTACTATGATTACTGCTCGTATTGTGATTGTAAACATAGTCGTTTTAATTCACGTAATGATGGGAATCAAAAGTTTAAAAATGCAGTTTTTCTTTCAAAGCCAATAATAGCAGCTATATAAATGTACGATAATTATTAGTGCGAGTCAATATCAATATTTAAAAAAGTTATCTATGAGGCTCCAATGTAAAAAGTGTCACGAACTTTTCAACTCGTCAATTATGCACTTCGATTATTCTTGTTTTTTCTTATTTTAATTTAACGAGAATTCACTTTTATTATATAATTACATCATATTTTTTATGTTAATCTAACTTTTTCGAATGTAAGCTGACTATAAATCTTGTTTTGTGTTAATGCTAATTGGAAACTGAATTTGCGATTATTTAACCAACGCTACTTCGAAGAAGCTGTATAAGTTGAAGTTTAATGAAATTGAATGTATAACTAGTTGAAATCAATCCATATTTTTTAAACTGCGTAATTCATGTATAATTTATGCCATAGCAACAATTAAAAATACGATCACAAAGCTTCCTCTCTGATGATCAGGCAAAATTGCTTGTTCTTGTACAGTAAATTTTTTTGCATTGTGTCAAAATAGTTTTTTATGTTATCGCAGTAATAAGTCAATACACGGTTTGAGTTTTAGGATTCTAATGTTTTTTTTCATCGTACCGTTTTCTTTTACATATGTTTTCACGCGAAAAAAAGCACAGATTATTTTGAAAGAATAATATTTGTCTCAACCGCGGATTGGAAAATAGTCCATCTCAGAATGTGTTTTTGAATTATTCCTTATTCTAGCGACTTTTTATTGATTTTTATTGATAACATAATAGCTTTGCAAGACGTAACAATTAATAGTACATTATACGATACTGGTGGAATAAGTCGTACTTTACGGCACGACGTGTACACGCGCAAGTGAGGTTAGAGTCGTGCCATGAAGAACGACTTATTACACGTGTATTGTACGATATTTTATAGCCCTGATTAGAATAAATCCGCTGCTACGACTATCCGTGGCATAAGTGCGGATTTATTCTACCCATAGTGGTGTAAAAGATATTTTTTTGCTTGAAAGATTTTTATCAACTAAGGAGAACACCTGCGATGTTTTCTTTTAATTTTATTCACTACTTATATCTTGTTCGTAAATGAGTTGCGTTGTAGATTTCCAGTCACCGCGCATTGTATCGAGGAACAAGATAAATTGTTGATTGGCTGTGGAGCGTATGAAATTTCCTCCAAAATGATAGTAGAGGGTCAGATAATGTGCCATTGCTTCAAGGTAATTGTAAAATGTTAATGACCGATATTCCGTTCAATGCGGAATATCGGTATATAATATATGCAATAGACAGTTGGGAATTGAGAAATAATAAGATTAAATTGGACGGATGTGTATATGTTAGAATAAGTAATAACTGGTTAATTTCTATTGAGCTATATTATAGTATTTTACAGAAATAACGCTTATTTTTTATCAAAGCAAGTTATCTTTTCCTTTTTCATGTAGTCAGATTAGCCAATATTTTTATCGTTATTTATTGCCTGGAAAAATGTCTTGATGTTGCATTACATGTGAATCATCATAAATCTATGTGATAATATTTAAATTTGCTTTTAGTAGAACTTGTTCAGTTTTTGAGGAGAATATAGCAAATAATAATAACTAAAATCAATAATACGATAAACATTGATGCTGTATTAGAAAGGGATTAGCACATTTTATATATGTCTGATAAATGAAATATTTTTAGAATTTAATCATTTAAAATTATTTCCTAACTATATTCTAATACTTTTCCTGATATTGAAATATCTTTACTATCATATAGAATCTGAATAATTAATTTACTATGCGAGAGAGTCATACAAGCTTGTTGTAATTTTTTCATTTCAAAACAGTTACCGCATATTCGGCTTTAAATAGTTTAAGAAAGAGTTAGCTACGCTGGAGAAGCTCGTTGCATAAACGATTGCTAATTATCGTTACGCGACAATTATATTGTACACAAGAACAGTTTCGACTCGCCCACTTCGTTGTTTCGGCGCATCATAAACGTTATATATGCATTTGAGAGCGTAAAATCAAACCACCGCGCTCAGCCTATGTATTTTAAACGAAAAGTTCAATATTTTTTATGTTAATTATGGAGGTAGTTACAATGCAGAATCGTGAATTAACAATTATAATATATAATATCAATTTCAAAAAATAATAAGGGATCTATGCTGAAATTATAAATATGAATCATTTTTTAATGCCGTCATATGCTGTATTACGGCCAAAGATACACAATATAATAATAGTACATTAGTTAACATTACATTAATTTTTACTCTTAATATAATTTTGATTATTTTCTAAACTGCTCAACAAGATATATGTTTGCTTTAAGGTGGTTAGCAACCGAAACGACAATTAATTTGCTTATACATATAAATATGAAATAAATATGAATATTTAGCATTCGAAGAGAAATAATTTTGTCGACATTTATTGAACATTTTTTTAATTTTATATTAGGGCGCGCTTCGCGCGCGATTTGGGTTATGTTTTGGTTTTATAAATATATATCAGTAATTGAACTATGAATATGGTAACCATAATCATGTTTACTTAGCAACCAATCAGAATCACGTATTAAATGCTTCACAACAAAGGCCATCACTTTTTTTAAAGAGGACTGGGTAAAACATAAATTTTAATTTTTGCGGAATATTTGAATTTTTAATTGACTTTTAGACCCCTCTCAAAGAGCTTTACATTCTATAGTTTTAAATTCATTATTGACGAAAAAGAATATATTTTGATAAATCCTACCAATGTCACTGTCTAGAAAATGAGACCAGCTTAAGTTAGCTAAATATTTCCGTAAAGAGTAAAATGGTTTTTTTTTAGGCGCGGAATAGTATATATTATGCACCAAGGCAGTTAAAGTAAGAAAATGGTTCAAATCCAAAACAATGCAATTTGATTTGATAGTAGCCTTTGGCTCGCGCGACAAATATATATGTGATTTAAAAACTTACTCATCTGGTGCATGTACTATTTTCCTACATGAGGGCTGGGCAGTACTGCACACTTTACGCAGCTAGTGAGAAATTTCAGAAAGGTAAAATTTCTTGTAAAATTTGAGTAGGAATAGATGAATTGGCAATATTATCGCTCGGCTATAGTACAACCAGTATATACGCACAGATTTACAGATCATAATATAAGTATACGCTAATTAGTATTATACGCTTATAACGTGGAAAAGGGCTCCTCGCGGCCTTGCGCACAACTATGTAACCAAGACAGTGTATTAAAACATCAGCCACTAGGTATGGGTTGTAGGACTTGGAACACATAATGCGAGCTTGAGTTACAAAACTCGGGGTCGCATCGCTGCCGTCGTCGGCTCCAATATCTGATTTTGCGCTCTCGTGCGAGTCGTGCGTAATGTACACCTGAGTTAAATTGAAACTTTGAATTTTTGCGAATGCCGTCTTGTTCTGCGCATGTCACATGTCCGGTCACTTTGACGCCTTTGACGCCGCGGTGGTAAGGTCCTTACCGCAGCGGTAAATAAGGCGTCAAAGTGACCGGAAATGTGACATGCGCAGAACAAGGCGGCAGTCGCAAAAATTCAAAGTTTCAATTTAACTAACAATGTATGCACACACACACACACAAATATACAATATGCACACGTACAATGCGCGTGCAGCAGCATCGTATACGCGTGAAATCTCGTTCAAATACTACTTATGTATACGAATAATTCTGATGTATCTGCTTTGCGCACTGCATTGTAGATGTACATCCGTATACCGTCGGACGTGTACTTTATATTTAGAATTACTTGGACTACAAGAAAAAAAAGAAAAAGAGCGCTGCGGTATCGGTATCTTATATAGGCCGTGTGTGTGTGTGTGTGTGTATACACACACATCTGTGTATAATCTTCTGTGTCACCGGCGAAGTTGCTGCGACTTTGCAGTTTCGTGTGTATCGCTTGCGCAACGCTCGTTATAAAACGGAAAAAAAAGGATAAAAGAAAAAGGCGCGACCCACCGATGCTCGTGCGAGAATTCCGTGTATATGTATGGGTGAACACAACGAGAAAATTCGCCTCGCTCGGGAATGAAAAACCGTGCGCAGAGTGTCGTCAGCGAGATAGGCGCAAACGCGAGAAAGCCTGATGCGGCTGCTCGATTCTAAAACTGTTTCAAACGCTCTATCTATAAACATGTATATACGCATACGCGCAGACTCGCAGACTGCAGTGCACCTCCTCGCTCTCAGTGTATTCTCTAACTGTATACATATAGGTATATAAAGCATACCGACACACGAGTGTATAGCCGCGTTCCGCAGCAGACTCGCAGGCCCTCTCGTTCCGTATACATCTATATATTTCGACACACGCACACCCGCGCACACGTACATAAGTGTATACACAGCACAGCGTTAAAACCCTACCCTCGTCCCTCGCTCGCTATACTTTATACTTACTGCTCGGAGCGACCGGCGCGGCGGCGGTGGCATAGCTCGTGGCGTGCTGCTCTCCCTCTCTGCGCGCGCGCGCGCGCTTGCTTTGCCTGGCCTGCGAAGCTCGCGATCCTGCAGCGGTGGCTAAGCGCGCAGTGCCGGCGAAAGAGAGAAAGAGAGAGAACGACTGACGTTACGACACACGTATAGAAGAGCGGAACACAGTCGCGCACGGCCCGCGGAGCCGTCAACATCGGACTGCGGTGTGTGCGGTGGCGCGCCCTCCCCCCGGTGCAGTGCCCCGCAGGTGAGAGAGAGAGCTGCAGACGCGAGCTTTGGAAATTCGAGGGTACACGCATATCGAGCTTGCAGCTGAGTGATCGAGTTCGCGGCTCATGTGCCGCACGTGCGCGGTGAGTGACGGGGAGCCAATTGAACCTGGAGCGCATCGCCGCGACGAACTGCTTGACGGCAAAGTCGGAGAGGCGGAGGAGGAGGAGGAGGAGGCGGCGGCGGCGGAGGAGGGACCATCGGCTCGGAGGAGCTACCGGCACGGCGAACTTGTAATGTACGACACGGCCATGGACGCCTGGATGTATGACGTGGTATGTGCGTGCCTTTGCGCTATATGCCGATTCACTCAATATAGATGTATGTGTGTGTATATACCTATGTATAAGTGGCTCTGCGGCTCGCCGAAGTAACCATCAGTTGTATACATTCGCGAGCAAGGTCGCGCCGAGCGCCTCACTTTATCCAATGACTCCTTCCTATTCTCCTCTCGTTCGCTCGTTTCTTCCGTCTCGCTCCAATTCTCTCCTTTTATTAAGCATTCCCCAGAGCTTTTGCATCGGCTGCTATTGCTACTGCTACATGCTCTATGTAGGCTTCATCCTATATACTGCAGTCTGCTTGGCTGGTAATTAGAGAGAATTTCGGAAGTTGTATTGCAAATTCATCAAATTGTTCTTTTTTATTTCATTTTCATCGATTTATCCCGATTTCGTAGGAGTTACCAAAATTTCATGATATTATAACTGTTTTCTACACTCGTTTTGTGAACAGTTAAATATACTGAATCGATATTGATCGCACTTGTTCAAAACTTACAGAACTATTATTGTTTTATTTAATACATGGCCTGACATTTTATCTTCTTGCTACACAATATCAATAGTTAAACTTTGCCAAACTGTTTTTTAATGTCTTTGTTTTAGCTGCGATCGATTGATTGACATAATTTTGATTAATCTGTACTTACCGTGCTACCAAATGTTCAACTATCTCGAAACTAAGTATTATAAAGTCGCATTATAATGAAACCGTCATAAAAAAATGTACACTGACACGATTGATTTATCGCTAATTCAGTTTTACGACATTAAAACGGAAGTGAAAACAACGTCTGGTGTTGAAAACTTTGATAGTCTACCGACATGATAGCTGACCCTAATTGAAAAAGTCGCGTTCTACATACATGCTCGCAAGCTCTAACGTAGGCAAATCTCATCCTGATATAAAGCTGCGACGTATTTTTACAACGCGAACTTTTAAATGGTGGTGCAGGTATATCCATCGATCATCCTGTACTCCGATAATTGCACAAATATTTTGCAAGGGCAAGGGAAGGCGAGAAGCTTTCTTGAAAATAATAATTTTTTTTTTAATTGAAGAGTACGGATTTGGTTGTCGGATCAATAGATAAAGCTTTTTTTGCCCATCAAGACATTCCCTTCATTAGCCGCTTTGCTTGATTTTCAATGCGCTTCGTGATTTTGAAAAGCGAAGAAACTGCCGCTATACTCATGTGTGTATATACACATAAAGGAGAGGTATAGAATGCAAGAAGGGAGTCGAGTGCCTCGACCATGAAAAATTGTTTGTTTTGATGAGCACAAACGCAGTCGACGCGCCGATCTATACACTAACATCTCGTGCGCAACGTCGACAGAATACCCTGCATGGTAGAATCTTTGTCTCTATGTCCACACCGTCTATACGGAATCTCCGTCAACCCTGACTGTTCCAGGAAAAATTCAAAAATATCATGAGAGCTCCGACGAGCTTCGACGGTTATACATTATACACTTACTTGAACGTTAGGACTTTTTGCTCGCGTCATAGCGCACGCGCACTTGCGTATACAGCCTCAGTTTTTGTGTGCCGCGAAGCAAAAAAAAGCAGTCCCCTCGTACGAAAGAGACAAGCAATGACGCTGGATTTTGAAATTCTGAAAAAAAAAACGCAATGCTTGCGAGGCCAATGAGTGTACGAGTATTATACCCGCCACGCATCGATATAGTCGAAAATTATTCTTTTTTCGCGCGTCGAAGTAGCTGCAGCTGTTTTAAAAACGTCTGCGCGATCTCGAGAAAAATTCGCCACGCGCACAGAGAATTGAACGGCAAAAGACACGACAGCTGTATATAAGCGCGGAGCGACGATCGATTCCGGCGTATATGTCCGGCCGATGACTATAATAGGATCTGCGCGCGAGCCACTCCCGCGGCTTTGGTTTTGCGAGGCCCGTGTGCGCGCGTCTGTCTGCAGCAGCAGCGCGCGATGCCGCGGGGGCACATATTTTCAAGGCGCGGTGTTTCGTTTCTCTCGCTCGTTTTTTTTTCCTGCGCTTCTGCCGGCGCTGCTGCACATATAGAGACGCGCGCGCCGCAGACTTGTTATTCGCGCGCATGTATATAAGTATTCTCTTCCACCGTCGAACCATGACCAATCCCACTTTAAAAATAGGTCCCGCGCGTATATACGTACATGTGGGAGGACCTTGAAAATGTGCGTCCGCCGCGTTCGCAGCTACGACATTCTCAAACTCTTTGTCGAGTTTCGCGAGCTCTTAACTTTTTATTCCCCGCCCCGAGTCCTCTCGCGAATTTCCGCTGACGCAATTAGCAGCGCGCGGGCTAGCGCATTACAGGAGCATTAATACACGCAGCGTTTTATATCGCAGCTATTATTCAACGATTCGATCTGCGATTGGCGACAGCTTCGAGTTGTATAGTATACAGTGCGTGTGTATATATAGTGGCGCGGTGTTCTTGAACTCTGGGCTGGCGGCTCGCTCGATTAGGAAGGCGTCATCGTTGATAAGGAACGTTCAAGGCCAACTCGCGCTCGTAAGACAATTTTCGCAATAGCTGCGTTGCCGCGTATACACTTATACACACGAATATCTGCGCGATTTCGTCGAGAGAGCTTATCGTGACTTTTTCATGGCGCCATCGACGCTCTTGTCTGATAGTTATTCTCGACCGGTTTTATTTCCATGCGCCGTGTAACGGTGAGCCGAGAAAAAATTTTCACAAGTACTTCTTGCACTGTAGTAGCAATCGACGCTACGCTAATTTGTGCCACAACTCGCTGCACTTATGCAGCACAGAAACATGTAATTTTATTATTTCATATTCATCATATTCAATTAATTGGTTAATATGCGTCAATCGTCATTCTCACCTTTGACTTATTAACTTGAGTGGTA
The DNA here is from genome assembly GCA_018906965.1 of Philotrypesis tridentata. Classification (NCBI taxonomy): domain Eukaryota; kingdom Metazoa; phylum Arthropoda; class Insecta; order Hymenoptera; family Pteromalidae; genus Philotrypesis; species Philotrypesis tridentata. The sequence goes on from JACCIB010000048.1 coordinate 1,148,764, forward strand.
TAGAGAATCAATTACGAATCGGAAATTTTGATAGACCGGAGATCTAAAGGAAATGTTTCGATTTGAAATTGGTATCGTCCTCATTGAGTAATGGTAGTAATAATCATTTCAAGTATTCGCTGACATGCACTACAAATTGCTCGCTGTTTGCAGTTTAGTTGTTAATTTGAGCTAATCAATTATTTCTTTGACGATCCCATATTGACTTGCGACTTTCGGTACGCGAGACTTATATAACGATTTCTTAAAAGGCAAGAGTACTGTGTATACAGGTATATCTACGTTATAGTCTTGAAACCGACTGTATAGAACATTTCGTGTATTAGTTTTTCATTCGTGCGTTAAAAAAAAGTAGATTAATCGACTGCACGTGCAGTAAGCTATTGAATTGCACTACGAAAAAAAGCACTGAGCAAAGAGTCGCTGAAAATAAAACGTTATTTCCAGATAATCATATAAAAATGAACTAAAACATCTCTAAAGCGCGTTAAAACAAAGAAAAAGAATTAGCTGCCCCCTGTATATTTGCATCTTTTATTAAAGCTTAACGTGTAACTTCTTATCTATAACTGAATTAGAATATCTCTGCAGTTATTGTAAAGATATAGAACAAGCAGCAGGCGAAGCGAGGAAAGTGCAATTCATATAAGCGAGCTTGACTCTATGTCTTTCTATATGGCCTTCGAAGCTGCTATGCTCGTGTACAATGTCAATGTCTCGTTTCTCCACATAATACTGCATCTCATTATAAATCGTCGCTCATTCACCTTACACAAGCCTTGCCTTACAGCTTTCAAAGCGCGACAGATCTTTTCCTCGAACCCGACTATAGTACCCTGAATTCTAACCCTGAATTCTAACTTCTGAAACACTCTGAAAGAATAACCCATGCAAGAATGCACCTACGGCCCAGTACTGGCCCAATAATGGCAGACTATAGCAATACTGACAACCAGTACTTGCCCATTACTGGACCAATATCGAAATAATAAGAACGGCCCAATACTTCAGTAATTTACTGGCAAATTACTGGAAACCAGTACTGTGCCGTCAACACAGAATAAGGAAAATGAAGTAAATACAAAATTATACACACGCACACATATATATTTTATATATATATATGAATAATTTTTATTTTAATTATTCATTATATTATTATTATTATATAAAAAAAATCTTAAAATTATTCATATATTATATATATATATATATATTATATTCATATTATATATATATATATAATATATAATATATGAATAATTTTTAATTTAATTATTTATTATATTATTATTATATAAAAAAAATCTTATTTTCTGTTCAATACTGAGTCAATACTTCAGCACAATACTGAACCAGTACTTTCGCGCAGGTATTATACATACGAATATTTGAGCTTCGTCTAAAATCTGACTAAATTTATCGGGCTAGTACATTTTTACAACATTGGCCCGTTCTTATAAAATAAGTACTGGAACATTACTCTGACAGTACTGAAAGACAGTATGCTGACCGACAGTACAGGGTCAGCATTGGGCCGTATTGTCAGTGTTGGCAATTCTTGCATGGGAACTTGACTTGTCAAAACGAGTTGAAAATTCGCTAATATGGGCTTTGTTACAAATACTTTGAGTGCATTAAAAAAAGAAATACTTAATTGTGAAAGGGGCATGGTTTGCAAAACTTCTGATGCCTGCTCGTATTCTGAGTGATCACGGTACGGCGCTCTCACGTGTCATTAAATTTTAATATAATATATTAGCTTGATGTACATGAAAGCCACTCTATTTTATTGCAATGGTTTTAATTAATAGGGTTCATCAGATATTGAAATGAGATAAATTAAAATGTCCATAGTATTACGCTAGTCATATATACATCGTTATTTTTACGCGAGAGTTGGTTTCATCTTCTCTAACGCGCCTTTCCACATAGTTTTTCGCATTTTTCGCGATCAAGTATGCTGCACAGTAAATTGCTTTAACGCACATGTGCACGAAAATACTGCTCTTGGTAAGAGCACGAGAGCTATGACAATAAAGCACTTGGCCGACTCGCTTATCGCGCATGTCATCGCATTTCTCTTATCAGTCAATTGTCGCGTTGTCGGCATCTTTGGAGGGGGTTCTGACGGAAAAGTCCAAGGCGAAGGTGAAGGTGAAGGTAAACTGTAAGCGCTGCAGTAGGATTTTATTGGACTCGTGGAAACACATGCGCGGCATACAATACTTATATTGTATGTATACGCATTATACAATATATGTTATATGTACAGTATACCTATGCTGTTTCAGAAATATTTATTACTTTGACTATATCTGTGCATTTTCAATGAAGTTATGTGAGAATTGAGAAGGGAAGAAAAATATATATCTTTATACAACATATTTGCCTAACAAGTCAAGTTCAACGGATTTATTTATTTATTTATTTATTTATTTATTTATTTATTTATTATTGACGAAACATTTTTTGCATATTAACATGCAGTGGCTTGTGAAATTTACGAAAAAATAAACCTTCAGAAGGATCACGAAATCTGTATCAAAACAAAATAAAAAAAAAACGTAAAAAATAATTTATGATGTATTTTTTTCCTCACTTGGAAGCTTTTACATTTCAAAATAAACTGATCGATTTGTTTAAAAAGTCTAGGGGTCGAAACAAAAATTGTTAAAATGGGCATACTGTGACAATATTTACATAAAAATTCTAGGACTTCTATTTCATGCTTTAATCGACGGAAACTTCAGATGTGTCTGATCGGCACTAGACTTCATCTACTTATCTTCTTAACAGAGAAGGATTTAACTCTGCAGAGATTTAAAACATTCAAAATCAAGAAGAAAATCTTTGTAATTGAGTTTTACAGATGTACGCGAATCGAATTTTATATGATTTTCAGAAAGATCTATTTGAAAGTGAGAAAATAAATTGCAACAAAATAAATCAAAATGCAACTCGGGTGAAAAAACTCAGAAATATTTTTTATTTAGTTGTCTAACAGACAGCTAAATAAAAATATAAGATAAGTAATTAATATTCTACACAGATTTTAATTCCTTCATATAAATCTTTTGTTTCACAATTTGTACCGACATCTGTACAACACAACTTTCATTTGAAAATACATGGACGCACAGTTCAAATATATTCTGTCGTTATGCACAATAGTTATTATCTATTGTAATTTTGATAAGTTTAATGTTGCTTAGTGTGAGTTTACATCCAGCTCGTTTTCTCGAGTAATTGTATGTTCAAGACTTTATGTCTCTTTATTGTCGGTCAAAGCGCTATACCAGAATCGCTTTTCTCTCTTTCTCTCTCTCCCCTCTCTCTCTCCGTTACGATGCAACGCGGGACCGACTGTTTTTACGCCATATCGCGCCAGGTCTTATCGGTATAGCTCTGCGAATTCATTATTGCGGAGCGTGTAAAAATTGCCAAGGCCAAGATTGGGCGGCGGTTTTTGCCCGCTTATCGTTCATTGCTTCTGCTTTTATGAAATGTCACTCAAGACATCTAATGCGCAATAGAACTCCGCAAATGCATTTCTTGTGAAAACAGTCACATCTAATTACATAAGCAAAGCAACGCATCCACTTATAGCCGTATTTGTCCGATTGGTTAATCTTTTTTTCCTCAGCGAGGATTTTAAAAATCTCGGGAATATTGTTGAATATGCTTGATCGAATCTCCGTAACTCGAAGCAACATCGCGAATGCGTTCTCCTCTTGCTCGTCGCGGGCTGGTCGTATAGGTATATACAGCGGTGCTCGGCGTTCGCAACTCGCAACACGCACGCGGCAATCATATAGCGAGAGAGAAAAAGAGAGAGAGGGAGAGAGAGAAAGAGGAGACGCCGAAAATAACATGCTCGCGCGCGCCCGAGAAACGTGCAATACTTATTGGTCGTGCGAGATTCCGTCGCGTCTACGGTATACCTATAAGTACGCGACGACGCCGGCCGGTGTGTTCGTTCGCGTATATATAATAGGCGCGCAGACGAGTGAGTTTCTTGAGCCGCCGCGAGAAAAGCTGTTGGCCTTGACCGTGATCCAAAGTGAGTTATCGATTTTTTCGTCATCCCTCGTGCCTCGCTTTCGGTCTTGGCCGAGACCCGAGTCCTCCTCCCTCTGAAGTATACAGGAGGACGAGGAGGAGGAGGAGGAGGAGAAGGAGGAGGCAAGCCTGACCTCGAAGCTGCCATCTCATTTCTCTCTCTCTCTCTCTCTCTCTCTCTCTCTCTCTCTCTCGTGCTTCGTCTGTATATGTCTGCGCGCGCACGCGCCAGTCCTTCTTTCCTCTGCGGTTTTTTTTTTATCCTCTTCGCATCGAACTCTTCGTGTAGCATCACGCGAATAAGGATCGGAGACGCCCCTTTACGCTGCTGGGACGTCTAATGTCGGTGATGGATCGCTGGCCGTGCTCGCCTTAACGGTTCGCTATTTGTCGAGCGAGGCAAAACGTATTATACGCGCTGGCTGAGAGAAAGTAAGAGAGAGAGGGAGAGAGAGAGAGAGAGAGAGAGAGAGAGAGAGAGAGAGAGAGAGAAAGAGAGAGAGAATTGGACAGAGCTGAGAGATAAAGGGGAATCGTTTAATTTAGCGCGGGCTTAAAAAACGCAGGGGAAAATTGCCAATCTTCACGCTCTATTGTAGATTCGTATTGATAATTGTTCCAGGCGACCGCTTCCTTGTTAGCCGCAATCGTGTGTATTGATTGTACATACATGCGGTGCGCGCAGAGTATAAAGAAGTCGAAAAGATTAGCGGCTTCGAGATTCGCTTACGATATATTTTCAAAAACGAATTTACCGTGATTGTCGTGTTTAATTATATTTTTTACTACGTCGATCAATCACGTGGAACTTTCATAAAGCAATCACGCTCATTAATTAGATTAAAAACGATTCATTGAAATTCATCAACTATAACGATCTCCTACGTTATCGTGTACATGTCATACGTCACATGCATATACAATGTTGACGGATCTCTCGCTGGGCGTGACGTGTAAAACGACGTATCGATTTTTCCGCCACCATGAAATATACAACTCAAGGTCGGCGGTCTACAGTTAAACATCTATATTCATATTACTTCCAGAAAGAGCACATTATTCGCCAGTTTATAATGTATGTTAATATGCTGGTTTTCACTTGTATTCTAGCCGCGCCACGTGGCCAGTTTTATCCGATTAATTTTTCAGAGTTTTATAAATATATGCAAACATTTGGTTTAATATTTGTTTGATGGTATGTACATGTTAATGGTGTCCACTGAAATACATAAAGTCCGCCCTGTGCACGCGAAAGAGAATATGTGCTGTGGACTTCTTGGCTTACCCGTAAATCAGTGCTCTGTCCGGTATGAGAAAAAAACGCTGTCGAGAATACAGTCTGCATGCGCGGTGCGCGCGCACCAATTAGACGTCGAAACGTGGCCGAGGCCTTCGCCAATGCTCGCAACCCTGACCCTGTATAATTCTTCTCCTCGACGTCGTCGCTGTCGTCGTCGTCGTCGTCGGCGCCGGCGTCGCCGTGGTCGTGGTCGCTCAACGTATCGATTTAATTATTCGATATCGAGTTAAGTTCTCTTTTTTTCCCTCCCTTTTTTTTATTAATTCTTCGCGTCAGAGCTGTGCACAACCTGCTCCCGCGATTATACGATACGCTAACTTTGATGCTAGATATATAGTGAAATTGCAGTTGTTTGAAGATGCGCTCGACTTGTTTGAATTCGCAACTGTTGTAGTCAAGATTTTCCTTGGTATTTTTATTACGTGGGAAAAAGATGTTTTTGCATTAGTTAATATAAGCATTAATTAATCATTTTTAATTCTGTGAATACATTTCTTTTATTTATCTTTAACTTTTGTTATTAACTTCACAGCGTGTTATTAATAATTTTTCCACTCGATAATTAATTCGTAATTCAAAATTCACGATTTATGTTTCTTAATCCGTTAACATATAGCTAATGTTTTCACGAAGGTTACAATACGAACATATATTTGTTTAGAAACCATTAACAGACATTTTCTAGACTAAATTGAGATGATACAATATTTTTGTACTTAATAGTTGAGAAGCCTTTACTTTATAGGCTATTAAATTTTTAATAGGAAGAGTTTTGCGAACCAAAGTGGTTTTTCTTCATTTCGACTCATTCAAAAGAATTTCCTTCTTTTTGTGTTTATACTTACTGCGTTTGCTCGTGAGACATGTATTCATTATGTCATAGCTCAGCTGTACAGATATATGAGTGAATTATTGTGTCTATTAGACTTTAAAATATAGGTACTCCATTTTTTATTATCAATGAAAAGTTCCTTTAAAATGCATTTGATTTTGCATGCCTATTTTGTATCCCTGAATAAGCAAAAAAATCATATCAAATGATAAAACAACATGTTCCTTACGCTAATTTCTTCTGACAATTTTTAATGCTCTATAAATCATAATTTGGACAAAATAAATATTATTTTAATCGTTTTAATATGGCATAATACTGCAATTCTTATGGGAAATGTTTTTTTTTTCAAAATATGTTTTGAAAAACTAGCATATGTGCATTCTCTTAGAAAAGATATCCACCTTGTTTGAACAATTTAAAAAAAAAAATAAGATATGACCAGTTTTCCGAGATGGCGCTAAATTTTAAAATTGACAACAAAAAAAATATAAATTGCTCGAATCTCTTAATGTTCTTATACGTTTTTAATGTATACAGCAATGGATTCTTTTTTTTTTTTTAAGAAATATGGCAATCCTGAGATTTAATCTTGCATACCATCTGCATATCCATCTACATGCATGTATCTGTATGGATTGAAAAATCTATAAAATTAATTCAGTTAAATTTGGGATACCAAACTAAAAAAAAGCAAAAAAATTTTGAGCTACTTCTCCCAGAACACTCTTTTTTTCTTCTATAGGTAGGAGTCGAAGGAGCAATTCGAAGGAGCTATGACCTTGTTTTTTTTTAAATTTTATATACGCATTTTAATGCGTGTATTTTAAGTATATACATATAATACTTTTCTACAAAAATGTAGGAAAATGATGTCGCTTCTTCGATTCCGTGGGAATGATATTTTTAGTTTTAAGACCCCCAAGCACTGAATTAATTTTATGATTTTTTTTAGCTATACCATTAATGCATATATGCAATGCATTTTTTCTCTTTGAAGGGGGCGAAGCCTGTTTAAATACTTTTTCCTGTGCTGTAAGATTCGAAAGATATGCAGGGACCAAATGAGCTCAAATTATAACTGATTGTTCATGACTATACTCTTCATGGTATAAATACAGGTAATTAAAAAAACTTGATTTTAGGGCTATTTTAGTAAAAGAAAAGCATAATTCGACTGCTAACTTTATTTTTAAGTTGAAATAGAGCTTGATTGCAGTATTAAGACCTATTCAGATAATTTTGTAATAGGAAAAGGTGTTTTCATGAATTTTTTGGTGTTGATCCGGATGATCGAACCCTGTCAAAACTTGATTTTAAGGCTTAAATTGAGTATAAGTCGACTTATACTCAAAAAAAAATTCATGAAAACACCTTTTCCTAATACAAAATTATCTGAATATATATATGACACTTAAAAGTATTTTTGTTGAAAAGCTGAGCAAATTTTATAACAAAAGTGTTCAATGTGTTTTTGTCGAAAAATGCTTCCCAGAGGAGCTATGAATTTTTTAAAATCAGCAAAAAATTTAAAAAAACCTGTTTTTACTATGGATGATGTATTTCATCAAGTAGAAAGGATATAATACGGTTAGAAATAAATTTAAATTTTGCTCGGTCAATCTATCAGAGAATCACCCATATATGTACATAACACACATACACACAGACACACACACATAAAGGCAGCGGCGGATCGATTAACAACGCTGCTTTTCGGGGTAGGCTATTGGCATGGCCAGGGTCATTCACAAAAAAAATGTCGAGCTCAACTCGCACGAACTCTGCCATCGTTGGCTGGCTGGACAAATCGCGAAAGATGCGCTTTTGATTTTCCTGGAAATCTATAGTTATACGTGAATTATATGTTAATGTAAGTATAATAACATTGTTATGTTTCTTGCATTGCCTTTTTTCTCGGTAATGTATATATAATTACAAGCAAACATTCGTAATTTTGTTATAAGATGCATTACTGTACCAGTCATATTTCGAGGTGACAACAGTGAGTACAATATTGTTATGCAGGTTTTTTTGAATTCATTAATTTATTATGATAAAAAGTTGGTATATATCTTGATAAAAATCATGTCACTGCCAAATATGATATTTTCCTTTGAAAATATAAACGTGCACATAAAAAAAATTTTAAATAACTGTCCAAATAGATTCATTGACTCATTACATGGAAATTAAACAAAAAATTGATTAAAGATTTAATTTAAATTTATTTTGAATAATTGATTCTGTACATCCAAAATTTTACTGATTTTTCTATTTCCGACCGTTAATCTATTTAAAATTGTTTAATGATCAAAATTATTCGTTAAAATTTCGAATTAGTTACGAAAAAAGCCAATTGTTTTTGTACATTGCACAAACTTATTAGTAACATACTATTGGTTTTCTTGCTTTCATAAATAGATTAACTAACTGACATTTAAAAATTCGCAAGAGACTATTTTACACGCTGGCTCTTGTTATTGAAATTTTTGATTTTGTTAAATTAACATTTGCTTTAAAGTTTGTTCATAAAAAGTAAATCGATGATTGTTCTCTTAAATCACCAGCTAACTGTAATTATGGTCGTACAATATAAATTAGAAAAAGTCTTTGAATAATGCAAGAGGTAAGTATAAGTTGAAGATTGCATGCATACTACTCATTAAATTCGAAATCGCGCTTAAGTAAAATTCTTAATTGTCGTGTGAGTCTACTCCCTACCATAATTATTTGTGCATATTTTATCGTTAGTACCTTGAACTTCAATAATCGCTCGAGTTCCTTGTTTATGTGTACACACATCTATGAATTATTTAAGACAGTATTCTCTTTTCGGCACTTGTTATCTAGATTTTTATCTACATATTTCGTCGTTTACAGGCTATTCGAATTATAAGCTTTGCGCTCAAATCAGACGTGACTATGCACTCTCGTTAAGTTGAATCTTAGTCTATTGTTCCAATACAGTAAAACCTATACTTACCCGTGAATTTGGATGCGCAATAGCGATAAAAAACAGTTGTCAAAAACAAGATGCACGGTAAATACGACAATATAATAATAACAATAATAATAATAATAATAATAATAATAATAGTAATAATAATAATTGGGGCAATACTTTTGTAAGGATTTTCGCGAATTTCTTAGGCTATGGTGGCAGCGACCAATTTTCTTCATCGATACTCTAACGTACTATAAATATAGGTGCATATATGTGTACACAATCGCTCGAACAGCCGGTTTTTTGCTCGTTATGTAAGTAATAAGCCTGTTTGAAAACGAGCGACTCTGTAAGCGACGAGTATGGTAGAATTTTGAAATTTCGGATATTGCCGATACTGTGTACTGCAATATTGCCACGACAATATATATTTCGTTCGCTGAAGAATCGAAGGAAAATTTTGAACATAAGAAATTTTCGAAACATATTAATAGTACGCTCGATATAAACTTTCGCTTTTTACGGCAGCTCTGCATTCACAAGACCATTAGATTATTCGAGTGCCAGAATCTGCTGGTACTATAGGTGAGCACATAAATAATCGTTGCTTGCTGTACGAAGAGCAGCGTATACAGTGTGCGCACGCACACACATACACATACACAACCAATTCTCAAAGCTTTCAATCATCGGCAGACATCTCTTGTTTCTGAAACGGCAACACGTAACAACCGCTCGTGCCATGAATATTTTTCGAGTTGAGAGAGAAAGAAGTAAAATAAGATATAAAAAATATATAACGTAAATAAATTTTGGACGCACATGGAATAAGGATTTGGAGCTCAATTAGCTTGTGTGCGCGCGCGCGCGTGTGTGTGTGTGTGTGTGTGTGTGTGAAGAAAGAGAAAAAGGCTGCATCATCCAGGCGAGAGCGAGAGTTACTTATCTATATATATTACTAACTCTCGAGTCTCGCTCATCACATTGGAGCCAAGGTCAGGCTCCAAAACAGTTCGCCGGTATATGTATAGGCATGTGTATATATAGCTCGCCTTTCTCGTGTCGAGAGTCTTAGTGTGTTTTAGTGCACCGACTGCGAGGCAAGACATAGTAGCTCTGCATCAGCTGCCGCTGGGAGAGAGGGAGGTATAAAAAATATAAGGAGAAGAGAGTGACAAAGCTCGTTTGTGTGCGAGACGATATTCCATTTTTGCAGGCCTTTTATACACACACACACACACATGTATACTTATACATGTATATGCATATATAGGTGCGGTTGTATCGGAATAAACGTATGCATAGACGAGAATTAAAAGCTGAGAGGACAGAATTACCAATTATCGTCGCAGCGCATTTGTCCAGGAACTAAATTAAAAGCCGCACGATGGAACATGTGCGAAGTGCACCGCCACGCCTGATAGGTTGATAGGCGGATATTTCTGTTAAGTCTCGCTCCCGAGCGAAAGAGTATATAATGTATTCATACATGTGTAAATCCAGGAAATTTCGAAAACAACTCGAACGGAAAAGTTGCAAAAAATGTTCTTGAGGGCACACCGACCAGACCTGTTTTTTCTCGTTCCGTATATTTTTTTCCCGAGCAAAAACGACTCGAAAAACCGAGAAATAATTAACAAAAAGAGAATTCATAGATTTTTTTCTCGAAAACTATGGACTTTTATAAAAATTTCATTACAATAAAAATGTCTTAAAATTCATCAAAGAATGCTCTGAAATTATTTCAGATTGGTCCGATACAATTTTTGATGTTTCGAAAATCATTATTTAAAAATCTGAAAAAATTTCTGAGTATTTTTTGATGAGTCATTATTGTTCTAATGAAATATTTTTAAAAGTCCATAGTTTCCGAGAAAATAAATCTATAAATTCTTTTTTTTTTAATTATTTCTCGTTTTTCCAGCCGAAGTTTTGAAACTTGCTCGTATGATGAGTTGTTTCTGAAATAGGATGGATATGCACATATAGATGTATATCACATTCGTCGCGCGCGGATTCACAGTAGGCAAAAGATAGAGAGGCACACGCCGCTGATACATAAGTCTTATGAGGCTATCTGTTATGCATATATGGGTTAGACGACTCTTGTCGTCGACTGCGCGAGTTTTACGAACCTGCTTTACAAGTCAATAATACGAGCGCAGCTGTAATGCTTTGATAGACCATAGATTATAGGCTTCTTTGCGTTGATGCGAGGGGCTCGTTCGCCGGTAAGATATTATTTCCTTATGCGTGCAATTTATGTGCAATATGCACCTATATATTATGCATATATACTATTTACCAGTGAGAACAGTTTGGAAATTTATATACATATATAGAGTCGAAGCCCGCGCAGCTGACTGTTTTAGCTTGTACAAAGGCGCCACGAATGTGTGCGCAACTGCGGGCTCGAGCATAATGATATCGATCTCCTTTCAAAAATAGAACAAAATATTGTGGAGGTTCCCTTGAAACTTACTTCCACGATTTCATAACAACGTTTGAGTTTCCGAATGTCGGTGAATCGTTAATACGACTTATCCGGAGTTCCGTAATTGCCAAATTATCCTGCCGATTTATCTAACCGGACTTTATACATGTCCTTCGCACTCTAACGGCTTTCGCTGATTTATGAAGCGAATTTAACAAACGCCGCCGGAAACGAATACTTATTGTCTGTCAAAGCTAGTCAAATGCCTGCGAGCTTGCTCTCGCTCCCGAAGCCCATAAGTATGTACCACAGTGTACTTTCATTAATTTCATTAAATTTGTACGCTATAAAATGGAGGGGGGGGGGGGTCATGCGAAGATTTGGATTTATTTACTCGGCTGAAAGAACGTGCAGTCGCTATTGATGGTAAAAGCTCGCGGCGACGGCGGCGACTGGTTGCTTTAAAGAGCATTACAGCGCTGCGTTGCGAGCTAGAAGTCCATTACTCGCGATGAATTCTTGCTCTCTTCGTTTATTCACTCGCTCGTGCAGATGCAAAGAATTGCTGGTGGTATGATCAGGGCGATTATTACGGTAACAGCCGCGAGCGCGCACGTGTGACGCTGTAGCTCGACGCACATACATAGATATCTTCTGTTTTTTTTATTGCTCTTCCATATTGGCTAGCCATTGACGTCGACGTCATATTTGCGCAAGCCTGAGAAAATTGCTTTACTCTCTCTATTTTTCTATCGTAGTTTGGCTTTTATTTATAAAATATAGCCAAGTTGCATTTGCATTAACGACATAGACTGTGTTCTATCTCAAATACTAACTTCAATACTCACTACTGGAGAGTAATTTTATTTCTTTGTGTATTCTATAGATCTACAAGCTTCATACACATTAACCGTCACATTTTATTTAATGTAATGTAAACTGTTATATTTGGTCTTTACGCTTTTAGTAGAATACATTCGGTTATATATGTATTAATTTTTTGTAATTCTTGATAAAAATGGTTATTTCAATTCAGGAAATGTATAAAAAGATATGTTGGAAATGGGATAACATACGATATTTGTTTTATTGATTTTTTGCTCCAATACAGCTTATCAAATTGCTATGTTATTAATCTTTGATAGATATCTATTTTAATGGTGGAAGTCGGCGAAAACTTCTTGATCACTTTTCTAGCTCTATTATGTATAATTGCAGAGACAAATATTTAAAAGTCTTCGGTTTCGAAAAATAACTATTTTTCGTGTCATGTAAGATAATCACATGTGCTCGATGCAATCGATAGTATTTGTAGATAGCACATATGCAACATTCGAGAAAAGTCACAGGACAAAACATAAATTTTCTTATTCTTAAATTTTTCTGTGTAATTAACCATCCTGCGATGTATACGTTTGTACGCATAATCGGAGTAATAATTTGAATTCTTTACTCGATAATTCAATAATTAAATATATGAATAAAGCTTTATCATATGTTGATTCAAAAAGTGCGATGATGTGAAGTTCCGCGCAACTAATTGAGGATAATCATCATTCGACGTCGGCTTTAGAATACGCGATCGTAAAAATTGATTGATGCAAATTTATTCTTATATTCGCTCGTTGCATTTTTTCACGCGGAAAAAGGACGCGTAATAATGTTGTAATAGAATTCTTCGAGTTAAGTGCGAAGTTATTCAATTTTTCGGACAAAAGACTTCGCACCTCAACGAATCGGTTAAAATAATTCTCTTTTCAACTGACAAAAAAAAAAAAAAAATAAATAAATAATCGGCTGTCACACAGTTCCCGCATAATTGGAGCGAGTGCTAAATTCAACCCTAGCAGGGCCGAAAACAAGAATAATCACTTCTGGCCCACACAAATACATGCATAGTTTAAGGTCGCAGCAACAGATACGTATATTACTCGCGGAGGATTTACAGCAACGTGGCGACGACGATGGCAGTGCCGGCCGTTTCTCGGTCCAGTTGACTCATATATATATATATATATATATATATATATATATATATATATATATATATATTCAAGTGCTTTATTTCTGTGTATTGGGAATTTGAGTAAATAGACGGCCTGCTTTTTAAAATTGTAGCAGAATGAAAAAAAAACGGAAAAATTGACATATTTTTTTTCAGTTTTTGGTCCGTAACTTTTTATTGGCATAGGGTACCGATGTTCTACACCCATACATTTTTCGTATGTCCTAACGAGTGTAAAAAGTCTAGTCCTGTCAGTGTGCCCTCAAAATTATTCAGTTTCCACTTTTGAGCAAAAAAGTGTTCGACTATAAATATATATGCGTGTGTGTGTGTATGACATGCCTCAGGCGTCGTGTACAATACCCAAGGGCGCTCTCTCGGTTTGGCGCATATATGAGGAAATCTAAGGAGAGTCGGACTCTTTTTTGCTCAAAAGTGGAAACTGAATAATTTTGAGGCCACACTGACCGGACTAGACTTTTTACACTCGTTAGGTCATACGAAAAAAGATGTATGGGTGTAGAACATCGGCACCTATAATGCCAATAAAAAGTTACAGGCAAAAAAATGAAAAAAATACGTCAATTTTCTTGATTTTTTTTTCATTCCCCTACAATTTTAAGAAGCACGCCGTATGTTATCGGATGTAAATCGGATGCACTGATCAAAAGTTTAGCATATTAGAAGACGACGAACTTGCATTCATGCTTTTACGAAAATAGTCGATTTTACCTTTCTTTCTTAAAATCCTTCTAACTTTTGATTCAAGCATCCGCTTGCAACATTCAATACGTCAAATTGAAGGTTTTTTCTTGTACTTTATAATTACTTGAAGCGTTTTTTCTTTTCGCTTATAATGAGCTATATATAAAAATATATAAAAATTTTAGGCTAAATAGCACAATAGTAGAAGAAATGAGCTTTTACTTAAGCTATTAAACTTCGAAAACGCACGACTGGATCAAAAGTTAATAGCATCTGAAGAAAAGGTAAAATCTCTGGATTTTCCAAAATTCAGTGATTTCATGGAAAAAAGCAAAATTTTCCTTTTTTCAAATCCTCGTAACTTCCGATCCATCCGATCGTTTTTAAAGTTTCATAGCTCAAATTAAAACTCTCATTTTCTACTTTTTTTTAAATTATCTGCAGTTTAAGTTTCTCATGCGATACATTATACATGTGCTTCTCAAAATCAGTAAAAAACAACCAAACTTGAGAAGCATATATATAGATCAACGCACAACAAAACTATAACTCTAATAAATTAGTATGAAAGTAGAAGAAAAGAGCTATAATTTGAGGTATTAAACGTTGAAAATGATTTGTTGGTTCGCAAATCATGAAGTTTTAAATAAGAAACCTAAACTTTAGACAATTTAGAAGAAAAGTTGAAGATGAGAGCTTTTTTTGAGCTATTAAACTTTGAAATCGGTCGGTTGGATTGGAAGGCACGAGGATTTAAAAAAAGGCAAAATTCGCTTTTCCATGAAATCGATCGATTTTCGAAAATTCGGAGATTTTTTCCTTTCGTCAAATGCTACTAACTTTTGATCCAATCGTGCGTTTTCAAAGTTTGATAGCTTAAATTAAAGCTCTTTATCTTTCTACTTTTGTGCTGATTAGTCTAAGTTAAAAGTTATTGTGTTATGTGCTATATATATGCTTTCAAAAAATGACATTTTTGAAAAACATATATATAGCTCATCACAAGCGAAAAGAAAAATGCATCAAGTAATTACAAAGTACAAGAACAGACCTTTAATTTGACGTATTGAACGTTGCAAACGGATGCTTGGATCAAAGGTTAGAAGGATTTTAAGAAAAAAGTAAGAGCGACCATTTTCGTAAAAGCCTGCATCCAAGTTCACCGTCTTCTAAAATGCGAAACCTTTGATCAGTGCATCCGATTTAAACAAATTTATATTCAAAAGAAGGGTCTTTTCAAGTACTTTTTTTATTGATTGGAAGTTTTATATAACATATGACCTGCTCTCAAACTTTTAGGAGAATGAAAAAGGCGCAAAAAAATTTTGCGTTTTTTTTCAGTTTTTGGCGCCGATGTATTTCAATTAGTTTTCTTTTATTGTATGTCTTTACGAGTAAAAAAAACCTAGTCCGGTTGGTGTGCCCTCAAAATTGCTCACTTTCCACTTTTTGGCCAAAAAATTGCCACGTGTCCGTAGATTTCCTTATATACATATATATCCAGGAAATTTCAGAAACAACTCGGACGGAAAAGACGAAAAAAGAAGGCACACCTACCAGACCTGATTTTTCTCATTTCTTAGGTCATTCTGAAAGAGGAATAATTCACGTGCACGGGAAATCTTAGGGTATATTTTTTTCCGGAGCAAAAACGACTCGAAAAACGAGAAATAATTAACAGAAAGAGAATTAATTCATAGATTTTTTCTAAAAAAATATGGACTTTTATAAAAATTTCATTAGAACGAAAATGTCTTAAAATTAATGAACGAATGCTCTGAAATTTTCAGATTGATCCGATACAATTTTTGATTTTTCAAAAATCTAAAAAATCGAAATTTCGGAAAACGTCGTAATAAATCTGAAAAAATTTCAGAGCATTTTTGATGAATTTTAAGACATTTTTGTTCTAATGAAATATTTTTAAAAGTCCATAGCTTTCGAGAAAAAATCTATGCATTCTTATTTTTGAATTGTTTTTCGTTTTTCGAGTCGTTTTTGCTCCGGAAAAAAATATACCCTAAAATTTCCCGTGCACGCGAATTGTTGCTCTTTCGGAATGACCCAAGGAATGAGAAAAAACAGGCCTGGTAGGTGTGCCTTTAAGAAAAATTTTCGCAACTTTTCCATTCGAGTTGTTTCCGAAATTTCCTAGACGTACTCATATGTACATGAGACCGAGGAGTATTCGCGCGCGCGTCTTTCGTCATCGGTTGTTTCCGCCGCCGCTCGGCGCGCGGCGTCTAAATTTGCCGCACATCGCCGCCGCCGCGCGCGCGCACCACTCGTTTACTCGCTAACTCTCGGCCTTCGCGCGATCGCGGCCGCAGCGAGCTCTTAGGAAAGTCAAGTTCAAGGCCAGCCAGATAGTCGAGTGGCATATATACAAGCTATACTATACTCCCCAGCCGCCCTCCCCCTCCCCCTGCCCCGACGTCTACACACGCGCGCCGACGGGACTCCAGCGAGCTGCCGCGCGCGCGACGACGACGAGTGGGAGTCATGCGCGCATGTGCGCCTGCGGCGAGTCTCTCCGCTCCGAATGCTCCGATGTCTCTCCGATGCGTGTGTGTACACATGTACGTACACCTATATAGACGCGCGTGTCGTGCATGTGTATGCAGCTCGTCATTAGAGCTTGCGAATGTGTATATGAGGCGGGACTGCGGGAGGAGAGTGGATGAATGTTCTGAGCGAGAGAGGCTTTTGCGCGTTTGTGCAGTGTGTGAAAGGGACGCGAGGGCTCGTCGATACGGACGACTTACGCAACCTCGAGAGCAGGCCGGATTGGGCCGTTATTTGCCTCATGTTTGTAGCTTCTTTTCGGATCTAACTGCTCTTTTCTCCTGCCCTTCGACGGTTAGGTCGTTAAGAATTTTTTCGTTTCGTGTTAGTCCTAAAAATGCATTCAGTGTATTATATTCTACGCGGCCACGTGCTTTCCGTCACTAGCAAATAGATTATATTCTTAAGACGTAAAATTGAATTTTTATCTTTAACAACGTAATTATACTTAAGCGTGACGTGGTTAACTTCAAAATTCATCGAAAATTAGGCACCATATCGTTAACACTTCCTCCTGGGTCGAAACGAATATTTTATAAACTTATTCTTACCGGTTTTACATTTAAAATTTTTAATTTAAGTATATTTTTGAAAGTTAGCACTAGAAGTAAAAATAAAAATCGAACGAAAAAATTCTAAGTAGTTGGGTGGTATTGGAATTTTTTCCCTGTCGAAGAATCTACTCGTGGTCACCGAAAAATTTGGTGTGCATTTATGTCCATATTTCTTCAAGTTAATTAATTAATTAATCAAATAATTTCATTTGCACTAGATGAAAAATTGATGATAACAAATTGATGTAATGTAGACTATCTGTCTCACATTTGTGTTTCGATAAAAGAATGAATGTATTCAAGGTTTTAAAAATCGTATAATTTTTCATTTTTCCATTTTTAGTAATTTTTGCATTCAAAGCTTTTAACTTTATAATAAAACGTGATGATATAGATAATGATATAGATATTCCTTTAGCATCACGCTATTGTAATTACAGCTGTTAATAGAACTTTTTTAATCACTTTCAAAGAAAATAAAATTATAATATTTTATGCATGAAAGGTTTTTCCCACATTATATACAATTGTTAGAGTGATCACGCATGCGGTCGATATCTTGCAATATTGACCGACCTTATATTTTATTGTAACACTTCCTTTTTTGACCCAATGGCTTTATACTTTATATGCGTTGGCGAAGCTATTCACATGACTCGATAATGTACGCCTTCGCTTATTTGCTTTTTATATGAAATCTCAAGTGTATGAATTACAGAGCGTATTTTTATTAAAAAACTACGTCCTTCCACGATTCTTTTTTTTAAGCACTACGATATCTTCATAATTTATAGTCTAGGAATTTCCCATTTCGATAAAGATATGCAATTAGAAGTACTTCTCTTCTTAGGAACTTTAACAAATTCGTTGTTAATCAGTGTGACGGGTGTTTCTGCTTCTGCTTTTATTGAGGAAACAAAACAGCCCTGCAATATAAAAATTCTACAAATGTGAAAAAATGAATATTATTTTGCATAAATAAATTTTTAAAAAGTATAGTAATCTATTTAAACTAGATAGAATTATTTCTAATTTAAGCTTGCTATGTAAAGTAATCTTAATTTAGAGATAATTCTTTTTTGCCTTTGTAATTAGAAATTAAAAAATGGAAAAGAGGTTCTTAAAAACATAAGCATACATTTTTTTAAAAATTATATGATACTTATTAAGAAGTAGTAAGCGCGGTATTCAATATTTTAAATTAAAACTCCACCTCCGGAATTTGCACATTCGAATGGTTGAATTCCAAATTGTAGTTTTTAATCATACATCGCTGAACAGAAGCTTATTAAATCTATTAACCACCACTTGTTGTTTTCGAAAGTTGAAATCTGTTATATTTGTAGAGAGCTTGTGCGAGTATTATCATCAAAAATTTTATGGTAATTTAAGCAGTGTTTCAGATTAGCACAATTAAAATATAAAATAATTATTAAAATGATTAAAATGTTAAAATTTTAAATTGTTTAAAATTTATCATAACTGAAATTGACACATCAATTTTATTGAAGATATCTAAATAAAATGTCCACAAAAAATCCAACTGATTTAACATAAAATTATATTATTTTAATTTTCATACTTGGCATGTAGTTGAATATTTTTAAAATATAGGTGTACAAGCTCCTAGGATTCATTCAACTAATAAAGTGATTAGACTACTGAAGCATTGTTTTATGATGTATTTATGTCAGAATGCTTCCATACAAAATTTATACTTTATATTCATAATATATTAAAAGATATATAACAAATAATATGAAATTTATTTGAGCGTAATCTGCGCGCTTAGACAAAAAATATATATACATTTATATAGAATCCCTATATAATCCAAACAGTCTATTACTACATTGCCATACAAATTTGAACACTTATTAAAATAATGATTTCTAAAAAAGAATCTATATACAAAGGACTTAAAGTAAAAATATTACACTCATAAATTCTGATAATTTTATGGTTATGGCGAATTACTGTGACCAGTATATTTGGTATAATTAATAGGTTATTTTATTCAGTGTAAGCTGCAGCTATGCTGCATAGGGTTTACAAACAAATAAGTACTGAACGGCAGAAATAATGGCGAAAGACCAGCCGAGATGTTTGCGACCTCGATTGCACCGCAGACTTTAACAGGCCATACAGTTAAGTTTACCAATTACTTTACCGTGATTCAAATTGCCCCCTGAACCAAATAGTACCGTTCCACTCTAATATTATTGCAATTGATGTAATCGGGCCAAGCGTCGCTACACTATACTGCAGCTTGGGGAGTTGTATCATCGTCCAGCAACTTTTCTAATTCTTTTGCTGAAGCTTCGCTACGATGATAACATTTATTTTGGCTTAATCAAAATATAAATCGCAGAAACGCTGGTTCTGAAGAGTTCGGAGCTCAAATCTACAGGAACTATGTAATTTCGGTTTTAATTTATCAAAGTTATTTTAGTTATAAAATAGTATACGCAACTCGGGAGTAAATTTGGAGAGCCCATATCTAGTGTTGCCAATATACCCGAGATATGGACGCTCCAAGTTTTTTCCTCCCTAGGTACGTAATATACTATTTTTTATTGCAGTGGTGCGGTTTGTTTTATGATTCTCTTAATTTTGAAATTGGTTTTTTTATGAGTATTTATTGATTTATAGTTGAAAATAGTTAGTGAATACTGGATTTTTTTATTCTTTTCAAATAAAATGACAATAATTAGTTGTAAAAATTTTCAACTTTAAAAAATTCAAAAATTTCTAGTTATGAAAACAAATAAAATTTTGTGATGATTTTCTTGATTAATTATTATCATAAATAAATGCAGTAATATGTGTATATCATCCAGGAAATATATGTAACAGCTGAATATAAACCTAGCAAATCATAGGTAATCTACGGCTGCAGAGTACGTCGTTTTCAATTTCATCCTACTCCTGTATCAATTAAATGCAATGGAGAGAGCGTTTTAACAGTATATACAAGATGCTAAAACTCAAGGTGCAGGGTCGTTAGGAGAAACCATGAAAAAAATAAAAGCTTCTGTTTCGAATTACGAGCACTATACCCTTGTGCCGCTGTTCTGCAGATTCCAGAAGCGAGAGCTTCTAAAAATGTTTTCGCATTAGTCGAGCTTAAAAATAGTGTTGACGCAAAAAAGTGCAGCGCATTGACGAGCTTTAAAGCCCCCCCCCCCCTTAAATTGTGTATACATCCGTGGGTCGCGCCTTCAGACCAGCTTATTTTTGCATGCGCGGATCTGCCATCGGCTTCGTTTCTTTCCAAACCTTTTTCTGCGATTTTACGAGGCCGCACGTCTATCGCGTTGTTTTTTTCGCAAATCTACAAGAAAAACAAACCTGTGCGTGTGGGGATGGTTCACATTTTTCTGTCGTTATTCATTCGTTTCTCAAATAAATCGTTTTACACTTTTGGGAATCTTTATATCTTGAAAGTGCGCGCATAAAACGACACGTCTCGATCTTTATTGAATTGTCACTATATTTTCGATTATTTATGTAATATTTTTCTTTCTAGGTCTGCATGATGTCCGGTACCGCTGCTGAAAGTATGATCGGAAGCAATAGATCGATACCTAGCATAAAGCAAGAAGTCGAGAATCCAACCACACCAACGCAGAACTACCAAGTCTGCTCGCCGACTACAACTTTACAGCAACAGGAGGTGAAAATACATTCAAATCATTTTTTTTCCACGAGTGTGTTTTATATTTATCAATATATGTAACAGTTTTCATATTAATGAAATAATGTTATTGAACTCTGCTTCATGTGTTGATTTGTTCCATAAGTCTTTTCGCCGTTGTTTTTAACGATAAATACATGTGAAAATAAATATTTAATGTCGTCATTTACGTTACGAAATATAGAGCCAAGAAATAAAGTTCCAGTCTTCTCATCGAACGGAATATTCTCATGTAATATCTCTTTTCGTTTCGCAGTCACTGTGCTCGAAGATGGACATGCAGGATTACGGAGGCAGTGGAGGTAGCCCCGGGAGCCCAGAGATGCATCATTGTTCCTCGACGACGCAGCCGCTCGGCACGCCGGAGGTAATGCATAGTGAATGCACACGTACAACACGCGGGCGTATATGTGGAAATCCATGCACCAGAAAGTGGTAAACAATTCAGTCCAAAAGTTGCACTTTTTCATTTCTGAGGGCACACCTATCGGACCATGCTAGTTTTGTTTGGTAGCTCATTTCAAATAAAAACCGGTTTGTGCCTAGTCAAAACCCTATATGCCAACAAAGAGCTACAAGTAAAGAACCGAAAAAATGACCGCGATTTTTGCTCTAAAAATTAAAAAAATCGCACTATCTATTTTGATTCTGATAAACTAGAATGAAAGTAGAAGAAAAAAGCTTTAATTTGAGGTGGTAAACTTGGGAAACCAGTGGTTGACTCGCTAACCACGAAATTTTAAATAAAGAAAGAAAAACGATTATTTTATAATACGTTTTTTCATTTAAGTACTCGACAAAATCCATAGATTTTTCCGGTCCTTAAAATTCTTCTCAATTTTGATCCAGTCGTGCGTTTGCAACGTTTATTACCTCAAATTAAAGCTTTTTTCTTCTACTTTTATATTAATTTATCCGAGTTCTAATTTTTTGTGCAATGATCTATATATATGCTTCGCAAGTTGGTTGTTTTTTACTGATTTTGAGAAGCATATATATAATGTATCGCATGAGAAACTTGAACTGTAGACAATTATTTAAAAAAGTAGAAGATACGAGCTTTAATTTGAGCTATGAAACTTTAAAATCGGTCGATTGGATCGGAAGGTACGAGGATTTGAAAAAAAGGCAAATTTCGCTTTTTTCATGAAATCACTCTGGATTTTGTCAAATTCAGAGATTTTTTCCTTTCTTCAAATGCTTGAAACTTTTGATGTAGTTGTGCGTTTTCAATGTGCAATAGCTGAAATTAAAGCTCTTTTCTTCTACTTTTTTGTTAGTTAGTCTAAAATTTTTTGTAAAATATTGCGTGCTATATATATGTTTTCAAAAATATACGTAGCTCACTTCATTAAAAAAATTTTTATTTAGACTCATTGGCAGAAAAGTAGAAGAAAAGGACTTTAATGTAAGGTATTAACTGTTAAAAACGAATGCCTGGATCAAAAGTTAGACGGAGTTAAAGAAAAAAAGCGTATAAATTTCGCTATTTCAATCGTTGTCTTTAAATGTGCGTATCCTTTGATCAGTGCATCCGATCGAGAAAAATTTGTGTGCAAATTAAAGGTCTTTTAGTGCACTCTAAGTGTGTGTATATGAAAGAAATCCAAAAAATTATAATACTGTAGATAGTGCCCTTTTTTTGCGTCTGTAGCTCTTTGTTGGCATATATAATAGTGTTTTGACTAGGCACATTGCGGTTTATTGTTTGAAATGAGCTACCAAACAAAAACTAGCATGGTCCGATAGGTGTGCCCTCAAAAATAAAAAAGTGCAACTTTTGGATCGAGTTGTGTGGCAGTTTTTGGTGGATTTCCACATGTGTATACGTGCTGCTCGCAAGCTTGACAATGCAATGCGCACAATCGGCCCGCGCGCGAGCACATGCCTTGCGTTTCCGCTAATTAGTCAACGGGCTTGCCAAAGGGACTGATTAACTTCCTTGATGGCTTCGCGGCAACTATCGCGCTGATGTATGGGCTCTGAGTTTGCGGCGACGTGGATTGCGGTAAGCGCGCACCGCCGCAACTTGCACTTACGCAGAGGCGGGCTCCATTTCAAACGCTCATTCTAGCCATGGCTTTGATTCGACTGCAGTGCATGCGACGTATTGCCGATGCGAGCAAATTAATAGGCGATTGACTTTGGATAAATGCGATCAATTAGCTTCATGGATATAATATCCCTGAGACTTATCGGTAGTGGATTACATTTCATTAACAGCGAACTTGATGTGCATCATGAATTTCAATTGTAAACTATCGTTGCGTTTGAATAAAAAAAAAATCATGGATTCGATTGATGACAATTAATGATCTTTGAACGAACGTTTTCAGGATGGCGTAAAGGAGGAGGATATGATGCCTAGACGGCTATGCCTCGTTTGCGGTGATGTAGCGAGTGGATTTCACTACGGAGTCGCCTCTTGCGAAGCTTGTAAAGCCTTCTTCAAAAGAACGATACAAGGTACGAAAAGTCCTTTGAAAGTACTCTTCTCTTCTAGATTTCCGCTGCTCCTCCAGATAGCACTGAACCATTTTGCCTGTCTCAAAATATTAACCAAGTATACGTGTTTTGTGAAATCCTCGAGTGTTACTGTGCAAGCATAGTGGACAGCGAAGGGAGTCTTACGCGTGAAGTAGGATTAGACAAAAGTTGTGCGTCTCTGTAACTTGCAGCAACAGTTATGGGTTTTTGAGAATCGAGCGAGAATAAAAGGAATGGCAATAATATTCTCGCTCAAACCTCGTGTAAAATGTATGTTTCTATTCAAATAAGTAAATGTTACCGTTATGATTAGCTAGGACAGTTCGTGTACAGGGCGAAGAAAAGCTCAGCACAGGTGTTCCCGGCAAAATGGACAGACGATTGTACACAAACAAATAAATTATCAATACTTTTAGAAATATAGTGAAAGTATCTTCATTTAATTTTTTCATGTTTAATTTCGTGTTCACTGACTTTCAAAGAACAGCCTTCACATTAAAAAAAAAAAAAGAATTATTCAAGTAGCGCTGCAGTCTTCTTACCGGTAATGTGAGCTATGCTAGATTCCGTAGAAATTGGTGATACCAAATAGGTGCGTATACCGGAACAAAGTAACAAACAATAACAGCACAAAGACAGGGCGAAGTGTGTGTATGTGCGGGTCAGTTCTATCTGGCGAAGAACTGCGAGTATAATGGTAAAGTAGCCAGTAACTTCACAGGCAACATCGAGTACACGTGCCCGGCCAACGGCGAGTGCGAAATCAACAAACGCCGGAGGAAGGCCTGCCAGGCGTGCAGGTTCCAGAAGTGCCTCAGGCAGGGTATGCTCAAGGAGGGCGTCAGGCTCGACCGAGTTCGGGGTGGCAGGCAAAAGTACAGGAGGAGCACCGATCCCTACGTACCCGGCAAGACTATCACCCTCGAAGGTAATTCTTGGCGGGGTCGTCGTTCAGCCCGATTTTCTCCTCCCCTATCTTTCCGTTTCGATTGGCTTATTATTTGTTCAGGGTAATTGCACTATTTTTTGCTGAAAACTAAAGAGTGGTGTCGAAATCGTAAAATGATTTAGCGACCACGCAATTGTTATTTTTTTTACATTATTTAATGGTGTACTCGAGCTCTACGCGGTGTACTTACCCTGTATACATGCGCTTGTATTTGTATTCAACGTGTATAAGTTGCACATATCGTACAAAAATTGCTTGTACGATAAAGGAAATTCACAGTTCATTGCTTTGAAGCTTATTTACTTAAATTCAATGGAACGGCAGAGTACAGATAAGACTTGCATGCGTATGATTTTTGAGATTCAAGATCGGCAATAGTGTGATTAAAACTTTTTTTATTTTGATGTTTCAAGCTAACGTAGGATTGGCAGGCTATGCGGAAGCAATAAGTAAGTGAGCTTTCGTTCAAACAATCGATCATTGACAATTCTCTCTCTTTCATTTATTGCATTTGTCGTGTATGTACAAGTAAAGAACAAATTTTGCTTTGGTGATGGTTTGTACTCGCTGGTACGGATGAAAAAAAGACCTTCTGATTACGAAAGATGATGGGGGCGCTGAAGCCCCGTTGAACGTACGCGGACTCTAATTCCGATCACTGCTTTATTAATCACACTGTGTAGAATATGCCATTCATTAAAACTCGTTCGAAAATTCATGTCACCTGTCTTCTTTTTGCAAAGCATGCAAGCCTGCATATACTGTATGCATATGTTTCACAAACTCACTTATGCAGTTCTCTTTTTGTGACACGTACGGTCCAAGTTGAATATTATGTATGCGCTGGGTTGGAAAGAATTTTGAAAATAATGTACCTCCACGTATTGCAGACAACAAAATGGTCGAAGCGCTGATTGCCTGCGAGCCAGACATCCTGCAGGTGTCCACGTTGTCGCACACTTTGGATACCGATCAGCGAGTCCTGGGACAGCTGTCCGATCTCTACGATCGCGAGCTTGTCGGCATAATTGGTACGTTCTTAATTCACTCAGTTATCTATGCGAATGTCTGATGACATGCTAAATATTCGAATGCTTAATTAAAGATTCTCAAAATGCAAATGAAGCCCAGCCGTATTTGCATTTTGAAAATAGTGTGGCGTTTTGCCAATGCGAACGTCTTGTAGAATTCATACGTATATAGAGAAAGACCGGCGGGGAAAGTCGAGAACAGCTAATCTCTATGTAATACCGTGTTTTCCGTTTACAGGCTGGGCTAAGCAAATACCAGGATTCAGTAGCTTACCGCTCAACGACCAAATGCGACTCCTCCAAAGTACGTGGGCTGAGATTCTAACCTTCAGTCTCGCCTGGAGAAGCATACCTAACAGTGGGAAGCTCAGGTTTGCTCAGGATTTTACGCTCGACGAGAGACTGGCGCGCGAGTGCCATTGCTTGGAACTCTATACGCACGTAAGGATTTTTTCGCGCTTCGTTTTTACGTCTGCTTGCTCTTGTCTCTTTCCTCATTCGTCACTCCAAGTGGAGGAGCAAGTATCCTCTCCCGAACTAGCAGGAGCAAGCGTATTACAAAGACGATCGTTAACGAGTTTGATGAGTGGAGAAAAATTCTAATGGAAACATTTGTCCTTACAGTGTATGCAAATCGTCGAAAGGGTGCAACGACTAACTCTTGCTCGTGAGGAGTTTTACGTGTTGAAGGCTCTCATCTTGACCAATAGCGATGCGAAGCTCGACGAGCCTCACGCGCTGCATCGCTTTCGCGACAGTATCCTCGGCTCGCTTTCTGACTGCGTGAGTGCGGTGCGACCGGGCCAGGCGCTCCGCGCTAATCAAAATATGTTCCTAGTGCTACCAGGCCTGCGTCAGGCTGACGGCATCGTGCGCAAGTTCTGGTCCAGCGTTTACCGCACCGGCAAGGTACCCATGAACAAGCTCTTTGTTGAAATGCTCGAGGCAGCCAGCTATCGATGAATGCATCGATGAATTCGTCCTGCAACATCACCAAGACTTTGTCGAAAGGATACATGCACACGGAACGAGAGAAGAGAGGAAGGAACGACGACTTCGCCAATCGAACGACGCGCAGACGAGGTTCTCTGGCATTGCACCCGGCCGAGCTTGATTCGCGAACTCGATTCCGTTTGGAAACGAATGCCTTGAAATTAATTTAACAACACAGCCTCCACGCATACGCGTACGTATAATACGAGTCTTTCTGCGTGGAGTCGAGCCGCGTTTGTTGGTGGATGTGATTCGGAAAAAGATGAACACTCGGCAATGGGTGAGCTAGAGGTCGAGAGTTAGAGAGCGTGAAAAAAATATACAAGTGAGATAATTGAACCTCAGTGAGATGTTAAACAAAAAGGAGAGTATAAATATTAACAAAGGATAATATATTTAGAGTATGCTTCGGGTGAAAGGAGTTCGAAGTAAATAACGATGTCCGTCGATACCCATTGGTCCAGAACTAGTGCAATTATATAACTGAAAGACGATAGCAAAGTTAAAGAAATGAACATTTTTCTGTTTATTTTTTCATCTTAGTCCCTCCTATAATAAACCTATACCAATATAACCAAGAAGCATTCGTCATTCGTACGTGCCGCAATAAATACGTGTAGACGATTGAAGTCGATTCAGGGATCTTTATTAAACTACTTATTATATTACCATTGTTCTGAAAAACCGTGTGCGCATACGGGTTTCACAACTGCGGCATTTTACCAGACCGATGGTGGTACTTTGCCATATGCCAAGATAAACGTTTACTTGGTCACTTCAGACGTTGTATTAATTATTAGTTTTTGTTCTAAAGCCATTCGCCAGTCTCAAATTATTTATTATTTTCTTTTTAATTATTTTACAAATCATTTTTTAATATAAAATTATGTTTACATTCAAATAAATATTTTTAATGTATTATGTAAATACAATAATGAAGGCTTCAACTATTAGAAAGTCAATTTTAATCAATTTTCTTCAATACAAATTTTTTTGTTGAGTTAAAAATAATGAAAGCGTTTCTGTTCTTCAATGAAATATTTGAAATGCTTCTTTGACAATATATCATCCAGTAATAAATGAATTACTTTTCTGTCTCAGTATCAAATTATTTGTTCAATCATTTTTCGTGATTCTGCTCCATACTTCTTTTTTAACACATCAATTGTGTAAACAAACAATTTTTAGACCGAAAACAGTAACTTTAAATATAAATTAAATAATTTTCTAGTTATATTTTCAAGATCGATTTCAAGTGTGATATTTTGTAAATAAATAGTCATTATATTTAGTCGATCAAACCAGTATAAAAGCAAATGAATGAATTGTGTGTTATGCAAGGACTCTATCAAGCAGAAGTTATCATTGGAAATATTAATATCATTGGAGATATTATTTTTATTTATTTATTTATTTTTTTAGTTCTCATAATTTGAATGAACATACACCATGTTTTGCACATATATTTATGTACATTTTGCCATAAAACATCAGAAGTGTCCAAGTATAACGACAGTAAAACTATAAATAGTAAAGGAAATCGGGAACCAAAAACGCGATACGCTTATTCGCACTTGTTTTCATTTAGATTCATATCGAAATAAACTTACGCACTTTCTAAGCTTTACACTACTTTATATACATGGTTAACTGCTTTGTATTGAAGATACACTTTAATCTTGCTCTCAGATTGCGTTTCTGAAGGACTATTGTTTTATTTTGTCATTCATCATGTGAATTAAAGCAAATGAATATAAAAAGTGAAAACAATAATATGAATAAAATATATAGATATCAGTCTAGAAAAAAGTATCTGATCTTATTTTGTGCTGTCTTAGGAAAATAATATGGCTGTTAAGTCACGGCGACTATTGCTGCGTTTTAGGATTATTTTCCAGCAAAAATATAAATAATGAATCACCTCAATATTTCTCTACTTTTGAATTTATACTACTCTCACATTAACCTTTATTTATACTTGCACTTATTCTTATAATATCCATTTTGAATTCTTTTGTTGTTTCAAGAAGTAAACATTCAAATATGCGAAGATATATATAAATATATCTTCTATAAAGTTTTAATAAAGCTAAAGTAGCAAACACTAACCAATAATTTTCAAAAATAAAGAACTACATCCTTCTGCAAACAACCTTGTTCGACAATTATGCTTTTTATAATTATAAAATCA
Organism: Philotrypesis tridentata; assembly: GCA_018906965.1. Lineage (NCBI taxonomy): Eukaryota > Metazoa > Arthropoda > Insecta > Hymenoptera > Pteromalidae > Philotrypesis > Philotrypesis tridentata. The sequence continues at coordinate 1,177,516 of JACCIB010000048.1, forward strand.
TACAAAAACTTTCACGAATCGTTTTTCAAACATTGTTATTTATACTTCTTTTCTCAGGAGCCATTTAAGAGCTTCTATATTGAACTGTGATATACGCGTTACAAGTAATTAATTCGCAATGCGTGACTATTTGTTGTCACGATTGAGCATAACGATAAGGATATCTTTTATATGATTTTGTCATAAAAGTTTTTCGGAATTCACACGCAGAGTTAAGGATAAAATTAAATTTTCAAGAGAAAAAATTAAATTACATTAATTATCGACTATTACCTACAATACATTTTTGAACGCGTCACTTAATTTAATAAAAAATTATCGATGAATAGTCCCTGCAACTCTAACGTGATAGATATTAATTTAAGCCATTGTTAAGTAACATGTAGAATTTACTGTAGTCATAATCTCTCGTTGTCACATCTATATAGAAAAACAAATGTTTCTACATATGTGCGAATGCCAAATTAGTAGATAAATGTTTGAAACTTTGGTGTAACGCTTCATTCGTGTGTGATACCAAATTTTTTAATATGAATAGAAAAAAAAGATCAAATTTAGAATTTTCAACTTTTTAAGATTTCTGAAATTTTGTGAAGTCTTATTGGTTTCTTGTAACGATTAATGCAATGCATAAAACTTTTTTACATTCAAGACTAATTAACTACTGAAATATTGCAAAACAAACCCGTTTTCAAAAATTTTTCCACGATATTGCATAAAAAAATAATTATAAATAAATTTGAAAATATCTGCTATCTCAGCATTCTTGCAAATGTAAGTACTCGCTTGCAAGTTCTTGCTCTTACCTTGTCAAACATGATAATCCCTTAAAGCTATCTCAATACCTAATTAATATCTTATTTTGCATCATGCTTATGTTAGATTCTAGGCTTTAAGATTACTTATTAAGATTCATAAGTATTTTGAGTATTTTGTTATCCCTATTATTTTTGTATTTCGCCTCTTTGCCGAAAAATCAAGCCTTATTGATCTGATGTTTTGCTACTACCAAAAATTATTAAATTTTGTTAATTTTTGATGCATCATTTCGTAAATTTTTAATTAAAGGAAACAAAATTATTTTAATTCGTAACTTCAGATATTTTTAATTTTTATTGTAGTTTGTATCCATAATCGGAAAAAATACTTTCTAGTTTTTTTTATTTAAGTTATATAATTGATTATAATATTTATGTAATATCATATATTATAGATTATTTATAATTTATAATATATAATTAAGCTTTTTTAATTACTAAACTTTTTAAACTGGAAATGATGCATGATGATGCAAGCAATAGAAATTGGCAATCTTAAAGACTTAGTAATTATTCAAATGTTTGAATAATTTTTGTTAATTCTTCACTTCATTTGCTGTTTTCGCTTTGAATTCCGTAAGCTTTTTTTTATAAAAAATGTCAAAGAGCGCAGGTTCGCCGTGGTCATAGATTTCGTAGTCTCAGGGTTGCATATAAAAAAAAACAAAAAAATATATAAATAAATTAAACTGAAATAAAATATACACGGAGAAGAAAAAGTAAAATAATTAAATATGTAAGCGAGAGTATGAATAAGAAAGATTATAATTTTATTAAATATGCCATGAAACTAAGGTAGCTTTCATGCGATAAGATGAATATTACTTAAGCGTGTAATTTTTTTTTCTATCACTTTAAAAAAAACATTAGCTGTTGCATTAAATGTGTATATTAGGCTGAAAAACTCCAATAGTAGTACTCACAAATACAAGTAATAAATGCGAATCATACTAAATTTTGTATAATGAAAATTATTCAATTTTAAATATTGAAAGTGTCCTCAGGATAATATTTCATATCTATTGGAGATTTTTCAAAAATACATTAATTATATGATATTTGCGATAAGCTAATGAAGCAACATAGAGCTGCATATTTTGTCAATCACATCAGACGTAATTTATTTTTCAATCTAGCTGAATTGTATACGAATAGTACGTTAAAGGAGGTGATTTCTGATTTAGGATCATTGATCTGTATATGTATGGTGTAGTTTAAATAGCAGAATTAAAATTTTCGTTTGTCGATTATTTTTTTTAAGCCTTAAAGCAGTCTGAATTTATGTGTGTAAATACTCCGAATAAAGTGTAATTACGTAAGTTAGCAATGCAAATGAAAAACTACATTGTAAAATGCCATTTGCTTCGAATCGAAAACATATAGCAGGCTGCGATTCAAAGATATTAAAGTCGTAAATGGGCCGATGTTTACATCGCGGGTCATAGAAGTTAATTTTCGTTATAAAAAATGCATAAATAGATGTGTATTTGTTTGTTGTTTCACATTTTCCCAAGTATGAAAGTAACAATGAAATGTTTTTAAGTTTTCTTTTCTGATGGTCGATACCCAATGATGTAAGCGAATGCCAAAGGATAAGAAACGATTTTCTTATGAAGAGTATAAATATGTATGTAGTTACTTTGTAATTATATCCTAACAGTCTTGTGTATAATTTTTATATAAATATAAACAAATTTAAATAAATATATATATATGTATATATACATATATACGAAACACACATACATATAAGAAGATACACGTAAAAGTAAAAACGTAGTCCTGTTACTAGGAGAAAAACGAAGCATCACTATTAATTGTGTGAGTTGTAAAAAAAGAGACATATGCTTGCGCACCTCACAACATTTCATACACGCGCGTATTTGTCTGAACGAAATTATAGAGAAGAAAGATTGTATTTATGAGACAGCACTATTTGCGAAAGCATATAAGAATAAAAAAACTTGGCTGGAACGATTTACATTGTTATTCTCTTGTAACCATATAAATATTTGTATCAATCGGCACGCGCGTTTATGTATAGAGAAGCTGCGCGAACGCATTTTATAATTTTTGCTCGTAGAGCGGTACTACGTAGAGCAGCACCCGCGATTAATGGCACGGCGATCGAGCGATTATTTTAAAACGCAAAATTGCCACTTGATGAGATCTTTTGTGAGTATGTGGATTGTTTAGTAAAGCGCAAAACGAAGGGATGGCCGCAGTATGGACATTGTGTGCGTCTCCCCTCTATTATTTCGACGACGCGATGGGCGCTAATGAAAAAACAAGTGCTCGTAAAATTATCCATAGGTGCATTATCGGGAGTAATCGCGTGCGTTATCACAATTAGCCGTAAAATCTAATTTACAGTCAGCTATCTATTTCGATCTTTGCTGCTACTTTTCGCGCTCGTTCGTTCGAATGTATATGAGGAAATCTACGGAGAGCCGGACTCGTTTTTGCTCAAAAGTGGAAACTGAATAATTTTGAGGTCACACTGATTGGGCTAGGCTTTTTACACTCATTAGGACATACGAAAAAAGACGTATGGGTGTAGAACATCGGCACTCAATGCCAATAAAAAGTTACGGGCAAAAAAATGAAAAAAATACATTAATTTTCTTGATTTTTTTTTCATTCTCCTACAATTTTAAAATGCTATTTTCTTCTACTTTTGTGCTAATTAGTCAAAAATTTGTATTTATTTCTTAGTGTGCTATATATAAGCTTTCAAAGAACGATCTATTATTGAGAAGCATATAAGTATATAGCTCACCATAAGCGAATAGAAAAAACGCTTCAAGTAATTAAAAAGTTCAAAAATAGACCTTTAATTTGACGTATTGTACGTTGCAATCGGATGCTTGGATCAAAAGTTAGAAGGATTTTAAGAAAAAAAAGGTAAGAGCGGTTATTTTCGTAAAAGCTTGAATCCAAGTTCATCCTTTTCTAAAATGCGAAACTTTTGATAAGTGCATCCGATTTAGACAAAATATCCAAACGATAGGTCTTTTTAAGTACTTTATTTCTGTTGATTGACATATTTTTGTTCAGTTTTTCGCCCGTAACTTTTTATTGGCATAGGGTGCCGGTGTTCTACACCCATACATCTTTTTTCGTATGTCCTAACAAGTGTAAAAAGCCTAGTCCGGTGTGGCCTCACGATTCCTCAGTTTCCACTTTTGAGCACAAAAGAGTCCGACTCTTCGTAGATTTCCTCATATATAGGTATGTGCGGCCGCAGCCGCCACAGAAAATACGCGCTCTCTCTCTCTCTCTCTCTCTCTCGCATCAGGCTTCTGCTCGCGGCTTAATTAGGAAATAATCGATTATTCGGAAAGTATATAAAGCTATACATAATGCCCCGATGCAAATAGGTTGATCAGTATCATCGTTTATTGCCGCAGGATTTTCGCTTTGAGCTCGCTGCGCGTCGCATTTATATATATATATATATATTGTGTGTGTGCATATATATAATAAGTATTTGTGTGTACACATTATTATTCACACGCGTAAGCGTGACGCGATTGTCTACACAGTATATAAGTATAGCTATACGCACACAGCAGCGCATCCTCAACTCTATATATATTCGTTATATAATCGCGTATCGCCAATATCGGTGTCGGTATACACGTACCTAAGCGCGTCGCGAATATATCGTCGCTCCGTACGAAGACTAGCACTGTTCAGATTTCCATTAGAAATTAACGAAGAAAAGGAATACACAGATTGTTTTCTAGAAAACTATGGACTTTATAAAAATGACGTAACTTTAAAAATAGCTTGGAATTCGATGACGACTTTTCGAAAAATCAAAAATTGTACCGGTTAATTCTGAAAAGATTTGAGCGTTTTTTGAATAATTTAATCTAAGGTTTTTCATTCTCATGAAATTTTTCTGAAATTCCAGTTTTCAGGAAAAAGAAAATCTGAACTGCGCTATACTTTTCGCGGGAATTTCGTTGGTAAAGTGAATCGCGTTAATTTTCGATGAAAATCTGAATGGTATACTAGTCCTCGTAGTAAGTATAAGTACATATATATATGTAGAGGTGTGCGACATAGACCAATAGGCCATTGAAAGCATAGAAGCTAGCGTGTATCTGCACACGCTGCACATAGTACAGAACACGCGTATTATAAGTATGCAGAGTATAGATGCACTCGTTGTTCGGCATTGGAGATCACACTTGTTTAGCGTCTCCATGACGACGGCGCTTTGATAATCGATGATGAGGTGTATGTATATCGCGCGGGCGCTCTATCGCCACCGCCGCCGCCGTCGTCGCGCGAGATCGAGCTAAGTAGTGCGTGAGTAATGACGGCATTGTGACGAATATCTCTCGCGTCGGCTATCCTGCGGTGGCGGGGCTGCAGCTCTTATCGCGGCTCGCATCTCGAAAATTGAAGTATCTGCTGCAGCGGATAAGCTCGGAGCAGGTGAGCTGCTGCTGCTGCTGCTCGCGATGTATACGTGCAGCGCGTAGTTGCACGTGTGGGCCTCAGCTGGTGCAGCGCGTTCTACTTGTATACGTACAGACGACGGCCCTATCTATATACATATATATATATACTGTATAGCGCTGCAGCGTTCGCCCTGTTATTTACGCCGTGAGCCTGATGGATACTCATTGTTGCCGGCTATGCCTCGAGTAAGCCGACTCCTGTAATAAGGAACTGTTTACGACGCTCTAAACATTCGGGATTTTGCGCGCTGCGCACGTGATGCGCAAGATGCCCGGCTAGTTTACGTATCTATATGTTGTATGTACGTATCTATATACAACGCGCCCCCGTGCGTCTCTCTCCCTCTACGCTGACGCTGCTGATATCGCTTCGACTCGCCTCTAATGGGGAATACCGCCGTAGCCGTGCGTCTTGCTAAACTCAAAGGGCCAGCGATGCCGTCTCGTCGTTTCGTAAGTTTTGCTTAATAAGGTTCAGGAGAATCGATCGATCGACCGCGAACTCTGCTTTTCTGACAAGTATGAAGATCTGACGTTTCTATTTTGGCTCTACGAGCGAGTTTGTTGGCAAAATTATTCGGAATTCTCAATTGGTTATTTAACGAGGAACCACTCGGAGCCACGCAGCTGTATGAGATATCAATTTTTAATTAGCTGTTGAACATTCTAAAAATGTAAGAGTAAACACAGCTTAGAGTCGATCAAATACGCATTCTTAATTGATACATATTATACGCGAGCTATTGTCGCCTAATTTTTTCATACCTTTCATTCAAAAGTTTCAGCAGTTTTTTTTATTGCGTACGTATAGAGCATACGGCACGTGAAACTTCATTCAAATTTACGAGAAAAAAAGTGTCGATTCGGCGATTAACGCCGTTCTCCTTCAAAATTCTTTTCCCATCATTTTCGCTAGTTCAGCATTATTTGTTATAAGCTGAGGAATGTCGCGGTTTCATGAAAAATATTGCCTGAAAGTTTATGTGAAAGGTCAGCCGATTTCGAGAACTTTTCAACTTCCTCCTGCGGGTTTCGACATCTGCGCTGATATTCGTAATTTTCTAACAAGGCAAAAATCAAGAGCCGACAGCAATACAACAAAAGTAACCTTATTAGAGGAGCAAAGGAAAAGAGAGCGAATAATTGAAGGAAATTATAGTTCTCTGTAAAATAAATTATTTATGTTTATTTATATTTTCTCATCCTTGATGTATTTAATTGATAATTACATCCAGTGCATGTTTGTGTAAAATAACATTTTACGATTACACAGGATTGTAAGAACTTTGTGCGATTTCATTTCATGCACGGTATAATGAAGTTGCTGACTTTGATGGGTAGCTTATGAAGTCTTTGTAGCGTTGCACGCTTAAAAATTTTGATTTAAATTGCTTTCTCTAAGTAAAAGCGCTATATTGCTAAGAATTATTCGCTATCATTGTTACGCTGCAGTGATAATTATTCATTTTCACTGCATGTTGGTTGTATTTTTTAATATATATAATAATATTATGAACGCTAAATTAGGAAAACTGAATTATAGGAGACTCTGGAATAAATTTTAAATTTTTAAATAAAGATAATTTACCAATTTCAATCCGCGGTTTGAATAGAAATTGTTGTACCCGAGAATCAAAATAAAACTTTGAAATTATAGTTTAACATTGTCGTTTATTCTAAATTAATGAATAAACGACAATGTTTCGATGAACCGTAGCTCTCACTTTTAATGACATCTGATATTGTATAAATGTAGAAAGCAGTGCTTTACAATGTAGAATATTTTACTTAAAATGTTGCTAAAAACAAATATTTCTAAAAACATTTTCCGTTCAGAATATCCAAAAAAGCAAACCGAGCGAAGAAGCAAGTAAAATCTGAAATTGACATTTCTATTTCACTTATATTTTATTATTCGTAATAACACGATTCGTTATTACGAACAAATAATAACGAACAGCGTTATAAATAAAATTTTGTATTTGTAGATATATCGAGTTACGTAATTTTCTTTAAGTGTTTCTCAGATTTCTTAGCCGATATGGTTTAATTCCATATAAGTATAGCCATTCAAAGAAATATTTGTACAGCGAAAACAAGAAGATATTTTATTTTATATGCACGTCTCGACGAGTTTATCTGTAACAGAGCGCAGCAGTTAATTATTTACGTCAAAATTCGTTATCTCATTGAGACGGGGGGTAGTCTTGTTGGGGATGGAATATTTGTTGGTTTTAAGCATTATACATAGAGAACAAATATACAAATGCACCACCGAGACATTCTCGTCGCTCCTATCGCCTGGATCATAGTTCTCTCGTACATTGTCCACCCACAAATAAAGCGATGCCCACTAAAACGTCATTCTGCCGCGGAATAGCGTCGCTCTCGTCTCGTGACCGCCCCCCCTCCCGTTCCCCCTCACAGCTGAAAATGCAAATATCACTGGCTCACATATTATATTTGCAGACGTCGATCGAGGAGTGCGTTGCCGGCGGTTCGGAGCACGTGCAGCGCAGCGGATAATACTCGCGACGACTTGCGAACAAAAATTTCGCGAACGGCGGATGCGCCGAGTCTCAGTGGGCTACCTCGAAGGTAGCGTATAGAGCCGCTATTTGGAGAGAGATATATATATACACATATATCTATAGGAGGCGCATATATAAGAAACGCAGAGGAGGAGAAGGGTGAGAGCAGTGCGTCGCGAGCCGCGTTTATCCGTGTAAAGCCAAGCAGAATCTAATCTTCTGTCAGCGGCGCCGCAGTCATGTCGCGGAGCTCAGCACCTGTCCTGCCGTCGCCGCCGCCGCTGCTGCTGCTTCTGCTGCTGCTGCTGCTTCTTATCGACGCCACCTCGGCGGGCGAGACAGGTAAGCGCATGAGTAACGCCGGCACTTGTTTCGCGGTCCCTCTGCATACATGACCAATTCTCATAGAAAAATGCACTTTTCGGGGGTCTAGAAATCGAAAAAAATTTTATATAGCTAGGGGTTTCGGACCGATCAGACTTTCTTCTGTAAGCCAAAGGATAGTCGAAAGTGCAGAGGAACATGGGAAAACTTACTAGTAATCATATTTCTGAGCCATTTTACGTTTTCTTTACAAAAAAGGAATGCGTCGAAATACTGGAATAATGACAACTATAAATGTTCCCTAAACTACACTGCGCAATAAAGTGAAACGAAAGAGCTTTAATTTTAAAAAAATGGCCAGATTCGATGCTCTGATCAAAAAATAAATAAAAATCCGAAGAGCCGATTTTATATTTCTTCCATACACCTCCCCATGTTAAATTCTAATGTTCTATGTTTCCCGTGTTCCTCTGCATTTTTGACTCTCTATCAGCTATAACAGAAGAAAGTCTGATCGGTTCGAAACCTCTATGAGAATTGGTCATATAGGTGCGATATAAATTCAGCGCTTTATCATGCCTTGTCAGCCCCTAACGCCTTTACCCGACTGAGATCTGCTGTTTGCCATTGATTTCCGTGCAGAGACATGACTCCGCGCTGCGCGCGGAATAAAAAGCTCGGATTTAGCGCATACGGTCGTCGTGTTGCAGGGGCCCACGAGATCGGCTGCAGCTTGAGGAGCTGCGCGGCTTTGGACGCGGCGGCCCTGCTGCAGGAGTTCGCGACGGGGCTGCCGGCCTGGAACCACACGGATCGCCGGCCGAGGGAGCTTTCCGCGAACGAGTCGCTGCTGCAGCTGCCGTTCGGAGCCCTCGACTCCGACTGGACGCGGCTGCTGCTTCTGCAGGACCGGCAACCCGAGGGGACCGTCCTGCGCGACAACCTGCTGCGGCTCTCGAGGATCGTACTCGCGGCCTACTTCGACGCGCAGGACGCACAATTCGGGTAAGATCTCGGCCCCTTCCCATTCGATTCTGGCGGACAAAAAAAAAATATGAAAAGAGTTTCTTCTACATAGAGAAACGAAACTTTTATCTCTCAAAGGACGTAGCTCGCCCTTTTTCTTTTGAGGGTTCCCTCTCACTCCCCATTACGGCGATCGTTATAATATACCATGAGCCCTCCGACGGAGCCCGGGGCGATCGGTAAGCGCGTGTAATTAAAAGTTTAGCGCGCGGATCGGAGAGAGTCGCGCTCGTCGAACTTTGCGAATATTCTTTGAGCCGCCGTCGCTTAGTATACTGGCGAACGTATAATAATATAAGAATTCGATTACTCGGCTATATACAAAAAGAATGTCCTCGCTAGCTCCCGCAATCCGATATTCGCGCGCGCATCAGAGAGAGAGATAGAGAGAGATAGAAATTTTTAATGACAATGCAAAAAATGTTGGGAGCGACGGAGAGGCTCGAATTTCCAATATAGAGACGTGCGCGTAACTTTTGAAAGATTCATGCGCGCCCGCAGGCCTCATTATTAATATCGAAAGGGAAGATTCTCCTGCGAAATAAGCTGCTTGCCGCCGCGCGTCTCGCTTTTCTCGTTTCTCTCGCCTCGGGTGAACCGAGTAGTCGCTATAATACACAGCGTTAAATCCGAAGTCTATAGGACCATATGCCCATGTATAATGCATGCGGGGACCAGACCCCATCGCGAATCATTGTGCGCGACGACAGAGGCGCGGCTCTCGCGCACAGGCGAACAACAGGCTTTGCGCCGCGCGCTGCTGCAGTACCTGCGTAGGCGAGGAAATAGAGAAATGTTATACAAGTATGGAAACGCGAGAAAGGGAAAAATACACGCGAGCTGACGACTACGTAGCCTATATATAGCGCAGCTGCAACGGCGCGCGCCTGCGCAGTAGTTGATAACAGGAGGGAGATGCGCGCGAAAAGTTGAGTGCCTCGAGGAGAATTCGCCTGCAGCTGTATGGGTTTGAGAGAGAGAGAGAGAGAAGCTTCTTTAATAATTCAGCAGTTGATTCATCAAAGAGATATAGCGCGAAGGAGAGAAAGGACGAGAGAGAGAGAGAGAGAGAGAGAGAGAGAGAGAGAGAGAGAGAGAGAGAGCCGAGAGCGCAGAAATAGAGTCAATAAGTCGCTTGATTTTCCCCCGCGCGCTGGCTTTTCAGATCTCGTGTATGTGTGTGTGCGTGCGTGTGTGTGTGTGTGTGTGTGTGTGTGTGTGTGTGTGTGTGGGAGGGAGGAAGAGGGAGAGCGGAGACTGCAGCATGAGATGTACAGTTTTGACGTGCAATTACCGGTTAATCAGGCCGGGAATTTCGGCAACTTGGAAACTTCGGCGCGAGCGAGACAGTCGCGTACGGGAATAGAGACGCAAACTCGCGGGAAATATTTCACCAGCGTTTCGATTCGTCATTGACAAGTTTAACCTAAAAGTGTCGCAGCAACTTACTGCTTATATACACTTAAATATACGCACTTCTACGATAACGACGACGACGTCCGCGCGCTGGAAAATATTCTCGGCTTTCAAATTCAATTACGCTTTTATCGAATTCCTCGATGCGACCTCTCTCTCTCCCTCTCTCTCTCGCTCGCTCGCTCGCGGCGGGCGTTGCGGAAGGTTTTTAAGACTCGCGGAGCGGTGCATATACGAGCGACGCTGTAAAAATTTCATGGCCCCATACCCTCAAACTAAATAGGAGATTTTCGCCGTTATCACATCGAACTTCACGTCGTAATGTTTCATACGATCTAATAATTGTCAATCGCATTTTATTCTAAAGTGAATATATAGAATTCGATATAAAAAACAAGTTGATCGCGCGGTGGTTCGATTTTCTGGATCAACGTGAACATATTTGTGTTTATATATATATGGAAGAATCCACCAAAATAATTCAGATAATTGCAGCGGGGAAAGACCAAAAAAAAAAAAAATCTCGCGAGACTCGTCTGGGCTAGCGTTTTTTTGTTCTGTAGAACGCCCAGAACATAAAAAAAATAGTATTCCCACGAAATAGAATGAGTGTTTTCGGACATTAGATATTTGTATAAAAATTAAAAAAGAAAATTCGATTTTTAGCGTTTTTTTTTCAATCCGAATTTAAAGGGAGAAGGAATTTTATTTTACCGTCACAAATATGCACAAAAGTTCATAAAATATTTGAGCTTTTTAAATCGGTCGAGCTTTTTTGTCTATGATTTTTGTAATAAAATGACGGCGGTTTTTATGAAACAGTGTGATGTTAAACTTTGTTGTGATCGTGATGTTCATAACTCTCTCCAATATGAACTTAACGAGAAAATATTGTAGGATAAGAAATGCTTAAAATTACTTAAAGAATACGTATGAATTTTTTCAAAAGTTTTTGAGCAAATTAAAAATTTGTTCAAATTTCACAATTTTTGAAAAATTAAAAAATTGTTGGAAAATTTTTGAAAAAATTTATACGTCTTTGAGTAATTTAAAAAAAATCATAGACAAAAAGGCTCGACCAATTTGAAAAGCTCGAAAAGTTTGAAAAGTAAAAATAAAATTCCTTCTCCCTCTAAAGTCAGATTGAAGAAAACACTAAAAACGATTTTTTTATTCAAATTTTTTACATAAATATCTTTAGACCCAAAGAGACCTTAGGAACGAGAAAAAAACAGGTCTGACAGGTGTGCCTTCAAGAAAATCTTTTGCAACTTTTCCGCCCGAGTTGTTTCCGAAATTCGCCGGATATGCGCATATATACATACAAGACAGTAGAAAGTACTGCAGCAAGTGCTAATACAACTTGAAGACGCATGCACGAAGCCCTTTATTCGCGCCGAGTGTAGGCGGCGAAACGTAGGTATTTTCTCGCCCAGCTAGTTAACTCTCGATCCCCGGGCCGTGAAATTCCAGCCTCAGCATTCCCATCTCGGGAAACTTGCGCGAGGGCGATGCGCTAAGCAATGCAGCTCCAGCGCCAAGGCGAGATTGCTTCCTCATTACCCTCCTCTCCTCCTTCTCCCATTCAATCCATCAATCCCTCGTTCCGGCCAAACTTTTATCCTGCATTCCATTGAACGCGTGGAACGTGTTCCTTCTTCTTCTTCTGCTGCTTCTTCTTCTTCGCTTGCGCATTCGTCACCTTCCTCGGACATTACTACCCTTTTCCCGCAGGCCTAAGTTTGCAAATTCGAACGAAGGGCGATCCGGTTTATTAGTCGACCAATTGGCCCGTCACAGCCAGCTACACAGCATATAATACAATGATGCATCGATTGATCCAACGAGATTTCAATTATGTATCTACCTATATACGGGAGAGCTCGCTCGTTAAAGAGAACGCTCGCAGAGAATATATTTTTCATACGAAGCGCGCGCGCGCGTCAAGCTCAGCCAAGATCCGAACAAGGGACTGCGGACGGGCCCGGTTTATTTTTCCCCGCGGCGACACAATGACTCCGCGGAAGAAAAATGAGCGAGTCGCGCGCCAGAGAGTTTTGTGGGAGGTACAAGAAAAAAGCAAGTTTCTATAACGACTCTTCATTCACCGTTCGCAGGCGGAACGTCTCGGCGACGATCAGCGCCGACGTCAACTCCACCACCACCACCACCACCACCACCAGCACCGCCGTCGCAGCTCCGAAATCGGAAGATCAACAGGCGGGCAACGTAACAGTGGGCTCAACGGCCCAGAAGGGAAGCGCCCGGATTAATGCGAGTTCCATCGGGGCGTACAACAATGAGGATGAGTCGGCCGACGTCGGCGCCGAAAACTTTGCCGGAAACGCCGGGGAGGGCTCGACACCGACGTCTTATTACGCCGACTCCACCTTGGCAAATTTCAATCAGGCTTTTTCCACTCCGCGCCGCAGCGCCGCCGCCGATAACGAGGCGAGCGGAAGCAAGTCAAACGAAACTTGGCCCGCCGACAATGAGGATGAATCGACGACGGAAAGTTGGCTCGAATCTTTCTCGGCGAGCTCGCCGACCGACTCCGATCCCGATGGCTTCGCGCAATCCGAGAGCAGCTCCGAGAGCAGCCGAGCCAACGAGGCCATCCACCCGCGCAGCCGCGAGGATTTCCTCGTCTCGAGATACGCCTCCAAAGAGTCTCGGCAACGAGATGGCGACGACGATTTTGTCGCCCGATTCTTCGCGGAGGAGCACGAGCAGCCCGTCCACGACTCCATGGAAGACCTGCTCGCCCTCATGGAGCTCGAGGAGGCCGAGGCGAACGCCACGAGCCCGTCTCAGCCGCTGGCTCTCGGCGACCTCGACTCCCTCGAGTTCAACGCGACCAAGAGCCTCGAGGCGCTGCTCGAGTCGATGGAAGCGGCAAACGCCACGGCCGTCGCGCCCGAGCTCGATTTTTCAGACTCCAGCACTGCCAGCACCGTCGGCTCGGCCGAGTCCGCCGAGCTCCTGGAGCTGCTCGATGGAATCAGCGCCGAGAGTACAACTCCGCCGCCGACGACGACGACGACGGCGACGGCGACGCAACTGTTCCTCGTACTTTCCGGCAAACGTTCCTCCGAGCCGAGCAATTCCGCCGCCGGCGACGCGACGCCGCTCCTCGTGCCGAGCTCCACTTCCCCCGCGACGACGAGCAAGACGTTGCTGGCCCAAAATCGCACCACCAGTCGTTCCCACGACGTCTCGCGCCGAGAGGCGCCAGAGACGAACGATTCGACGAGCTCGCAGGAAGGTGCGCAAAATGACGCGCGACGCACTCTACAATGCACGTTGATCGATCGGGACCTGTACAGTCCCCTCTTCAATTGGCAAAAAAAAAATATTCAACTTTCCTTTTATATTCGAGTTTATTTGTTAACACACGCGTATGCCATATAAAAACAACGCGTGCCACTATAGAGACGAAAGCCGCGGGTTTAGGGTTTTAACGTACCACTTTTTTTTCAGTTTACCGACGTTAAGTCTATGCACTCTAATTAAGGGTGGGTTGGGTTAAAAAGTTGTACATTGCACTCGGAAATGAAGGTGAGCTGTTTAAACTTGCGAACTTGTCGCTCGGGTGGCAACTCATCCGCAGGGTTTAAACAGCCTACTTTATTCCCTAGGTGCATAATATACTAATATTTAATCCTCAAAGAGCAAGATTGATATAACTTTTATGTTTTTTTTTAACGTGGGCATCGAGAATGTAAATTATTATATTTAAATATTTTGTACTTGAAGCCTATTCGAATTAAAAATGAAAATTCTCAATTTTAGTCTTCGAAGACTAGCAATATGGAATATATGTAAAAGTAGCATTGAATTTTAATAATTCAAGGTGGGTAGGTCCCCCATTTCACCTTTCACAATTTTATTTTCCTTATTTTACCTTTATTTTTTTTTTTCAAGGAAGCGCATTTTATACGCTCTGCGCACACTCGTTAACAGTATGCGTAAAATCGGACATATTTTACAATATTGCGATAAAATCCGTATTATACGCACGTCGCGGCTGCATTATTTTACTTTGAATATACATATATATAGAGTGCATTACGAGTTTATTGGGGAATTCACTTAATTCGGAAACATAAACACACATTCAAGTGGCTTTTAATCATAAAGAAAAATGGTATATAAAATCAATAACGGTCGGCTCAACTCGATAATAGCGATGCTTCCTACGGAGTTTCGTCGAGGGGGTCTGAAATTTAGTCTTCTTCGTTTTCCAGACGAATCACGACGGCGGCGGCAGCGCCATCAGTCCCGAAAAATCCTGATGGTGTTCCGGCACGGCATCGAGAAATTCGAGCCAGCAGCAGCAGCAGCAGCAGCAGCCGAGGAGAAGCTGTCAGCCCCGTCGACGAAGGTCGCGTCTGTCGAGGAGACGGCGTTTAATCCGGCGCCTTTGAGGAATCGGCTGAATCGGGAGCCGGCAATTGCCGCGATGAATAAACTGAAGCGCCTCCACAGCGGCGGTGGCGGCGGCAGCGGCACTGAACTGCTAGACATCGAGAGGCAATATCGAACTTTTCCAGCCGAGCCCGGGCAAAGGCAATTTGTCGAAAAAAGGTGAGCTGCACCGGCTCTCTCTCTCTCTCTCACTCCGACTCTCTCTAGCTTGCAATTTTCCTACTCTCTCTTTCTCTCTCTATCTCTCTACCTCCGACTTTTTTTCTGCTCCGTACGATATGCCTTCCACCGAGTAATTTATTTATGTTTGGAAAAAGTTCGGATTAGGTCTTATATACACCGGGACACGCGTGAGTTCGATTACGCCGAGCCTTTTTAAAGTTTCCAACGTAATTACGCCAGTATCACGCTGAGTTTTACGCTGCCGATGAGGTGTGTGTGTGCAGCCAAGGAAAAGACAAGTCCGCCGTAGCTGCCGTAGTGTACCGGCTATAGGTCCGCAGGCTTTGGATTCGAAACCTCGTGACTCGGGCAAATTCCAAACACGCGTGCGCGTATACACGCATACTTACGCTTGTTACGTCGAAATTTTCCGGGGATCGAATCGCTCACCTTGTGCGACGGCTGTGCCATCGCCCCCGCCCCACCCCTCCAAGGAAATAAAACTCGAAACGGAGAATGAACGACAAAAAAAAATAGGCGAGTAAGAGCAGAGAAAAACAAAGACACGCGGCCGGACGAGCGCTGCGTAATATATCATCGCGCGACGAACGAGGGAGCTTTCAAATCCTTTTTATACATATATATACGCCCAACCGATCCATATAATAAAATACGTAATATTTCGGAGAGGAGATGGGGCGATATGGGGATGAGGGGTCCGGTTCGAAATCCGTCGATAAATTTTGAAAAAATCACGGGCGCGACCGACAAATAAATTCCGCTTTCTGCCCTCTCGCGAGAGAACTAAAAGCACGTCAAACGCTGCAATAGGCCGAGGAGCGTTCGGAAAAATTTAATAAAAGGCATAAAGCAACGGGGCGCGCGCGCGCGAGAGAGAGAGAGAGAGAGAGAGAGAGAGAGAGAGAGAGGGAGGGAGAGCGAGTGAAAGGCCGCCGCGGTGCGAAAAATCCCTGAAGAACGGCCGGGCCAATAAATTCTCGCGCCCATTGCTCCGCGACATTTGAGATTCATGCACACGTCAGCTGATATACGCTCTATACGCCTATATGAGGAAATCTACGGAGAATCGGACTCGTTTTTGCTCAAAAGTAGAAACTGAGTAATTTGAGGGTACACTGACCAGACTAGGCTATTTACACTCGTTAGGACATACGAAAAAAGATGTATGGGTCTAGAACATCGACACCCTATGCCAATAAAAAGTTACGGGCCAAAACCTGAAAAAAAATACGTTAATTTTTCCGTGTTTTTTATTATGCTACAATTTTAAGAAGCAGGCCGTATATTAAATCAAATTCCCAATACACTGCAGGAATAAAGTACTTGAAAAGACCTTTCATTGGGGTATAAATTTGTTTAAATCGGATGCACTGATGAAAAGTTTGGCGCTTTAGAAGACGACGAACTTGGATTCAGCCTTTTACGAAAATAGTCGATTTTACCTGTCTTTCTTAAATCCTTCTAACTTTTAAAGGCACAAGGATTTAAAAAAAGTTAAATTTCGCTTTTCTTCCATGTAATCGATCGATTTTCGAAAATTCGGAGATTTTTTCTTTTCTTCAAATGCTATTAACTTTTGATTCGATTTAATATCGTGCGTTTTCAAAGTTTAATAGCTTAAATTAAAGCTGCTTTCTTCTACTCTTGTGCTAATTAGTCAAAAATTTTTATTTATTTCGTAGTGTGCTATATATATGCTTTCAAAGAACAATCTATTTGAGAAGCATGTATATAGCTCATCGTAAGCGAAAAGAAAAAACGCTTCAAGTAATTAAAAAGTTCAAAAAATGACCTGTAATTTGACGTATTGATCGTTGCAAACGGATGCGTAGATCAAAAGTTAGAAAGATTTTTTAAAAAAAAGGTAAAACCGACTATTTTAGTAAAAGCCTGGATCCAAAGTAAAACTAATATGTCAATTTTGGCACCTTATTTCATTCTCTCGAAAGTTTCAGAAGCTGGCCGTATATTAAATAAAATTAACAAAAATAAAGTGTTCGAAAATAAATTTTATTTGACTATAAACTTGTCTAAGTCGCATGCACTAATTAAAAGTTATTCACGGTTGAAGATAACGAAGTTTGCTTTCGTTTTTTCTTTCGTTTTTTTCTTTAAATCCTTCTAACTTTTGGTCGAAGAATTCGTTTGTAACGGTTAATTACTTATATCAAAAGCTTTTTTTTACTAACTTTTAGCGTGTTTCCGTTTCGTTTGCGACGAGTTATAATATGTTTGCTTCTCAAGCAGATGTTTTTTTTTAATTCAGCTATAGTTCATCATAAAAAATTTGCATTCTTATCTGCTAGAATGAAAATAAAAGAAAAGAACTTTAATTTGAGCTACTGAACTTTAAAAATGATTGGTTAGATCGAAATTCAGAAGGTTTTATAGAAAAAAAGGAAAAACGCTATTTTCTAGGAAAAAATTTGACAAAATCCAGTGACTTTCCACTTCTTCAAATCCATTTAACTTTTGATTAAAAGCGACAGTTTGCAACGCTCTACAGCTCTTTTTTCGGTTTCTTGGAAATTTTATTAAAAATACGGTCTGCTACTTCTTAAACTGTTAAGAGAATGAAAAAGAACGCAAAAATTGACGTATTTCTTCAGTTTTTGACCCGTAACTTTTTATTGACATGGGGTGCCAATGTATTTCAGTCTTTTTCTTTTTTGTATGTTCTAATAATGATTGTAAAAAATTGAGTCCAGTCAGTGTGCCCATAAAATTACTCACTTTCGAACCAAAGAGTCCGACTTTTGATAGATTTCCTCATGTGCGCCTGCACGTAGATATACGCACGAGTATACAGACGCGCTCGCTTCAAGACTTCTAGCCAGAAGATATATATGTTATGTATATGTGGGCAATTCTATGTGAAATCGAGGAGTCAATATGTAGTTTATTTTATAGATAATTTTTATAGCAGATTTTATACTAAAATTCGACATTCTCATTGATTTTTATCTTCATCAAACGAAGAAAAATTAAGAAAAATGCATTCTTGAGGAGCTGCGAAGGAATGAAAATAGGCAAAAAATGTAAATAATGTTTAAAATGACAAGTTTGACCCTTTGTAACACAAAGGAGCGGTCCGGAAAAAACCTGAAAAGTTCACAAAACGTCGTGACAACCTATATATAGAACATATTTTGAGAGTTATAGCGATATCCGTTTTTTGGCCTCTTAATTTTACAGAGAATCACCCATATATCTACGTAAATGTATATATGCAGAGCGCGAGATGTTTTATATACACTCTCCCCTCTTCGGCTTTGATTATATATTTTTATGATTTTGCAGGCCAGATGAGGAGGAAGGAGCGACTGGTAGATGGGCGCCGCCGCAGTGAGAGGAAGCTCGCATGGCATGCACACCCTAAGAGAGAGCGAGAGAGAAAGAGAGAGAGGGGGGGGGGAGGAATCTTCCCTCTCGCCTCTTCTTCTGCTTCTTTTACTTGTTCCTTTTTTATTATTACATCGCGAGTCCCGCGGCAAATAATGAATTCATAACCAGTGCAGAAGGAGCGCCGAGGCCGCCGCGGGCGCGGTGTCCATTACTTTGCCGAGAGAGAGAGAGAGAGAGAGAGAGAGAGAGAGAGAGAGAGAGAGAGAGAGAGAGAGAGAGAGAGAGAGACCCCAGGACTTTACGACTCGCCGTAACCGGATTTCCGGATTATCGAATATGCGATGAGAGCAGCGGAGCCGTTGCAGCTATCTCTCGCAGCTCCCGCGTGCGCGCGCGCTCGCCCGCTCGTGCGATCGAATCAGTTTTGGAATTCCCCGTGGCTCTCTCACTCTCTTTCTCTCTAGCTACGTCTCTCTGCTCTCGAAAATTCGGGAGTGAGGGAGGCGGAAATTTTTACGGCGGCATATATGCATTTGCCGCGATATATATATATATATATATATATATATATATATATATTATATCTCCGGCTTCTCCGCAATGTCTATTATGTATAGACTCTGTCGTCGTCTTGTTCTTTCATGTGGTTATCAGCTCTCTTTTTTGCTTGGGAGGCTTCGTGTCTCGTCTTTTATGGTTTATAGTTCGCAGGTGACCAAAGACACGTATAGCATAAATTCGCTTTACGAGAATCCGCCGCTAGTTTATGATGTCGTTTATAGAAGCGACTTTATTGTGCACCGGATAAGGGTAAATTGAGAATAGGGGAGGGGAGGTCGTGGTGTATAAGAGGAAAGTGTGTGTGTGTGTGAGAGAGAGAGAGACGCTGAAGATGAAAATCTCGCAATCTCGATTGACGAACACGTCGAGTGGCTCTAACTGTTATTAGACGAGATTATCGCGCGGAGATTGCTCGAAAAATTGATATAGGTCAAAGTTATCTCATTCTCTCTCTCTCTCTCTCTCTCTCTCTCTCTCTCTCTCTCTCTCTCTCTTTTCTCGCTGCACGCGTTGCGAACAAGAGCTTTTACAGCGGCTCGAATGAGTTTTAATTTCAGCGCTCAGCCCCAATCGCCCTCATGACCAAGCGTTGATGCTCAATTGTATTTGTAATTATTCCTTCGTGTTGTATAGAAAAATGATAACTCGATTAATGTTTGTGCAAGCGATCCGTTTCGTATTCGCCACAGTTGTAATTTTGTTAACCGAAGCCTATACATATATAATCATGATTTATGTTTCACGCTAATAAAGTATATTAATTAAGAAAAGCTTCAACGCAACATTTATCAATCGTATAGTGAGAGAGAGAGAGAGAAAGAAAGAGAGAGAGAGCTCGTTGAAGTTGAAAAAAAATATTATATATATCGCTCGGGCTCGCGAAGTATTTTTCTGTCAGCGATATACATATTTATTTATATCTGCTGTATATAGATCTCGAGCTTGACAGTTTTCAATACGTTTTAATCAACTGCCTCCGTCCGCAGATGCGCTTTCGAAAACAACCCCTACATCTGTAATAATCCGTAAATAAAGCAAACGCTATTATCCTACGTATATTGTATTGGGAGCTGTTTCCTCGGCGCGACGTGCGCGATACACGTCGACTTTGTAAAATTTTTCGCAGAGCTTGTTATATGCGTAACTAAATAAACAACTATATTGTAATTGCCCTTTACTACCTCTCGTATATATCCAAACTCAATAATCAAGTGCTACTTCGAGACAATCACAAGTACGTGAAAAGCACTCAGCAGAAAAGATTTTAGCACTACACTTGTACACACACACACACACACACACCTCAGTGTCGAGTTTCACAAATTTTTAACTTTCGAATTGTTGGGATTTGCGTGGATTCTGCATCCAGCTTTGATTGGTACTCGGCTTCTTAAGAAACAAACAAACGAATAAACAAACAAAAGTAAAGTAAATAAAACAAAAAAAAGAAAGAAAGGCACGTGACTCCAGTGAAGGTGGCGAAAGGCCACGTTATTAATGATGTGGGGGTGCAGTATGTATCGCAGCCGCGTGCACCGTGTATTTCATTCTCGCTGTGAAACCGCACCTATACAATATGGTGAATCGATAACTGGAACGGTCTGGCTTGAACACGGCAAGGGATTCTGGCACGTATCGATGGGCTATCACTTGATTTCTTCAAAGATGAGATGGTTTTCATTTAGCGAGATCGTACTCGGTTTTTATTTATCGTCGATGCGCCGCGCTGTTTCCAAAATAAAGCGATCGTCGAGTTAGCGAGTCAGTGTTTTTTTTATTTTTTCATTACACTTTTCTCGAACAAATTCATTGCTTTCTCCTACATCGCGTGGTGTGAAATTTAAATTATTTAATTAGCGTTTCTATTCCCTTTGAAATTTTCTGTAAACTCTGGTACACTTCTAGTCCTGTATTTATGGAAATTTATCCATACTTTAGAGTGTATTAAATTACAATGTCCGGCGATGTTCATAAAATTTCCTATTCTGAAATGAGCATTTTTACTCCACACAGAACAGGTGTATTTTCATCAGCATTACGGGGATTGCTGTAAATCATGAATAAATAAGGATTGTTCTGTCTTATGGGTCCAAGTGACTCTTTTTACCGAAATTGATCATTACAGTATTTGCAGGAAGAAGTCACCATAGCTAAGAGAACATTTGAAATAAAAATAAAAAAATATGTGAAACGTCATCTTTACTGTACTACATTATTGGCGTATCGATACATAAAAAATATTTAACAATAAATTTTATTAGATTTATTTATTCATAGGTAAATTACAATTGGTATGAGCCATCTGTGACCCACATCTCTATATATCTGCGAGGAAGATACTATAAACGAAAAATCAACTTAATTATTTCAAATATTTTACGAACCAATGATTAATCAAATAAATGGATAAATTCTGATTATTTCGCACTTCATAATAGACAATTCCAACTACACTATACAGACCTACATTTACAAACATGTGATGATTTATTGCTGATTTTTGCATTTCTAATTAGCATAGTGATAGATGACGCCGAGGTGCAGGGTAATTATCTCTTGAATTTATGCATAATTTATTATATTTGTGTAGATCAAAGCATTTATCTATCGGATCGTTACGAGTCGTTAACAGGTCATCGCGGATTTCAAACCCCTTCAAATTTTAACTTCATTGAATTTCATTTACTCTAATTATCATGTTCCATCAAAGATTTCAGTTAGTTTAGTTCCTATTAATACAGGCGCCTAGAAAAAAGCAACATGAAATCGTTCGCAGAAACAAACTAGCTCATATATTTAGTAAGTATAAAAATTTTACGATACCGCAGAGGATGGAAGGAAAAACTAAGCCTTTCCTTGCTTGTTTGAGTGTTTTATTCGCCCATTTGGCGTAGTTTGAAACCTCATTCGTATTTTATCATTTGAATAATACAATTTATTCACTGATAGTAGATCAGTAGATCTAAAGTTTTTACCTTAATCTTAATATTTCATCTTTCTCGTATAAAATTTTGGTAGGTTGTGAAATCATGGAATAAATGGTCAAGCATAATTTAAACTGTATTTATTGTTCGTCAAAGTATAGTTAAGGGGATTTGTGGGATAAGTGCTGAGATCCAAACAATATAATGAATTACGCAAATCCAAGAGAGTAGTTGTCCTTCGTTTCGGTATCACCAATTAGCATAATTAGAAAAAAATGCCTGAATCTTTTGGATCCAAATTTTTTATGTTGACAGGTAATGAGCATAATTTTTCGAGCAGTTGATTTGTTTTCTTCAGTGTAAAATAAAGTAAAATCTTAATCTTGAAGTATCACAACTTCTCTTGGGGTAAGTTACCTCGAAAATGAGCATTGACGTAGATTCCAGAAACTTTGTCTCAGAGAACTTGAAACAGTAAAGCCGTTGGGCAACTCAAAACTGAGTAAGATATTGCTGACGATTCGGATTCTCGTGCCACCAGCCAAAAATTTACCTGAAGTCTGCAACATTGGTTCCAACAAAAATTTCGTGAAACATGATTATATGCGGGAAATCGGTGTTTAGCCGATGTTTGTCGGACATTTTGATTATTGTGTAAAAGAAAACCGGGATCTCTTTCCTGTTTTCATCATCCGAAAGATATTGCAAAAATTTTTAAATTGAGGGCACGGTATATAATTACTCACCATCGCGGTAGCGCCCCGTGATACCGAAAGCCTAATGTAATAAGCGATACATACACGCAATTATGGATAGTTTATTTATTATGGATAGCAAAGTACGTTGCAACCTCAAGTATACGATTTCAAGTGCATTTTTCAACAGGACGAATTAAGATAATTATCGCTTATGAATATTAAGCATGCCACAAAAGATCCGTAATTTTCGTCTCGCAAAGATTGCAAGTATAACGATATACTTTTTGCAATTCTCTCCATCTCGAAATTTCTCCGTCCGCGCGGCGGTGTGTCGTCCCCTCTCTCTCTCTCTCTCTCTCTCTCTCTCTTTCTTTCTCTCTCTTCGAACTCAGCCCGGTCAACGATATAGCGCACGCGGGATTGTTTTTCTTTCCCCGGTATTTTCTCTGCCCTATATCACTTGTCCTTCCACTCCTCCCGTCCGTACAGCCCGCGTCTTTCGCTCTTGTGTTTTATATCCATGTTCATTTTTCGCTCAGCTCGTTCAATTTAAGTATCTGAAGGATCGGCGGTTCCTATATACGTCGCTCACCTCGAGGGACATTTTCCTCCCCGGCAGGTACTTTGTTTTTCTTGCTTCGGCGTCGCATTTTTCGACTCGTACACGGCTACACTTGCGCTGTGTATATGGGAAAATTCGCCAAAATAATTCAAATAATTGCAGCGGAAATCGACCAAGAACAAACCTCGCGAGACTCGTCTGGGACAGCGTTTTTTTTGTTCTGTAGGACCCCAGATCACGAAAAAAAAAGTGTTCCCACGAAATCGAATGTGTGTTTTTGGGTATTTAGATATTTCTGTAAAAATTTTTTTAAAAATTCGTTTTTTTAAGCGTTTTTTTTTCAATCCGAATTTAGAGGGAGAAGGAATTTTATTTTTAACGTCGCAAATATGCACAAAAGTTCATAAAATATCTGAGCTTTTTAAATTGGTCGAGATTTTTTATGTCTACGATTTTTTTTAACAAAATCACGGCGGTTTTTATGAAACAGTGTGATGTTAAATTTTGTTGTGAGCGTGACGTTAAACATGACTTTTTTTCTCGAGAAATATGATCTTAACGAAAAAATGTTGTAGAATAAAACATGCTTAAAATTACTCAAAGAATACGTATGAATTTTTTCAAAAATTTTTGAGCAAATTTAAAATTTTTTCAATTTCGACAATTTTAAGCTTTATGCACTTTGCGCCTTTCCGCATATAGCATATATATGATTCGCTCTAAGCAGGAACAGCTCTGAGCGTAGTATAAGCCGGCTTAAAGCAGCTTTCGACTAGTGGCTATTACGATTTCCGCGGTGCCCCCGGAATTGTTATTACGAGTTTGAAGTAGAAGAAGCAAAGGGGGGGGGGGATGATCGGCAGAGAAAAAAGGCTGTAATAACGCAAACGATTCTTTCTCTCTACGTCATCGGGCGAGTCGGGGCCAAGATGAAAGTACATAAAAAATACATCAATCTCGCGAAAGTCTCCCTCGGTCCTCCCGGCATTATCTCAGGATCCTCGAGGGCAGGTCTCGAGACAGCGGCAGCAGTAGCAGCAGTCCCTCCTTCCTCCCGCCCTTGTCGTCTCGCTCTCGCTCTCAGTGTGTGCACAGCACGTATATACATGTAGAGGGAGCCTTTCCAGCCGGAGCCCTGGAGCGCGCGGTACTTGAGAGTCGATCGTACGTCAGGATTACTTTCCTCTCGGTGCACGCATAGCTACATAGAGAGACTGTAAGTATGGAGCATAGCGCGGCTTTTCCCGGCGTCGCGCGCTAAAATCATTCGAGCGAGCTGCTGCTGCCGCTGCCGCTGCCGCAGGGAGAGCGAGCAAGACAGGCTGCAGCCTCATTATTTTGCGCACCGGGCCTCGGCGCTAATACTTATTAATTGGTTGCATTACGGGAGTTTCATTGAGCCAGGCGCTGGCGGAGGCGGAGGCGGCGGCGGTAGCGGCGGCGGCGGCGGCGCACCGGATGCGCAATAGAAAAACAGAGAGAAAAGCGAGAGATGGTTGCCGCGCACGAACCTATACGTATAGATATATACGGAGCTCGCAGCCCTTTTGTCTTCCGTCTTTGTCCCTTGGCCGAAGGGAGCGCGAGCGTGCGAGGTAGAAAGGGATGGAGCGAACGCTTGATTAATTAAAATTCTCTTTGTTCGGTGATTTACGCGGCTCGGCCGCTGCGCGCCACGCTTCCGCAGCCTTCGACGCTGCAGCCGCAACTTTTACCGGTCTGTCTGTATACAGTTGCACACACACACGCGCGCACACACACATATATATATATATATATATATAAGTACGTATAGAGGAGAGAGAGAGAGAGAGAGAGAGGAGGGGGTGAGGGGCGAAAGAGCATTGCCACAGCGTTAACTTGCTATTTTTCTGTCTGGCCCCGCGAAGCTCTGGCAGATCTTTATTTCTGAGATGCTTGCTGAATCTGATGTCGTTATTCGCCTGTCAGATTCAATTGTTGATTTTCCTCCTCCGATTCGACATCTCTTTGGATCTGGATCTCGGACGGGGCTGTGGAAAAATGAAAATCTCACGTGTACATCTAGCAGGAAGATTGTTAAACGAAATCTGCTGAACGACAAGTTGAGAGATACACAGATTCCTATCCTAGCCGACTTAATTTATCAATTAGTTGCTTTCCCTTAATATATTATGGCTCAGCCTAGCTACAGAGAGTAAGGCCACTGAGCAAAAGGGGGTTGATTCAAATCTTGCCTGGAGGAATTTTTTTTGAAAATTTTCTCTCTTGAAAAATCTGGGAAAATGTTGAAACTTTCTCAGACTTTTGTACAGACTTTTTATCTGACTAAAACGTCTCGGCAAAAGGGAGCTTTAAGTCTGGATGATTTCCCAGACTTTTTAACGTATAAGTCTGCGTAAAAGTCTGGGATTGTTCCACCAGAGAGACTTTGGCCAGACTTTTGCCAGACTTATTTTTTTACACGGTGGGTTGACTTTCATGCCTGTATGTTGAATATCGCAATGCATTGTTTTTTAAAGTCCAAAGATTGCATTAGTACGCCAGAGCGACTTTTACAAGTGTAGAGTTTCATATAATTAATCGGTATTACACATCAACATTTTGTATGTTACGAATAAATTTTCAGTTAACCCCCCCGGAGACGCTGAATCATTTGAGAAGTTCCAACGGTGCGCTGAGAGCTCAGCTGATGGCATTGTCGCCAAGTCGAACTCGTTATTCAGCAAAGTTGGAGCGAAAGAATAGGAAGTATTGCTGCGCGCGAAAAGCCGTATATTGGCTGAAAAAATTCTTATCAGCCCGTATAATAACTAGAGTTCTCATGTAAAAATCGCCGCGCCCGCGAGGCAAATAGAAAATTAGGCCAAAGCATATCCGGCGGAACGAGATGACGCATGGCCAAGTCGTTTCGCGCATAAGAGTATATAATATGCCAGCATCGCTAGTCGGCGCAATTGCAAAGCAGTTACACAATCCACACGCGCTGCGTATAACTTCCATATTCTTCTTCGTAATTATCTCTCCTCCCGTCCTTCGTTCGTTCGTTTGGATGGAGGGTGTACGCAGGCCATTAACTGCTCTTATACCTTTCATACCCCTCCCCCCCCCCCCCTCTCGGTTCCCCTCTCCTCATTCTCGTCGCGTACGAAATATTAGCGGCGTATCACGATCGAGCTTGCTCTCTTTTGTCGCGCGTGTCTACCATATATATCCCCCTGTCTCTCCGTACGTATATATATTATATCATACGTAAACGTACACGCACACACATACACACAAACAATACACACGCAACCACACACACACACACACACCCATATATATATATATATATATATATATATATATATAGGGGAGTGAGGGAGAGAGTTTTCACGTTCGCGAATAGGGGCAAGGGGGGTGGGGGGATTTTCTTTCTCGATGGAATCGAGGCCGGCCTCGGGATAACCATTACCACTTTTTATTGACCTCTAAAATTTTACCGCCTCGCATTACTTATTAACGAGGCCAGCCTCGGGATTCCGGACGCGCCAGCGCGCGCGCGCACACACATCCGCTACCGATTGACTTTTTACGAGTTGCGCTTTATATAAAATCACGCCCACGTCGTTGCGCGCGCGCGTACGCGCTCAATGCTAAGGTCTTACTTTGATACGCGGCTGCACAGTGCATCGTAAAAAAAGGTTTGAAATAAAAGGCCAGCCGGGGGAAGGGGGGCGTACCATGCCTATATAGCTATGCGCAATATATACACGCGTCGTGTATATCCGCCGGATAATTTCCCCTGAATTACGGGGGGGAACTCTCGCGCGCCCTCACCGCGGCAGCCTCTCGCCCCCAAGACGTGCGCACACACTACACACCTGGCTCTCTTTTACGCTTCGTGATCGTTTCTCATTTATTAACGATTAACTGCTTTTAAATGTTACTACTAATTAAATCATATTATTGTCTTACTTTTCCAACCAAAGCTGGTAAGCGTATTATTCATCGTCAAATGAACAGACTTTTCGTCAACCCACCTGCGTATTATTGCATTATGTATTTAAATCAAGTCGTTTAAAACAAATTGGCAAGTCAGTTGAGATATGTAGCCTAATTAAGATAATTTATAATTTATACGTTTATTACAAATATATTTTACTTTATTTAAATTTATTCAAATATTTTACTTTATTTAAATACTGAATCTTAAAATATAAACTCTAAACTTGAACCTTTAACGCATGAATTTGAAAACCATGAACCTTATACTAGTAAACTTCAAAATCTGGCTACCATTAACTTATAAACCCTCTACCAATAATACTAACCCCAAGTGGACCGAATTCGCGATTAAAGTTTAAACCGTTACTACCTAACGAATTTGCACAAGAAAAATTTGGGAAGCCTTTTTTTCGATGTAAAGGCTGCTCTTTTTAATGACAGGGACTAAAATTTTCTCATATTGAATTTTATCATACAAAAATCGAAAATAAAAAAATGCTATTTCTTGAAAAAAAAATTGTGTTTTAAATCGATATTTTGACCTCTTTACGTTTTTCCATACATATAAAATCAAATCTCAATGTGACCTTGAGCTCCAAATTGAATCAATCCATAATGCGTTATGCCCCAAAAATTTTTTTTCAATAAAATGGTGGCCTATGTGAACATTTTTTGATTTTATGTCCATTGCTTTTTTTCTCGAAAATTCTGCACTTTTATAAAAATATTGTAAGAACAAAAATGTCTTAGAATTTATCAAAGAATGCACTGAAATTTTTTTTTAGATTAAGCCAGTATAATTTTTCATTTCTCGAAAAGTCCAAATATCGAAATTTCGAATAACGTCCTCAAAAAATCTGAAACAATTTGAGAGCATTCTTTGATGAATTCTAAAACATTTTTTATCTTATGAAATTTTTACAAAAGTTTATGGTTTTCGAGAAAAAAATCTATCAATTCTTTGTTTGTATTTTTCTTTGTTTATTTGTTATTACTTCAATTTTTCCTCTAAAACTATGCACTTTTCTAAAAATTTCAAAAGAACAAAAATATCAACTTTTTTAATGGCGTTTTTCGAAATTTCGATGTTTGGATCAATTTAAAAAATTTGAGAGCATTCTTTCATAAATTCGAAGACATTTCTGTTGTTACAATATCATTATAAAACTGCATAATTTTCGAGAAAAAAATCAGTGAACATAGGTCGACATTTTATCGAAAAAAAAATTTTCGGGCATAACGTATCAAGGGGCGCGGTAGCGCCACGATGGCAAGTATAAGGTACGTCATCACGGATTCTTTCAATTTGGGCCTCGCGATCACTTTCAGAGTGGTTTTTGTTTACAAAAGTCTACTTTGTTCTGAAGTATGGATATTGATTTTTCATTTACTCAGCAAAGTAGATCCTCTTTGTGAATCATGTCATATCTTGACGAACATAGTAAAACATACTTCGAGGGATCATGCATAAAATTTTATGTCTGAATAATTAACCAGTTTTTGAGGTTTGTACTAAATTTGAAATTTTATTTTGAAGATGCTCACTCACTGATGCTAAATGTAGGTCTTATACTTGATTCCTAACCTCTTTCAATTATTATTCTTATTGACGTTTCTCTTCGATATATTTATAATGTATGCAAAGTTTTACAAGTATTTTTAAAGCGAAACACTTGTTTCTGAAGCGGAAATGTGGCACATTTACTAATAACAAAGTAGACCTGATGCTCTGTACATTTTTTAAATTTCATGCTTTACTCAATAGAAATGTTATTTTAAATGTAACTATACCTATAATCTATCTCTGCATGATCATAACCTATATTACCTCATACTTGCTGTCTGCTGCTGTCAAAGTTAACTGAAGTGGCGACTCTCCTGATTCTTACATAATCGTGAAACTCGTATACATATTTACTTTTTCATTTAAATTTATGTAAATAACGTAGCAATAAATACGTTATAATCGAATATAAATCGAATACGAAGTTATATAAATGTTTGTTCTATAATATATTATTAAAATATAAAAAACGAAATCAATTCATTTATCCGGTCATGATTCTTTTATTTGAGAATTATATGCATATGATAATCCATATATGAACTATTGTTGTAATGCGGTTATCTCGTTACAAGGGAATAAATTGAACTGAAATAGAATGAAATTGAAATTAAAATTATTTCAACGATCGAGAACAGCGCTAATCTTACAAATTAAAATTAGACAATTGAAGATTCACAAGTGAGCTGATTATATGTGCCAAGTGGTCAACTTGGCATATATAACTGGTAGCATATAACTGGTAGCGAAGCGCATATGTATACGAGACGTGCACGTGTCTGAGAAAAATGCGAAAGAATGCCCGTTGCACGCGCGTGCGCCAGTTCGCGCTCGAGTTATTCGCGGATACTGGCGCGCGAGGAATAGAAAAGGAGATTGAAAATGGAGATTGGAAAGCGACGCTGAAAGAATACAGCTGATCTCGAGTGAAAAAGGCGACGCGCGCGCGGGATCAAGCGGGAAAAACATAGCCGCAGAGAGACGCTCGTGGGGCGAGAAGGGGGAGGGGAGGGCGGCTTTTGAACCTGACAGCCAATACGATCTTGACGGGATTCTCAAGGATCTCGTCGCCTCGTATATAATCGATAGCTCTATATATGTATTCGCGAGGCTCTATCTTTCCTCGACAGGAAAAATGTTAGGATGATCTTCTGCGAGCTCTATGCGCATATGCCTCGTTATGCGCGATTTTCTTTGCCTATATCTCTGCTGATTCCTCGCGACGTCGAGCGCCTCGCATGTGCAGTTTGAATCGATGGTGCTTTGCTGCCTTGCTGAGTAATGAAAGAGGCTTTATGCTCGCGAGAAAAACGGATTCTCCAATTCGCACGCATCGTTCGATCATATTTTTATGTACTTAGGTGTGCAAATGCGGGAGAGCGAGTAAGCGAGAGAGAGAGAGAGAGAGAGAGAGAGAGAGAGAGAGAGAGAGAGATCCGTATCCCGTATACAAAAATAGATACAAGTTAAAGAAAAAGAATAACAAATAATGCGTATAAAAATTATAATACAATCAAATAATACGCAAGATTACGCAAAAAATAATTACACAAATAACACGAAAATAAAAATGCAAAAAGGTGAGCCTGGCAGATGTGAAACGTCGGTACTAATGTTACTAATCTCCTTCGATACTCCACACACGATGTACGCTCTGCTTCTAAATCTCTCTCTCTCTCGCTCTCTCTCTTTGCGCGCTGAGGACAACTACTTTGCTAAATGAGGGCTAAAGCCCTTTCATATTGTCCACTTATATTTTTTTTTATATTTGTTATGTACAAAAATAAAGTATTATCTATCTATTTCTCTCTCTTTCTCTCTCTTTCTCTCTCTCATCTCTGCGCATGTGTTTTATTTTATTTATTTTTTTGTAAATATATATATGTTGCCAGGGCTGCATGGACCACCGAGTTCTGAGCCTCTATAATAAACACTTCTCTACTCTACTCTGCTACTCTCTCTCAGTACCTCACTGACTTCCACGTGTAAGTGGGGGAGACGTAGAAAGGGGGTATGAGCTATACCTAGCGACGTTTCACTTCAAGCGTGATGGTCAGGAGGTCAGCCGTTTTGAGTTTACCCCTAGGCGCGATAATACCTGTTTCACATAAAAGAAATAATAGTTTGAAATGTAATGCAGTAATAAACCTAAATTCGCTTGCGATTGCGCAGATTCTCGAATAATCGTCGCTTAAATATTTCTAGGGATGTCCTAATTTTAATATAGTAATTGGAATTGAATCTCGGAAGTGCATTCCCTGAACAATGAATGAATTTTCGTAAGTCTCTCATCTGGTAAAAGGAATCACGAAAGTAGGTGGGAGTAGCCTAGTTGAACGACGTACTTCGGAAGGTAATCTTGGAAAGAATTCTAGGTAGAAGGCTAGGTAGCTTGATTTGTTAGGTATAAATATTTTATTCATTATATAATATTGATAAAATAATTCCTTCGATGTGCCAAAGGTAACCAATTTAATTTTGCATAATAAGGTTCAAGTGTTGAATCCTTATGAAGCTGGAAAATAAACCTTACAGCCGTGTTACGAAGGCGCTATAGTTTCATAGTTAAATACTCAGTAATCGAAATAAGTCATTACTAAAGTTTTAACCAGTTGCGTTTTTAACTTGTCCGACAGATGAAAAGCCTTGAAACATAGATGATGTAAAATAAAATGTACTTTAGCATATACTTGTAAAATGTGTTCCGTTCATGTAAGTTTCATGGATCGAATGACGCCAAAATTTTTGACAGAGTTGTCGATTGGAATTATTGGGGAAAATGTACTGTTTGCTATAGGTTTACATCTTAAAAACGTAAAACGAGATATTAAAAATTTAATTTCGTTTACCCAAATGCTTAGAACCGTGCACGCCGTAAAAAGACTTCAGTAAAAAAACATATCCTTTTG
This sequence comes from Philotrypesis tridentata, assembly GCA_018906965.1. NCBI lineage: Eukaryota > Metazoa > Arthropoda > Insecta > Hymenoptera > Pteromalidae > Philotrypesis > Philotrypesis tridentata. The sequence goes on from JACCIB010000048.1 coordinate 1,209,249, forward strand.
AGATGAAAAATCAATGCTTTTATAACAATTCGATAGTTTAAATTGAAGGCCTGAATGAGCACTTTAAAATAAAAGAAGTTCCATTATAATTGCATGAATAATCAAATTTTTACAGTTTTCCAAAAAAAAATGTTTTTCGACTATTAACTCTGTCATAACCCCTTAAACTTATATCGAATGAATGTTTTACAAGTTGAGAGACGATTGCGTTTTGTCATACCAAAGAACAAGCTATTCGGTGCTGGATAGGACGTTCCGCGTGCGACTGCGTATGATTTCTATTATCCGTGCGAGCGAGTTCCCAGTTAATTTGTACGTACCAGTTTCTCTCCGTACTCTCACCGGTTAATCTTTGGCTCTCGCCTAAAAGCGTATACCCGCTTGTAAAGTTAGCATGCTTGTATTATTTATGTTTGTAAAATCAATAATTATTTTAAGTTCACAATATGTACAATAGCTTTTTTCCCGCTAAGCGCTTGCATTTGTTTGTTTTGCCTAGTTCCCTTCTATCTCCTAGGTTTAAAACCCACGTGTTTTAATACATAGTTGATACTACATTTTAACGAGGTAATTCAATATCATATAAAACTGCCAACAGCCACGGATATAACCATCAAAAATGTCTTACAGTTACCAGATACGACCTTTCCTAAGATGTGGATATGGTATCATTTTTCAACTCGCTGAATCATAGTATCACGCACAGCAAAGAAAAAACGTCGAAATTGCAACTTGGGATATCTCATGTTTGTTCGTCTGTAAGTTCAAAAGTCTTTTCGTGCCATTATACAGTATATACAAAATAATATAGGTATATCAATTATCTAAAAGAAAAAATATTTATTTTCATCCGGGGCAAAGTTATTTAATAAAATTTGAAGTTTACGTATAGGTATATAATATATATTATACTGCAAATAAGTTACATGAAAAATTATTCGAATTTCTGTCAAGCAACTACCATTTGTTGTTAAACATTGTTGAAACATTTTATACTCTTTAAGATTTATATTCTTTATTTTATAGGTATATATTGTTGTTATTTTATTTGTTAGACCATTCAGATTTTGCAACGATTCACCGAAATCGAGTAGGTAACGTCATCGATTATTTATATTATACCGTGTATTTACAATAATGCGCATATCTGTAGTCTTAAGCGCATGTCACGCGGAGTATTTATAAATTAAAAAAAAATGAATATCGATTAGAAAAAACTATTTTTTTCTCATTCTGCGACCCCAATGGAAGAAGAAAAATTGTCCCGAGGCGATGCAAAGCGAATTAGTTTTATTGATTTTCCCATGCATAAAATCTTCTGGTAAGAATCGATTTTGATATATCCGTGGTGCATTGGCTGGATTCGTGGTTTAGTCTACGAAAGGGGGGGGGGGGGAGTTATAGGATATAGTTTAAATTTTTTTTTTTTTTTATTATAGTATTTTAAATCTTACAAGATCTATTTCTGCTTTGCAGATAACAAACAATAGTTTTACAATGTTATGTCACATTTTTCTAGAAATTGCAATATTAATTTACAAACTCCGACGTTTGGTTCCTGCAAGAACATTTCTATACATAGCGGGGGTACAAAATTTAGTTCTTTTAACTTTTTAATTAATATTTCACGTTGATCGTTGAACCGCTTACATTGCCAGATAACGTGATTAAGGTTTTCGATCGCTTCTCCGCAAATACACTGAGGTGAATCAATAATATGAATTTTAGCAAGTGATTCTGCCAAGTTATAATGATCGGCTCTAGCCCGATTTACAAATGTAATTAGTTTTCTTCCTAAGTTTTTTTTTGGAACCATGCGATTTTACTATCGTTATAGTACATATTAAAATATTTGATACCTTTGGTTCGGCCCTGTGCTCTGATAATATTTGCCGTCTCTTCATACATATTTTTTCTTAATTCTTCGTATGAATCGCTATATGCAATCTTTATATTATTTGCATACGGTTTCAAAGTAGCTTGTTTCGCAACGGTATCTGCACTTTCATTACCATCTAATCCAAAGTGTGCTGGTATCCAAATTAATTCCAGGCGCGCTTTAGGATTTTCGCGCTTATACCAGTTAAATTTTTGTTTAATCGAGAGAAATTGATGATTACTCATAGATTTCGCATGGTTACTATTAATTCCTTGTAGAACACTTTTCGAATCCGATAGAATGAGTACGCAGTTATCGTTGCGCTCAAGCGCTATGTCCATCGCTCGGTTGATCGCCATAGTTTCCGCTGTGAAAATAGAGGCTTTCATTATTATACTTATTTGTTCTGCGATCTTAAGCTGGGGGACTACACATGCTGCACCTACATGTCTATTTCCTTGAATTTTACTCCCGTCTGTATAAATGTGTAAGCCTTTATTTTCACCTAGGAATTTTTTCAATTTCTCGCACGGATTTTTTTCTTTTTTTAGAGTTTTTCCTAGGTTCAAATTTACAGGAATTTTTGTGACGCTTGTTTTATAATCATGTAAATATATTGGGTTTTTGTCGAAGGATTCTATACATTCTGATAAATGACACGCTTTGTCTATATAGTCTATATACAGTCGTTTTGTATTTTTCATTGTCGGACTTTTATACGTTAAATTTTTATACATCATATTATTTTTGTTTGCCAAGACTTTAGTGAAATATCTAATGCCTAAAAACTTCGTTCTTTCCTGTATTAGAGAGACTTTAGATTCGGCAATTATAATATTTGTAGGCGTGCTTTTACGGTACCCTAAGGCTGCTCTAACTGCTGCAAATTGCAATTGCTCAATTTTCTTTATGCGTTTCTTCTGTGACGGAAAATATATATAACATCCATAATCTAATGAGGAACGAACGAAGGATTTGTACAGGATAATTAACGTAGAGGGGTCCGCTCCCCAATTTATTCCGCTCAAGAATTTTATAATATTTAATAAGGCGTTACACTTTGTTAAGATTTTATTTATATGCTCTTCAAAGGTAAGCCTATAGTCGAGTGTTAAACCTAAGAACTTGGCTGAGTTTCTTGAAACAATTTTTTCTTCGCCTATTTTTAGCTCCGTCGCTCCCGGACTAATGCCATTTTTGTTAAAATGAACGAATTTTGTTTTTCTTGGTGAGAGTTCTAAGCCTATGGCTGCTAGATTTTCGCTTATTATATTCAAAGAGTTTTCAAGTAGTTGACTACCATCATTGTTTCTCGTAATTTTGGTTGTGACGACAATATCATCAGCAAACTGTAAAATTGTTGCCTCTTTTGAAACCTTGTCTGGAACACTCGCAGCATAAATAATGAAAAGGAGCGGACTAATTACTCCCCCCTGCGGTACACCTTTTTTTAACTGAATATGCTCTTGCCCGTCGATACTTGTGTGTATTTTTCTTTCATATATTAAATGTTTAACGAATTGGACTATTTTTTCCGAGCAGTTAATATCCGCTAGTTTATCAAGCATAATATCCGACAAGACATTGTTGTATGCGTCCGAAACATCCAGAAAAGCACCTAGAATACTATCTTTAGCGATTAGGACTTCATCAATCTGATAGGTAAGGTACATTAAATTATCTTGGCACGATCGGTCTCTCCTAAAACCTGATTGAAATCTCGGAATTACTCCGTTTTTTTCTACCCACCACTCTAGTCTATATTTTACCATTACCTCGAAAATTTTACAGATACACGAGGTGAGTGCAATTGGTCGGACGCTACTGCCGTCGGGTTTATCTATCATATGTATATATGATTGTTTCCAATCATTCGGAAATTGGCTTTTTTGGTACATCTCGTTATAAATGTCCAATAACAGGAGTCTATACTTTAAAGACAATTTTAGGAGGGTGTCATAATCCACGCCATCCAATCCCGGAGATGAACTTGGATTGCGAGAGTCTAAAGCTCTGTTTAGTTCGGTAAATGAGAAGGGTTCGTCAAAAAATTGGTTTATTCGGCATTGCGGCAGGTAGTTCGGATCATTGCTAGCCCACGGAGGATTTAGTTTGTTTAAACATTCCTCACATTTTTTGTCGCGTTCCTCTTTGTTTTTTTGTCCATTTGTTACCGTTTTACACCAGGCATTTTTAATAATTCTGATTTTGTTCCAAACGTATGTTTTACTTGTATGAAAATTTATTGTACCCGCGAACCGTTTGTTCGTGCATATTTGTACTTTATATAGCGACTAGCACGATTTAAATTTCGCGCCGCTGCGGTCGGCGATTATTCATGGTGTTTAGGAGCGCACTGCGCATGAGTAGGCCTCTTGACGGCTAGCGCGTAAGATCGGCGCGCGTGACGCGGGCAGATTGATTTCGGCATCGATCGAGAGCACTGGTTTGTCGCGCAGCCTCGATACGCTCCGAGCTATTCTTTGTACGCGTTTTTATTTGTTGCAATTTCGTGTATCCGGCGCGTTACCTATGGCGGTATAGTTAGCATTACGGAAATTAGTGACGTGCTAAATTGTGGTATTTCGCGTGGGCAAGCCCAACTTGCGGCCTTGTTTCGTGAATCTTCACGATAGGGTTGCCAGTCGCGGCACTCGACGAGTGTGCAACGGCGCGTTGGAGTGAGGGCTGATCCCGTACCTGCGACGGCAGGGCTCTAAGGCGTGCGAGGCCTTTGGCCAACTGGACATCCTCCACCGTATTCCGACCTACTCTTTAAGGACGAAGTTCAAGCCGACAGCGCTTGAACACAATAATATTAGTGCATAGGTGGGCTGTTCCAAATCATTAGGGTAAGAGAGCTCTCTAGGTTAAGTTCATTTATCTATTAAGTATATTTATAGCTTAGAATTACATTGGCTTTGCATTCGTATTCTTTAATTTTAATCTGTTCTATTGTGCTCTTAATTTGTTTTTAAATAAAGTTAAAACCCCTCATCACCTTTCTCAGGCTTTTCCCTCAGCTTCGTGAGGGTTTTTACGCCTGAGCAAGGTATTGTATTGTAACGTCACGCGAAATTATTGCATTTTTATTCAGCAAACCCAATCACTCTTCCCTATCCCTTACTCTGCTAAAAGTAGCAATTTCAAATATTTCATGGTGCCCCGGGTGAGGAAGAGTGGTTGTCGTTTTTGTTTAAGTAATAAATATGAAATCAAAGTTAATAATTTCATAAGTATCTAGATGTATATCATTACGTTGAATTAATTGTAAAGGTACAATAGTCGCCGTTGCGACTCGTCTTATAATATTGTGCGTGTCTTTGTTAGATTTGTATTATTAGTCATAAGTTCAAAGTAAAGGCTGGAACAAAGAGTTCGATTGAATTACATTAACTGTAAGGCTGGTCCATCGCATCGCGCTTATCTTATTTTGGTTTTCGCGCCTTTGCGGCTTCGCGCTGCTTAAGCCGAACGCATACATATAGCTGTAGTTGGTGTCGAAGAATAAAGTATATCGAATAGAATAACGTGCGCGATCAGTTTCACATTAGCCTCACCGCTTGGACTCGGACACTATTCGATACGAGCGATTCATCGAAATAATCGCATGAGCAGTTTTTTCTCTCAGAAATGACTCTTAGCGGATTATATGTTATTCTTATTCTATTCTCCGCATAATCCTTTTGACAGTTGAGCGTTATATTCATAGTTATTCGACTTAATTCACTTAACTTTACTGTTTTTTCTGCTAGGGATATTTGACTTATAATTTTAATTTGCTCATAAATAAATTTAAATAGTTTAATTTCAACGATTTTACAATGGCTCCCACGTCTCTTAGGAGGCTCACTGCATTGCAAAATGCACGCATGGAAGAAATAATACGCATGGGTTCACGTTTGAGAGAGAAAGCACCTGAATCATTGAATAGAAACATTGTTGATTCGCGTATTGATACTCTTAATAGCATTTGGTCAGAAGCCCGCGAAGCGCATGGGGAAATAATAGTCAGAGATGATACTGAGGCTGACCCTTACGTCACTGATAATATATTTCCTAAAATTCAACGGATATATGAGGATTTGTTAGACGAGTTGCTCACTAGACTATCGCAATTTGACAATGATGTTGATTTACCTGTTCCTCCAGCCCCAAATAACGACACTTTCGATAGATCAGACATGACAAAGTTACCTCCGCTCGATCTTCCTAAGTTTTCTGGTAAATACGAAGATTGGGAGAGCTTCTCTGATCTATTCAACTCACTAGTTCATTCAAAAAAGATAGGAGATGCTACGAAACTGCATTATTTGAAGCTCAGTTTAACAGACATAGCGGCTGACCTAGTCAAAGACGTTACTACGACAGAGGCTAACTATCTCACAACATGGCAGGCGTTAAAACAACGCTTTTACAATCCGCGACTTATCGTAAACAATCATCTGAACGCTCTTATGAATATGACTATCTTGAAAAAGGAAACTGCAGGTGATTTGCGCGCATTTGCAGATGAGGCACAGCGTATAGTTCGCGCTTTATCTAATCTTAAAATGCCCGTCGAACATTGGCATATTTGGTTTATACACATATTATCCGCGAAATTAGACCCAGAATCTAGGAAAGCGTGGGAATCAGAGATAAGTGGAAAAGATCACGCCCCTGTCGCAAACAGGGAAGGCAGTAGCTCGTCTTCTAGTGTGGCCGAATTAGGACCATTGAATCATTTTCCTAAGTTCGCAGACTTTGCGAACTTTCTTGAGAAGCGTTCGCAGACGCTCCACATGATTACGACTGAAAATGCAGTTGACAAAAAATCTTCTTCGACTGCGAAATACAGTCATGGATCAAAAAAGGTGTTTCACGCTCAACAAGGGCATAAATCGCCTCCTAAATGTGCTCTTTGTTCGGGCGCGCATCAACTATGGAAATGCCATAAATTGAAAGCAAAGTCGTCATATGATCGTAGGTCGGAGATAAGGCGGTTAAAATTGTGCTTCAATTGTTTCGGTCATCATAAATTTGAATCGTGTAATTCAAAAGGCCGATGCTCTACGTGTCATGAAAAGCATCATACGCTTCTTCATTTTGATTCCAAACGAACAGAAAAAGCTTCTTCGTCGTCGGCAAGCTCCGACAAAAAACCAGAATTGACTAATAATTCATCACAACAGAAAGTAAACGTACTAACAGCAAGTATAACTAAGTCGAAGTGCGCGATCATTCTAGCTACAGCTCAAATTACCTTGATAGGATCGAACGGGAGGCATACTCGCGTACGCGCACTGCTCGATCAAGGCTCAGAAGCGACGTTCATTACAGACTCCGTCGCGCAGCTGCTCAAATTACCAAAACGCGCGGCCAAGATTTGTTTATCGGGAGTAGGTGCGAGTTCCTCGGGAGTAGCTAAAGCAGTGACGTCAGTCAAGCTGCAATCTATGATCAATCCGGAGTTTCAACTAGAAACTGAGGCGCTTGTGCTTCCGCGTCTAACATCTTTTTTGCCTACGCGTAATATCATGGAAATTGATCTAAAACTGTTCGATGGGTTAACTCTTGCTGATCCTCAATTTCATGTTAAAGATTCTATAGATATGATATTAGGAGCTGATATTTACGGACAGTTGTTGCGATCCGGTATACGCAATTTTGCAAACACAAAATTGGTCGCTCAGGATACTGAGCTCGGATGGATCATTTCGGGATCTACTCAAACAAGCGTGTCACGGCGGGCGGGGCGCTCTTATCGCACGGCAATACAATCAATGCATTGTATCTCGACTAATGATCTGTCCACTACTCTAGAAAAGTTCTGGGATTTCAAAGAAGTTTCTGGCGTTACTCACGAGTCCATTTCGGGGAATGAGGCAAATCGCGCGACTTTACAATCCCTTCATTGTATTTCGAACAACGACTTGAATGATTCTCTTCAAAAATTCTGGAATCTACAAGAATTACCTGATACTACTCATGAGTTAAAACCAGAGGATGAATCATGCGAGCTTCTTTTTCGCGAAACACATACGCGTGATGCGAAAGGTCGTTACATCGTGCGTCTCCCCTTGAAATCTAACCTACCAGCAGTAGCGGCCGAGTCTCGAAACATGTCTTTAGGCTCGCTATCGTATTTATATAAGCGCTTTGAACGTGACGTTAAACTGGCTGACGCTTATCGTGAGTTTATGTCTGTGTATGAAAAGCTCGGTCATATGTCTCGTACTCCAAGGGAAGAAATTGAAAATCCACATGCATGGTATCTGCCCCATCATCCTGTTGTTAGATATGTATCATCAAATTTAAAACTACGAGTAGTCTTTGATGCATCTAGATTGACGCGAGATAAACATTGCCTAAATAAATTTCTCACGCCGGGACCGGCATTACAAAGCGATCTTGATTTAATTCTCCTAAATTGGCGCATGTATCGTTATGTTTTTACAGCAGATATTGTAAAAATGTTCCGACAAATAAGAGTAGCTGCGAATGATCAAGCTTATCAAAGAATTTTATGGGCTCCTAGTCCCAACGAGCCTCCAATCGACTATCAATTAACTACGGTTACTTACGGGACTGCTTGCGCGCCATATCTCGCTATTAGGACCTTGCTACAGCTAGCTCGAGACGAAAGAAAACATTTCCCACTCGGAGCGCAATGTATTGAAAATAATATGTATGTAGACGATATATTCGCCGGAGCCGATAGCTTAGAAGTAGCAATTTTAAAAAGAGATGAACTTTCCGGAATCCTAAATTCTGCTGGAATCGAATTGGATAAATGGGCCGCAAATCATCTTGATCTTCTTCCAGCTCATATACAGAGATGTCACGATGGGTCGGAAAAGAGTATTGATAAAGACGAGATCGTGAAAACATTGGGCGTTCATTGGAACCCAAGACGCGACGCATTTACGTTTTGCGCTTCAGATTTTAAAACGCTAGCCGTTGCTTCAGATAAACGAAGTATTCTTTCTAACATTTCACGTTTATTTGATCCCCTCGGTTGGCTCGCTCCAGTTATAATAACAGCCAAAATTTTAATGCAGGACTTGTGGATTCTTAAGTGTGGGTGGGATTCTCCATTACCTATTTCTATACGCGAGCGCTGGATAGAATATTGCAATTCACTTGAATCATTGTCGGATTTGCACGTCAGTCGATGGGTAGATGTCGCCCCTGGGAAATCATATCAAGTGCACGGATTTTGTGATGCATCTTCACGTGCTTACGCGGCTGCTGTTTATCTCAGAGTTGATGACGGCAATGAGAAGTCTCATGTTTCACTATTGGCATCGAAAGCCAAAGTGGCACCTGTTAAAACGATTAGTATACCGAATTTAGAACTGTGCGGAGCTGTACTCCTCGTAAAACTTCTACTTCACTTGCAAAAGCTAGATTTTTTAAAAAACTTGCCGTTGTACGCGTGGTCTGATAGTCAGGTAGTTCTCAACTGGTTGCGAAAACATCCTCGATTTTGGAAGACATTCGTAGCTAATCGAGTATCTTACATACAAACAGAACTGCCGTCTGCTACTTGATCTCATGTTCCAACTAAGGAAAATCCAGCTGACGTAGCAACGCGCGGATCGAAGCCAGATGAGTTAAAATTTAACGAATTATGGTGGCGCGGGCCAACTTGGCTTTCTTTGTCTTTCGAAAATTGGCCCACAGCGGCAGCGAATGCACAAAATCTGCACCCTCTAATCACTCCTACAGCGAAAGCGAGTGCTCAAGTTTTACACACGCAAACCTCTCCGGCTGAACCGGAAATACTAACGAGGTTTTCTTCTTACACACGATTGATCCGTGTAGTTGCATACTGCCTACGCCCACTAACGAATTTGCGAAGACGCAAACAAAACTTGAGTCCGCTTCCTCCATTTTTGAGTACTGATGAGCTAACTAGAGCTCGATTTCATTTAATTAGAATAGCTCAAACAACTGCGTTTAAATCGGAAATCAGTCTGTTAAAAAACGGAAGGTCTCTACCGAAACGTAGTAAACTGCGGAAACTTAAACCGTTTATCGATAAAAACGACTTACTATGCATCGGTGGTCGTCTCACGCACTCTACACTAGCAACCGATGCTAAAAATCCGCCGATTCTTTCGCACATGTCGAGTCTAAGTAGATTAATCGTCAGTTATGCACATATTTCTTGTCTTCATGGTGGACCAGCCCTTACTACTAGCATTGTAAACCGTTATGCGTGGATCTTAGGAAAAAGGCGTTTAATCAAAACTACTGTATCTAATTGTATTGCGTGTCAACGTGTGAAGCCTCGCTTAACGCATCAGCTGATGGGAGACCTCCCCGCTTCTCGAGTGACACCAGGTAGGCCGTTTTCTACTTCCGGCCTTGACTACGCTGGACCAATTTCAGTTCGCACTACCAAGGGCCGAGGGTACAAGTCATACAAGGGCTACATAGTTCTTTTCATCTGCTTTTCAACGCGAGCCGTTTACTTAGATCTCGTTAGCGACTGTACATCTGCGACGTTTATAGCTGCTTATCGACGTTTCACTTGCCTGTACGGTGTCTGTCGCAATCTTTACAGCGACAATTCATCAACCTTTCATGGAGCAGATAAGGAGCTAAAAAGGATGTTTAATGCAGCTTCAGAATTCTATAAAACTACCGCCGCTACACTTGCAAACGATGGGACCAGTTGGAATTTCATTCCTCCGAGCGCCCCTCATTATGGAGGACTATGGGAGGCTGGCATTAAGTCAACAAAGCACCATCTAAAGAGATACATTGGCGAGCATACGCTCACGTTCGAAGAACTGTCCACTGTACTTAAGGAAATTGCTGCTTGCCTTAATTCTCGTCCGCTTTGCCCTCTGAGTTCGGATATCGAAGATTTAAATGCACTCACACCTGCACACTTTTTGATTGGTGAAGCTTCGGTATTAGTACCAGATGAAGAACCACCGAACCAACCGGAACATCGTCTTGACCGTTTTCAACTGATGCAGCGCATCCGCAATAATTTTTGGAAGCGCTGGCATAACGAATATTTGCACTACTTGCAAGAAAGAGGCAAATGGAAAACGCCAACAGAAAACTTTGCTGTTGGGCAACTAGTATTAGTTATCGACGATCGTTATCCACCCTCCAAATGGCCCCTCGGTAGAGTAATAGAAGTGCATGCAGGCTCAGACGGTTTCATCAGAGTCGTCACTGTCAAAACCTCTACCACGACTTTGAAGCGTCATATTGCTCGTTTGGCTCCGCTGTCAACACCCGACGACACAAAGAAGAAAAGTGATAAGTGAGTGAATGTCTCGTAGTGATAGTGATTTAGTGTTGAATGATCCAGTGTGATTAATTGGTATGCATAGTATGATCGCAGTGTGATGCATTATTATGTACCATTCGTCCTGCGGACGAAGGCGGGCGGAATGTTCGTGCATATTTGTACTTTATATAGCGACTAGCACGATTTAAATTTCGCGCCGCTGCGGTCGGCGATTATTCATGGTGTTTAGGAGCGCACTGCGCATGAGTAGGCCTCTTGACGGCTAGCGCGTAAGATCGGCGCGCGTGACGCGGGCAGATTGATTTCGGCATCGATCGAGAGCACTGGTTTGTCGCACAGCCTCGATACGCTCCGAGCTATTCTTTGTACGCGTTTTTATTTGTTGCAATTTCGTGTATCCGGCGCGTTACCTATGGCGGTATAGTTAGCATTACGGAAATTAGTGACGTGCTAAATTGTGGTATTTCGCGTGGGCAAGCCCAACTTGCGGCCTTGTTTCGTGAATCTTCACGATAGGGTTGCCAGTCGCGGCACTCGACGAGTGTGCAACGGCGCGTTGGAGTGAGGGCTGATCCCGTACCTGCGACGGCAGGGCTCTAAGGCGTGCGAGGCCTTTGGCCAACTGGACATCCTCCACCGTATTCCGACCTACTCTTTAAGGACGAAGTTCAAGCCGACAGCGCTTGAACACAATAATATTAGTGCATAGGTGGGCTGTTCCAAATCATTAGGGTAAGAGAGCTCTCTAGGTTAAGTTCATTTATCTATTAAGTATATTTATAGCTTAGAATTACATTGGCTTTGAATTCGTATTCTTTAATTTTAATCTGTTCTATTGTGCTCTTAATTTGTTTTTAAATAAAGTTAAAACCCCTCATCACCTTTCTCAGGCTTTTCCCTCAGCTTCGTGAGGGTTTTTACGCCTGAGCAAGGTATTGTATTGTAACGTCACGCGAAATTATTGCATTTTTATTCAGCAAACCCAATCACTCTTCCCTATCCCTTACTCTGCTAAAAGTAGCAATTTCAAATATTTCACCGTTTGACTGTATTCTCTTTTCTTTGACTTAAAGGTTTTTTTGGCTATCGAACAGAATTTTTTATATTCAATTAGGTCTTTAAGCTCTTTCGTAAAATTCCATTTTTTAAAAGCGGCGCGTCTTAGTCTCCTGATCTTGTCGCACTCCACGTCCCACCACGCGACTGGATTTAAAAAGTTTTTTTTTCTTTTATGTTTTTTCGAGCGCGGTGTTGTATCTTTAAGACCATTTTGAACTGTTTCTACGAATAATTTATATTTTTCAACGCACGACAAATTATTACAATCAGCTGAGAGGAACTTACTGAATTCGAGCGATAGGATATTTTCAAATTCTGTCCAGTTCGTTCGTACGGATTTTAGTTTGAATGTTTTAACTTGGCGTACATGTTTGTTTGTGTCGAGATCTACAGTTATCGGATAGTGATCCGATCCGAACGTTTCGTCAAAGATTTCATAGTTAATATTGGCAGCTATGTCCCTAGAAGATAAGATTAAATCTATATTTGATTGACGGCCACTTCTAACATCGACATGTGTCAACGAGTCAAAATTATGTAAAATTAAATCGTTTGTTTCTATACTTTGATCTAACCTTAGCCCGTTACTATCTGTTAGTAAACAATTCCATTTGGTGTTGTGAGAGTTAAAATCCCCGACAATGACCGTATTTGTGATCTTTCTGTTGCTACCATTTATAATTTTGTCCCATTCCACTTGCGGCAAGGTTTTTCCGGGAATTCTATATACGGATATAATTTCGAGCTTCGGTATGATATTTGTAATTTGTATACCAGTTATTTCATAGTTTTCATTTAAATCAGTGATTAGATTTAATTCTGTAAAACATAAGTTTTTTCTTACCATGATTATTAGGCCACCACCTCGCGTATCAGTTCGATCTTTTCTGAGTGTCGTAAAACCTGCTACTTTGAAATTTACGTTCGATTTTAGCCATGTTTCGACCCCAACAAAAATGTCAAAATCTTTCAGTATGCGTAGTATATCACCTTCGCGTTGCTTTACGCTGCGAGCATTCCAGTACAAGATTTTTAGGCGGAACTTGTCCATTCTTTCTAAATTACTATTCAAAGAAAAACTAGTATATATAATTATATAGTAACAAAAAGGATTGAATCGATTATTTTTATACTGCGTCGGAATTATTATCTAGGGTCACAGAGTTTTGTCTGCTGCGCTGACTGTACAGGCTTGATTTGGAATCATAACTTGACAGTGACGATGACGAATATATCGCGTCATTGTCTTTCATACTATTTCGAATTCGCGTAATCCTACTCTTTGTGTTACGGTCGTTTATATATGTATATACGTCTGTAAGCATGTTGATTAGATCGTCTGGACTGTTTGTATACATAGAAGCCAGCTCTGGGATATTGGAGTTTTCGTGCGACTTTTCTAAGAAATCGATGAGGTCGTCGAAATTTAACGGAAATCCATTTTCTTGGCTGGTTATAAATTCTTTGGCTGGCGCAAGCGTAATTTTATAATTAATGTTTATTCTTTTACCTTTTTTGTTTTTATGCTTAATATCTTCTTTCTTACTATCCTTCTTTTTGGCTGGAGTGACTTTAGGACTGGATGTGCTACTTAAATCTGATTGCGGATGCACCCTTTTCCCTCCAGGTCGAAATCGTGGAAATACGAACTTTTCCTGTTGCTCCCAGGCTGATGATATGTTATCAGTTTTTTCTGTTGGAACCTCACAATCTGCTTTTTCACTTCGTGTCTCCTTTATGCCTTCGGTTTGTTCTTGACTCGTGCAGAACCTGGCCAGGTGGACTTCCTGTTTACATTGGAAACAGACCATTTTTTCGGACGAAAAGTAGATGTAGTAATTTACACCTTCTTGTTCTATTTTGAGTGAGCTCGGTATTCTGGAAGCTTCTTCAGGTGCGATATAGATTTGTTTCCTGAAGCTCAGCAAGTGCCCCAGCTCTGGCTTGTGTATACCTGCTTTAATGGCGGTGATTTGAGATACTGGCGTGATGTTCAATTTTTTCAATTCTTTTATTATCGTAGCTGAAGTAATGCATGGCGGCACGTTGGAGATTAGAAATCTTTTCGCTTTCGAAATTAGAGGGCGGATTCCGAGAATATGTTCTCTAATGGTAATTTTCTTTCCTTCAGTGTCTAAAGCGTTTATTATGTCAGCATTGCTAAGGTAGAAGCAGATGCGATTTTGTGAGATCCGTGAAACGTAATGAATATCCTTGGGGTTAACAATTTTTGATAGAGCGATTGCATATTCTTCTACCGATAATCCATCAACGGCGTCTAATACGATAGCTTGGTCACGTGTATAGACTCTTTCTTACTGTACAATACTCGAGTATGAAACTGAACTTTGTGTGGCGATTTCACTCATTGTGAAAGAGGATGAGGGTGGAACCCTCTATCTTCGGTACAAGTACCGGCAAAAAAAAAAACAAAATCGACAACTCTCTCTGATTTTCTCTGTACTAATTCACGGCGAATACTATTATCGGCATATTCACACGTGATAGGTACTGGACACTGTTTGTAAACACGTCTTATCCGCGCCACGTCCAGCGAGAGACTCAAGTATTTTAATTGAATATCTTGATTGCACTGCTTGTTTGTAAATTTTTGGCTTAAACGCCGGGCTCGAACGATAATTATAAGTAGAGTTCACTTTTAGTTTTATTATTAGCGTCTGCAACAATATACCATGGGCATCGAAGAAAAGGTCTGTGTCACGTGCGCGCGAGAGGGCGCACTGGGGGAGCGGGAGAGCGGCAAAAGGGAGGGAGACAAGCAGTACATGCAACACATTTTTTTTTCAACTCTGCAGGGAAACAGTAAGTATATGTATACGTATACGAACTTTGGTCTGGTGTTTGTTAAAAAAAACAGGAGTCGAGTTTTTTCTCCAAGCGACGCTGCGCTACTGCTGCTGCTGCTGCCGCTACTGCCGCCCAAGTTTTATGGCAGAGGCAGTAGAGCTATAGACGGGGGTTGAAAGCTGCAGAAGAACGTAATTAGCTTGAAGAATGTATAAGCAGGTAGTCGGGTTCAGGTCAGTTTACCATCGCGCTGCTCCGAAATAGAGTAATCAAACGATGAAGTCCTGCGGTTCAATTTTGTCATTACTATGCGAGTAAGTCCTCCCGCTTGTTTTAGAACAAAGAATTACCAAGTACAATTTTTCTTTGCAAAGTCTCCGCACATTTGCGATAGGATGAACCGCCATTGCGATATTCCCTTCCAAACATGTATGGTCATTTTCGGGAAATTTCCCGATTTTAAGTAAGTAAATTTTGAACCTCTCTAGTTTCTCTATATTGTTGATCCGAATATAGGCATTACTCTACTCGTTTTAAAGCTCTCGCTCTCAGCTTTTCAATGCGATCAGCCAAATTTCGATAGGATGAACCGCCTTAGAGATATTTGCTTCCAAACATTTTTTGGTAATTTTCCGGAAATTTCCCGATTTTTGGTATGTAAATTTTGAACCTCTCTAGTTTCTCTATCGTTGTTCCAAATATAGGCATTATTCTACTCGTTTTAAAGCTCTCGCTCTCAGCTTTTCAATGCGATCAGGCAAATTTCGATAGGATGAACCGCCAACGAGATATTCATTCCGAAGATTGTATGGTCATTTTCGGGAAATTTCCCGATTTTATGTACGTAAATTTTGAACCTCTCTAGTTTCTCTATCTTTGATCCAATTATAAGCATTATTATACTCGTATTAAAGCTCTCGCTCTCAGCTTTTCAATGCGATCATTCAAATTTCGATAGGATGAACGGCCTTCGAGATATTTGCTTCCAAACATTTTTTGGTAATTTTCCGGAAATTTCCCGATTTTTGGTATGAAAATTATGAATCTCTCTAGTTTCTCTATCGTTGATCCGAATATAGGCATTATTATACTCGTTTTAAAGCTCTCGCTCTCAGCTTTTCAATGCTATCAGGCAAGTTTCGATAGAATGAATCGCCATCGAGATATTTGCTTCCATACATTGTTTAGTCATTTTCCGGATATTTCCCGATTTTTGGTATGAAAATTTTGAACCTCTCTAGTTTCTCTATCGTTGATCCGAATATAGGCATTATTATACTCGTTTTAAAGCTCTCGCTCTCAGCTTTTTAATGCGATCAGCCAAATTTCGATAGGATGAACGGCCTTCGAGATATTTGCTTCCAAACGTTTTTTGGTAATTTTCCGGAAATTTCCCGATTTTTAGTATGTAAATTTTGAACCTCTCTAGTTTCTCTATCGTTGATCTGATTACAAGCATTATTATACTCGTTTAAAAGCTCTCGCTCTCAACTTTTCAATGCGATCAGGCAAGTTTCGATAGAATGAACCGCCATCGAGATATTTGCTTCCATACATTGTTTAGTCATTTTCCGGATATTTCCCGATTTTTATTTGATAAATTTTGAACCCCTCTAGTTTTTCTATCGTTGATCCGAATATAGGCATTATTGTACCCGTTTTAAAGCTCTCGCTCTCAGCTTTTCAATGCTATTAGACAAATTTCGATAGGATGAACCGCCTTCGAGATATTTTCTTCGAAACACTATATGGTCATTTTCGATAAATTTCCGGAATTTTGGTATGTAAATTTTGAATCTCTCTAGATTCTCTATCGTTGATCCGTAAATAGGCATCCGTAAATAGAGTCAGGAAAAAAACTAGCTAAAATTGGAAAATTTTCCAAAAATTGCATATCAACCTTTTTTCGATTTCTTCTCGACCCCCCCCCCCCCCCCCCCCCGAGGCTGACAGAATTCTGAACCGAAATTTGAGAAAAATATGGAAGGATGAGCGAAACTTTTTTGAACATATCTTCCAGAATATTGAACGGATCGACGCCAAACTTCGTGTGCATACTTCTGCAAGCATATACCACTAATACGCGGCGATTCAGCCCGATCAAGCGACATCGAATTTTTCGTTACAACCCTCCTTGGATGATATAAAATTCTGTATCTTCTGGAATATTGACCGGATCGACGCCAAACTTCGTGTGCATGCTCCTGCAACCATATAACACTAATATGCGGCGATTCAGTCCGATCAAGCGACATCGAATTTTTCGTCACTACCCTTCTTGGCTGATATAAAATTCTGTATCTTCCAGAATATTGATCGGATCAAAGCGAAACTTCGTGTGCATACTTCTGCAATCATATACCACTATACGCGGCGTTTCAGCTCGATCCGGCGACATCGCATTTTTCATTACAACCCTCCTTGGCTGATATAAAATTCTGTATCTTCCAGAATATTGATCGGATCAAAGCGAAACTTCGTGTGCATACTTCTGCAATCATATACCACTTATACGCGGCGTTTCAGCTCGATCCGGCGACATCGCATTTTTCATTACAACCCTCCTTGGCTGATATAAAATTCTGTATCTTCCAGAATATTGATCGGATCAAAGCGAAACTTCGTGTGCATACTTCTGCAATCATATACCACTAGTACGCGGCGTTTCAGCTCGATCCGGCGACATCGCATTTTTCATTACAACCCTCCTTGGCTGATAAAAATTCTGTATCTTCCAGAATATTGATCGGATCGACGCCAAACTTCGTGTGCATACTTCTGCAAGCATATACCACTAATACGCGGCGTTTCAGCTCGATCCGGCGACATCGCATTTTTCATTACAACCCTCCTTGGCTGATATAAACTTCTGTATCTTCCGGAATATTGAACGGATCAAAGCGAAACTTTGTGTGCATACTTCTGCAAGCATATACCACTAATACGCGGCGTTTCAGCTCGATCCGGCGACATCGCATTTTTCATTACAACCCTCCTTGGCTGATATAAACTTCTGTATCTTCCGGAATATTGAACGGATCAAAGCGAAACTTTGTGTGCATACTTCTGCAAGCATATACCACTAATACGCGGCGTTTCAGCTCGATCCGGCGACATCGCATTTTTCATTACAACCCTCCTTGGCTGATATAAACTTCTGTATCTTCCGGAATATTGAACGGATCAAAGCGAAACTTTGTGTGCATACTTCTGCAAGCATATACCACTAATACGCGGCGTTTCAGCTCGATCCGGCGACATCGCATTTTTCATTACAACCCTCCTTGGCTGATATAAAATTCTGTATCTTCCAGAATATTGATCGGATCAAAGCGAAACTTCGTGTGCATACTTCTGCAATCATATACCACTAATACGCGGCGTTTCAGCTCGATCCGGCGACATCGCATTTTTCATTACAACCCTCCTTGGCTGATATAAAATTCTGTATCTTCCAGAATATTGATCGGATCAAAGCGAAACTTCGTGTGCATACTTCTGCAATCATATACCACTTATACGCGGCGTTTCAGCTCGATCCGGCGACATCGCATTTTTCATTACAACCCTCCTTGGCTGATAAAAATTCTGTATCTTCCAGAATATTGAACGGATCGACGCCAAACTTCTGTGTGCATACTTCTGCAATCATATACCACTAATACGCGGCGTTTCAGCTCGATCCGGCGACATCGCATTTTTCATTACAACCCTCCTTGGCTGATATAAAATTCTGTATCTTCCAGAATATTGATCGGATCAAAGCGAAACTTCGTGTGCATACTTCTGCAATCATATACCACTATACGCGGCGTTTCAGCTCGATCCGGCGACATCGCATTTTTCATTACAACCCTCCTTGGCTGATATAAAATTCTGTATCTTCCGGAATATTGAACGGATCAAAGCGAAACTTCGTGTGCATACTTCTGCAATCATATACCACTATACGCGGCGTTTCAGCTCGATCCGGCGACATCGCATTTTTCATTACAACCCTCCTTGGCTGATATAAAATTCTGTATCTTCCGGAATATTGAACGGATCAAAGCGAAACTTCGTGTGCATACTTCTGCAAGCATACACCACTATACGCGGCGTTTCAGCTCGATCCGGCGACATCGCATTTTTCATTACAACCCTCCTTGGCTGATATAAAATTCTGTATCTTCCGGAATATTGAACGGATCAAAGCGAAACTTCGTGTGCATACTTCTGCAAGCATATACCACTATACGCGGCGTTTCAGCTCGATCCGGCGACATCGCATTTTTCATTACAACCCTCCTTGGCTGATATAAAAATTCTGTATCTTCCGGAATATTGAACGGATCGACGCCAAACTTTGTGTGCATACTTCTGCAAGCATATACCACTAATACGCGGCGTTTCAGCTCGATCCGGCGACATCGCATTTTTCATTACAACCCTCCTTGGCTGATATAAACTTCTGTATCTTCCGGAATATTGAACGGATCAAAGCGAAACTTTGTGTGCATACTTCTGCAAGCATATACCACTAATACGCGGCGTTTCAGCTCGATCCGGCGACATCGCATTTTTCATTACAACCCTCCTTGGCTGATATAAACTTCTGTATCTTCCGGAATATTGAACGGATCGACGCCAAACTTTGTGTGCATACTTCTGCAAGCATACACCACTAGTACGCGGCGTTTCAGCTCGATCCGGCGACATCGCATTTTTCATTACAACCCTCCTTGGCTGATATAAAATTCTGTATCTTCCAGAATATTGAACGGATCAAAGCGAAACTTCGTGTGCATACTTCTGCAATCATATACCACTATACGCGGCGTTTCAGCTCGATCCGGCGACATCGCATTTTTCATTACAACCCTCCTTGGCTGATATAAAATTCTGTATCTTCCGGAATATTGAACGGATCGACGCCAAACTTTGTGTGCATACTTCTGCAAGCATACACCACTAGTACGCGGCGTTTCAGCTCGATCCGGCGACATCGCATTTTTCATTACAACCCTCCTTGGCTGATATAAAATTCTGTATCTTCCAGAATATTGATCGGATCAAAGCGAAACTTCGTGTGCATACTTCTGCAATCATATACCACTATACGCGGCGTTTCAGCTCGATCCGGCGACATCGCATTTTTCATTACAACCCTCCTTGGCTGATATAAAATTCTGTATCTTCCAGAATATTGAACGGATCGACGCCAAACTTCGTGTGCATACTTCTGCAATCATATACCACTTAATACGCGGCGTTTCAGCTCGATCCGGCGACATCGCATTTTTCATTACAGCCTCCTTGGCTGATATAAAATACTGTATCTTCCAGAATATTGATCGGATCGACGCCAAACTTTGTGTGCATACTTCTGCAATCATACACCACTAGTACGCGGCGTTTCAGCTCGATCCGGCGACATCGCATTTTTCATTACAACCCTCCTTGGCTGATAAAAATTCTGTATCTTCCGGAATATTGAACGGATCAAGCGAAACTTTGTGGGCATACTTCTGCAAGCATACACCACTAGTACGCGGCGTTTCAGCTCGATCCGGCGACATCGCATTTTTCATTACAACCCTCCTTGGCTGATAAAAAATTCTGTATCTTCCGGAATATTGAACGGATCAAAGCGCAAACTTCGTGTGGCATACTTCTGCAATCATATACCACTTATACGCGGCGTTTCAGCTCGATCCGGCGACATCGCATTTTTCATTACAACCCTCCTTGGATGATATAAAAATTCTGGTATCTTCCGGAATATTGAACGGATCAAAGCGAAACTTCGTGTGCATACTTCTGCAATCATATACCACTTATACGCGGCGTTTCAGCTTCGAATCCGGCGACAATCGCATTTTTCATTACAACCCTCCTTGGCTGATAAAAATTCTGTATCTTCCAGAATATTGAACGGATCGACGCCAAACTTTGTGGGCATACTTCTGCAAGCATACACCACTATACGCGGCGTTTCAGCTCGATCCGGCGACATCGCATTTTTCATTACAACCCTCCTTGGCTGATAAAAAATTCTGTATCTTCCAGAATATTGAACGGATCAAAGCGAAACTTCGTGTGCATACTTCTGCAATCATATACCACTATACGCGGCGTTTCAGCTCGATCCGGCGACATCGCATTTTTCATTACAACCCTCCTTGGCTGATATAAAATACTGTATCTTCCAGAATATTGATCGGATCAAAGCGAAACTTCGTGTGCATACTTCTGCAATCATATACCACTTATACGCGGCGTTTCAGCTCGATCCGGCGACATCGCATTTTTCATTACAACCCTCCTTGGCTGATATAAAATTCTGTATCTTCCGGAATATTGAACGGATCAAAGCGAAACTTCGTGTGCATACTTCTGCAATCATATACCACTATACGCGGCGTTTCAGCTCGATCCGGCGACATCGCATTTTTCATTACAACCCTCCTTGGCTGATATAAAATTCTGTATCTTCCGGAATATTGAACGGATCAAAGCGAAACTTCGTGTGCATACTTCTGCAATCATATACCACTTATACGCGGCGTTTCAGCTCGATCCGGCGACATCGCATTTTTCATTACAACCCTCCTTGGCTGATATAAAATTCTGTATCTTCCGGAATATTGAACGGATCGACGCCAAACTTTGTGTGCATACTTCTGCAATCATATACCACTAATACGCGGCGTTTCAGCTCGATCCGGCGACATCGCATTTTTC